>JASDDO010000012.1:499437444-500132422 GCA_030015575.1 Agapanthus africanus | reverse complement strand
TGAGGTGGAAAAGGGAAGATATTTTAGGAATGGTGAAGCATGACTTGCTCTTTTATTTATTCATTTTTCATTCACTATAGAACCATGGTCACATTTTATTATTGTTTTTAGTTGATGCTTCAATAAGTGAAATAAAGAGAGGAAGCCATTCTTCACTAGCTGACTTGATGCTAGCTCATTTGCCTTAGCTATTTTTCCTTTCTCTCTCCTATTTCCTCCTTCATCCTCCAAGCTCTATCCCTCACATGAGTTGTGAACCTTAGAGCTTGTGAGAATCCTTAGTGAGCATATAACCCCTACTTCACCATCCTACACTTGATTAGCACTTGAGTTTAGGGTGTTTCCTTCATTAAAGAGAGTTTAGTGAAGAGATAACTTGGATTAGAGGAACTTTGGGTGGATTATCTTCGGCACGAAGATCGCAAAGAAAGCTCGTTCAATCTTCAAGTGGAGCCTAGTGGAGTCGTAGGGACTACTACCCGGAGCTATTGAAGTGAAGGACTCGATCTTCAAAGGTTGTTGTTTCCATCACTTAGTGTAGCTATCTTTATATCATGCTTAAAACCCTAATCATCTAGTTAAGATCTTTAGATAGTATAGCTTAGCACCAAGATTTTTTTAAATAGCATGCTAGATGCTTGTCAAAACCCAGTGGTGGTGCTAGGGTAGACTTTTATGGTATAAGAGCCAAAACTTGAAGATTAGACGATGTTATTAGAATCACGAAACCGAAACTACTCCGAAAACCGAAACCTTAAAACCACGTTTCTGTCGAATTTTTAAAGGCTCTGAATTTTTTTTATACAAGTACAGAATGTTGTATATGATATAACTAGAACACCAAACAAAATCGAGACCCGGACTCTATGTTTTGGCTGGCGACAGAGCCTGTAACAACCCTAAACTTTCTGTACAATTTTTTTTCAAAAATACAGAAAGGGGTACTTGAGCCTGAGCACAAGTTATAAGTTTGATTTGCTTTTTAACAGTAAGAAAGAGCTTATAGCTCATTGGTAAGACCTTGCACTGCTGAACCAAAGCACCAGAGTTCAAATCCCATCAGCCACATTATCTTTTTAATTTGTTTTCTTTTAATCTTTTTAGAAACCCAAGAGTCTACACGTGCATAACTCGTAAAAACCAAGAGTCACACATAAAACAAACGAGTCCACGAGTCAAGACCCAGTACAGAGGACACGTGGCGACGACCCCAGCCCCGACTCGTCCGGCGCCGTCGGTCCGACTCGGGCCAAACACCAATTTTCTTGAACCCCTGTGACCCTTGAACTCCCCCCATTAACCCTGTACTATTTAATTTCCCTGCACATTTACAGAGCAATTTAAATCACACATTAATCCATTTTAATACAATTTTTATCACACCTTTTCATTTACCCTAAACCCTAATTTTTCCTATAAATACCACACCTAAAATCACCCCTCCTCATTTCCAAATCTCTGTCCAAACTCTTAAGAAAATTCTCTAGACTTTTTGTGTGCAAGTGGAGTTAGCGAAGGGCGAACCTCCGGCGAACTTCCGACGACAATCCGAGAAGTTTCCGGCGACGAAACGACACACCGGTGCTTCCACAATCTTCCTTTTCCTCTTCTCTTGACCCTAAACCCGTAAGTCCCCCTTCTCTCTCTCTTTTACTATTCTCAAATTCTTAATCCTTAAAACGTGTCGGAAGCGGAGTTATCCGGCTTCCGATTCTCTTTTCTTAAAAAAATACAACAATTTCTTTATAACAAACCTACAACTTTTGACATATTGTTTAATACTCATTAAATAAGACAATAGAACAAGTTTGACATTAAAATGATAACCATAGCAAATTTTATTCCACTTTTACATTAAAACACCTCTATATTTCATATCGACATGTTTATCCCTTTTACCATGCTAGCTTTAGAAAACTCACGTGGTAATGACATACCTCCTCACAACACTCATATGTAACATATCACGATGATATTTGGGAACATAGTTTTGGGGAAAATACGATTTTACACATAACTACCTCCGACTTATAAAAACCTTTTTCTACAAGATGTGTATTTTTAACAAATTTGTGCAATGTGCCGCTACAACCCATTTGGGAAACCCGTTCGGGATGGTGTGGATTATCGCACATCCTTGGGCTTAGTAGTGCGAGATGCAGACCTCCGCAAGGAGCATACGGTCTCGAAAGATTTAAAATACAATTTTCTTTAGAAAATGTGATTTCTATTATAAATAAAACTTATATTTTTAATAAATATATATATATGTAATTAATATCAAAATATCTATTTTTAGTATTTATAATATTCCACATTTCCAAAATTCAAGAAAAATATCTCATTTACAAGAAAATACCATACAATTCTAATATTACAAATAAATACCATATATTATGAAAAATAGGTTTTATTCACTAGAAATGTCACAATGACAAAATATACATCAATGAAAACTTTAAAGACGATAATAAAATACTTGAGGTGTATTTTGAAAATTATATAAATTATTTTTACATAAAACCCCTCAAGTTATACTAAATTACAATAAGGACCTTAGTAAATATAGGTTTAAGCGGGACCAGTCTCTTAAGCCTCAGGGAGCCGGAGATATGGGTGCTTGCCTATTTAAGGTAGACAACTTAACAAACGGTGTTATCAACACGGTAACCGTCTTTGAAAAAGACACAAATCCTGCCGTCTATGTGCAGCGGTTACCGATAACACCAAAACCTAATTCAGGATTCAATTTCTTTTCTAATTGTTTGACCCAGACTGAGTCTCAATATAATCAATCTGACTTGAATGAGATTCAAGTATATATAACAATTCAATATGAATCCATATATTCAATCTGTTCAATCTATCAATCTATACAACTTGACTGAACCGAACCATGGATATACATCCATCTACATGATTCTCCAGTTACATACATTTACTGATATCATGGTTTCAGCAAGTCATCCATCTATACAATTCAAATTACAAGACAATACAATACAAACAATACAATCAAGACATCACGGGGTTTATAAGGGGTAGATTGGTACGGAAGGTGTTAAAAGTGGCACGAGACTGCAACCATTAAGACACCTAACCTGAATTCAATCGCCGTTGTTCGGGTATTATTGACGGAGCCTTGTACTCTATATACTATAGTCTCTGGTCTAATGAGACTCCTCTCGTATACACTGGCCTCTTCTGTACCAAGCTACAAACAACAGCGTTAACACTAAATACAATATTATAATAATATACTCTCTATTCTATCTACTCCATTCTTGTCTATTTACGGGACTTACCGAGCGATTGTTCGCTGACGACATTCCTTCTCTTTCTTCTTTGGAATGTTGTCAGGTGATTCGGACCTTCAGGAGATCGAGCCCACCACCGAGGACTTGGATCAGCTAGCCTCGACCCGGAGCTCTAGTTACTTGTACATTTCATTTCAGTATTTTCATTTCTGTTATGCCACTGTTTAGGCATTGCTTTCATTCCATATATTTACCTTTCAGTTGTATTGTAAAAAGAATGTTTAATAAATAAAGTTGTTTTTTTACATCATGTCTCTTGTGTACACTTTTACTTATATTGCTTAGATACGCTTAGCGTGTTTACTTCAAAGTAAATACGTAGCGGCCTTGTCGCGTCCTCTGCCCGTATACTGGGAAGCGGGGCGTAATAGAGCCAAAATGGCCCGCCTCACCAGTTTTTCTGCCTTGGTTTGGGCTCGAGTTTGTTTTGTGTTCTGATGCGATGGTGTTGGGGTTTCATGTTATGTTTGTTTTGCCCAAAATTGCATGTGATGTTAACTTTGTTAAGGGGATATTCGGAGTGTTTCATAGTCGTGTTTTAAACATCGTTTCGGGTTTAAGTATTGATATGTGATACAATATTTAGAATTCACATTTACTTAGTTTTGTGAAAACTAGTTTGCTAATTATAAATCTAGCATTTTAGTCTTGGTTAATCGATTCCCGCGGAGTTTCGATTCGGATCAAAACTCCGTCGCAATCATGTATAGTACGTGAATACTCGCTGAATTACTTTACTAGATAGCCACGCCCCATAGTATCATGCCCCGCTTCCCGGTGTACGGTAAGGAGACGCAACTGGTCACGCGACGTATTTACTAAGAAGTAAACACGCTAAGCGTAACTAAGCAATATAATAAAGTACACAAGAAGAGATGTAAATAAGCAGTAACTTTTATTTATTCAGCATTTCTTTACAAGTACAACTGGAAATGTAAATACAGGAATAGAAAGCAATGCCTAAATAATGACATAACTGAAATGAAAAGTATATACAAGTAAAGCTTAATGGTCGTGCTACTCAGTGTCGGCTCCAAGTGCTCCTGGCTGGTCTCGAACTCCTCAGAGTCGGGTCCACCTGACAACATTCCAAAGAAAGAAGAAAAATAGGAATGTCGTCAGCGAACAATCGCTCGGTAAGTCCCAAAGAAAGAGAGAAGTAGAATAGACAGATAAGAGAGTATAACTAGTAATGTTTGATTATAATGTTAACGCGGTTGTTTGTAGCTTGGTACAGAATATGCCAGTGTATACGAGAGGAGTCCAACTTACACCGTGGACTTTGGTAACCCGTAGTATAAGGCTCCGTCGATAAAACCACGGAACAACGGCATGGATGTATAGTTACGTCTTTTAGTGACCACCTCGTGCCACCTTTAACATTAACCGTACCAGTCTACCCCTTTAAAACCCGTAATGTCTCTTGTATTGATTTGTATTGTTGTAATGAATGGTTGTATAAGACTTGCCGAAACCATGATATCATGTAAACGGAATGGATATAAAAGGATAGTCATGTAAACAGAACAGAGTATATCCATGGTTCGGTTCGGTCATGTTTATGTTGTTATAGATTGTATTATGGCATTCATGGATTCATGTTGAAATGGAGTTATACTTGAATTGAATTCAAGATAAATTATAATAAGATTTGATCATGACTCTAACTGAGTCAGATTTTTAAACAGAATTGAAGTCCTGATTCATGTTTTGGAGTTATCGGTAACTGCTGCACATGGACGGCAGGATTTGTGTCTTTTTCCAAAACAATTACCGTGTTGATAACACCGTTTTTAGGTTGTCTACCTTATATAGGCAAGCACCCATATTCTTCGGCTCCCTGAGGCTCAAGAGAACCGGTCCCGCTTAAACCTATGTTTACTAGGGTCCTTAATGTAAATTAATATAACTTGAGGGGGTTTTATGAAAAATAGTTTTGATATATTTTCAAAATACACCTCAAGTATTTGATTATCGTCTTTAAGATTTTCATAATTGTAATTTTTTATAAAGTGAAATATTCTAGTGGATATAACCTAGATTTCATTGTATATAGTATTTTAGTGTAATCTTAGAATTGTATCGAGTTGTAATGGTAGTTTCATGAAATTGGTGATTCCTTTGATTTAGAAAACATGGAATATATATATATTGTATACTTAAAGTAGATATTTTGATAATATATATATATATATATATATATAAAGAAAATAGAATTTATTTATTAAATAGAAATCACATTTTTCTTAAAAATTGCATTAAAAATTCCATCGACATCGAATGCTCCTTGCGGAGGTCTGCGTCTCGCTCTACTAGGCCTGAGGATGTGCGATAACCCACACCATCCTAATCGGGGTTCCCCAAAATGGGTTGTAGAGGCGTATTTGCAAGGAATTAAATAATACACTTTTAAAGAAAACGGTTTTTAAATGTTTATGGTATTTAAATGTAAACTCATATTTTACCACAAACTAATGTTCCACAAATCATCGTGCTATGTCAAGAATGTGTGTTGTGATGAGGTGGGTCATTACCTCGTGAGTTTTCTAAAGGTATTATAGGTAAAATAAATAAACAATGTCGTATGTAAATATGATGGTATTTTACTGTAAAAGTGAAATAGAAATTGCAATACTAATTATTTTGAGATGAAACTTTTTCTAATGTGTTTATTTATGTTTGTTAAACATTATAATAAGATATGGTAATTTATTTTTTTACAAGAAATTGTGTTTTAAAGAAAAGAGAGTCGGAAGTCGGAATAACTCCGCTTCCGACAAGTTTTGAAAAGAAGACGTTTAAGACTAGAAGTTGAGAAGGGTGAAAGGAACTTACTGATTGAATATCAATAGGAGAGATAGAGGAAACTATTGGAATCGTCGGGAAGTAGTTTCGGCGCCGAATTCTTCACGAAACGTCGCCGGAACTTCGACCTTTGCTAACTCCTGTAATAACTCCAATTTCACTGTACATAAAATTGTTTAAAAGTTAATGTACAATTGGGGTATTTGCAAATACTGTGAATACTATAAGAATTTGTTTTGCTTTAGAACTGCAAGAAGGAGCTTGTAGCTCACTGGGAAGGCCTGCACTGCTGAGACATAGCACCAGAGTTCAAATCCCATCAGCCACATTATCTTTTTGTTTTATTTTATTTTAATCTTTTTAGAAGCCCAAGAGTCTACACGTGCACAACACGTAAAATCAAGAGTCACGGATCATTTAAACATGTGCACTGAAGTATACCAATCGACCCCGACACGTGGCCTATACCCTATCCCCACCCAACGGTACAAAACCGGCGACACACACATAAAGACCCGGCACCGCCGGTCTAAACCGACGGTATTGCCCCCATCTCTTCATTTCTGTAACCTTTCATCTACCCCACTCCTTTCACACTGCTTGTTTTCTCTGCATTCATACAGAGAACATTAAATCACCCATTTAACCTAATTTTAATGCAAATTTTAAATGCATTTCTTTCACACACCAAACACTAATGTTTCCCTATAAATACCACTCCATTTTACACCCCTCTCACCCAGAATTCTAGTACAAAAACTATACAAAATTCTCAAGTCTTTTAGTGTACTAGTGGAGTTAGTGAAGGGCGAAGCTCCGACGAACTTCCGAGGAGATTCCGTCGACGAAACGACGCCCCGAAGCTTTCTTTAGGACCCCCTCTCTCTTATCTTGACCCCAAGCCAGTAAGTACCATCTCCCCCTCTCTTCTTCTTCTTTAAAAACTTACATTTCCAAAACCCGACGGAAGCGGAGTTAATCCGGCTTCCGATTCGGTTTTCTTTTAAAACTATACTTTTCTTAATCAAGAAAATACCATACTCTCACATATTGTTTAGAAAACATTAATAAACCTATTAAAATAAGTTTCACCTCAAAAGAATCATTTTTGTGACATTTATCGCACTTTTTCAGAAAAATACCGCATACTTTACATTTCGACATAATTAACATGTTCCTTGCTATACCTTTAGATAGTTCACGAGGTAATGACCTACCTCATCATAACACACATCTCTATCATAGCACAATGAAGTTGGGATAATAGAATACGGGAAAATACAACTTTACAAATAAATACCCTAAACTTACAAAACCATTTTCTATAAAAAGATGTATTAAACATTTCCATGCAATTACGCCTCTACAACCCATTTTGGGGACCCCGTTCGGGATGGTGCGGATTATCGCACATCCTCGGGCTTAGTAGAGCGAGATGCAGACCTCCGCAAGGAGCATTCGATCTCGATGGAATTTTTTTTTTAGAAAAATGAGATTTCTACAAGAAAATAAATAAATTATTTTCATTAAATATATATATATATATATATTATCAAAATATCTATTTTAATTATATAAATATTCCAAGTTTTCTAAATCAAAGGAATCACTATTACATGAAAATACCATCCAAATACAACACAAGTATAATATTTCAATAAACTACCATATACTATGAAATTATGTTCTACTCACTAGAAATTTCACATCTATAAAATATACATCTATGAAACCCTAAAGACGATAATTAAATGCTTGAGGAGTATTTTGAAATTATGCCAAAACTATTTTTACATAAAACCCCCTCAAGTTATATTAAATTACAATAAGGACCCTAGTAAACATAGGCTTAAGCGGGACCAGTCTCTTGAGCCTCAGGGAGCCGGAGATATGGGTGCTTGCCTATTTAAGGTAGACAATCTAACAAACGGTGTTATCGATACGGTAATTGTCTTGGAAAAAGACACAAATCCTGCCGTCCATGTGCAGCAGTTACCGATAACATCAAAACAATTCAGGATTTCAATTTCTTTTAAAAGTGTCTGACTCAGACTGAGTCTCAATCTAATTAATCTGACTTGAATGTGATTCAAGTACAAACTACAATACAACATGAATCCATGAATCCATCTATTCAATTTATATCAATCTATCTTGACTGAACCGAACCATGGATATACTCCATCTACATGTACATCCATTATATCCATTCCATTTACTGATATCATGGTTCCGGCAAGTCATCCATATACAATTTACAATACAAGACAAAACAATACAAACAATACAATCAAGACATCGCGGGGTTTATAAGGGGTAGATTGGTACGGAAGGTGTTAAAAGTGGCACGAGACTGTAACCATAATACACCTAACCTGAATCTCCATTGCCGTTGTACCGTGGCTGAACGGTTCCTTGTGCTCCGTATACCTTAGTCTCCGGAATAGTGGGACTCCTCTCATATACACTGGCATTTTCTGTACCAAGCTACAAACAACAGCGTTAACAATATGATACAACTTTAAAAGTTACATTCTCTTTCTCTCTATTCTGTCTATACCTATTCTTTGGGACTTACCGAGCGATTGTCCGCTGACGACATTCCTTTTCTTCTTTTCTTTGGAATGTCGTCAGGTGGATCGGACCTTTTGGAGACAGAGCCCACCAGCGAGGATTTGGATCAGATAGCCTTTGACCCGGAGCTCTAGTTTACTTATACATTTCATTTTCATTCTGTTATGCCATTGTTTAGGCATTACTTTCATTCCATGTATTTTCATTTTAGTTGTATTGTAAAAAGAATGTTTAATAAATAAAGTTGCTGTTCATTTACATCTTGTCTCTTGTATACATTTTATTTTATATTGCTTAGATACGCTTAGCGTATTTACTTCTGAGTAAATACGTAGCGGCCTCGTCGCGCCCTCTGCCCGTACACCGGGAAGCGAGGCGTGACAACTCCACTTGTACAACTTGGAAATTTTAGAGAGTTTTTGTATGGGATTTCTGAATGAGAAGGGGTGAAATGTAGTGTGGTATTTATAGGGAAAATTAGGGTTTAGGGTAATGAATTTGAGAATTAAAATGTGCATTAAGAATGGATTAAAGAGGTGAATTTAATCCCTCTGTAAATTTGCAGAGAAATCAAATAGAATAGGAGTAGCAGGGGGAGTCCAAGGGGTGTGGGGAAAATTTTTGGGAGCATTTGCCACAGGGGGGCCCGGCGGTGCCGGTCTCATCAAGCATATCGCCGGTCCATGTCCGGTAGAATGGGCTTGGATCTCCGCCACTTGTCAGGGTCTGTATGAATAGTATTTTGCACATGTTTGTTTACTTTGTGACTTTTCATTTTACGTGTAGTGCACGTGCAAACTTTTGAGCTTCTAAAAGATTAAAAGAAAAATCAATAAAAATATATATAGCTGGTGGGATTCGAACACAGGGGCTACGTCACAGCAGTGCAAGGGCTTTACCAGTGAGCTACAAGCTATTTCTTGCTGTTCAAAAGCAAATCAAATTTATAACTTGTGCTTAGGCTTAGGTATTCCTTTCTGTATTTTGGAAAAAATTTGTATAGAAAGTTTAGGGTTGTTACACATAGCCCCGACCAAGTGATTTTAGGAGAACCCCATTGTCAAAAGCATCCACTCGGGTGCTCGCGGCCACGGTGTTCCGCCTAAGTGCACTTCGTTGACGGCATCGGGGGTGCGGCCATCTACTAAAGTTCCCGACGAGCATTCGATCAGGTAGTCGGGAATCTTGTTGAATTACCCGACTAAGTTAATGAAAAGAGTTTTCAGTTTGAGACTAAAATACAAGGTTTATAGATTAGGCATGAAATTCGGAATATGAGATATTTTGGGTTTATGATGTCTAAGGTGTTTGCGAATTCTAATTATTGTAGTTTTTCATTTCTTTTCTGCGACCGTAAGTGTAATATGTGGGGTATCCTCGATCTCGTTGCTATATGTCAACGGAATTTGGGATACGCATATTTACTTACGTTGATGACATGCGATGTTATGTGTTGCTGTGATATGTTATATTGGATCGTCGTGAATGAATAGCCGGGGGGTTTTGCGTGAGATGAGAGTTTTTCAATTTGCATTCATGTAAAATTGTATGTAATATTCTTTTATTGGGACACTTCCGGGTTGAGGATGATGTCACCATTGATATATATTATTTACTTTTCCGCATTAGGATAGACCCAAGACGGGGAGCATATGTAACCGGGTTCTAGAGTCCAGTGGGAGACCATCTCGAGGAGTCGAGACTGGCTCTCCTAACTCTAGAATTGGCAGAGTTGCTTGTCGCTCTCGTAGGGGTCTAGGGATGTGGGTTTGGCCATTCATCACGACTGTGGAATCCGTGTTTTTCATTATTGGCTTAATTTAAAATACGGACCCCCTAGTATATCCAATATTTCATATGTTGACTTATGCTGCTTGTGTTCTGTGATGTGATCATATAACTGTGTAAGACGAATGCTATATATATGATATATATAATAAACGTTGCTTATGTTTTGCACCCGCGCTAGTCCAGCCCCCGCTCTGCCGTCGGTTAAGTAACCTAACGGTGCATGACGGGGCCCCGTGACGAATGCGGATGTCATAAGCGTATGTTCTATTTTCGTTTCTTTTCTGTGATGTTTAGGGAAACATAAATGATGGGACTTCATTAATGAGATTAATGGAAAGAAAAAGAAACCTAAAGATGTTGTAGAATCAAATTTTTTTTAAAAAGGTAGCTCTAGTTTTTGCTTTGCGTAGTGGTATTCCTTGATGAATATCCAGCACCTCGTTCGATGAGGAAAGAGCCGAGATCCCTTCACCGGAAGTGACCTCCTTGAAAAAACTAGCAAATGCTACAACCCACTCGGTTTTGTTTTAATAGCTTCTCTAGTTCTTGCTTTGCATAGTGGTATTCCTCGATGAATATCCAGCACCTCATTCGATGAGGAAAGAGCCGAGATCTCTTCACCGGGAGTGACATCTTTAGCAAAAGCTATAGAAAACACTCCTTTTCAAATCACTAGATTCTATAACGATATCAAGTTCATTACGTTAAAGGTTTTCTACAAAACCAGTCGTAGCTCTCTGTCATTTCAGATAAGTGCTATTTAGTATTCGTGTTGCGTTTGTTAGCCTCCGTCAAGACGTAGTGTGCGGTAGCTAATTAATGCTTATCTACCGCATATGATGCGATTGGATTATGGTAGTCGTACGGCTTTGTTGACCTTGTTAAAGGTCATACATGTGGGTTTAATTCAATCACGAAATGACGGGTTGAACTTGGCTAGCCTTATGATTTTTTGACCTTGTTAAGGTCATAAGTTGCTAGGGGTAAAAACAGATATTGGGTATTTCAAGTGTTGAAATTTGCAATAAGATTGCATACCTTCTATAAGATAGTTGGATCCCGATACCCACTGCGAGTAAGAGTTACTCCTGGAAGAGTTTTCTACTTTACAATTAGCCGATCCTGTAGGTGTCTAAGAAAGGTGTTAACGGGGTTATGCCCCTGCGGAAACGAGATTATTTAATTAGTTCCATGTAAAAGCATGGGTAGACTCTCTCGGAGTACCAATATCTGTCGGGCTGAACGATTGGCGAACTTGTAGGGTGTAATTAATCCCGGCTAATCTTACATTTTATGATTTGAAAGAAGATTTGATAAAAACAGGGGGAGTCATCCTGATTAGATAAGATAATAACCAATCTAATCTTGCAAAGAGCGCACGCTAAAGCGTTTCCTTCTCTCTCTCCAGGTAACGACCAATGACACGCCTTAATCAAGACAATAATATGGATGTATTGACTGAACCCACTTATTATAGTTGGCTAGGGTACATTGGTTCCGCTCTATCTTATGACTGTCATAAGTCTGAGCAAGAAATAGGGGAATGCCCGGATTCCCACACCACCTGAACGAAGAAGAAGCATGTTGATGCATCTTCTTCGGGTGTGTTCATTACCGAGAACTGTTTCTCAGTTTGCTCTACGTCCTGGGTATTGAATACCGGATCAGGATCCCACGTCTGTAATTTGTTACATGGGCTAAGAAGAGGTAGAGAACTGGGGAAGGTGATATGTCTCTAAAAGTAGGAAACGGTGCAATTGTTGCAGCCAAAGCAGTTGGCAAATATCACGTAGTATTACCAAATGGTAATACAATGATTCTGAATGACTGTTATTACGTACCAAACATGATGTGCAATATTATATCAGTTTCTTTGTTGCATAAAGAAGGATATAACTTTGTATTGGAGGATAATGTTATGAACATTTTCCTAAATCAAGTGTTGATTGGGTTTGGTACGTTATGTAATGGTATATACGTTCTAAATCAAACTACAGTTCTGATGCGACCTGGATCGTGCCAAGATGTTACCTTCCGTTGATCTGCTAATTGCGGCGATGGGTGGCTGAGAATAGATCTGGAGGCTGTCGTTCCTGAAGCGTGTGGATCTCAATGGGTTTGAGGTTGTGGTTGTCGAGCTACCTGCAAGGAAGTCCCGGGGTGGTTGTACCACCGAGGACCCTCCGACGGTCAAGTTAGACTAGAGATCCGAGCAGAGTAACGGCTTAGTGGAGTAAAAATGGCTTACTTTGACCGTCTGAAGAAGGGGTTTATATAGCGGTGGCAGCAGGCAGGGTAGGCACGAGAATCACACCGGCCGTTACGCTCCCGACGTCACGCCCGCATGATGAGCGAGACCTCCCATTAATGGCGAGACAGGCTCGTTAATGGGGGATCGTGGTGGCGTGGAACGTGGGATGTGGCCGGCGGATATCTCACGCATGGCGAGATTCGTGGGATGGCGGTTGCACCTATGAGTGGTGCCGTTGGTCGGTCGATGAGACCGAGGAAGATGACCTCGGCGGGAGAGCTCGCGGACGAGCGGGAGAGCCGAGGTATCTTGGTTCTGTGGTAGGCCGGAGACGAGCTGAGAGGGCCGAGGAGGCTCGGGCCTGTGATAGCTCGGAGTAGAGCAAAAGGACAGTTGGCTTGGCTGTTGAGGTGCTCGGGGGGCAAGGAGTGGGGTGCAACCTCGGAGACAGGGTTTGAGGGAAGCCCTCCACTGTAGCATGCTGGTTCTCCCTCCGTGGCCCTCAGGGGCCTAACTGGATTACGCATCTGACACGTCGTCCGCCACGTGTCATGACCTAAGGAATTACCGTTATTGAGCATCATCAAGTTCTAAACGTACAGAACACATACAAGAGGAAAAGTTCAGAAATGAACGAAGCCTTCTTATGGCATTGTAGACTAGGTTATATCAATGCGACAAGACTGGCTAAGTTGCATAAAGATGGATATTTAAATCCGTTTGAATTTACATCTTATGAAACCTGTCAGTCATGTCTCAAAGGCAAGATGACCAAAACTCCGTTTACTGGATACAGAGAAAGAGCTATTGAACTCTTGGGACTGATACATAGTGATGTATGTGGTCCTATGTCTACATATGCCAGCAATGGTTCCTCATCTTCATTACATTCACCGATGATCTCTCAAGATACGGACATGTGTTCCTGATGAAACACAAATCTGAATCTTTTGAGAAATTCAAGGAATATAAGTACGAAGTTGAGAACCAGACGGGTAAAAGTATTAAAATCCTTCGATCTGATCGGGGAGGAGAATACTTGAGCATGGAATTCCGTGACTATTTAAAAGAGAATGGGATTCTCTCTCAGCTTACTTCTCCGTATACACCACAATACAATGGAGTTTCGGAGCGGAGAAATCGCACCCTATTAGATATGGTGCACTCTATGATGAGTACTGCTGAGTTACCTATTTCTTTTTAGGGTTATGCGCTTGAGACAGTCGTATACTTATTGAATCAAGTTCCATCAAAATCCGTGCCTAAAACACCATATGAGATATGGAGTGGAAAGAGACCATATCTTAAACGAGTTAGGATATGGGGTTGTCTGGCCTATGTCAAAAAGAAAAATCCGGACAAGCTCGAGGCAAGGTCAATTCTTTGCAAGTTTGTAAGATAACCTAAAAATTCACATGGATATATATTCTACCACACTGAGAAACAAAAGGTGTTTGTTTCTCAATATGCCACTTTTTAGAAAAGGAATTTCTTGTGAAAGAAATTAGTAGCAATGAGGTAGAACCGGAAGAAGTTCCAGCCATACAAACTACAACTGATGATTTGGTGGAACCAGAGGATTCGATAGTCCCCGACGAACCTCGGTCACTCCGTAGATCTAGTAGGGTTTCTCATCCACCTGAGAGATACTATGGTTTTCTCATAGACGGTGGGAGTGAGGATTGCATCATAGAAGATGATGACCCAACTAGTTTCGAGCAGGCCATCACAAGTGGAGACTCTGTGAAATGGCTAGATGCTATGCGATCTGAGATAGAATTCATGTACACCAACAAAGTATGGACTTTGGAAGTTGCTCCTGAAGGGGTAAAACCCATCGGGAGCAAATGGATCTTTAAGAAGAAAATTGGTGTATATGGAAAGGTTGAGACCTTCAAAACTAGACTTGTAGCAAAAGGTTTTCGTCAACGACCAGGTGTCAACTATGATGAAATCTTTTCTCCTGTCGCCATGCTTAAGTACATCAGGATCTTACTTGCCATTGATGTATACCATGACCATGAAATCTGACAGATGGACGTCAAGACCGTTTTTCTAAATGGTGATTTAGAAGAGAGCGTGTACATGACACAGCCGAGGGCTTCGTAGACGGTGGGAGCAGCGGATGCGTGTGCAAGCTGTTTAAATCAATCTACGAATTAAAGCAGGCATCGTGGAGCTGGAACATCTGTTTCGATGAAGCTATCAAAGAGTTTGACTTCATCAAAAACACAGATGAACCTTGTATATACAAGAAGGTTGTAGAGAGTAAGGTTGTTTTCCTCGTATTGTACGTGGATTACATACTCTTGATAGGAAACGATGTTCCTATGCTACACTCGGTCAAGCTCTTCTAAAGAGATGTGCAGAGATCTGGGTGATGCCTCCTACATCCTGGGGATTAAGATCTATAAAGATAGATGTAAGCGGATGTTAGGATTGTCCCAATCCAGGTACATTGACACCATACTAAAGTGGTTTAGTATGGAATATTCTAAGCGTGGTAATTTACCCGCTTGCTCAGGAATCACTCTCTCCAAAGAGATGTCTCCCAAGACTGATTTGGAGAGGGCTCGCATGTAAGGGATATCCTATGCTTCGGCAGTCGGTGTATGCGATGTTATGTACCAGACCGGATGTAGCTTAGTCACTAGGTGTAGTGAGTAGGTATCAATCAGATCCTGGGGAGAAACACTGGAAAGCTGTGAAGAACATTCTTAAGTACTTGAGAAGGACTAAAGAAATGTTCTGGGTGTATGGTAACGGTGAACTCCAGGTGGAATCCTTTACCGATTCGAGCTTCTAGAGTGATAAGGACGACAGTAAGTCGGTCTTAGGTTTTGTCTTTACCCTCAATGGAGGGGCGGTGATCAGTCGAAAATACTGCATTTCTAACACGGTAATTTCCCTACCATTTGAGCTCACATAGAAGTGTTCGGTATTCATAATTGCACATATTATCAATTCATCTCTGAAATACCAGATTGCATGTGTTAGACTTTTAAACCGGCACTTTAAGGGAAATTAACTGTGTTTCATGGCACCGCATCATCCTTGTATTGCGCAACTCTTGTCTTGGAATCTATGCAGGAAATTCCGGAAGCAGGGCCAAAATTGGGGGAAAGACTGATAAAATATACGTCAACTAAAAGATGTATGATCTGGTAATGATTCAGAAGGCCAAATAAAAATCCAAACATCAGAAGGAGGCCCACCAGTCAGCCCAAGTATTACCATGTAAAGAGAAGCCTCCAAGCCCATTAAAGGACCGCGGATCCGCGGCCCAATCCCCCTTGGCGCGGCGGATCCGCGGCCATATTAAGGGATCACTGTGTCAAATTTCTTCACGTGGCTAATTATAACGGCCAAAGCTTCCAGAAGACCCCAGAAGCTCCACGTGGCACCTCTAGAAGGCTCGGCTCAACAAACTCTTGGAGGGAAATTCAAAATTTAAAGCTTAACTAACTTTTTGGAGGGAAATTTAAATTATTTGATAACTAACTTGTGGGGGGAATTCAAATTTCAATTCTAAATCAAGAGGTCTATAAAAAGGAGCTTAGATTAAGGTTTGAAAATGTTCAAGAATCACCACCATCTTCAACCCACAAGTTTAGTGACAAAAGCTTGTGCCAAATTCAATCCCCATCCCCAATTCAAAATCAAGATCAAGATCCTGAGAGCAATTTGAGCAAGAGAGCCTTCAACCTTTAGCAAGCGACGCCGGATTCCAACGGAGCAAGAGATCCATGCCGATCTGCGACTCAAGGAGCCGAGCGAAGCCGAAATCGACGATCTAGTTCCTTCCTTTTGTAAATTCAAGAGAGTTGTAACGAAATTTGTCGATAAATAAAGGTGAATTTTCTATATTCTTGCTTATCTTTTAATTCAAGCATAATGATTAGATCTCAATTTGTGATTGTGTTTGTGATCATGATGTTTGAGTAATCTCCGCTCGTGTAGGAGTTGTGACGATCTTTAGATGATGATGATTTAGATATTTCTACAATTCTTAAATCCTATAATGTTTGGAAATTCTAGTGAATCAAATGATTAATGACCTAGTTTCGAGATGATGCTTTCTTGATCGTGTTCACTTGAAACTAGGGAACAACTATTAAACATTTGATTAACTAGAAGCTAGAATTTGAATGTGATCCATCGAAAAGACAAAGGATTAGTTACGAAATCCCTAATTTTCCCGCACGATCCTTAAACCTCGATGAATTTTGCATCGATCTAGTATCAATTCGTTAATGGATAAAAATTAGTAATCTTTAGATCTCATCACATCTATAGATTCGATCTACTCCTACGAGCCATACTTCTAATCTTGATTGTTGGGTGGAAATTATCACACATCTCAATTCTTGCTTTTAATGTCTTTTCTAGATCTAGTTTTTTTTTTCTTATTTCTTGATCTTTAAATGCAAATCATGAATTGTTTTCTTTTCTTTGCCCTAAATTTTCAACTCATCTAATTCGGAAATTGAACGGAACTCACTTTCCCTGTGGACGATCCGCACTTACTAACGCGCTACATCCGACACCGTTATTGATTGCGGTCAAAATAATTCTTTTGGTTGTGATTTCTAAAATCTATTTTCTAAAAACCAACTACACAATCGGAAAATCGTATCAATCAGGCGGTATGTTGTAAGAGTTTCAATCAAGATACCGTAGCAGACTTGACGACAGAGACTGAATACATCGCTGCCAACGATGCTGCCAAAGAGGCTGTCTGGATGAAGAAGTTCATAGCTGAACTTGGTGTGGTTCCAACCATTGAGCATCCAATACCTGTGTTTTGTGATAACAATGGAGTTGTGGTTTTGGCCAAGGAACCTCGGTCCCATCAGCGATCCAGATATATTCTTAGGCGGTATCACCTGATCCGGGAGATAGTAGATCAACGGAAGATCGAGGTCAGGAGAGTTGACACGAAGGACAATGTAGCTGATCCACTCACGAAGGCCCTCCCCCAAACGCAGTTTGAGAGACTTTTTGCGATGTTGGGTATGAAATACTACAACAACTGGCCTTAGTGCAAGTGGGAGATTGTTAGGAATATGTATGCCCTAGAGGCTATTATTGTATGATTTAGTGGATGCTTGGACATATATATAGAGTACTTTCTTGCTCGACATGATAGTATGCTATCTGATTGCTCTTTTTCTTAACATGTACACTTGTATTAGTATACTGTCTCTCTGATACATGTTGATAAAGCCCTTAGGATGTTTGCTTGACTACCAGGACTATGATGTGGATCATAATACTGGGACTTGTGTAGTCCACAAGCACGTCCTTTAATTGTTCTTAGTCGAGGGGATATCGAGACAGGGCATCAATATTCCAGAGTAGACTGGTGTGTACGTTTCTTGACCCTGTATGGGGCAATAGTTGATCCCATAACAATTGGTGTTTGACATCAAAGATTGTACATAGGTGCTCATTAGAGAATGGGTACACCAAACGGGACACGCCGAGAACTCCTAGATGGTACCATACCTATCATCAGATAGCAGTTCTCTGGTGACACTGGTACAGGTTAGTCTGTAGACCTGAGATCGTCATAGTGCCTTGTGTGGTTCCCAGTGTGCTTTGATTTCCTCCCTGCCACAGCTCAAAGGAATCGTGCAAACAGGTGGATTTTGGGTTCAGTCCCGAGTCACATGGAGGCAGTGAGCGATAGGAGGGGTTCGTCTCTCCCGGTATTGGGAGTTGATGTTGCACTATGCTCGATTAGCTATAACAGTAAGTCCCTGGCTATGGCTGATGAGATTTACTGGTAAGAGTTATCAGTAGTTTCTCAAACCGTTATGAGCCACACATCGGCATGACTTATCAAGTTACTGGGGTCTGACGATTCTACCCCTAGACTCGATATGCGACACATCAGACGAAGAGACCGGACTGTACGATAAGTGTTACTTATAGGCTTCATGGGAATTTGGACAAGCTTGCTTGTTGATCTTCTATTCGCTCAATACCTGGGTAGCCGTTACGTCCAGCTAGTACCGCTGACGGCTTGTGGGTAACTGATGTGATCATTACCTACTGCTAGCGTATTGACGGGTCTTTAGAGTCCCACACAGAAGTTTCCTAGTTCAAGCGAAACGAAGTAGGGCACATATATTGATATGTGCGGGGGCTTGATTAAATACGAGTATGTGATACCGTATTCTAATCTGGCAATAAATGTTATCAGTTAGGTTATATGTGATATAACCGGATTATTGAATCAAGTGTTGATTTAATAATGTGATATACAGATAAATGATATTAGTCGGTTATATGTGATATGACCGGATTATTAAATCAAGTGTTGATTTAATAATATGATATATATTTATATTTGATATAATTATATATTAACTAATATTATTGCTCACTAATTATTTTGTTTTCTTCTTCTTCTTCTTCTTCTTATTATTATTATTATTATTATATATTAATATATGTATATATGATATATATGTGTGTGTGTGTATTATGAAGCATGGCATGCATTTTCTATTTTTGGAAAATAGAAAATGAGGTGGGAAAATGGGAGATATTTTAGGAATGGTGAAGCATGGCTTGCTCTTTTATTTATTCATTTTTCATTCACTATAGAAGCTTGGTCATATTTTATTATTGTTTTTAGTTGATGCTTCAATAAGTGAAATAAAGAGAGGAAGCCATTCTTTACTAGTTGACTTGATGCTAGCTCATTTGCCTTTGCTCTCTCCTATTTCCTCCTTCATCCTCCAAGCTCTATCCCTCACATGAGTTGTGAACCCTAGAGCTTGTGAGAATCCTTAGTGAGCTTACAACCCCTACTTCACCATCCTACACTTGATTAGCACTTGAGTTTAGGGTGTTTCCTTCACTAAAGAGAGTTTAGTGAAGAGGTAGCTTGGATTAGAGGAACTTCGGGTGGATCATCTTCCGAAGATCGCAAAGGAAGCTCGTTCAATCTTCAAGTGGAGCCTAGTGGAGTCATAGGGACTACTACCTAGAGCTATTGAAGTGAAGGACCTGGTCTTCAAAGGTTGTTGTTTCCATCACTTAGTGTAGATATCTTTATATCATTCTTAAAACCCTAATCATCTAGTTAAGATCTTTGGATAGTGTAGCTTAGCACCAAGAATTTTTTTAAATAGCATGCCAGATGCTTGTGAAAACCCAGTGGTGGTGCTAGGGTAGACTTTCATGCAGCCCTTCGCCAGGTGTCCATTCCTCTTGCAATAGAAGCAAAAGTCTGGACTAGGCCGGTTAAAAGTTACTCCCGGTCTTCTAGGTGCAAAAGGATGCCTGGAAGAGGCTCCTCCTGCTATCTGAGTGGCAGGGCGTTTCATACCGGCAGTCTGAGGTCTGCCCTTCTTCTTCACGACGGCCTTATAGCATCGGGCAGCTTTTAGAGCAAGATCATGGGTTGGGAAATCCCCTGGAGCTAGTGCAGCTTAGATTTCCGGGTCCAACCCTTGTTGAATCTTCATGCCCTGATCTCAGAAGTCGGGATAAGGTGTGCCGCGAACCTGTTATGACCTTGTGTTAGCAGTATAGTATGTGATATCAGAAAATTGAATATTGAGACATATCTTACCTGCTAAGCATGGTAAACTCACTATCGTATTCATCCACAGATTTGTTCCACATTGACCCTTACTGTAAGTGGATGAACCGCTGTTCCATATTGAAATGAGCAGTCTCAAGGAAATATTTCACGTCGAACGTATCGCGAAATGTCCTCCATTCAATCAGTTGGGCGAGTCTGCTTTCTTCAGCCTTCCACCAGACTCTGGCGTTATCTGTTAGTTACAGCTTTGCAACTCTCACCAAAGCAATCTCTGGCACTTGTGTTGCTGCCAAGTCATCTTCAATAGACTGAGCCCATTCTTCTGCCTCCATTGGGCTCTCTTTCCTAGAGAAATGTTTCGGATGCAAAGCCCGGAATTGCTTGACTCTAGATGCCTCGATCTCTGAACGGTGCATGAGGATAGCAGTCTGCTACTGCTGACCCTCCAAGAGGCTCTTGATCGCCTCAAGAAATACCGTTTGCTCATTGATAGGAGCTGCAACGGTAGGTGGTGGTGGTAGGGTAGGAGGTAGGGTGTTTCCATTAACGTTGGTACTCGTGTTGTTCGGTGAATCCATGATATTGATAGAAAAAGAAAGGTTATGATAGATTTAAGGAATTTGAAATGTAATGAATGTATAGTTGCTGATTTTTATTATTCTTGTGATATATTGCTTAGGATTCCATGCGGAACTGACCTACATGGGCCGCCAACAAAACCTGTTACGCCCTGCTTCCCAATGTACGGAGAAGGAGACACGATGGGCACGCGACGTATTACTCAAAAGTAAACGCGTTAAGCGTAAATAAGCAATATATATATATATATATATATATATATATATATATATATATATATATATAATGCACAAGAAATGACAAGAGATATAAAATGAACAACAACTTTTATTAACATTCATCTTTACAATACAACTGATTTGAAAAGGAAATGTACAATGATAAAAGCAATGTCTAAACAATGGCATACAAACTGGAAGGTAAGTACAAGTAAAACTAGTAGTCTGGTTGTGCCTCAATCTGATCGAGGTACTTCTGACTGGGCTCGGTCTCCTGAGGGTCATGTCCTCCTGATGAACATTCCAAGAAAGAAATAGACATGAATGTCATCAGCGAACTAGCGCTCAATAAGTCCTAAAAGAAAGGAAGGAATACAACAAGTAATGTGGAAGGAAACTGTTAAGTTATACAAGTATCAGTTTATTATTCTAACGTAGTTGTTTGTAGCTTGGTACAGAAGGTATCAGTGTATACGAGAGGAGTCCAACTATCTCGTGGACTATGGTAATATGTAAGTACAAGGTCCTATTAAAACCCATGAGACAACGGCACGAGAGTTCATGTCGGTGTCTTTTAGTGTCCATCATCATGCCATTTTTGATACATTCCGTACCAATCTACCCTGTTAACCCCGTAATGTGTTGTATAGATTACAATTATCAGACTTGCCGAGACCATGGATACAAGTTGTTCATGTAATCAGGTTCATGGTGTAAACAAGTAGTCATGTAATCAAGTCAAGTTATAGTCATGGTTCGGTTAGGTCAAGTCATGTTTGCATGTTGATATTGTTCTGGTATTCAGGTTCAGGTTCAAGTATACATGTTAGAGTTTGGATTCATGTTTGAACTGTATTGAGTTTGGATTGAATTCAAGTTTGGTTTAGACTCAGAATTGAATCGGTCACTTAGAACTGATTTGGATCCTGAATTAGGTCCGGGGGTTATCGGTAGCTGCTGCACATGGACGGTAGGATTTGTGTCTTTTTCCAGGACAATTTTCATTGATAACACCGTTAAGTTTTTCTACCTTAAATAGGCAAGCACTCACTTTCTCCGGCTTCCTAAGGCTCAAGAGAATTGATCCCGCTTAAACCCATATTTACTAAAGTTCTTAACAGTGTTTTATATAGCTCGAGGGGGTTTTATGAAAAATATTTTTAATATAGTTCAAAATAACCTCGTGAAATTTATTTATATTCTTTAGGGTTTCCATGGATGTGTATTTTAAGAATTGAGGTATTTTAGTGATAATTATCTTAACTTGAATAGTTTATGGTATTTTACTGTAAAACTTGACTTTTGGATAACTTGAAGGTATTTTGATGAAACTTGTCATTCTTTTATTTTTTAGAAACATGGAATTTTATTATATCTTGAAAATATGTGGTTTAATAATATTTATATAATTATTAAAAATTAATTTTATTATTAAATAGAAAATTTCGTTTTTCTAAAAAATCGTATTAAAAATCTTTCGAGACTGAATGCTCCGTGAGGAGGTCTGCATCTCGCTCTACTAGCCCTAAGATGTGCGATAGTCCGCACCATCCAATAGCGGGTTCCCCAAATGGGTTGTATAGGCATATTTACAAAGAGTTTTGATAATACAATTCAAAAGAAAACCGGGTTTTTATAGTACATAGTATTTTGATGAAATATTGTAATTGTAACCAATAATATGCTAAAAGAGTATCGTGCTATGGAAACCATGTGTGTTTGTGAGGGGTAGATCATTACCCCGTGAGGTTTTGTAAAGGTATGATTAAGCAAAACAATTAAATATGGTAGACAGAGTTAATGGTATTTTAATGTAAAAGTTGATTTAAAGTTAAATTATATTTTTGAGTGAAAGTTGTTCTAAACATTATTTATATGATTACAAACATAGGGTAAGAATTTGAATGAAAGATATGGAAGAAATAGTGAAATTTGTAGGGTTAGAATAAAAGGTCGGTGTTAACTCCACTTACCGACATGTTTTGAAACAAAGAACTTTTTAAGAAGAAAGAGAAGAATAGGGAGGGACTTACAAGCTAAATGGATGAAGAGGAGGTAGAAGGAGAGGGTGTAGTCGCCGTGGCGTCGCGGGGTCATCGGAATTGCCTCGATTTCTCGCCGGAAGTTGGTCGTTGTCTAACTCCACTTGTACTTGAGAAAATGCGATAGTTTTTGCTAGAATTTTCAGAATGAGGAAGGGCTAGAGCATGGGCTAGTATTTATAGTGTGAAATTAGAGTTTTGGAATTGAAAGAATGAATTAAAATGCATTTAAATTTTATTTTAAGGTGAAATTGAAGTCTCTATTTAATTTCAGAGTAATCAAACAGTGCAAGGGTGATGGGGGTAGGGGAAGAGTCATGTGGGCAAAGCACGGGGACTTTTCACCTACGGGGGCCCGTTGGCGCCGACCATCAAGGCAATCTCGCCGGTCCAATAGTGGAGGGGAGCCGTTGGATCTTGGTCACGTATTCACTTCAGTATATACAACATTTTGCATATGTTAGTTTTCTCGAACTTTTCATTTCTATGTGTAATGCACGTGTAAACTTTTGGGCTTCCAAAAAGTTTAAAAGAAAATTCAGAAAAAAATAATGTGTCTGAGGGGATTCGAACACAGGGGCAACGTCACAGCAGTGCAAGGCTTTACCAATGAGCTACAAGCTATTTCTTGCTGTTCTTAAACAAAAATAAACTTTTAAATTGTACTCAGGCTTGCAAAACTCCTTTTTGTACATTAAATTGAAAAAAAATCGTACAGTAAATTCAGAGTTGTTACATTATTCCCACCGCTGAGATCCAGGCACGACAATTTCAGCAAGGGTTGGACCCTGAAATCCAAGTTGCACTCGCTATAGTGGATTTCCCAACCCATAAGCTTGCTTTGAAGGTTGCCCGACGCTATGAGGCAGTTGTGAAGAAGAAGGGCGGGCCGCAGACTGCTGGTGTGAAACATCCTGTGCACCAGATCACAGGAGGGGCTTCTTCCAGGCCAGCTTTCCATGGACCACCTCGGATGCCAGTAGGTTCATTCACCAACAACAGGCCAGAATTTTGCATCTACTGCAAGAGAATAAGGCACCATGTGAAGAACTGTCGTAGGGAGAACAACTTGTGCCTGATTTGTAGGTCTTCTACTCACGCCATCGGAGCATGCCCCCAGAACCGAGGACCTAACAACCCTCCAGCTAGACTGGCGATCCAAGCTTCTCCTACCCGGTTGGCTCTACCAGTACCAGCTCCTCACACCCAGACCGCTCAACCCCAACGCTGAGTGTTTAACTAGGCACAGAGGAAAGTGCCGCGATGCCAAGCACTCACTATGTCGATCGAAGAAGCCGAAGCTAAGGGTCAGGTTATCATTGGTAAATCTCTTTCTTGTTCCTTTTCAAGTTCTTTCAAATTCCTAGCCATCTTATATTTGTTATACCCAAACATATCCCACACGACTTAGGTACAATCTTAGTAACCTCCCTACCTGCACTCGCGCTCTTCGATACTGGGGCATCACATTGCTTTATGTCGCAACGGTTCGTATAAACTCATGCGATCCCAGTTAAACCGCTCGTATCCAGCTGGAATGTTAGTTCGGAGAACGGCGTTCTAAAAGCAACCATGGGATACGATATGTGTCCAGTGGTCGTCTGCAGTCAAGAATTCTAAGCGGACTTCAAGGTACTGGACATACCGAACTTCAACGTAGTCTTAGGAATGGACTGGCTGAGAACTTTCTTCACTACCATCGACTATCGCCAAAGGAAGGTAGTGTTTGACATACCAGATCGACCAGTGTTCTACTTTAAAAGCGGAGACTGGACCTTGGAGCCTAGGACCTACAGAGAAAAACCAAAGAAGGTAGAGACTGCAGCGTTGCAAGCGGAAGAATCGAAGCCAGAAGTAGTTCGAGAGTTCGAGGATGCATTCCCGGAAGATATATCGAGTTTGCCTCCCGATCGAGCTCTTGAATTCAGCATTGATTTGCAACCCGGTGCACAACCAGTAATAAAAGCTCCGTACTGATTAAGTCTGGAGGGATTGAAGGAGATTCGTATTCAGTTGGACGAACTTCTGAAGAAAGGTTGGATCCGACCTAGTATTTCAAGTTGGGGATCTCCGGTGCTACTGGTGAAGAAGAAAGAAGGTACATATAGGATGTGCGTAGATTATCGAGCTTTGAACGAGATGACAATTAAAAACAAGTATCCGCTACCTCGCATCGATGACCTTTTCAATCAGTTAAGTGGATTTTGTGTCTTTTCAAAGTTAGATTTTCGTTCAGGATATCATGCAGGCAAGAGGACGGGGTTATACCTAATGACACATGTCCTTCGGGTCTTCACTCCTCTTCTTAAGCTCCTTGAGGTCTCCTGGATCAACCTTGATGGTCGGCCTCCTCGGTCCTAGATGATCCACCTAAAGGTTCTTGATTCAAGCTCCTACTTCAAAAGGAAGCAAACTAATTTGCTAATCTAGTTTGCTTAGATGATGTGGTGATATTTAGCAGTAGTTTTCTATCTCAAATCCGTTGGTTCTCAACACATGAGAATGATAAGGATTTTTAAGAGAGTGAATTCAAGAAGAAGAGAGCAAGAGGAGAGCAAGTGAATAATGAATGTGTAGAATGGCTAATCTTTTTCCTTTTGTGATATGAAGTATATAATTTTCTTTTCATCAAAAATCCAACCATACTCCAATAGTATTTTTAATAAATACCAAAACCTTGTTTAATCCATGCTTCATGTGTAACACCCTAGTGCATTTATACGATATTTTTGGGGTATTTTCAAATCTTGCGACAATTTCTTGATTATTATTGTTTTTGGGTGCGGATAATGCATTTGGTAACTATGGTTAGTATCCGACCCGACCCGTATGGTTGAAACCCATCTTGGTACAAGATTACGTCATATGTTTGCTAGTACAGAGGATCTATGCACATCTAGATTCTATATACATGTGTAATATATTTTTGTGTCTGCATATCTTTTAAATAATACAAATAATAACCAAATAATATATTTTGATATCTAGCATTGCATGTTATCACACCCCATATCACATGGTCCCATCCATACATCGTGTTCTTGCCCAAATGGTTAAAACAGACTCGTTTGGATCGCTACGTATATTTACGTAAATCCGTACTTGGGGGTATGCATTTTTATTAACTAGGCATTGCATTATAGTTTTAACTTTTACATATATTCTCAATATTTTAAAACTAGATTTTTAGAAGAAACTCGAATAATATTCGGAGCATTTTGATATTAGCTATATAATCCTATAAAATATATATATATAATAATATTTATAAACAAAGTGTATAATTATATATACAGTTAATATATATATATATATATATATAATATTATCAACTAATTATTATCTCAGTATCTCTCTCTCTTCTCACTATCCCTCTGTCTGTCTCTCTCCCCTATATATATTAATAAACCTAATTATTTTAACACCCCCTCTCTCTACTCTCTCTTTTCTTCTCCCCTTCGCGATGAGAAATCTAACCCAAACCCTACGCCCACACCTGCACCCCTCACCGCCAGCCCTCGCCATCGTCGGCCCCGACCTCATCACCTCGCCACCCTCATCACAACCTCCACCTCCTCTCCTCTCTCTCTCCCGAGAGCATCCACTGCACCTCCAGCAACCTCCTCCTGCAGCAACTCGAGAAACCCCTTGCCAGAGACCTTACCACCATCGTCGCCGTCACCTCGCTTCTATGCTCACCACCCCAGAACCCAGAGCTGAGCAGCCCCCATTCTTCTTCTTCTTCCTTCCTTTCTTTCTTTCTTGTTTTCTTGATTTTCCGGCCGTCTTGCCTGAGTCGCACGCGCCGCCGCCGATCCAGATGACCCAGCCACCGTCGTCGTCCAGCCCAGTCAACACGTCACGTCACTGCTCAGCCAGGTCCAGTCCTGCACGCGTGAGTTGCATCGCGACGTTATTCCAACGTCGAAACGTAGCATCCGTATCTCGACGTGAGATCCGATCAGGCAAGTTTTAACTTGCAACATGCTATGTTACTATATCGATATCTATATGAATAAAAATAGTACATGTGTTTTATTATGCAACAAATATTACAGATTTATAGTTTTATAGTGTCCGTTCATATCCGTACTGATAATAGCATATCTAGTTGCATGCCGGAACATCATGATATCATTATGCTACTATATTAGTACAACATGCCATCTAGTTTGCTTCATACTTGGTAATGGATATATAATGGTTATTACAGTTAGATACATATGCATCCTGGTATCAATTGTGTTTACCGTGTTCCGGTATCGAGTACAGTTTCACATTGGGTATCTATTTGATTAATATGCATCACATGACATGTGCACGACACAATACTTGACTTGTTACTTTGATCTTATTAATAATGCCGACAATCCTGACTTGTTGTCCTGACGGACGTAACTTGTTGTCTGCATAGACAAAACATGTACCTGCTTGATCCTGTGTTGGCATTAGATTTATATCAGTAATACCCAACTTGAACACAAAACCTGGGGAGTAAGGGGAAATCAATAATGAAACCTGACTTGTAACTCAACAGTTCGATACTTATACTGATCAGTTTTTACTGGTTCGGCCAGCCCCGGAATGATGCTGCTGACATCAATCGTCTGTACATGTTACCTATTTACTGCTTAGCGGCACGTCTCGGATTCAGCCCGAGAGTCTTGACCGTAGTCCCGGGCACGCACGGGATAATATTGAGTTACATCGACGATTCCATTAAATTGATTTGAAAGACGTTTAGAATAGATAATCTAGAAGCCCAGTTTTAGAATACACATCATACACCCATTCATACACATACCTCACGGTTTCATATCTGTGTTATTCATTTATATTCATGTTTACTTATATCGTTATATTCTGGTTATCACTATTATTTTGATATTTATGACGTACTGACGTCTGGGTTTTGTATGGCCCAGTTCCTCTAATTTATCGCAGGCAGATCGAGAATATTTTAGCAATCAAGCCGAGCAATGAGGAATTGAATATGTATTATTAGAGATATCTAGCTTGTTTATTTCCGTAGTTTTATTTCTTTGGTGTGAGCCCATATTGGGACATGATTCAAATGTTGTTTATTGGAGCTTGATTCGTTTTCGCTTATGCATTTTTTTGACTCTATTTACTGTGGCAAATGGACATGTACTAGCTCATTATATACTTTCTATTCTTGATATCCGATAGACAGCCGTAATGTGACTGTGGAGGGATGATTCTTAACCACAGGTAGTATGGTTGGCTCTGTCACGTGCCGTGTTTACATATCTTGGGAAGTGGGGTGTGACATCATATCATCTCATTCTTTTCCACCTCATTTTCTATTTTCAACAAAATAGAAAAAAGCATGATGAGGTGTCATCCTCTAGAAGGTATTTTATATAAATACAAAATACTTTCTACTGTATATACATACCCGTATTCGTACCAAAATACGAATACCTAAGAGATAGAATAATACCACTAACATAATACTGGCATTAAATCAATATCTGATTTAACAAACCGGCTTAATTCTAAGCCCGCTAGTATTATCAACCGTCTGATCGAAAACCTGAATAACACTAGAATATGGATATCGAAATATATATATGTAAATTATTAAATCAATACCTGATTTAATAATCCGGCTTAATCCTAAGCCGGCTAGTATTATCATTCGATCGGAACCCTGCTCGATCGAAAACCTGGATGATGCTAGAATATACATATCGAAATGTGTATATGTAAATTATTAAATCAATACCTGATTTAATAATCCTGCTTAATCCTAAGCCGGCTAGTATTATCATTCGATCGAAACCCTGAACGTATAAACATACGGCTACCATATTGTTTCGCTTGAACCAGAGAAATCCTCTGTGTGGGACTCTAAAAACTCGACAATACGCCGACAGTGGGTTGTTAGGGCCAAAATTTACATCCCGATTGACCAAGTCAAAATCAAAGTTAACCCCAAGCCAAACGGGCCCAAGCCCAGGCCAAGTGGGCCCATGGCCAAGTCAAGCCCGAACATGAAGCGGCTGGCGTCCCCCATGCCAAGAAGAAAATTATGTAATAAATAAGTTTGATGTAATTTTCATGCATGAATATAAAATAAATGGGCAAAAAGCCAATTTTTTGTAAAGCCCATGGCTCATGTGCAAAAAGAAATAAGCATATGAGACATGAGATGAAAAAATGCCATTTTGTAAAGCCCAAGGGGCTATATGTAAATTTGTAAGCCTATATAAAGCAACATGGTGATGAAATGAATATAGAGAATCCATTCCCCTCAAAAGTTAGGATTTCTGTGCCTCCTTCTCCTTCCTCAAGATTCTAAAACTTCTTCTCCTTTTTGAATTAAATTAAGAGTTTGACTCTTCTTTTTTCAAAAAGAAATAGTTTTTCACCATAAAACCCTTGAAAGGGAACTCGGATTTTCCATTAAATCTCCAAAACGGGAGATTTTTAAGTCTCGCCCCATTTTTTCTCCAAGATCTAGCCAACAGAGAGGAGGAAGAAGGAGACCCATCTCCAAAAATCCCACTTTGGGAAGATCCAAGGCTCAAGAGAAAACCTAGGGCTCAAGGGAGAAGAAAGGGGTTCCCTTTCATCAGCTCCGAAAATCTCTCGGGAGCTTAACTCCACGAAAAAAAATATAAAATAATAAATCCTCTGTTGGGAGTACAACTCCCAGTGTAGGGGCTAAGCCCCTTTGTCCTTCTTTTAGGAGTTTAACTCCAAAAGTCAATTGGGAGTACAACTCCCAGTATAGGGGCTAAACCCCTTTTTCCGCGTGTCGGGCACCCGGCGCGCGTGTGGCACTAGCGCCCGGCACCCACGTGCCGGACGCGTGAGGCGCTGGCGCCCACGTATCCTTTGGACGCTATTCACCCTTTTATATATATATATATATATATATATACACACACACACACACACTCCACAACACTTTTCCCGTTAGAAAAAATTTCTAACGGGGCGCTGCCCCACGCCCCGCAAGGGGGCTGCTAGCCCTCTTGACCCCCAGCCCGCTATTTGGGTAGCGGGACCCCCGTAAACTCTGCAAGGCCCCCGATATACCTAAGACGCTTTAAAACACAACACACACACACTGCACATTGAGTTCGCATGACCAGTTTGACCCGTCAATCGAAGATGTTAGTGTATATGCCCTAGGGGCCATTATTGTATCATACTAGCTTGTATATTACTTAATGGAAGCTTGGGATATTCACAGTTATATAACAGTCTTGCTAAACATGGTAGTATGCTACTTGGTTTTATCTATCTTAATATGTGAGTATACGTATTGATAGAGCTCTTAGGATCTTGCTTGACTACCAGCGTTGTGATGGCAGTCACACTAGTAGGGGCTGAGTAGTCTACAAGCACATCCTTTTTTAGGTCCCTAGTCGTTGGATTATCGAGACAGGGCATCGATACTCCGGAGTAGACTAGTGTGTATGCTTCTCATCCCAGTTGGGGAGATGGTCTGTCCCACAGCCGTCAGTACGTCGTACTGGAGATAGTATACAGGTGCTCGTTGGGTTACGGGTACACCGGACAGCACTCACGGGGAACTGTTGGTTGGTATTATACCCGTCGTCAGTTAACAGTTCCCAGGTGACATGAGTACAGCATAGTCCGCAAACTTGACACTGCTACTTCACCTCGAGTGTGTCCCACTGTTCTTAGATTGCTACCCTACCACGGCTCAAAGGAATCGTGCAAACAGGTAGCAGTTGGGTGCAGTCCCGAGCACTTGGAGGTAGTGGCAGTTAGACAGGATTCGTCTCTCCCGGTATTGGGAGTTGATATCGCGCTGTGTCAGAGAGCCATTACGCAAAGTCCCTGGCCAGGGAAAGCGAGATTTACTGGTAGGTTCCAGTTGTTTCTCAGGGTGTAATGGGCTACGCTCCGACACGACTTATACCGCTATTAGGGGACTGACGCTTGCCGCCCCTAGGCCCGATATGCGATAGTCTTAGACGAACAGACCGGACTGTACGGAGATTATCACATCAGACTCAGTAGGAGTTCGGATGGGTTTCCTCATCGGCCTTCTTATCGACATCTACCTGGGGACCGTTACGTACAGCTAGTGCCGCTTGCGGTCTGTGGTTAAACCCACTGCCAGCGTAGTAGTCGAGTCTTTAGAGTCCCACACAGAGAGTTTCCCTGCTCCAGGCGAAACGATATAGAGGTCGTATGGTTTTACGACAAGGGTTCGGACGCATACGTGTGTTTACGCACGTACGACATTCGGACAGTTTTTACTAGCCGGCTTTGGTTTAAGCTAGATTCTAGTATCAGGTTATTGGATTTATACAGTCTAAAGTTTTTCCGTGTTTTCACGGATAGGAGGGACGTTCTCGTAATTTTGTGAGAAGCTTCTAGAAGGTTAGTGACTTGAGGGTTTAGGTGGCATTTGCATTTATTATGTTAATGACTCATTTGTGTGATTCATCCATGGAGTTTATGCATCATTTATTGATCTAATGACTCATGAGATGAATCACTCATATGAATGAATGAAGCATGGTTGTTAAATGATTTAATTTATTTATTTCATAAAACATTATGCTTCATATATATTCAAATGAGTTCATTATCTCTTCTCATTCTCTTGCTCACCTTCTCTCTCCTCAAGCTCTCTCTCTCTTCAAACCCTAATCCTCCCCTCTCATGAGTTGAGTCCAAGGATTAGAATAGACTATTTAATCCATAACCCTTCTCTATATCATCTAGGTACTTTGATTAGCAACTAAAGAAACCTAGTTACCTCAAGTTTAGAGGTGAAGCTTGGAATAAAGCTCTCGGGTGGATCATCTACTACATAGAGAAGGCCGGAGAGGAGGTGGAGAACGAAAAGACGAAGGACACAGTTCATTAGGTATAATCACTTCTTATAGTAGTTAACAACTTCTATGTTTCATGTTAGTTATAGTTTAGCAAAGATTCTCGGTTAGTCGATGTTTATGCAAAGAACAAGATCGTTTTTCAATTTTCCGCCTCCCCGCAAGTCGTGGGGTGTTGTACATCGACTTACAGTGGTATTAGAGTCTCGCTAAACAATAATTAACTTATTAGCAAAGTCGTATGAATTTCGAACGCAAAACAAACCGGAAAAAATATCGATACCGCTAAGTTTCTGTCGTTTTTAAAACAGGCCCTAAAATTTTTTCAGGGACCTCAAAAATAACAAAAAAGGAATTATAAGGTTACTGGAGAAAAATGGGTTCATGAATCGGTCAAACAGCCGCGGAACCGTGGCCAATCCCACCGATCCGCCGTGGATCCGCGGCCGAGTTGAAGCCGATTCAACCCAGTTTGCTCCAGTAACTCTTCTGTGATATTTTTGTATTTTCTGGAATGTTTATTTTTCTGCTCAAGTCTCAGGTGCACAGAGAAGTTTTGGAGTAGAATCTAAAGTGTTTGCTCGATCGAAATCTTATGATGTTTGCTAATTTGATTATATCTATGATTGTATAATGTGTTCGTAAACCTCCCCTAACTGCTAGTATGTCGGTTGGCAGAGGGTTGCACATTTCTGTAATGGATTTTACTGTTTGTGGTTATGAACTGTATTAGAATATTGTGATGATTAGCCGGGGTTTGAGATGGGTTATTATATTCATTCGATGTAATTGTAATATGTTGTAATATTTTTTTGCAGGGCACATCTAGGTTGCGGTTGTAGCCACCGTTGTATTATTTCATTTTACTGTTTTTGCTCCTAGGATAGACCCAAGGTGGGGTGCACAAACTACCGGGTACTTTGAAGTGTTTAGTGGCCTTCTCACGTTGTTGAGGGAGACCGCTTCACTTCGGGTACTTGGCAGGTAGTTTGCCGTACCCGTAGGGGTCTAGGGTGGGGTAATGGCTATTCATCACAACTGTGTAATCCGTTTTTTGTTGCAGGCTCAAAACAAACGCGGATTGATTGCATATCCAATAATGTTCATCTGTGATCTGGAATGCCTATTATTGCGTCTGACGAATGTACAATATCTATATATGATAGCTATTTAGACGTCACTTATGTTTTACACCCGCACTAGCCCAGCCCCCGCTCTGCCGTTAGTTATGTAACCTAACGGGTGATGACGGGACCCAGTGGCGAATGCGGATGGCATAAGAGGACGTTGTATTTTCGTTGTTTTCTGCAATGATAGGTTAATGATGGGACGCGTTATAATTAATGCAAAGAAAATAAACCAAAAGTTGAATCGTTGGAACAATTTAAAAGAAACCACTCGGTTATTTTAAAACAGATGATATTTTTTAAATTGCGGAGCTTTAACCACTCATTTTAAAAGCCATCAGGTTCCTTCGGTCATATCAAGTTCACTACGTTCACGGTTTCGCCAAAACCATTCGTAGCCCTCCGTCATTTCATTTGGGTATTCAGTAGTATTCAAGCTATGCATTTTGGCCAAAGTCAAGGCATAGTGTTTGGTAGCTGCTGGGTATTCATTTGTTGCATAGATAGATGAGTTAGTTTGGGACAGTCGTATTATCATTTGACCAAAGTCAGGGGTATGTACGGATGGGTTCAAATTGACAAGATAATGACGGGTAGAACTTGACATGTGACTTATGACATTTTGACCAAAACCAAGGTCATAAGTGCATGGGGCAAAAATTTATATCGGGAATTTCTAAAGAAACTGAAATTTGCAAAGAGATGCATACCATTTGGAGTTTGATGAATGTTGATAGGATTCCTTCAACATTATCATACGATGATATTTGGATCCTGATCCTACTGTGAGTATATGCTACTCATCAGGAGATTCGTCACTTAACGATCAATACTATAAACCAAGTAGGTGTCGAGAAAGGTGTCAGCGGGGTTACGCCCCCAGAGAAAAGAGGTTATTTAATTAAGGAAAAGCGTTGGAAAACCTCCCTCGAAGTACCGACACCAGCCTGGCTGAACGGTTAAGCAAGTATTGTACAGTGAGAATAGTCCTGGCTAATTCTTCTTTTATGGTTTGAGGAAGAATTCGAGAAACAGTGGGAGCCATCCAGTTTAGATAAATTAAAAACCATTCTAAAATTGCAAGAGCATCATGCTAAAAGTGTTTCTTCTCTCTCTCCTACTTGCAGCGACCCTGAAAATGACTGGACTTAAGTTACTTTTAGAGAAAAATATACTGGCAGGGCCAAACTATAAAGATTGGCTGCGGAATGTCAAAATGGTTTTGACCTATGACAAATTGGGGTACGTCCTACCGCTAAGGCACCTGAAGTCCCAGGTCCCAAATCAAGTAATGCGGATAAGGAAATCCGCAAAACCTGGGAGTATGATTGCGCGAAGGCCAAGTGCATCGTGCTTGCTCGATGAACAATGAACATCAGAGGAGACACGAGGATATGGATCTTGATGCCATATTTCTCCATACAAAGGAACTTTATGGAGAGCAATCTCGTATAGCAAGATACGGGACCTCTAAGAACTTGTTTCGAGCGAGGTTGGCCGTCGGATCATCAGTAGGAGAACATGTCCTAAAGATGATTGGCTATATAGAAGAGCTCGCAGACCTTGGGACGACTTTGGATAATGAGCTCTATACAGACCTGATTCTCCAGTCCCTTCCTTCCACCTACGCCCAGTTTATTCTGAATTTCAACATTCAAAGAAAAGAAGTTGAACTTCCGGAACTCCTTAACATGTTGAGGAGTGCAGAGGGCACCTTGCAGAAGGCAAGGGAAACACCCGCTATGTTTGTTAGCAGTGCTTCTTCTTCCGGGTCCAAGGCTAGGGCCAAAGGAAGGAAAAAGAAGGCCGCCACCAAACCTAGAGGAGGTGTTAGTAAGGTGGGAGCGAAGGGAAAGAAAAAGTTTTCGGTGCCAGTAGTGGCCCAGGATGAGTGCTTCCCTTGTCATAGGAAAGGGCACTGGAAGAAAGATTACAAGGCGTGGAACGCCAAGAACCAGGAACCGAAGCAAGCTGTGGCTTCGACTTAAGGTGTGTTTGTAATTGAGAATTGTCTGTCAATCAACTCTACTTCCTGGGTATTGGATACGGGATCAGGATCTCATATATGCAATTCATTGTAGGCACCGAGAAACCGTAGAGTGCTGAAGGATGGTGATATGACCCTGATGGTTGCTAACGGAGCTAGCGTGGGAGCTGTGTCCGTAGGGGATTATCACCTGGGATTGACGAGTGGACACATTTTGGTTTTACATAACTGTTTTTGTGTACCTAGCTTAACGTGTAATATCATATCAGTTTCCTTGTTATCAAATAAAGGTTATGATTTCACGTTTGTAAGTGATGTTGTTAACATCCACCTTAATCATAGTTTGATTGGGTCCGGTACACTGGATAACGGTATATATGTCTTAAACCAACTCCAAATTTTCAATGTCCAGAATACACTAAAAAGAAAGTCTCCAGATTTAAATAAAGCTTTCTTATGGTATTGTAGACTAGGTCACATCAATGAGACAAGGTTGACTAAGTTACATAGAGAAGAATATTTGGACTCGTTCGAATATCAAACTTATGCCACTTGTCAATCATGTCTCAAAGGAAAGATGACAAAGACTCCATTCACTGGACATGGAGTAAGAGCGAGCGAGCTCTTCGGACTCATACACAGCGATGTATGTGGTCCAATGTCTACACATGCAAGAGGTGGTTTTTCCTATTTCATTACTTTTATGGATGATTACTCAAGGTACGGATTCATTTATCTGATGAAACATAAATCCGAGGCTTTTGAGAAATTCCAAGAGTATAAGAATGAAGTAGAAAACCAAACCGGCAAAAGTACCAAGACACTAAGATCTGATCGAGGTGGTGAATACTTAAGTGCCGAGTTCCTAGGTTACCTAAAAGAGAAAGGAATTCTCTCTCAGCTTACTCCTCCATACACTCCACAGCATAACGGTGTATCGGAGAGATGGAATCGAACCCTATTGGATATGGTACGTTCCATGATGAGTAATGCTGAGTTGCCGCGATCTTTCTGGGGTTATGTGCTAGAATCAGCAGCATATCTTCTGAACAGGGCTCCTACCAAGACTGTGCCTACCACCCCATATCAGATGTGGAGTGGGAAGAAACCCCATCTTCAGCATATGAAGATATGGGGATGTCCAGCTTTTGTTAAAAAGCAGCATGTGGACAAGCTCGAGGCACAATCAGTACAGTGTATGTTTGTGGGATATCCAAAGAACTCCAAGGGATATTATTTCTATTACGCAGAGGAACAAAAGGTTTTTGTTTCTCGTAATGCCCATTTTCTAGAACAGCAGTTTTTAGAAAAGGAAATAAGTGGGAGCGAAATAAAACTGGAAGAAATTCCAGAACCACAAACTACTACTGAAAGTTTGGTAGAACCAGTAGTTCAAGAAGAACATGACATTCCTGCACCCCTCCGCAGGAGTAGTAGGCCGTCTCATCCGCCTGAGAGATACTACGGTTTTCTCATAGATGGGGATAGAGAGGATTGTGTCATAGATGATGATGAACCTACTAGCTTCCAGCAGGCCATCCAGAGCGGCGACTCGGTACGATGGCTAGATGCAATGCGGACCGAAATGGAGTCCATGTGCACCAACAAAGTATGGACTTTGGACTTTGCTCCAGATGGGGTAAAACTCATAGGATGCAAATGGATCTTCAAGAAAAAGATTGGTGTAGATGGATAGGTGGAAACCTATAAGGCTAGACTTGTTGCAAAGGGTTTCCGTCAAAGACCTGGTTTGGACTATGACGAAACTTTTTCTCCAGTGGCTATGCTCAAATCCATTCGGGTCCTTCTTGCTATTGCTGCCTTCCATGATTATGAAATCTGGCAGATGGACGTAAAGACGGCTTTTCTGAATGGCAATTTAGAAGAGTGCGTCTATATGGATCAGCCAGAGGGTTTCAATCTGGGAGCAGCGGGAAAGTATGCAAATTGCTTAAGTCCATTTATGGACTGAAGCAGGCATCGCGGAGTTGGAACATCTGTTTTGATGAAACTGTTGGATATAGTGCCCTCAAAGTCAATTATTGGATCGCAGGTACGTGATTGCAATGTTGAGGAGGACCTATACCGGTAGGACAGTCTTACTCGAGATGATAGTATGCTATCTGGTTTGCCTTTATCAGTCGTGTATAGGTTCAGGTGACTGATCACGATTACACTTTGATAGAGCCCTTAGGATCTTGCTTGACTACCAACAGTATGAGGGCGATCATATACGTGAGAGTTGGGTGGTCTATAAGCATATCCTTAATAGTGGTCCCTAGTCGTGGGAGTTTCGAGACAGGGCATCGATACTCCGGAGTAGACTAGTGTATACAGTCGAGACCCCGACGAGGGGCGGTGGCCGGTCTCATAAGCCACTGGTGTCAGTTGGATCACCTAAGATGTATACAGGTGCTCATTAGGTTATGAGTACACCGGACAGGACTCGCCGGGAACCTGCTAGTTGGTATTATACATATCGCCAGATAGCAGTTCCCTGGTGACATGTGTACAGGTTAGTTCATCGACCTGAGGTCGTCATTTGTCTCGTGTGAGTTCCCACTTTGCTTTGATTTCTACCCTACCACGGCTCAAAGGAGGCGTGCAAACAGGTAGTTTTTGGGTACAGTCCCGAGCCATATGGAGGCACGTGAGCGGATCGGCAGGGGATTCGTCTCTCCCGGTATTGGGGGTGGAGGTCGCGCTGTGTCTAGGAAAGCCATTACACCAAGTCCTTGGACAAGGCAGGTTAGATTTACTGGTAGGTACTCCAGTAGTATCTCAGGGTGTTCAGGGCTTGTCTCCGACACGACTTATACAGCTATTAGGAGTCTGACGTTACTAGCCCCCTAGGCCGGATATGCGATACTCATAGACGAACGGACTGGACTGTATATACATTGTCACTGTTAGGCTCAGTAGGGTTTTTGGATGAGTTCGCTCATCAGCCTCGTTTGAGGTCAGTCCATGGGCAGCCGTTATGCATAGCTAGTGCCGCTGACGGCTTGTGGTTAAACCCACTGCCAGGGTACTGACGAGTCATTAGAGTCCCCCACAGACTGTTTCCCAAGTTCGGGCGAAACGTTGTAGAGGCCGTATGGTTTTATGGCAGGGTTCGGAAATGCACGTGCGTTTACGCACGTGTTATTTTTCGGGCAGATAATACTGGTGGGCTTTGGTTTAAGCCGGATCCATGTATTATACAGAGTAGATATAATATCTTTGTCTCAGTTGCATTTGTATTCGGTCGTAATACAAATGCGGGTATATTTATACAGTTACGGGGTTATCCTGAAATTCGTTTCGGGATCACTTTTGGAAGTTGCCAGTTTCCAGTTTTCTATCAGCCGTATTTAACATTTGGTTAAATACGGATTTATCTTTTCTTGAGATGAGTGTGGAAGGTTCTAGAAGTTTCTAGAAGAGGTGACTAGGTTAGAATGGTGTTGAGTTTTCATTGGTTGCTTTCTTTGTGTTCACACTATGTGTTCACACTAGAGATATTTTCTTATTGTCACCTCCCCCTCTCCTACACTCACCCCCCACCTCTATATATGTGGCCGGCCCCTTCCCCCTCTCTCACTCTCTGACACTTGATGTTTTATCTGGTAAAAAGATTATGATAGATTTTGGGGTGTATGGAATTTCACAGCTCATTTCATTCCATCACCCGATTCCCACGACAACTTTATTAACCGTTCATCCATGGCTTTGGACGAAGCGAGACAAAGTATTCCACTCATTCTCTACATCAACCTTGGTCATCTCTTCTAGCAAACTTGATGACCGAGTTGCCTCGAGTCAGAGGCGGGAGCCCGTTTAAAGATCCGACGATGTGGTGCCACCTGGACGACGAGATCGGAGCAGCCGCAACGGAGCGTGGGTTGATGGTTAAAGAACGAAGGACTCGGATCGTTCGGTATAACCTTTCTTCCCTCTTTGTAGATTGTTAGTTTAGCATTAATGGCAGATCCGGGTTATAGTTTGCGATAGCTCCAGTTTTAAAAGTTTTTGCTCCGTATTTTGGCGTCTGAAAGACGGCCGGGGCGCTACCGTAGACTTACATGGTATCAGAACCACGCCATTAAGCTTTACTAACTTGTGCTAACGCGTTTAAAAGATCGATCGAACGGATTTTCAAAAACTACAATTTTCAAGTCTAATGTTTCTGTTGAATTTAAATCTGGTCTAAAAAATTTTTTGAGCATCTTAGAAAGTCAAGCAGGCTTTTTAAAGAACACAGAAGAAATTCGACCCACTGATCCGACCGTACGGCCGCGGAACCACGGCCGTCTAGGTGAATCAGTGGACCATCTTTCTTATGTGGATTCTACTTAGGAAATTGTGGTTTCTGGAACTGTTCATTTGGGCCCAGTGTTTTTTACTGTACAGCAGATTTGCGTGGGGCCCACTTCGGGAAAATTAGTCGACCGAAATTTAAAACGTGTCTGTTTACAGTGCTTACATTATATCTCCGACCGTGAATGTCATTTGATCGGTAAACCGCGTCTGATTGCTATAGTTCTTTTAGACGGGTTTGCGAACGTGACATTCGTGTTGATGTTTTGTGTTGTGCTGTGATGTTGCGGATTTGTCGTGGTGGATAGCAGTGTGCAATGGTAGTGCAGTTTGGATTTATTTGTACATTTGATATTGCGGGGCGAGCGTCCAACATGTGGACTGCCGTCACTGCCTGTTGTATAATATTCTTTTGGGGCACGACCAGGTTGCGGTCGATGTACCTGTTGTACTATTTTCATTTCTGTACTAGGTTTTACCCCGCGACGGAGTGCACGGATAGTCGGGTTCTAGGGGGTAACGGGTCCGCATCTCATGGCTTTGAGAGGCAGAGGGGCCCCACTCTAGAATTGGCAGACTATTCGCCGCACTCGTAGGGGGTATAGGTTGACCCAAGGAGGGGTGCTCAAGATTACCGGATTCCGTGAAGTGCCGGGTGGTCCATTCACTATGTTGTAGGGGGCTGCCTCGCTTCAGGTTTTGGCAAGTAACTTGCCGCACCCGTAGGGGTCTAGGTTTCATTGCACAGGCTATCCACATGACAGGGGAACGTCGGGTTTCAGCAGCGGCTCTGTGAAACTCGGGGATCCCAGATTATCTGTATTGTTCTGTGATACTTATTACTTTTCTGTAATGTTGCATATTATCACGCCTGGAGCGATTATTGTATATTGGTTTATATACTATTACATGTTGTATATGTTTTACACCCGCGCTAGTCCAGTCCCCGCTCTGTCGTTAGTTAAGTAACCTAACCGGTGATGACGGGACCCAGTGACGAATGTGGATGGCACATACGTACATTTTATTTTCGTTCTTTTCTGGTGTGATTATTGATGGGACTGCGTTGATTCTGATCAATGCAAAGGAAAACAAACCTGTATGGATGTTGTTGGAACAATTTAAAAGGTGTTATTACAAAGATGTTTCCTTTTGTTTTGCATAGTGGTATTCGGTTGGAATATCCTGCACCTCATTCGACGAGGCAAGGGCCGATATCCCTTCACCGGGGCTGACCCCTTGGGCAGAAGTTTGCGTCAGGGTAATAACTTCACTATAGTCGATTACATGTTGCTTTGCATCGCGGTATTCAGTGGAATATCCTGCACCTCATTCCACGAGGAAAGAGCCAAGATCCCTTCACCGGGAGTGACCTCTTTAGCAAAGGTTTTCGCCACTATATTTTATAAAAAGCTATCAGGTTCCTTCAACGAGATCAAGTTCATTACGTTAAAGTTTTTCGCCAAAAACCAGTCGTAGCCCTCCGTCATTTCATATGAATGGTCAGTAGTATTCGAGCTATGTTGGTCTGGCCCTTAGCTAGGACATAGTGATTGGTAGTGCCGGGGTGTTCATATGTTGCATAGATAGATGCGTTGGTTTGGGACAGTCGTACAGCCATGTTGGCCCTTAGTCAAGGGCGAGTACGGGTGGGTTCAAATTAACAAGATAATGATGGGAAGAACTTGACATGCGACTTATGATGGGTTGGCCCTTAGTCACGATCATAAGAGCATAGGGTAAAAATCACATCGGGAGTTTTTAAAGAAACTGAAACTTGCCAGGCATGCGCATACCTTCTGGAGTGTGATAACGCGAGTGGATTCCGTCACGTTATCACGCGATGAGAGTTGGATCCCGATTCCCACTGATGAGTTGGTTTACTCTTCGGGTGATCCCGATTGATTCTTCTTTTAGGTTTGGAGGAGAATTTGACAGTACAGTGGGAGGTTTCCGGATTAGATAAAGTGATAACCATTCTGATCTAGGTTAGAGTGCACGCAGAGTGTTTCTTTTCTCTCTCTCTTTGGCAGCGACCTTTGACCGACCCTAGACTATGACTCAGGGACCAAGTTGACCGAACCTTCTTAAAATACTGGCTTTTGGATTGTCTGAGTTGCATAAGTCATTGCCACTCCTTCTTTTACCCTTTGCATTTTTCAGAACACCCGTATTACTACGGACATCCACTTCCATTGGATAGATCCATCGTATGGTTATATACGAACTCGAAGGGACTCCTTCGAGGATGGATCAAGGTTCAGGAGAAATAGAATTGGTTTATTCAGTTGTCTTTTATTATCACCTTCTCTCAGGTTGCGAGGGCTCCTTGGTTTAGGAGAGTACACCTATTACGCTTATTGGATAGTCTTCTTCCAAACCATAGGCAGGTGCCGAACGGTAGGGAATGAAGAAAACCAATTAGCCTAAGTAGGGTGTACAGAAGGTAATATGTAAAGACAAAATAAAGGGATTAGAAAGAGGGCAAAGTAAGTTGCGACTGTTATCATTCACGACCAAACCGCGTACTTCATCGCCACTCCTATTTCACCTTTAAAAGAATAAGGTATTATTCAGTTGTCTTTTATCATCACCTTCTCTCAAGATGTGAGTACTCCTTGGTTTAGGAGGGTACACCTATTATGCTTACTGGATAGTCTTCTTCCAAACCATAGGCTGGTGCCGAACGGTAGGGAAGGAAGAAAACCATTTAGCCTAACGATGGTGTACAGAAGGTAACGACTAAAGACAAATAAAGGGATTTGGAGAGATGGCAAAGAAATATACGGTTAAAGTCATGAATTGGATTATGGAAGAGGCATTTCTATGAATACCAGGATACCCCTACGAAACATTTTCATGTTTCAGTGCATTGTTAATGGAAAACTGTTTTCCCGATTAGATACGTACTCCAAGGTGTGTATTCACCAGGTTTCATTCTCATATCTGTATGGTTTTACAGATGATGAGTGGGAGGAAGTTATTGGGAATTAGGTGATCATCCTCATTATATCGGAATTCGTTGTAATTGGTGATATTTGAGGAAATCGCCAGGGTACAGTTTTCAACCTACGACGCACAGGTTTTGAGTTATTCAACTCAGCGGACTTATACAGAGTATTGTATGTTGTCCAGTGTCCATCAGGACAAAGGGGTAGGTCCTCGTACTATGTTCTGTTTACTTATGACTTCTCTAGTTTTTAGACAAGTGTTTCGTAGAAATACAAGGTCTAAGTTTTGAGAAGTTATGGGTATAAGAATAAAGTAGAGAACCAGATGTTGCAAGTATCGGGATTCTTCAAAGAGATCGAAGATGTAGATACTTGTGATTGGTATTCAGATGATAGTAAAAGTTTTGAGAAACTTGTTTCTCTTTCAGATTACTCATAATTGGATGGATTCCTAAGTTGAGTAATGCCGAATAGCCTTGTTCCCCTCCGAACGGACACGCGGGACGTGGGGGCCGTCTCGCCTGAAATTCGGGGCAGATGCTAATTGGTGCTATCCGTCCACCTCTCCGAAGATGCCAATTCGATCCATAGCGCCATATATCGGAGGTCTAGACGGATGCGTCCGATGTAGCAGACTTCGTCAGATTCCCCCTCGTTTGAGGGGTTTTTGATTGTGGGGACGCTCTTCCCTGCAGGCGCAAGCCCCTGCAGTTAATTACGCTACCGCTTTGCGGTAACAACTTTCTCCTTCTCCAGATGGTCACTTCGTGTCGTGTGTTCTTGTTTTATGTTTCATTGCCCGTGGATCGTTTACGGAGACTGAGTTATGTCGTCGCCCGTAGGGCATGGACTAGTCCAAATCCGCATTATCTTAAATTTGGGTTTGGGGGTTTGGTTTGAGGATACGTCAGTCATACTTGAGGCTAAGATCAACTCAAACGTTTGTTAAGGATACGTTAGTCTAACTTTATGACTAAGATCAACTTAACGGGATCGTTTAGATCCGACAAAGGAGCTTTTGGACTCCATTGTTCCAGTTTAGGGACGTGGCGGTCCATCGTCTATGTGGCCGTCGGGACCCGTCACCTCTCCGACGACGTTGAGGGATTTCAACGACGGATGTCAGAGGAGTTCAGAGATGTACCCTCGAGCCAGAGTTAATTAGGGGGATTCATAGTCCAGTCTGCTTGAAGGTTTAAGGACGCGTTAGCCATCTTTGAGGCTAAGATCAGCTTAAACGGGACCGTTTAGATCCGACAAAAGAGCATATAGGGGCTCTATTGTTCTGGTTTAAGGACATCGCGGTCCATGGGTAGTTTAAGGACATTGCGGTCCATGGGTAGTTTTTAAGGACATTGCGGTCCATTGGTAGTTTAAGGACATTGCGGTCCATGGGTAGTTTAAAGACATCTCGGTCGATGGGTAGTTTAAAGACATCTCGGTCGATGGGTAGTTTAAAGACATCTCGGTCGATGGGTAGTTTAAAGACATCTCGGTCGATGGGTAGTTTAAAGACATCTCGGTCGAGGTTAAGGACGTCATAGTCCATGGGTTTAAGGACTCCACAGTCCGTTATGTGCTCTGGATGCTTCACACGGGTTCACTGCCGTGCTAGGCGAGGACCAGGCTCCGCTCTGGATGCTTCACACGGGTTCACTGCCGTGCTCCGCGAGGACCAGGATCCGCTCTGGACGTTTTCCACGGGGTCAAAGAGTGACGTTATCCGCGTTCCACGTAACCAGGAATTTTGCATTATGCGTGGGTTTAAGGACCCCACAGTCCATATCATGAGTGGTCTTCGGGACCCGTCACCTCTTTGAAGACATTGAGGGATTACAATGCCAAGTATCAAAGGAGTGAAGAGATGTACCTTAGAACCGCGGTGGATTAAATAGTCCCTGGCCCAATTTGGGTCAAGACTGATCAATTATGTTATGAGCCCATTGGCCCAGTTAATCACGAATTGAGGACTTATGGCCAGCTTGGGCTAAGTCCAATCAGGAGAGGCTTTGCCTCTATCCCTTTAGCCAATTGGGCCTAAGCCTGGTGTTAAACACTTCAGAGCAATCAGCGTTGAATACTGGGAATGACATCTCGGTTGACAAGTTAGTGTTCAACATTGAGAGATAATTGGTGTTAAACACCAGCAATAAGGCTTTTTCAAATTAGTGTTAAACACTAAAACAAATCAGTGTTGAACACTGCAAATAAGGCTTTTTTAATCAGCATTGAAGGCTAAGGCCCGACAGTGTTTTAACACTGGGCTCGAGAGTTTTAATTTTAGTGTTAAACACTAAGGCAGGAAGGGTCACGTGGCAGCATGTGAGAGCGCCTTCCCTTCATTTGTTCTGCTGAAACTATCGCGTCTTTCAGAGCATCACGTGCCATCACGTGATGGGCATTCAAATGCCTTTGTGTTAAGGCTTCTGCTGATGGTCACGTGGGTCACGTGGGGTGCTGCCTCAAAGGGGCTTTCTGTAGGGGTTTTGGGGGGTCACGTGGTAGCACGTGACCCTGCCTCTATGTAGTTTTTAGAGGATCTGTTACTCTTTTTTTTCAGGAATTAAATTCCTCGAACTTTAAATCTTAGAGGAATTAAATTCCTATTTCCTTTTGAAGACTTGTATTCTGGAATAGAGTTTAACTCTAGATTTTCTGTGGGAATTAAATTCCTCGTTTATGCGAAGAACTGAACAAAAGCTTTTAAGGAATTAAACTCCCCTTTTCGGGAATTATGATTAAAGGAATTAAATTCCCGCTGTTTCAACAGAACTATGTTCTCAATTAGGATTCAACCCTGTTTCTTTTGTTTTGAAGGAATTAAATTCCCGTGATACAGGGTCAAGCCCTACTTTTATCTTAAAGGAATTAAATTCCTGTAATTCTGAGAATTAAATTCTCATGCTTGCATTCCCTCTCTATGTTTTGGACCTGCATGGCAGGATCTCAACCCATTGAGAATTAAATTCTCAACCTAAAGGGGAGATGTGCACTTTGCAGATCCTCTGCCAAAGAGAGAAGAAATATATTCTTCTGTTTTACATGTTGAGAATTAAATTCTCTTTGTTTTCAAAAAGCCTTCCCTTTCTTACCTAGGGTTTTTTGCAGAAGATCCGAGTCTTTTCAAAATATCAAAGCTCTCCTCCCTTTTTTCTTTCTTTTCTTCTCTGCGCATGTATCTCTTTTTTGTGTCTCTTGGCTCCTATTTATAGGAGAAGCAGCTGAATCAGTTAGTTTTGTGACGAATCTTCATTGAGAGATTTGATTTGCATCCTTCATTCGTTCTGGACCTTTGGATTATTAGGTGAATTTTATTCACCGTTGGATTTCAAATCCAGAGATTCTCCCTTGTTATTTTGGTTAGATTTAAGGGGGAAATCTTTCCAAACCCGAGATTTTCCATAAATAAATGACCTCTGAATCTTTAATTTGATTGGATGCATATAGCTGCGTTCCTCTGGAAAGATTTGCATTTCTCTCAGAATTTAATTCTGTTGACAAAAAGGGCTTTGAAAGCCGGTCACGTGTGACCACGTGACCCATGGTCACGTGTGAGCACGTGACCCCCTTTAGAATGAGCCTTTTCCTTTCTTTTGCGCTGTCTTCTGATCTTTGCTTAAACGTCACGTGCTACCACGTGACTCCTGGTCACGTGTGAGCACGTGACCCCTGTCTGGCACTTCTTTCCTTGGTTCAATTGGAGAGCGAGTTTGCTACTTTGAACGTCACGTGCCGACACGTGACCCTGGTCACGTGGGAGCACGTGACCTCTTCTGAAGCTCTTTTTCTTGACTTTGTTCAGCGAATCATTGTGTCCCCTTTTCTGCACTTTATAGGTCACGTGTCAACACGTGACTGCTGGTCACGTGTAAGCACGTGGCCCCTTTCTGAAGCTTTCCACAGAAGCTTTCCTGATTTTAAATCAGGAAACAAATGCCCCCACAGCGTTGTTCTCACGTGTCAGCACGTGAGTGCAACGCTGTCTCCTCTCGCGACCGTTGGATTCCTTTACGGATTTGGGAGATGAAGCGTTTCCATTGTTTTCTATAAATACTGCCGTCTCTTCACAGGAGCCTTCACTTTGCTCATTCTTCTTCCTCTGAGAATTTCTTTTAATTCTCGCTTTCAGAGCTCAGTTCTCTGTCTTGAACATTTCTCAGAGTTTAACTCTGTTCGCAAAGAACCTTTCTTCTCAGGTAATGGTGTTGAACGGCCAAAGCGCCTTCGTTTTTTTTTAAAAGAACTTTTTGGATTTCAAATCTGTATTAAGGGTTTCGCAAAGAACCCATTTTCCTTCAAGTTTTTTCTTAAGAATAGGGAACCTTCGAACTGTAGATCTCTTAGGGTTTAGGCGATCTTCGGGGAGATGATGACAGCGTTTCAACTCCCTGGACTTTAATTCCATCAAAATTATTCCTGGGAATTTAATTCCCTTTTTCCTAATAAGGAATTTAATTCCTATGAAGAACTCAGTTTCTTCACCCAGAGACTCCTTGGGGTCTCTTGGCCCGAGGCTGTTCTTCTGCAATTAATGCGATGGGGATTTTGTAATGATTTTCGTGACTTTTATTTCAGGTATCATGAACGCCCATCTGTTTCGTCTTGACGAAATCATTTCATACGGGAATATTCGTGCGCTGGGCCGCAGTCAGAATCAGGAATTCACTGATGCTCAGTGTGCCGAGATCATGGGCCGCTTTGACGAGTACAATCACAAGCTACTCCCCCGTCGCTCTTCTCTTCTGAGGCTGATCGTGCTGGCGATCCGGGAGGCGCTTCCTCTCTTTTGCGCCGGCATACCGCTCGGGGACTTAGACACTGCCGAGGATAAGGTGCATTCAGTGTACCTTATGGGCTTGATCTCAAAGAGGAGGCGGGATGATCTCATTGATCTCCTTCATCAGCTTTTCCAACAATCAGCCATATTGGGCGCTTACCGGAGGGTAGAGGACATCCGCGGGGACCCCGATGCTTGTGACCGTGAGAGAAAGCATACTCGGGAGGTTCGGAATGCTTGGAAGATCTTGGATAAAGTTAATTTCAATTTTCTCAATCCATGCCCCGCGTCTGAAGCCTTACCATTGTAAAAGTTTTTTCTTTTATTTTGTATCGCCTTCTTGAAGTCTGGATGAGAAGCTTTGTTATGTCTCTGTGTGTTTGCATGCTTTTTCTCTGAAATCTTATTATTCTGTTATTATTGTCGTTTGTGCTTTAATACGCAGGGTACCACTCCATATTCTTTCTTTTAAATGCACATTAGGTTTGGGCCTCACGTGTTCTACACGTGAGATCATCTGATGGGACTGTTCACAAAATTTTCCATGCCGCATTTTTAGCGCGCACTATCAGATGCATAAAAGGAGCCTTGGAAATAGTTATTTCTCCTTGATTTTCGATGCCTTTTCCTTTTGGGGCCTTGGAAACATCTTTCGCATGCAAGATTTTCCGCGCATAGCACTTAATGCACTTCTTTATATCCTTGAGGCCATAGCCTATTTTCTCTTCACAGAGAAATTCATTCCCATATCGACGTGATTTTATTTGAGGAGTATCTGAGCGCTATGGCCTGCAACCGCCCACACGCTCGTCGACAGCCATGGGAAGTGCCTATCGAGGAGATGATCCCCCGCTTTGCCGCTCGGTTGGTGGATCCCCTCCTTACCGACAACGAATGCGACTCAGCCATGCATGAACTCTCGATTCGTAGGGGGTCTCCTCTCCCGATGGGTTCTCTCTGGCTCCGGATGATTCTCGCGGCTGTGCTTGCCGACATCCCTCCTCACCCAGCAGAGATGACCCTGGCGATGCTTGATGCGGCGGAAGAGAAGCTCGAGGGCTTTCATGAAGCTTGCCTGATTACTCAGGCTTTGAAGGATTGCTCAATTCATATGCTGGGCCAGATCAAGGCCCGGCGAGCTATTATGTCTGCTTTCGCGGACGAACACGGCGCCAATCGGTGGGGAGCGACTACTCGTGAGAACCGTCGCTTCGATGTGCTGGAGAGAGCAGAGAGAGAGATGGAGAATTTTGTCCTTTGCTTCGTTAACCCCTGTGCCGTTGATCCCACGTTTGGTGACCTTTTTCGTTAGTGTAGAGCATTTTTAAATTAGTCGCTCCTTTTTTACGCTTTATGCAGAACTTCGATGTAGGCTTGGTACTAGTATGTATGTTTCTGCTTGCATAAATAAACTTTGGATTCTTCTCATGAGAACCTTCCTTAATTGCAAATGCTATCATCACTTTCCTGCACATCAGACCCTTTTTGGGCATTATGAATGTTCATGCAATTGCGAACGCTATTATTATTTTTTGAATACTCATATGATTGCGAACGCATGCTTGAAATATGTCGGAAATCTTTCTTGTTGCCTTTCGCGTCAGGTGATATGAGCGTGTTTTAGATCGACTATTCCCGTCGGCTGAAAGCCCATTTATACGGTCTTGTAAATGTCGTGTTTGCAAGGCCGCGGTCACGAAAGCGAGCTTACGTGGTCTCGTAGCGAACATATCGTTATGCGAGAAAAATGCTCGGCCGTAAATTTTCGGAGAGGGAGCTAGCTTCCAAGTCGCTGAGCGAGCTTCGCGCTACCCTTATCACCAAGGTCAACAAAGCGTATGAATTCTGGCGGGTGCTTCAGGAGTCCATCAAAGAGGTGGTGGCTCTCGACGAAGCCGCTATGTTTACTCGCGAGAGGATTGAGGCTCACAAGGCCACTGAAAAAGAGCTTGAAGCTCGGCTCGCTTCATATCAGGCCCAACAAGCTCAGGCGGAGGCTCGCCTTCTGGAGATCTTGCGTCATGAAGCCGTGGCTCAGCAACAAAACGACGAGCTGCTAACATTACTACACCGGCCACCGGCTTGAGGACTGTATCTTTTCTCCCTTTTTGTACCTACTCATGGATAAGAGTATCTTCATTTTTGTTTCTTGACTTGTACCTTGTATCCTTTTTGGTTTATGAATAAAAGATACATTTTTCTTCTCAATGGTGTGTCTCCTTTTTATTGAATGCATTCTGCGGATATCCTATCTTGATTTCCTTGCAGGACAGCAATGGCTCGGGATTCAGGGTTAAGATCTGCTTCCTGAGACTTTTACATTTTATGAGCCACGAGGATCTCATAAAGAGTTTTTCTCCCAGCCGTGAGGACTTGTAAGTGCCGGATGCGGTTACCCTTGTCCGTGTTCTACGGAGTCAGGGGTTTCTCCAGATATTGTAGTTTAAAGACGTCGCGGTCAAGGTTAAGGACCTCATAGTCCGTGGATTTAAGGACTCCACAGTCCGATGTTAGTTTTAAGACATCACGGTCAAGGTTAAGGACCTCATAGTCCGTGGATTTAGGGACTCCACAGTCCGATGTTTGGTTACAGGGACCCGTCACCTCTTTGAAGACGTTGAGGAATTACAACGCCAGGCATCAAAGGAGTGAAGAGATGTACCCTTAAACCAAGGCAAAAATCTGTAAGGAATAGGGGTGGTTGATCGTTAGTTTTAAGACATCGCGGTCGAGGTTAAGGACGTCATAGTCCGTGGATTTTAAGGACTCCACAGTCCGGTGTTTGCTCTGGATGCTTCACACGGGTTCACTGCCGTGTTTAGCGAGGACCAGGCTCCGCTCTGGGCGTTTTCCGTGGGGTCAAAGAGTGACGTTATCCACGTTCCACGTAACCAGGAATCTTGCACTAGATGCTTCACACGGGTTCACTGCCGCGTTAGGCGAGGACTAGGCTCCGCTCTGGATGCTTCGCACGGGTTCACTGCCATGCTCTGCGAGGACCAGGATCCGCTCTGGACGTTTTCCACGGGGTCAAAGAGTGACGTTATCCGCTTTCCACGTAACCAGGAAGTTTGCACTAGATGCTTCACACGGGTTCACTGCCGCGTTAGGCGAGGACTAGGCTCCGCTCTGGATGCTTCACATGGGTTCACTGCCATGCTCTGCGAGGACCAGGATCCGCTCTGGACGTTTTCCACGGGGTCAAAGAGTGACGTTATCCGCTTTCCACGTAACCAGGAAGTTTGCTGGTTATATCCGCATTTCACGGGATGGGGGTTGACTCTTGGCGATATGTGTCGCCGAGCCATGGAACTTGGGGTTGCCGCTGTTCCGTTTCGCTTGATGTTGTGTCGTCGAGACAATGAAGCTAGGAATTTGGCCTTCGCTTCATTTGCTGGTATCGCGTCTGCTGCATCGAGACGAATGTCACGGTGGTGATCACTAAGTTATCTGTGAACCGCCGAGATTTTGCTTGCAAGTTGTCCCATCATTTCGGCTATTTTGTCATGCATGTGTGGCTTGCTGGCTTTTTCGCGGCGAGCTCGGATTTTTTGGATACGGGTTTCGGCATCAGCACCGCTACAACTGGAATGTTGCCAGGAGCGAATCATCATTTGCCTCTGTCGACGTTTGAACAAAGGTGGCTTAGCAAACAGGGTTAAGGGTCCTGTCGACCAAGGCTTTTGACTTCATGAGCCATAAGGGTCTCACAAAGGTGTTTCTCCCTACAAGTCGTGAGGATCTTGCAGGTGTGTTTTCTCCTTAAGAATCGTGGGGATTCTTAAGTGCATGTTCTCTCGTAAGTCGTAAGGATCTTACAAAGAGGATTTTCCCCTTATAAGTCGAGAGGACTTACAAGGGTTGTTCACCATATGGATATATCCCCCGTCACGGGTGGGACTTTGTTAGGGAAATGTTTATTCGCGCCCGTGGATTGTATACAAGGGTCAGTCCGAGCCGCTTGTAGGGCAATGTCGGAGGTTGTGGAGGATTTGCTTAAGAACAGGTTTAGGTTTCTGTAACTCAAGACTTTCAAGTCTTATGAGCCGTGAGGGTCTCATAAGAAAATTCTCCTTACGAGTCGTGAGGATCTCGTAAGTGTATTTTCTCCTTAGGAATCGTGAGGATCCCTAAGTGTGTTGCTCCTTTGTGAGTCGTAAGGATCTCACGCAGGTGATTTCTCCTTACAAGGTCGAGAGGACCCTATAAGTGTCTTTAAACGAGGTTGCGCCTTTTCGGGTTTTCACAAACACTCGCCGGTAGTCCTGCTGTTTTTACTCACGGAGCCCTTTCGGGTTTTCATCCGTGCCCATTTTGCTTTATGGACATACCGTTTTTTTTTATCTTGTCAGCCTAAGGGTGCTGCGGCAGTAGTTTAGGGACGTTTCGGTCCGTCGTTAGTTTAAGGACGTTTCGGTCCGTCGCTAGTTTAAGGACGTTTCGGTCCGTCGTTAGTTTGAGGACATTTCGGTCCACCGTTAGTTTAAAGTCGTTTCGGTCTGTTGATAGTTTAAGGACGTTTCGGTCCGTTCATAGTTTAAAGACGTTTCGGTCCCTTGTTAGTTTAAGGACGTTTCGGTCCGTCGTTATGGGAGGGCCAGCTACTGCTTGTAAAGTCTGAGCCTAGGAAGATAGCGAGCGGACATAGTCGTCGTCATCTACCGTTGACCCAGGCTGTGGCTCACTAAGCATAGTATTTCTTCAAGAAGCGGCCATTTATTGGCCTGAAAGGCCTTTCACCGTGCATGTCCACGAGTAGATAGGCTCCACCCTGGTAAACCTGGTCTATGATGTACGGGCCTTCATAGTTTGGCTCGAATTTTCCCCGCTTGGCACGATTGGGGATCATAGGTCTTTTGACTACCAGCACGAGTTCGCCTTGGCGGAATGCCCTTGGCCTGGTCAATCTTTCGTACGAGCACGTCATCTTTGCTTTGTAGGCTTCTAGATGTTGTTGCGCTATGAGTCGGGTTTCGTCAAGGGCATCAAGCTCCTCAAGTCGAAGGTGAGCATTTTCTTCGTCGGTCAGTTCGTGGTGGACTGCCACTCGTAGAGAGGGTAACTCTATCTCGAGGGGGAGTACTGCTTCCGTCCCAAATACCAACGCGTATGGCGTTGTGTTTGTGGCCGTCTTGAATGTAGTTCGATAAGCCCAAAGGGCTTCTTGCAGCCTCTCGTGCCAGTCTCTCTTATTCCGGGAAACGGTCTTTTTGATGATCTTTGTCAGGGTCTTATTGAAGGCCTCGGCCAGACCGTTGGCTCGTGGGTTGTAAACTGAAGAATACCTCCAGTCTATATTGTGCTGCTGCGCGAAGCGGCTAATCTTATGGCTTCTGTAGGCTGGCCCGTTATCGGAGATAATCCGCCGTGGGGTTCCAAACCGATAGATGACGTGCGTTTTGAAGAAGTGGAGGATATTCTCCGTCTTCACTTCCCTCAATGGTATTGCTTCTGCCCATTTGGAGAAGTAATCAGTAGTCGCCAGGATAAAACGATGTCCCTGAGATGATGCCGGCTCAATGGGGCCGACTATGTCAGTTCCCCACATTTCGAATGGCCAGCTGGCCACCGTTGGGTGTAGTGGATTTGGGTGTTGGTGGATGAAGTCTCCATGAATCTGGCACGAGTGGCATTGCCTCGCGTATTCGAGGCAGTCCTGGATCATCGTGGGCCAGTAATAACCCATCCGTTTGATTTTTAACTTCATCTTTGGGCCTGCTTGATGAGAGCCGCAAAGCCCGTCGTGGACTTCCTGAACGACTTTTTCTGCTTCGTCAGGTCCCAAGCATCTCAGCCATAGAGAATCAAGCGATCTCTTGTATAGAGTATCGTTGACGAAAGCGAAAGATAGAGCTCGTTTCATGAGCTGATGTCTCGAGGACGCTTCTTTGGGTATGCGGCGGGACTTAAAGTAGTCTATGAAGACTTCCCTCCGGTCCTCGGCCTTCTCTTGGTCTTTTATTTGTAGGGTTGTCTGCTCAGTTGCTCCCTCTTTATATAGTTCCGGAGGTATTTCTGCGGGGGTGAGCACTCGACGGCTTTGTACCACGATTCTGACATCATCGAGGTTCTCGTCGGCCAGTTCTTTAGCAAGCTTAGCCAATGCGTCTGCTTTGCTATTTTCTGCGCGTGGTATGTTCTCCAAAGTGTAGGAAGGAATTTGGGACAATAGTTGTTGCACCCTTTCGCCGTACTTCACCAGCTCCGGTTTGCACGTTTGGTAGTCACCATTCACTTGACTAACGACCAGCTGAGAATCCCCGTATATGAGGAGGTCTTCAATTCCCATGTCAATGGCAAGCTCGAGACCTGCTATCAGGGCTTCGTATTCAGCTTCATTGTTTGTCCTCGGCTCTGTTAAGGAGAAGGCGAAGCGCATTATCCCTCCTTGTGGAGTCGCAAAGATGAGGCCTATCCCTGACTTGATCATTGGGATACCTTGCTTTTGTTTCTTTATAGAGGACGCTCCATCGAAACAGAGTTCCCATCGGGTGCTTCCACCGCTAATCGCATCAAATGCATGCTCGTCCGGCAAGTCACAATTCAAAGGAGAATCGGCCGGTATCGGGTGCTCAGCGAGGAAATCGGCAATGGCCTGGCCTTTCACTGCCTTGAGAGGTTGATATGTTATCGAGAACTCCATCAAGAGCAGGGCCCATTTAGCGAGTCGTCCCGTCAATATGGCTTTTGACATCAAGTATTTAAGGGGGTCCACCTTTGAGATGAGGCAGACTTCGTGTGCCAACGCATAGTGCCTGAGCTTTGTTATCGCGAAGATCAATGCCAAGCAATGTTTTTCAATGGGGGAGTAATTGCTTTCTGCCCCGAGTAGGACTCGACTTAAGTAGTAAAGTGCTCTCTCTTTCCCCTGATCGTTCTCTTGCGCCCATAGTGCGCCCAAGGAACCTTCGAGGGCGGTTGTATAAAGAATGAGGGGTTTTCCCTTGACCGGCGCGGCCAATACCGGCGGGTTCTGCAGGTACTGCTTGATCTCGTCTAGTGCACCTTGGCATTTTTGATCCCAGACGAATGGGATTCCCTTCTTCATCAGGTGACTGTAGGGGCGGCATTTGCCTGAAAGATTTGCGATAAATCGCCGGATGTATGCGAGCTTCCCTTGGAGAGACCGCAACTGTTTGAGGGTTCTTGGCGGAGGCATTTCCATGATCGCTTTAATCTTTGACGGATCTATCTCAATACCTCGGTGTCGGATGACGAATCCCAGGAATTTTCCCGAGGAGACTCCAAACGCGCATTTGAGGGGATTCATCTTCAAATTATATTGCCGAAGGCGTTGAAATACAGTCTCTAGATGCTTTAAGTGATCTTCGTATGGCATACTCTTTACTACGAGGTCGTCGATATAGCACTCGACGATGTCATGTATGAGGTCGTCGAAGATCTTTGTCATGGCCCTTTGATAGGTAGCGCCGGCGTTCTTTAGACCGAAGGGCATAACCCTGTAGCAAAATACACCCAAAGGGGTCCGGAAAGCGGTGTGCTTCTGGTCTTCGGGATGCATTTTTATCTGATTGTATCCTGAGGAACCGTCCATAAAGGAGAAGATCTCGTGAGTGGACGTGTTATCTATCATTAGCTCGGTTACCGGCACCGGGAAATCATCTTTTGGACAGGCTTTGTTGAGATCCCTGAAATCCACGCATATACGCACCGTCCCATTCTTCTTCATCACCGGGACGATATTGGCGATCCAATCGGGATATTGGACTTCTTGGATAAATCCAGAATCGATCAGTTTCTTGACTTCGGCGTTGATGCTCATCTCAAGCTCGAGTCGCATCCTTCTTGGCGCCTGCTTGACTGGCTTGATATCTGGGGATATTGCTAATTTATGCACAGCGACCTCCGGATCTAAACCTGGCATCTCGGAGTAGTTCCACGCGAAGCAATCTTTATGCCGTAGAAGCACGTTCTTTAACGCGGCCACCCTTTCTTCAGAGAGTAGCTCGCTGACAAATGTTGGTCGCGGGTCCTCTGCTGATCCCATCTCAATCTTTCTGAGGTTATCTGCGGTAGTATGTATACCGTCTTCCAGTTCTTTCGGAGCGGGCGGGAATTCTGAGATAACCTCATCATCGCTGTTTTCGAAGCACCGGGGAGGGTTGTCTATCGTAATCGTATAACAGGTGCGAATCCACTCCCGGGGCCGAGGCGGATCCGGCTCTGCTCTTGCGGCCTTGGGCTCGTGCTTTCGTGGCGGCGTTACCCTCCAGCTGTTGGATAAAGCGAATCTGCCCCGTCGGTACTGGTCCTCGACCCAGTTCTTGAAGGTGAAGCAGTCTTCGGTAGGATGTCCTGCGGCTCGGTGATAAGAGCAATAGCCCGAGCGAGAGGCCTTATTAGCTTGCTCAGGGTGTTTAGACTCCGGAAGCGCGATCATCTGATGTTTTAGGGCGAGCTTGAGTAACCTTTCCGTCTTGTCTCGGGGGAAGGAGTACGCTCGACTCATCTTTTCTATGAAGGGCGAATCCGAGCTGTGCAGTACTCGATCTCGTAACCCTCCAATCCTGCGTCGTTGTTGTCGGCTCTTTTTTCCGCTTCTCGACTTATTTCCGTCTCCGCATCGGGCCTTTCGCATGATGGGTTGACAAGGATGAGCATTCTTGCCTTTCGCAGCCTGTTGAAATAGACGTTGCGTCCTGGCCTTCTCGTAGATGGCCATTTCGTGGTTGGGGTCTTCCCGACCTTTCTGACCCACTTTCCTGATAGGCTTGTCCATTCGTTCTAGAAATGACGGACTTGGCGCCTCAATCGCGTGGTCTGGTTTTGATGAGGGGTTGGCATCTCCTGACAGGGCGTCCTCTTCTTCATCAAAGGTATATATAGCGTAGCTGTTATGAGCCCGTTCTCGTTTTCCGGTTCTCGCGTATCCAAGCCCGAGTGTCTCCATTTTCCCATTAGGCAATTTGTGTTGGGTTCCAGGGACATCCCAAATCCTGTTGTAGAACCGAGCCTGTTGAACAGTTTGTTTTAAGGGTACCCCTTGGCGCTTCAATAGCTTCTTTAATCCCTTTGTATAGTATCTGGGCAGACGGATGGGCTGGAGTCTGTCGCATGTAGCATCTACGCCGTGCCAGATCTCTTTCTCTACTTTCGACTCTGAGGATCGATAGAATAGGATCATCTTCTCACCCTTTCGCCTGGGGGGACGCAAAACGTTTGCAGCTCTTGCACACTGTGAGCTTGAAACGTGTCGAGGTCCTTGTAGTGTTCTCGCGGTACCATGGTGATTTGCAAGTTATGGTCATCGCCAGGAGGTGCTTGTATTGAAAGCCGATTGGAGAATACGGCATTGACCTCATCTTCCGAATCACTTCCGAAGACCAGTATGGGGGTGGGCGTCCTCCGGTTGTTGCGTTGAGATGGCCCCGTATAAACTATCTCTTCTTCTTCTTCGGTATCGCTTCCGAAAACAGGGATGGTGGCGGCGGCCTTGTTCTCCGAGTCGTGACACCTTTCTGTATCTTCAAAGTCTGGCAAAAAGTATTTCGCATCCTCGTATTTGCGGACTTCGTTCACGGAAAATGGGTTCAGCTCACCCGTTACAGTATACTCGAAACCATCTTTAAAGTACTTCATACACTGATGTTGTGTAGAAGGGACGATGTTGTACTCGTGTAACCAAGGACGGCCGAGCAAGGCATTGTAACAGGTCTTGGCGTCAATGACATGGAATTTGATGTCTGTGACGAGAAGCCCGAAGCGTAACGTTAGTATCACGGACCCGAGAGGCCGTGACGATTGTGAGTCGAAACCGGAGATAGTAATTTTGTCCCGAGCGAGATGCTGCACACTCATGCAGATTTCCTTCAACACCCGAACATTAAGGAGATTGACGGAGGATCCATTATCCACCAGGATCTTGCCAATCTTGATGTCATGGCAGTACCCAGAGACATATAGGGGAAGGTTATGGTCGCACGTCCCGAGAAGGAGGTCTTCATCACCGAAAGTGACGTCGGCCGTATGCACTTCTTCCAGTTCGTCCTTCATCTTTTCAGTGGCGAGAAAGGCTTGGAATTGCTCAGGTTCTTGTAGTGCCTTAATTAGTGAGTCCCGTGCTTCTTTTGATAATAGGAGGGCGTCGAGAATGCTAAGCTGAGAAGGTAGCTTCCTTAGATGCGCGAGGATGTTATAGTCCACTTTACTCCTCCTAGGAGGGTCTTTGGCAGCCAGTTCTTTCGCGACTTGGTCATCCAAAGTGATATCTTCAGTGACCTTTTCCTTTCCCTTATCTTTTCTGTTCGTAGGCCCGAGATTCTTTTCCGGGAGTGTGCGATTGCGCAGCTGAGTGTTTCCGCAGGCTTCTGATTCCTCACCTTTCCTTAGCGCGGATTCTTCAAAGAGAGGGCCCAGAGTCACTTCTTCGTCAGAGTCGCTCCCAAAGGTGAGGACTTGCGACCCCTCGGCATGAGCCATATAACAGTTGCCAGTAATTCTGTTGGGCCCGTCAACGGCGCTTCTTTGCTCCCGACGGCTCTTGCGTTTCATGCGTTTGAAATGTTGCCGACGAGCAACATATCCTTGCCACCATATCTTAAAGGCGTCGCACTCCTCTGTGGGGTGTGAGACTTTCCGATGATATGCGCAGTAATCGGGGTGCTTCTCCGCCCCATTGTGTGTGTTTCCTTCCGAGGGTGGTAGCCTCATTCCCATTGACATGGCTTTGGCGAACCTTTTCCTCGTCTTGAATATCTTCTTGTCCATCTCGGATGCCTTTCGCTCTGGCAGGGGTAGTTCAACTCCTTCGTTCAGTCGCCCGCATTTGGTTCCTCCTGATGCTGCCATCTCACGCTCCTGATCTGCTTTACTTTTTAGACGAATCTCGTCTAGGAAGGCATTGATCATATCAGTTGTCAGCCTCGCACGCTCTGGTTCGGGCTCCGCCTTCAGCTTCTTAGTGCTAGGAGTTTTCTCATCATCGGTAAACGAGTGGGAGATCATGTTGCAACTTGCCGCATATCCCTCGGATTCATCCGACGAGTTCTCTCCATCATCGTCCTCTTGAAAGATGTGGCTGAGGAACTCTTGCAGTGTGACAGGAGTTCGCGCCTTCTGATTATATTCTTCCAGCGCGTCGATTTGCTTCTGCAAGTTTGTTCGCTCGTCTCCAAGCTTCGCGGGCTTCTTGGATTTCTTCTTCTTTTTCTTCGAAGCTTTTGACGGCTGGGCGTGAGTATTTGGGCCCTTATCAGCAGTCTTCGTAGTTGCGCGGGGCTTCACTGCTCCTTCGATAATTCGAGGTTCAAGAGGGTCCTTCCATTCGATTGCAGGACACGCATGAAGGTCTCTCAGCATCCTTTTGGTCTTCGTTGATAGCACGACCTCCCATGGAACTTCTTCGATAAAGGAGCAGGTTGCCCCCGGTGTGTCTGCCTTTTTAGGAGTATGTGGTTGTGGCGGGTTCACCTTCCACTTTTCGGACAGTACAAACTTCCCCTGGAGGTATTGATCTTCGATCCATCCTTTGAAGACGAAGCAATCTTCAATCGGATGGCTTACCGTCTGATGGTAAGGGCAATAGTTGGGGTTATTCACCTCGGTGGGTTGTGGCGGTCGCCTTGGATTCGGGAGGTTGATAAGTTTGTTGCGTATTGCCAGCTCAAATAACCGTTTTGTTTTGTCTCGTGGGAACGAGTAGGGACGCTTCATCTTTTCGTTATAATATCGGCGTCTTTCTTCCAATTGATCTGCCGATTTCGGGGCGTCAGGCTGCTGTTGGGCGTTCGCGACAAAAGTCGCCCTTCCTTTACCCTTGTCATTCCGAGGTTCTGGCTTCGGGGCAGGTGGTCTATGACCCATCTGGTCCATCTGAGCCAACTTGTCGATCAAAGCCTGGAATGTGGTTGGCTTAAAGAACATCATAAACTGGGAGATAGTTGCGTGGGGGTCTAGGGTTCCCACGAACATACCCACTGCGGGTGCTTCCTCAATGCGTTGCTCGCATCTCGACCACAAATTCCGCCAGCGTATAGCGTACTGGACCCAGGTTTCGCCTGGCTTTACCCTGGCGTTAATCAAAGCAGTAATTGGAGTGCGCTCGCTGGCACTTGCGAACCGCTGAGTGAACAACAACTCCATTTCAGCGAACGTTTTGATGGAATCGTTCGGGAGTTCCGAATACCATTCGAACGCTGTTTCTGATAAGCTGCCAACGAACTGACGGAGTAACAGTTTATCGTCACCGCCGGTGTTACCGCAGAGGGCCCGGAACTGGGCGACGTGTTGATGAGGATTGCCGGTCCCCTTATACACATGGAATTTCGGTATCGTATAGCCTTGCGGATATTTGATTTGATCGTACCAGCCTGGATACGGTCGTCCTGTTTTCACGACTTGACCAGCTGCCTCAGTCGCATGATGAACTCGGATTTGCTGGGCTATGTAGTCAGCCAAGTCAGCCTTAGAGATCGTCTCCTCCTTGGCCGTTGAGAAGGCTGGTGGTGGATTTGACGTCTCTCCTCGGTCGTCTTCAAGAACAATCGGAGGATCTTCGGCGGGTAAGTCCTGTTGGATCATCATTCCTATCACATCTTGAAAGAGAAGGCCCATCCGTTGTATGTTGGCCGCTTGTTCAGCAGCCTCTTTGTCCCTTTTCTCCAGTGTCCGGCGAAGGAATTCAGCGTCGGTTTCTTCCTCCCGGCGTGCGTCTGAGGACGCTTCTGGGTTTTCCTTTGGCCCGGTGAGCGCGACCATAGCATTCATCATTTCTTGGAGCTTTTGTTGCTGCTCCTGGGATTTCGTTACGGATCGGGTTAGCGGTCGGTGGCCTGTAGAAGTGCGGCTCTCCTCCTTTCCAGAGGCCATGTATACGGTGTGGACCATCATGCCCCCAGACTTAGGGTGTCCGGGCTTGTTGCTTTTAGCCGTCGTTGCACGTTGAGGGATCTTCTCGGGCTCCCTCCTTTTATGAGCCATGGAGGTTGAGGGGGCCGTCGAGGTGGGCGTCCAAACAGCCTTTTGGGTTTTCGCCTGGTGACCAGCTTTCGGTTGGATCTTCAGCTTCTTATGCTGGCGGGAGAAGTTTGGATCGATGATTGAGTCCCGGGCCCGCCGCCAAACCTTATAGATTTTGGAAGACAGCCGTTGAGGAGATCGGGGCTGTTCTGATTCTATTTCCACAACCTTTTCTGATGGGGGAGGAGACCTCTTCAGCACTGCGGTAGGGGAATTCCTTCGCACCTTATTTAACATTTCGAAGCTGTTCCTAGTTGGAACAGCAGCATTAACTTCTACCGCCGGGGCTGGTGGAGTCAATCCAGAGGGGGAGTTGCCCCCAGCCTTCCTTATTCGGCGCCAATGACGACGTCGAGCGCGTAGAGCAGACGGCGTAGAGTCAGATATAAGAATGGTTTCATCTTGCCCCCTGTGTGGGTGGGGGGTCGTTGTTGGTGTTAGCCTGTCAAAGACCGATGTCCTTTGTGCAGCGGGAGCGGGAGTCGAAGCTGTTAATCTCGTGAAGATCGATTTCTTGACTGGGGAAACCGCCTTGGCGATTTCGGAGGCAGGAGCGGCCGCTTTCTTAGAAGCAGTCTTCTCTGGGATTGTAGGCCCCATGATGAGTTCGCAAGATTTCTGGCCCAATCTAGAGAAGACCGAGGCGTTAACGTTGGGCGACTCGTTGAGAGGAACCGCGGCAGGGGTAAGACGATCAAAGACCGACTTCCTGAGAGTTTCCTTTGTCAGCACCGGCGCCACGAAGCTTGATGAGGGGAGCATAGTCCCAAAGAACAATCCGGTAGTGGCCTGAGTCACCTGGTCCGCCGGCATTGTGAACAACGAAGCAGCTTAGGGTCCATAGGCTATACCTCCCGGCGAGGCAAAGCGTTGGTCGCAATTGCAGCTTGAGCAGTTGGAGGATTTCGCGGAGGTAGCAGCCATCGATCCTTTGTTTTCTGCAATAGGCAAGGCGCCAATTCTTAGTATCTTGAAACCCAAGGGCAACTGTTAGCGAACCGCGATTGGTTCGCGAATCACGACAAACGAAGTGTGGAGTGGAAAGAGGAAAAGGTCCCACCGGGCGTGCCAGAATCTGTTCCCCTCCGAACGGACACGCGGGACGTGGGGGCCGTCTCGCCTGAAATTCGGGGCAGATGCTAATTGGTGCTATCCGTCCACCTCTCCGAAGATGCCAATTCGATCCATGGCGCCATATATCGGAGGTCTAGACGGATGCGTCCGATGTAGCAGACTTCGTCAGATTCCCCCTCGTTTGAGGGGTTTTTGATTGTGGGGACGCTCTTCCCTGCAGGCGCAAGCCCATGCAGTTAATTACGCTACCGCTTTGCGGTAACAACTTTCTCCTTCTCCAGATGGTCACTTCGTGTCGTGTGTTCTTGTTTTATGTTTCATTGCACGTGGATCGTTTACGGAGACTGAGTTATGTCGTCGCCCGTAGGGCATGGACTAGTCCAAATCCGCATTATCTTAAATTTGGGTTTGGGGGTTTGGTTTGAGGATACGTCAGCCATACTTGAGGCTAAGATCAACTCAAACGTTTGTTAAGGATACGTTAGTCTAACTTTGTGACTAAGATCAACTTAACGGGATCGTTTAGATCCGACAAAGGAGCTTTTGGACTCCATTGTTCCAGTTTAGGGACGTGGCGGTCCATCGTCTATGTGGCCGTCGGGACCCGTCACCTCTCCGACGACGTTGAGGGATTTCAACGACGGATGTCAGAGGAGTTCAGAGATGTACCCTCGAGCCAGAGTTAATTAGGGGGATTCATAGTCCAGTCTGCTTGAAGGTTTAAGGACGCGTTAGCCATCTTTGAGGCTAAGATCAGCTTAAACGGGACCGTTTAGATCCGACAAAAGAGCATATAGGGGCTCTATTGTTCTGGTTTAAGGACATCGCGGTCCATGGGTAGTTTAAGGACATTGCGGTCCATGGGTAGTTTTTAAGGACATTGCGGTCCATTGGTAGTTTAAGGACATTGCGGTCCATGGGTAGTTTAAAGACATCTCGGTCGATGGGTAGTTTAAAGACATCTCGGTCGATGGGTAGTTTAAAGACATCTCGGTCGATGGGTAGTTTAAAGACATCTCGGTCGATGGGTAGTTTAAAGACATCTCGGTCGATAGGTAGTTTAAAGACATCTCGGTCGAGGTTAAGGACGTCATAGTCCATGGGTTTAAGGACTCCACAGTCCGTTATGTGCTCTGGATGCTTCACACGGGTTCACTGCCGTGCTAGGCGAGGACCAGGCTCCGCTCTGGATGCTTCACACGGGTTCACTGCCGTGCTCCGCGAGGACCAGGATCCGCTCTGGACGTTTTCCACGGGGTCAAAGAGTGACGTTATCCGCGTTCCACGTAACCAGGAATTTTGCATTATGCGTGGGTTTAAGGACCCCACAGTCCATATCATGAGTGGTCTTCGGGACCCGTCACCTCTTTGAAGACATTGAGGGATTACAATGCCAAGTATCAAAGGAGTGAAGAGATGTACCCTAGAACCGCGGTGGATTAAATAGTCCCTGGCCCAATTTGGGTCAAGACTGATCAATTATGTTATGAGCCCATTGGCCCAGTTAATCACGAATTGAGGACTTATGGCCAGCTTGGGCTAAGTCCAATCGGGAGAGGCTTTGCCTCTATCCCTTTAGCCAATTGGGCCTAAGCCTGGTGTTAAACACTTCAGAGCAATCAGCGTTGAATACTGGGAATGACATCTCGGTTGACAAGTTAGTGTTCAACATTGAGAGATAATTGGTGTTAAACACCAGCAATAAGGCTTTTTCAAATTAGTGTTAAACACTAAAACAAATCAGTGTTGAACACTGCAAATAAGGCTTTTTTAATCAGCATTGAAGGCTAAGGCCCGACAGTGTTTTAATACTGGGCTCGAGAGTTTTAATTTTAGTGTTAAACACTAAGGCAGGAAGGGTCACGTGGCAGCATGTGAGAGCGCCTTCCCTTCATTTGTTCTGCTGAAACTATCGCGTCTTTCAGAGCATCACGTGCCATCACGTGATGGGCATTCAAATGCCTTTGTGTTAAGGCTTCTGCTGATGGTCACGTGGGTCACGTGGGGTGCTGCCTCAAAGGGGCTTTCTGTAGGGGTTTTGGGGGGTCACGTGGTAGCACGTGACCCTGCCTCTATGTAGTTTTTAGAGGATCTGTTACTCTTTTTTTTCAGGAATTAAATTCCTCGAACTTTAAATCTTAGAGGAATTAAATTCCTATTTCCTTTTGAAGACTTGTATTCTGGAATAGAGTTTAACTCTAGATTTTCTGTGGGAATTAAATTCCTCGTTTATGCGAAGAACTGAACAAAAGCTTTTAAGGAATTAAACTCCCCTTTTCGGGAATTATGATTAAAGGAATTAAATTCCCGCTGTTTCAACAGAACTATGTTCTCAATTAGGATTCAACCCTGTTTCTTTTGTTTTGAAGGAATTAAATTCCCGTGATACAGGGTCAAGCCCTACTTTTATCTTAAAGGAATTAAATTCCTGTAATTCTGAGAATTAAATTCTCATGCTTGCATTCCCTCTCTATGTTTTGGACCTGCATGGCAGGATCTCAACCCATTGAGAATTAAATTCTCAACCTAAAGGGGAGATGTGCACTTTGCAGATCCTCTGCCAAAGAGAGAAGAAATATATTCTTCTGTTTTACATGTTGAGAATTAAATTCTCTTTGTTTTCAAAAAGCCTTCCCTTTCTTACCTAGGGTTTTTTGCAGAAGATCCGAGTCTTTTCAAAATATCAAAGCTCTCCTCCCTTTTTTCTTTCTTTTCTTCTCTGCGCATGTATCTCTTTTTTGTGTCTCTTGGCTCCTATTTATAGGAGAAGCAGCTGAATCAGTTAGTTTTGTGACGAATCTTCATTGAGAGATTTGATTTGCATCCTTCATTCGTTCTGGACCTTTGGATTATTAGGTGAATTTTATTCACCGTTGGATTTCAAATCCAGAGATTCTCCCTTGTTATTTTGGTTAGATTTAAGGGGGAAATCTTTCCAAACCCGAGATTTTCCATAAATAAATGACCTCTGAATCTTTAATTTGATTGGATGCATATAGCTGCGTTCCTCTGGAAAGATTTGCATTTCTCTCAGAATTTAATTCTGTTGACAAAAAGGGCTTTGAAAGCCGGTCACGTGTGACCACGTGACCCATGGTCACGTGTGAGCACGTGACCCCCTTTAGAATGAGCCTTTTCCTTTCTTTTGCGCTGTCTTCTGATCTTTGCTTAAACGTCACGTGCTACCACGTGACTCCTGGTCACGTGTGAGCACGTGACCCCTGTCTGGCACTTCTTTCCTTGGTTCAATTGGAGAGCGAGTTTGCTACTTTGAACGTCACGTGCCGACACGTGACCCTGGTCACGTGGGAGCACGTGACCTCTTCTGAAGCTCTTTTTCTTGACTTTGTTCAGCGAATCATTGTGTCCCCTTTTCTGCACTTTATAGGTCACGTGTCAACACGTGACTGCTGGTCACGTGTAAGCACGTGGCCCCTTTCTGAAGCTTTCCACAGAAGCTTTCCTGATTTTAAATCAGGAAACAAGCCTTTCTCCATTAAAGTTGATATGCACTGGAGACAGCTGCATGATTTGAATCTGGTTCCAATTAAATAAGTGCCAAAGTTTCTATATTGGATATAGAATGGTTCGTATCTTAACGAAGTTAAGGTACGGGGAGTTGTCCGGCTTATGCTTAAAACCAGACTCTGGATAACTCAGGGCACGTTTCTGTAATGGCAGTTTGTGGGTTGGCCCAGGTTATGACGAGGGTTGACTTTCTACCATCTGGAAGATCAATAGTGATATTGTTCTTGACTCGCTACAGTTTTAGTAAAATGGATTTTTTCAAAAAACAGTAGTGGGGGTATGGTAGAACTGGAAGTGATTCCAGAACCGCAAACGATTACGGAAAATTTAATAGGACCAATAGATTCAATCAGGTTTGACATTCCATTAGCCACTCCGCAGATTTGGTGGGTAACCTCAGACACCCGAGAGATACTTGGGTAGCCTTAAGGACGGTGACAGGGAGGTTCTTATCTACCCAGACTTGACACTACTATTGTTCCAGGCTATGAGACCCGATAGGAGGGTTGTTGTGGTCAGTGGGAGCAGCGGAAGCATAGTGGGAAAGTAGCTTATGTCTATTTATAGACTAGAGCAGTTTTAGCAGAGATTGATCATCTAATTTTGATGTGACAGTCATGGTTTTAACTTCATCAGAATAGGGGATGGATCTATTAAGAAGGTAGTAGGGTGTGATGTCCTGGTATTTGGATGACATATACAGAGTAGGAAGTAAAATTCCTATACTACGATCGATTGTACTGTGCTCGTCACACAGTTGTTTCTCCAGACAGGATATGGATATAATATTTGATATTCTGGTTTCTAGATCTATGGTTTTAGATCTGGATTTGGGTAGTTTCCCAATGTGTGTACTTTGACAGTTTTCTAATGGTTTTTAGAATAGATGACTCCTGGCATGGTGGTGTACCTGCAGGTGATGGAGTCACCCTCTCTAAAGGTGTCTTACAGACTAAAGGGGCGAGGGATGTGCATGATTGGCAGATCACTTGCTTAGGCAATTGAGTCAATCATGAGATGTCAAGTACCACACCAAATGTTGTTTTTGCACTAGATGCAATAAGTTTGTATTAATCCAATCCTGGAGAAACATAAGGAAGCAGTTTTAGAACATAAGTGGATGTTCTACGGATTTGATGACGGCAGCCTCCTTCGGGAGACGGTTATCATTCAAGGCTTCAAAGGTGACATGGATGACAGAGTGATTGTCAGAGTTATAGTTTTCCCTCTGATAAAGAGGGACAGTATTTTGGACAGGTGGTCCAAGAGGATACTGTGGAAGGCATGGTGCCGGATACTGATTAGGTTCAGTTTTCGATACAGTCTAAGAAGTTTGGATTTGGAGTTCATTTATGAACTAAGGTCCCATCAGATATCCATACATATTCTAAGACAAGTATTACTCAATTCGGGAGATGGCTTTCTCCGCGAACTTGAGATTAAGAGAGACATAGAAAGAAACTTCCTGGCGGATCCACTCACTGAGGCTATTTCTCGAACACAATAGTTTTATAAACGGGCTTTATGAAACTGATTAGTAGAGGAGTTGGGTGTTGGTTTCACATGGGCTGTGAGTACGCAACATCGCAATAATTAGCCTTAAGTGCAAGTGGGAGATTGTTGGATATAGTGCCCTCAAAGTCAATTATTGGATCGCAGGTACGTGATTGCAATGATTGAGAAGGACCTATACCGGTAGGACAGTCTTGCTCGAGATGATAGTATGCTATCTGGTTTGCCTTTATCAGTCGTGTATAGGTTCAGGTGACTGATCACGATTACACTTTGATAGAGCCCTTAGGATCTTGCTTGACTACCAACAGTATGAGGGCGATCATATACGTGAGAGTTGGGTGGTCTATAAGCATATCCTTAATAGTGGTCCCTAATCGTGGGAGTTTCGAGACAGGGCATCGATACTCCGGAGTAGACTAGTGTATACAGTCGAGACCCCGACGAGGGGCGGTGGCCGGTCTCACAAGCCACTGGTGTCAGTTGGATCACCTAAGATGTATACAGGTGCTCATTGGGTTATGAGTACACCGGACAGGACTCGCCGGGAACCTACTAGTTGGTATTATACATATCGTCGGATAGCAGTTTCCTGGTGACATGTGTACAGGTTAGTTCATCGACCTGAGGTCATCATTTGTCTCGTGTGAGTTCCCACTGTGCTTTGATTTCTACCCTACCACGGCTCAAAGGAGTCGTGCAAACAGGTAGTTTTTGGGTACAGTCCCGAGCCACATGGAGGCACGTGAGCGGATCGGCAGGGGATTCGTCTCTCCCGGTATTGGGGGTGGAGGTCGCGCTGTGTCTAGGAAAGCCATTACACCAAGTCCTTGGCCAAGGCAGGTGAAATTTACTGGTAGGTACTCCAGTAGTATCTCAGGGTGTTCAGGGCTTGTCTCCGACACGACTTATACAGCTATTGGGGGTCTGACGTTACTAGCCCCCTAGGCCGGATATGCGATACTCATAGACAAACAGACTGGACTGTATATACATTGTCACTGTTAGGCTCAGTAGGGTTTCTGGATGAGTTCGCTCATCAGCCTCCTTTGAGGTCAGTTCATGGGCAGCCGTTACGCATAGCTAGTGCCGCTGACGGCTTGTGGTTAAACCCACTTCCAGAGTACTGACGAGTCATTAGAGTCCCCCACAGACTGTTTCCCAAGTTCGGACGAAACGTTGTAGAGGCCGTATGGTTTTATGGCAGGGTTCGGAAATGCACGTGCGTTTACGCACGTGTTATTTTTCGGGCAGATAATACTGGTGGGCTTTGGTTTAAGCCGGATCCATGTATTATACAGAGTAGATATAATATTTTTGTCTCAGTTGCATTTGTATTCGGTCGTAATACAAATGCGGGTATATTTATACAGTTACGGGGTTATCCTGAAATTCGTTTCGGGATCACTTTTGAAAGTTGCCAGTTTCCAGTTTTCTATCAGCCGTATTTAACATTTGGTTAAATACGGATTTATCTTTTCTTGAGATGAGTGTGGAAGGTTCTAGAAGTTTCTAGAAGAGGTGACTAGGTTAGAGTGATGTTGAGTTTTCATTGGTTGCTTTCTTTGTGTTCACACTTTGTGTTCACACTATGTGTTCACACTTTGTGTTCACACTAGAGATATTTTCTTATTGTCACGTCCCCCTCTCCTACACTCACCCCCCACCTCTATATATGTGGCCGGCCCCTTCCCCCTCTCTCACTCTCTGACACTTGATGTTTTATCTGGTAAAAAGATTATGATAGATTTTGGGGTGTATGGAATTTCACAGCTCATTTCATTCCATCACCCGATTCCCACGGCAACTTCATTAACCGTTCATCCATGGCTTTGGACGTAGCGAGACAAAGTATTCCACTCATTCTCTACATCAACCTTGGTCATCTCTTCTAGCAAACTTGATGACCGAGTTGCCTCGAGTCAGAGGCGGGAGCCCGTTTAAAGATCCGACGATGTGGTGCCACCTGGACGACGAGATCGGAGATCAACGAGATCGGAGCAGCCGCAACGGAGCGTGGGATGATGGTTAAAGAACGAAGGACTCGGATCGTTCGGTATAACCTTTCTTCCCTCTTTGTAGATTGTTAGTTTAGCATTAATGGCAGATTCGGGTTATAGTTTGCGATAGCGCCAGTTTTAAAAGTTTTTGTTCCGCATTTTGGCGTCTGAAAGACGGCCGGGGCGCTACCGTAGACTTACAGAAACGGTCAAAGAATATGACTTTATCAAAAATCCAGATGAACCATGTATATATAGTAAAGTTGTAGCACGAACTGTCGCATTCCTCGTCTTGTACGTGGATGACATTCTATTGATAGGAAATGACATTCCTATGCTACAATCTGTCAAAGGATTCTTGTCACACAGGTTCTCCATGAAAGACCTGGGTGATGCCTCTTACATTCTGGGGATCCGGATCTATCGTGATAGATCCTAGAGGATGTTGGGACTTTCGCAGTCCAGGTATATCAACACTATACTGAAAGATTCAGTATGGAAGATTCTAAGCGTGGTAATCTACCGACTTGTCACAGAATCACCCTATCCAAAGAGATGTCTCCCAATACCGATTTGGAAAGGGAACGCATGTTTATTATACCCTACGCTTCTGCGGTAGGCTCTACAATGTATGTGATGTTGTGCACCAGACCAAATGTAGCTTACGCACTGAGCGTGGTAAGCCGGTATCAGTCAGACCCAGGGGAGAAGCACTGGATAGCAGTAAAGAACATTCTCAAGTACTTGAGAAGGACTAAGGAGATGTTCTTGGTTTACGGCGGAAAAGACCTCAAGATGGAGACCTTTGCTAATCCCGGCTTCCAGAGTGATAAGGACGATTCCAAGTCCATGTCAGGTTATGTCTTTACCCTCAATGGAGGGGCGGTGTGCTGGAAGAGTTCCAAGCAGGACACCGTTGCTGACTCGACGATGGAATGTAACACCTTAGGTCGTGTTTAGGGGTTAATTATATCTTAATAGATAGTTTTTGGTAAAAAGTTTACCAAATTAAGTTTCTGATATTTTATTCTAATTAATGAATATTTTATTAGGATTTTTCTAGACACACACACACTTGTGCATGTTAACTATGGTTTAGATTTGGGGTTAAACCATGATTAGCTAGCATGAAGGATTAACCCTTTCTCTTTAAGTTAATTGATTTTCATTAGGTGTATTTGGGTTTTATTTATTTGTGTGTTTTGTTTATTTGAATTTCTTTTCTTTTTCTTTTGTTGACTTGGTGCATGAGAGAGGGAGTATGGGCATGGCTTGAGCCATGCTCATTAAATGAAGAGAGAGGGAAAGAGAGAGGGAGTTGTTGACTTGGGGCCTCAATTCTTTCCTCATTTTTCCTCACAACTCTCTCTCACACACACACTCAGCTAAGAGAGAGAGAGAGAGGCAGCAGCTGCAGGAGAAGCAACCAGCAGCAGCAACTAGCAGCAGCAGCAGCAGCATCATCAGCAGCATCAGCAGCAGCAGGCAGTGGCAGCAGCAACATCAACAGCAGCCCCCAGCAGCTGCAGCAGCACTTTCCATCTTCTCCACCTCCTTTCTCCTTGCACCTAGGGTCTTGTAAGGTATAGAATCTGAGCCCAACTTCTTGTTTGCTTAACGTATGTGTAGTTTAGCTTCGGTTTGTGTAAAAAGTGAGATTTTGTGCTTGAAATGATGATTTGTGTGAACTTATGGTTTAGTGCTGTAATATGGGTTAACCTAGCCTAATTAGGTGTTATTAAGACTATGTAAACCTAGTCAGACCCCATATTACACCAAAATACCATAGGGTTTCTAATTGGGCAAATTTAGTGTTTTTAAGTGAACTTTTTGGATGTCTGTGATCTGCTATAGGCCCGAGTAGTTCAGGTTGAAATTGAGGAAACTGGAGCACACTAGATATACCCTGACCATACCACCAGAGCCCGAGACCCCCACCCCATAGTGAGGCCGCCGGTTTATTCATTCTGGCCGCAATTTGCGGCCAGATAGGGGAATTTTTGGGTGATGTTTGCTTGGGTAGGAGTCTGTTGTTATTGCTAGGCCAGTGGTATGTATAGTTTTGTAAGTTGTTAGCCTGGGTAGAATCTGGGACGTTATATCGTATTTCTAGTACGTTTGGTTCGCGCGATACGCGAGAGGGTTCCATGATTCAGCGTATCGCGGCGTGTCGGGGTTAGTTTTAGACGCGTGCACACGTTTAGCGTATCGTACACACGCGCGTTTAGTTCGCGACGCGAGCGTATCGTTTGACTTCGATATCACGTTTTGCGAGATAGTTGCTCATATATGGATTCTTGTGCAATTCCAGGTTTGCAGGCGGGTACGTCGGACGAAGCTAAGAAAGGGAAGCAGGTGGTCGGCTATGAGTAGCGCTCGACCAGGTGAGTAGATTTAACATCTACGGGGAAATCGCCCGTATGGCGTTAAGCGTCAGGGCGTGTTAGGATATTGGATTGTAGATGTTCATATGGACTGTAGTAGCATACCTTATTGTTGCATATAGAAATGATAGCATAGGACATTGCACTGTCACTAACGGTTCAAGTCGCACGAGCACGATTGATATGCTGCACTCATACCGTTAGTGATTGCCATGACACTCACATTATAGAATTGCTATAAATCATATATCATACCGATTCCACCTTATTGATGTTGTCATGATTTGCCGCATAACAGCATATGTTATATCCATATTTGGGCACATATGCCTCACATACCCATACTTGTACTACTTACATCATATAATTATACTTGAACATATATTGATATCTTCATACATGCGCACATGCACACTGTATATTCATACCAGTGCAAACATATATTGATATCTTCATACCAGCGTACATGCACACTGTATATTCATACCAGTTCACACATATATTGATATCTTCATACCTGCGCACATGCACACTGTATATTCATACCAATGCACACATATATTGATATCTTCATACCTGCGCACATGCACACTGTATATTCATACCAGTGCACACATATATTGATATCTTCATACATGCGCACATGCACACTGTATATTCATACCAGTGCATACATATATTGATATCTTCATACCTGCGCACATGCACACTGTATATTCATACCAGTGCACACATATATTGATATCTTCATACTTGCTTAGATTACGCATTGAGATATGTTGTTTCCATGTTAATTCTGGATTTGGGGAACCGTGGATATTTCAAAGAGAATAGTTAATTATTTAAAAATCCGGTTTCCCTTGATATGATATTTCGGTGCGTCCACCATGTGTTTTCTCGGTACTAGAGTGATATATGTGAACCCGAATCGAGGAGCTGGATGAGGCCGATTACGGGTACATGGTGGACCCGGTATGGTACCCCGGGACGAGAACGGTTTCGCTGTGTAGTAGACGGTGAGCCTGGCAGAGGGACTACTACCTACCAGTGATTGGTTGGACCTGGCGGTTATCTGGAGGATACCGACCAAAGTCGATGGATGGATACGGGACGACTCGTACTGCCGGGGCCGAGGGCCGATACCGCAGACAGAGCCCGTGGGCTGATCCGGACTGACGGATGCCCTATACAGGAGGATTTGTGTGTCGATGCTTGGCACGAGTATTTATTGATATTTTGGGTGCCGATGTGGGGCACTCACGATGATATGAGATTTACAGGATTTGAGGACCGAAGAGGGTGACGACGCCTGAGTAGTATTGGGATTTGGGTGCATTGATGAGTACCGATTATACTTTCCACGATGACATTCCGTGTAGATGTTATATTTCCCATGCTCAGTATATAGTAATCGATATCTCATCCTGTATCTATTGTACCTGATATAGTACACATTGCTATACCTGATCATTACATACCCTGTTCATTCTATATAGGGTTGTTAGATTGCATTGCTATACCTGATCATTTCATACCCTGTTCATTCTATATAGGGTTGTTAGATTGCATTGCTATACCTGATCATTACATACCCTGTTCATTCTATATAGGGTTGTTAGATTGCATTGCTATACCTGATCATTTCATACCCTGTTCATTCTATATAGGGTTGTTAGATTGCATTGCTATACCTGATCATCACATTTCTTGCTCATCACATGGAGATGTTATTAGATCGCACTTGTTGCATGTTTGAGCTTCCAGTTCATCATATAGATGTTATCTGTTGATATAGGTTAGAGTATCGTTGCACGTGCATACTCGCGATTACCTTTATATGTTATCTTCTATTCATGAGTTGGCAACTCACCCCCGTTGTGCCACAGTGTTTGCAGGTTGCCCTTCGGAGTAGTCGCGGCAGGCTGCGTTCTTGCATCTTTTGACACAGATACCCCTACAATTGGTATACTAGCTCTTTTGCTGATAGGTGGGTTTTGTACGGTATCTGGTTATCTTTCAGTTATGTACATTGTTGTATCTAGTACTCTCCATCTACCACTTATGTATTGACTTAGAGACCAGTTGTGAGGACGATGCATATTATTTTGTATTCTGGCGTCGAGCTCGTTGTGAGACGACTTTACTTATGCAGTTTATTCTATCTGTGATATTTCCCACTTGTTGCTCATTTTCTTCGCTACGGCGTCGTATATTGTTATCTTGGTGATTGTCTACTTAGTGTTTCTTGACATCTTGGTAGTTGATTCTATCAAAAGCTTAAAACACTCTATACTTTTACTGGTTTGTTTTCTGGGTTTTCGGCTTACTTAGTCGCATTATGCTTATAGACGTTACGTGGTTAAGTACCGGTCACGGGCCAAACTTCGGGCCGTGACATGGAAGCGGAGTATATTGCTGCTTGCGATGCCGCAAAAGAAGCGGTCTGGATGAAGAAGTTCCTAATAGAACTTCAGGTGGTTCCTACCATTGTGAAAGGTTTGTCTAGCACCCTATGAAGAGTTTTGAAGCATCACATGTCTCAAAGTATGTATTTTTATGGTGCTAAACGAACATGCAAAGGAATCGATCCTAGAAAATTAGGGTTTCGAAACTTTAAGCTAATAAAAATTAGGGTTTGAAGGCTACAACCTTTGTAGCTCCCCTTTTGCTTGACGCCTTAGTCTCTAGGGTGTTGGAAGAAGGTCCACTTGTAGTCCTCTTTCGTCCACGACGATCCACCCGAAGTTTCCCGTCCAAGCTTGCAACTTTGGAAAAGCAAAGAAAACACTCTAATCAAGTTGGCTAGACTTGAGTAGAATGATGTTGTGGCTAAGGATCTCACTTCAAAAACCTTTCTTTATTTGTGTTTAACTCACTAGAAAAAACTAGAGAAGAAAAAGATGAAGGAGGATGAAGATGGTGGCTATTTTTAACAGGAGGTAAAAAGATAACCCTTAGTTGCAAAGAAATGAAATATAACCTTGTATATTTTATTCCTTCTTGCTTTCAACCATGATTAAATGATGGATAGTTAATTTAACTTGGGTTTTAAATGATAAAGAGAAGGATAACCCTAGGTTAGTGGTAGTTGAGCATGGTTAGGTCAAAGGAAGAATGTAGAAGCTAGAATGATTATCCTTTCCTTTTCATTTTCTTTTAAATCCAAAATCAAATAATAATCCATTATTTAATCCATGGTGTGAGTCTTATATTGCCACCATTTCCATATGTTAACAACCATGATAGATGGGTGTATGTATGTGTGTATGTATGCACATCCATATGTGCATGAAACTAGCATGAAAGAAAGAAAGAAAAGCACACATGCATGCACACATCCATCATCCAAGAAAAGGTTTCAAGTGAGAAAACTAATGGTTAAATGATAAATCAACACTTGATTCATCAATCCGGCCATATCACATATGACCCCACCAAAAGCAAGCCGCCCGATCAATGTTCGGTATCATATACGCACATTTCAATCGGGTGCATGCGCATATCGCATACGCGCACCACAACGTTTCGCATGGACTGGGTAACTCCTTTGTGGGACTCTAAGACTCGTCAATACGCCGGCAGAGGGTGATGATCATATCAGGTATCCTCAAGCCGCAAGCGGTCAGCTAAACGTAACGGCCACCCGGGTATTGAGCGATCAGAAGAAAACAAGCGAACCTGCTACAACTCCCGTCGAGCCAACCGGCAACACTACCGTACAGTCCGGTCTCTTCGTCAGATATGCTGCATATCGAGCCTAGGGATGGTCACGTCGACCCCAATAACTCAATAAGTCGTGCCGGTGAATGGTCTATAACAGATCGAGAAACTACTGATAACACTTATCAGCAAATCTCAGCAGCCCTGGCCAGGGACTTGCTGTTATAACCAGTCGGGCACAGCACAGCATCAACTCCCAATACCGGGAGAGACGAAACCCCTCCTATCGCTCATCGTCTTCGTGTGTCTCGGGACTGTACCCAACGGCCACCTGTTTGCACGACTCAGTAGAGCCGTGGTATGGTGGCAATCAAAGTACAGTGGGAGGACACACAAGACTCCATGACGATCTCGGGTCTACAGACTAACCTGTACCAGTGTTACCTGAGAACTGCTATCCGACGATAGATATAATTCCATATAGGAGTTCTCGGTGAGTCCGTCCAGTGTACCCAGTCACCACTGAGCACCCGTATATGATCTTGATGTCAAACATCGATGAATGTGGGAACATTCATCGCCCATCGTATGGGTCTAGTATCATATACGCTAGTCTACTCTGGTATATCAATGCCCCATCTCGATATACCTACGACTAGGGATGTTCCAGGATATGCTTATAGACTACAGATGTCCCACTAGTATGATCTCCATCATAATCAGAGTAGTCAAGCCGATATCCTCAGGGCTTTATCAGCATGTATGAATGAATAAAAGCATGATCAAATCAACATGTCAGATAAAGAAGAACCAGATAGCATACTATCATGTCGAGCAAGAATGCAAACTGAATATATATACATGTATAGATACATCCACTATCACATAATGGCCTCTAGGGCATACATATATCCAACACATTGTTGATCCAATACCTCTGTATTGCGACAACAACGGAGCTACAGCTTTAGCGAAGGAACCAAGGTCCCATCAGAAGTCCAGACACATCTTAAGGCGGTATCACCTGATCAGGGAGATCATTGATCGTCGGGAGATCGTGGTCCGGAGAGTTGCTACTGAAGAGAACATTGCTGATCCATTCACGAAGGCCCTACCTCAGATTCAGTTCGAGAGGCTACTCGAGATCATCGGTCTTCGATATGCCGGTACATGGCCCTAGTGCAAGTGGGAGATTGTTAGTGTATATGCCTTAGGGGCCATTATTGTATCATACTAGCTTGTATATTACTTAATGGAAGCTTGGGATATTCACAGTTATATAACAGTCTTGCTAAACATAGTAGTATGCTACTTGGTTTTATCTATCTTAATATGTGAGTATACGTATTGATAGAGCTCTTAGGATCTTGCTTGACTACCAGCGTTGTGATGGCAGTCACACTAGTGGGGGCTGGGTAGTCTACAAGCACATCCTTTTTCAGGTCCCTAGTCATTGGATTATCGAGACAGGGCATCGATACTCCGGAGTAGACTAGTGTGTACGCTTCTCATCCCAGTTGGGGAGATGGTCTGTCCCACAGCCGTCAGTACGTCGTACTGGAGATAGTATACAGGTGCTCGTTGGGTTACAGGTACACTAGATAGGACTCACAGGGAACTGTTGGTTGGTATTATACCCGTCGTCAGTTAACAGTTCCCAGGTGACATGAGTACAGCATAGTACGCAGACTTGACACTGCTACTTCGCCTTGAGTGTTTCCCACTGTTCTTAGATTGCTACCCTACCACGGCTCAAAGGAGTCGTGCAAACAGGTAGCAGTTGGGTGCAGTCCCGAGCACTTAGAGGTAGTGGCGGTTAGACAGGATTCGCTCTCCCGGTATTGGGAGTTAATATCGCGCTGTGTCAGAGAGCCATTACGCAAAGTCCCTGGCCAGGGCAAGCGAGATTTATTGGTAGGTTCCAGTTGTTTCTCACGGTGTAATGGGTTACGCTCCGACACGACTTATACCGCTATTAGGGGACTGACGCTTGCCGCCTCCTAGGCCCGATATGCAATAGTCTTAGACGAACAGACCGGACTGTACGGAGATCGTCACATCAGACTCAGTAGGAGTTCGGATGGGTTTCCTCATCGGCCTTCTTATCGACATCTACCTAGGGACCGTTATGTACAGTTAGTGCCGCTTGCGGTCTGTGGTTAAACCCACTGCCAGCGTAGTAGTCGAGTGTTTAGAGTCTCACACAGAGAGTTTCCTTGCTACAGGCGAAACGATATAGAGGTCGTATGGTTTTACGACAAGGGTTCGGACGCATACGTGTGTTTACGCACGTACGACATTCGGACAGTTTTTACTAGCCGTCTTTGGTTTAAGCCAGATTCTAGTATCAGGTTATTGGATTTATACAGTCTAAAGTTTTTCCGTGTTTTCACGGATAGGAGGGGCGTTCTCATAATTTCGCGAGAAGCTTCTAGAAGGTTGGTGACTTGAGGGTTTAGATGGCATTTGCATTTATTATGTTAATGACTCATTTATGTGATTCATCCATGGAGTGAATGCATCATTTGTTGATCTAATGACTCGTGAGATGAATCACTCATATGAATGAGTGAAGCATGGTTGTTAAATGATTTTATTTATTTATTTCATAAAACATTATGCTTCATATATATTCAAATGAGTTCATTATCTCTTCTCATTCTCTTGCTCACCTTCTCTCTCCTCAAGCTCTCTCTCTCTTCAAACCCTAATCCTCCCCTCTCATGAGTTGAGACCAAGGATTAGAATAGACTATTTAATCCATAACCCTTCTCTATATCATCTAGGTACTTTGATTAGCAACTAAAGAAACCTAGTTACCTCAAGTTTAGAGGTGAAGCTTGGAGTAAAGCTCTCGGGTGGATCTACTACATAGAGAAGGCCGGAGAGGAGGTGGAGAACGAAAAGACGAAGGACACGGTTCATTAGGTATAATCGCTTCTCATAGTAGTTAACAACTTCTATATTTCATGTTAGTTATAGTTTAGCAAAGATTCTCGATTAGTCGATGTTTATACAAAGAACAAGATCGTTTTTCAATTTTCCGCCTCCCCGCAAGTCGTGGGGTGTTGTACATCGACTTACAGGAGATTCCTTCGCTCCAAAGGTGAGGGGTAATTAACGGCAGCTTAATCCGCGGTTGCCGGAGATTCGGATCCCCACAATCAATAAACCCCCGCCTACTCTAGGCAGGGGGATCTGTAGTACGCCTGACAAGCGACGTGTATTCCCATCTCAATAGGGTGATGAAAAACACCCTACATGGGTTTAACCACAAGCACGTCAGCGACACTAGCTGTACGTAACGGCTACCCAGGTACCTGTCGAAAAGAAGGCTGACGAGCAAGCTCATCTGGACCCCTACCGAGCCTATTTGTCACGCCCGCTTCCCAGTGTACATGGAAGGGGACGTGGCGGGCACGTGGCGTATTTACTCAGAAGTAACACGTTGAGCGTAAATAAGCAATATAAATAAATGGACAAGAATAACAAGAGATGTAATATGAACATCAACTTTTTATTAACTTTCATTCTTTACATTACAACTGATTTGAAAAGGAAATGTACAATGATAAAAATCAATGCCTAAACAGTGGCATATGAACTGAAATAAGTACAAGTAAAAGCTAGAAGTCTGGCTGCTCTATGAACTGGTCCAAGTCGTCCTGGCTGGGTTCGGTCTCCTGAGGGTCCGGTCCTCTTGACGAACATTCCAAAGAAAGAAATAGAAGGAATGTCATCAGCGAATTAGTGCTCGGTAAGTACCAAAAGTAAGAGTAGAATAGAATAGAATAGGACAAGTAGAGAGTATATGACTGGTAATTTGTATAGGTATATGTTTGTTATATCAACGTAGTTGTTTGTGGCTTGGTACAGAAGGTATCAGTTTATACGAGAGGAGTCCAATTTGCTCCGTGGACTATGGTAACCCGTAGTACAAGGCCCCGTCAAAACCCACGGGACAACGACACGGGATATTCAGGTAGGTGTCTTTTAGTGACTATCTCGTTCCACTTCTAATACATTCCGTACCAATCTACCCCGTTAAACCCCATAATGTATATTGTATTGATTGTAGCTATCAGACTTGCCGAGACCATGGATACAAGTTGTTCATATAATCAGGTTCAGGATGTATCAAGTAGTCAGGTAGTCAAGTCAAGATATAGCCATGGTTCGGTCAAGTCAAGTCATGTTTGCATGTTGATATTGTTCTAGTATTCAGGTTCAGGTTCAAGTATTCATGTTTGGTATATTGGATTTAGATTAGACTTAGACTCAAATTGAATCAAGACATTTTAAAACAGATTTGGATCCTGAATTATATTCGGGTGTTATCGGTAACTGCTGCACATGGACGGCATGATTTGTGTCTTTTTCCAAGATAATTACCATTGATAACTCCGTTAAGTTTTTCTACCTTAAATAGGCAAGCACTCACTTTCTCCGGCTCCCTGAGGCTCAAGAGAATTATCCCACTTAAACCTATACTTACTAAGGTCCTTAATGTAATTTTATATGACTCGAAGGGGTTTTATGAAAAGTATTTTATATACTTTCAAAATAAATCTCGAGTAATTATTTATGTTCTTTAGGGTTTTCATAGATGTGAATTTTAAAGAGAGAGGTATATTAGTGAATATTTACACAGCTTGAATAGTTCAAGGTATTTTAGTGTAAGACTTGTCTTATATTGATACTTGATGGTATTTTAGTGAAACTTGTCATTCTTTTATTTTTAGAAAAACATGGAATTTTATTATAACTTGAAAATATGTGGTTTGATAATATTTATATAATATTAAAAATTAATTTTATTATTAATTAGAAAATCTCGTTTTTCTTAAAAATCGTATTAAAAATATTTCGAGACCGAATGCTCCGTGAGGAGGTCTGCATCTCGCTCCACTAGCCTGAGAATGTGCGATAATCCGCACCATCCAATAGCGGGTTCCCCAAAATGGGTTGTAGAGGCATAATCGCAAAGAATTTAATAATATAATTAAAAAGAAAACCAGGTTTTTTTAGTCAATAGTTTAATGAAATACTGTATTCGCCACAAAAATATGTTTTCAAGAGTATCGTGCTATGTAAACATGTGTTTATGTGAGAGGTAGGTCATTACCCCGTGAAGTTTTCTAGAGGTATGATTAAGCAAAGTAATAAAATATGGTATATACAAAGTTCATGGTATTAAAATGTAAAACTCAATTTAAAGTTATTTAACATGATGATTTAGGGTGAAAGTTGTTTCTAATTATTAGTTTTATGGTTATAAACATATGTTGGATGAGCAATGATTAAGAAAAATTGTGATTTCAAGGTTTTAGAATAAAAAGTCGGTGTTAACTCCACTTACCGACATGTTTTGAAAAAGAGAACTTTTTATGTAGAAAGAGAAGAATAAGGTGAGACTTACTAACTAGAAGGGCAGGAAAGAGGTAGAAGAAGATAGCTTAATCGTTGCGGCGTCGCGGGGTCGCGGGGTCGCCGGAACTTGCTCGATTCCTCGCCGGAAGTTGGTCTTGGGCTAACTCCACTTCTACTCCACTTGTACTTAGAAAAATTAGAGGTTTTTGGCTAGAAATTTCAGAATGAGGAAAAGCTAGGGTATGGGGTTGTATTTATAGTGTGGAATTAGGGTTTTGGAATTGAAAGAATGAATTAAAATGCCTTTAAATTGGATTTAAAGGTGAAATTGAATTCTCTGTTTTAACTCAGAGTAAACAAACAGTACATGGGTAATAAGGGGAGGAGAAACGACAAGTGTGCAAAGCCCGGGCACTTTTTGCCTACGGGGGCCCGTCGCCGCCGTCCTTTGATGGCATCTCGCCAGTTCAATAGTGAGGGGGTGTCGTTGGATTCCCGCCACGTGTCCAACTCTCTGTTTATAATATTATGCACATGTTTGTTTTTCCTGACTTTTCATTTCTATGTGCAGTGCACGTGTAAACTTCTGGGCTTCCAAAAAGTTTAAAAGAAAATCAAAAAAATATAACGTGTCTAAGGGGATTCGAACACAGGGGCTACGTCACAGCAGTGCAAGGATTTTACCAGTGAGCTACAAGTTGTTTTTTGCTGTTCTTAAACAAAAATAACTTATAAAGTGTACTCAGGCTTGCAAACTCCTTTCTGTACATTGAATTAAAAAATTTCGTATAGTAAATTCAGAGTCGTTGCACTATTCGTGACAATCTCCGTACAGTCCGGTCTTTTCGTCTAAGAGTATCGCATACCGGGTCTAGAGGTAAATGTCAGACCCTCTACTGACCTGATAAGTCGTGTCGATTTGGTTCAGGACCGATCCGAGAAACTACCGATCTAATCATCAGTAAATCTCAACTGCCTTGGCCAATGTCTTATGGTTCTGGCCAACCGGACACAATGCGGTATCGACTCCCAATACCTAAAGAGACGAATCCCTGACAATCACTCACTGCCTCCATGTGGCTCGGGATTGTATCCAACCAAAACCTGTTTGCATGACTCAGTAAAGCCGTGGTAGGGTAGTGATCAAAACACGGTGGGAACTCATATGAGACAAATGATGATCTCAGGTCTAAAGACTAACATGTATTCATGTCACCTGAGAACTGCTATTTGACGATAGGTATAATACTATCTAGAGGTTCCCGGCGAGTCCGTTTAGTGTCCTCACCCCCAGTGAGCACCTGCATACAATCTTAGGTGATCACACCAATGGCTGTGAGACCAACCACCGCCTTTCGTAGGGGTCTAGAAACGTATACATAAGTTTGCTCTGGAGCATCGATGCTCGATCCCGATGCTCCTAAACCTGGGACCTTTAAGCATATGCTTATGGACTGCCCAGCTCTCACAAGTATGATCACCATCGTAATGCTGGTAGTCAAGCAAAATCCTACGGGCTTTATCAACATGTATCCGCCATATGTGATATCGAGTATAACATACGCACATGTTAAGATAAAGTCAAACATAATAGTATACTACTGTATAGAGTCTTTATCAATATGTGCAAGCAATATAAAGCATTAATAGAAAGAAAAACACATATTAAGATAAAGACAACTCAAATAATATACTATATACAACTGAGCAAGATTGTCATGTACATACATATCTCTAACATCCTATACAATACATGCCTCTAGGGCATACATATCTAATAAACCGGGTCAGGAAACGTACACACTAGTCTAAACTGGAGTACCGATATCCGGTCTCGACACACCTACGATTAGGGACATTTAAGGATGTGCTTATCGACTATCCAGGCCCTACTAGTATGATCTCCATCATCGTCCTGGCAGTCAAGCAAAATCCTAGGGTTTTATCTCATGTCTAAATAATACGTGATTATGAATAAAACGTATCACATGAAATATAAAGACAAACCATATAGCATACTATCATCTTGAGTAAGATTGTTCTCTCGTATAGGTTCTCATTTAACTACAATAATTGCCTTAAGGGCACCTATATCCAACAGTTTCAAGCGTATTGTTTTGAAAAATGCTTAAATGCAAAAAGACAAAGGATGCCACGCGGCATAAAAAAACATCTAAAATGATCCAGAACTACAAAATACATGAAATCTTATACGTGCATGAGTTGTAACAACAGATACGATGCCAATCGTCCAACACAATGTCAAGGCCGACAATTGTAAAGCACGCTAGAAAAAATGCATATGATGGTATATCTGCACTCAACCACTAAATATAGGACGAATTTCTCAACAATATCAAAAGTAATAACGCGTTAAATATTGTGAGCACTTCCTCTAATGGGGATCGATCCCTACACGAAAGGAAGTTCTATGACCAGTCGGGCTATATCCCGTGGCATCATAATTATCACCTTGGCTCTGAGCCCTAATGTGTACTTGCTCAAAGATTGGGTTTGGACCGAAAATCCGGGTAGTATCGGGTGAATCTATTTTAGACCCAAACCCGCCCTCCTAAGTCGAGCGACGCACCCCTCTCTCCCTCCTCCCCCACAAGCCCTAACCTCTCCCTCTCTCTCTCCCTCTCCCTCTCTCTCTCTAAGCCCCAGTTTCCTCTCCTCTCTCTCTCTCTCCCTCTATCTCGCGTCTGTGGCAGCGACGGTAGCAGTGGCAACGGCGGCAAAGATCAGGTTAGGGTTTCTCGCTATTTTGTTTCCTCCTTATTTGTCTGCAGAATATGAAATTGTTTGGATTTGTCTGCGATTTTCCCTTTTGCGTCCTCGTCCCATGGAATTCAAACCCATATAGGTCTACATTGATTAGAGAATCAGAAGTTCATAATTGCAAGAAAGGTCCATTAAATCTGGGAATTTTAAGATATCGATATCAATTGATGAATATAGGCTTTATTATTTCTTTTGAAAGCTTCCAAATCCTGAAAAAGAGGAAGGACATGCACACCTGTTTCAGTTGTTGATAACCTTAATTATATCGAGATTTGCATGGGGGTTTGATACTGTTGATAATTTGCGTGTCGAGGAGATGTCAGATTAAGTAACGTATGGTTCATGAAGCTGTATAGAAAACCATGAGAATATGAGATATCTTAAACTTCAAGGGACTAAGGAGCATATTCTTAGTTATATTTATAGGAGATCTAACCTTTTCGAAGTGGCGGCTCGTATTCTAACGTTTTGTTGGACGCCTTGGTACTCAAAAGCAAGGTTTAAAATCTCGAATATGTATCGCTATCGGATAGTCACTTTTTTTTTATCGGAATTGACCATCTCGTCCGCACCGTTCGTCTCTGAGCGGAATATCGGATTTTAAATCCTCTGACCAAAAATTGTTTAAAATTAATATTTAAAAAAAAATAGTAAAAGTAACTATAAGCCATTTGGCAACTTCTTTAGTAATTACTGATGTCAACGCTCATTGATTTTTTGATTTATTTATTAGTAAATAATGATGTCAAATATATCATAATTATTTAATAACCTATTGATACACTAATCAACCAATTAATTACCTGCTAGTCAAATATATCATAATAACCTAATTCCGAATGTTTACCCAGTATCACATGGTGCTGGACGTATTCGGAATTAGAACTTTATGATTATTTTTGGGATTGGAATCGGCCATCTCGGATTATGATTGGCCGAGATTTCAAACCATGCTTAAAAGCCTATATTTGACAACGTTTTCCTACCTTCTAGTGGTGCTATTTCATGGGCAACTGCCAAGCAATGTGTTAACTTCTTCTACCATACAACGACAACAAAGACTTTATCCTAAACTTTTGGAGTTAGCTACACAGATATTTTTCTTACATTATTCTTTGTTAAGGGCCGTGTTCTCGATTCAATCACCAACTAACATATTTTTTTTACTGTCTCCATTCAAGTTAGATTTGGTCCACTGGTAGCCCTTGCTGCACCTATTACTATATATTATCACTTTTATCTGGCGCATGTATTGGCCTCCGTCGGGCATTTCTAGATCATCTCAATTGGTTCTCCATCATTATATCTTCTGCGGACATTGCCTTTAGATTCTTATTGATACATTCATGTCTTTTATACCATCTTTTAGAGCACTGCTACCCATCCATTTACATTCTCATTTAAGCCACAGTTATTTTTTGAACATATTTCTTGATTTCTTAAAATAAATTTTGATCTATAAATATATGTTTCTCTTTTAGTCGTCTAATTGAATTCTTTTTCAATTTCATAGGTATTCTATATTCATACAATACTCATAAGCACTTCTTCACGTTAATCATCCATCTTTGCTTGTATGAATTACATCATTTTCTATCTCGCTATCATCATTCATCGAACACTTCTTGTTGTGCGGAGACATTATTTGTAGCATGCACGAGACAAGTTACTTCTGTTATGATGGATCCTTTCTTTGGGTACTAGTACTACCAAATTGGTATTTACGGAAAGAGACCCAATGTATGGTCAGATAATTGAGTCCATTGACACTAAGCCAGTATGGTAAATATAAGTCAAATAGCAATAGGAGACGGACTTTCAGATGTTTCAACTTTTCTCAGATTTTAATTTATTCTTTTCTACAAACTTTCTCTAGTAGTTTCTCATTTCCCCCTATTTCTACAGTGCCATCCTCTGAATGTGATATGCGTTTGTATTATTATTGTTCACATTGCGATGTTGACTAATATGAAGAGGATAAACCTGAGCGGTAAAACACTTAGCATGCCTTCCTTTATATAGTCTTTCATCATATGTTATATTTATTTATTATGATTTTTATTGGTATATCTTTTCCCGCCAAATAGTTACCTTTTTTTTTCTTCCTTTTTTAGATTCAGATTTCTCAGCAGTCAACAGTCAGTAAGTTGTGATGTGGAGTGCTGTTTGCGATATTGGATTTGGTAGCAGTGATCACCACACTATAGTTCACAACTTATTTTCTTGTCCATTTTCCTGTGCGATCCTCGTTTTTGTTCCCTGTGAACTTTGATCTGCCGTTAACATATGTTGCTCTCTTTCCATTTGAGCTCTTTCCCATTCCATGGATTCAGATGATGCCATTAGGACTTCTATCTTGTTGTCTAATTTTGGAACACAGCCATCTAAGTTTTGTCGATCATATCTGAAGTCTATATAAATTTTATCTCATAATCTACATAGATATTCCAGCTTTGTTAACTCGTAATCTGTAGAGAATTGCATCCTTTTTGGCCGATTGGTTTATTGTTTCACTACAGAACGAGGGTGTCATGGTTCTCATTCCTAATTGAGGACATTCATCAATCTAACTATTATTTAAGATGTGGGATCCGAGAGAAAGCAACATGATGCTCCAGGGCCAAAATATGAATTTTGATCCTGCTGGTTCAGAGATCCATTGTCTGCAGGGAATGAGATTCCCTCCTCCGAATAATAGTTTCGATGGGCATTTTTTTGCAGAGGCATCAAGGAAAAGAAAACCCCAGGATTGGGACACAGGTCATGGCGGTGTTTCTGCAGGATTATCAGGAAACATGGGAGGTAATATGGGGCTTCCGCTGCCAAGAGAGTATGCATTGCAGCACAATGTAGCTTTGCCACCGCTCCTAGATTCTCGAATGCTGTTTAATCGCAATCTTGAACATCTTAATCCGAGTAAGTCCAAGTCTCAATATGGGGCCTTCCAGTTTATTAATATGGATAATTCTTCAGTGACATCAGAAACAAAAGATGCGAACATCAATAAGGCTTCATTTGATAGTTTGAGACCCCTCCATCATAAAGAATCTTCCTTTCCAGTCCAGACACCACAAGAATTTCCTCAACATCATGATTCAAAACATCTTATGCTTGGTACAACCAACCAATATGATCCGAGCAATTTCCCTTCACATTGTAGACAGCATAGTGGTTTAGTGGAAATGTCTCAGGTTGCTTCTAGACTAGATGATGGAAAAACCATGGGAAATGGAAATAGTAGCATTCCATACAATCCATTTCTATTCCCATTTAGCACACCTTCTAATAGTATGGTAAATATTAGTTCATCTAGTTTTAGGGTATTCAATGAGAATTTTCACTGTGATGTGGGAAGCTTTGACCAAAAAATCATTAAAAATGGGCTTGAAGACGGTATGGACAACTCTAATATTAGAACACAGGGTACAGAAATATATACATTCAGCGAAGGAAGGAAAGCTCTTGTTGCTCATCAACATCATAATACTGAAACAGGATCTGGAAGTTCTATTAACGTTAGTGCTGGATTGATTAGAGAACAGACTAGTCCACCTACATCTCAAATGCCATTGCAGATAGAATATTCTGAATTGAATAATGTTCCTAAAGTTATTGAAACAAAACTCTTGGAAAGGACTGAAGGGTCAAATACTGAAGATAGAAGCCACCCTTCACAAGAGAAAACTTTGTTAGGAAGTGGTAATAGTCTTGCTAGCAAACCAGTAGAGCCTGATGATGGACCACCTCTAACAGAAAAACGAACTCAGTCAGTTGCTGGAAAAGCATCTCCTTTGGCAGTTGAGAAGCTATGGGATGGGTCACTTCAGCTGAGCACTTGTATAACAGTGTCTGTGTTTGCCTTCTTCAAAAGGTCACTTAATTCTACCTGCAAACTGATGGTCTTCTATGTTTTCATATTACTTGCTACAGATGCTTCCTGATTTGCATATTTTTGCTAATGAATTCATTCAGATATTGACATTTATTCTCTTTTTACCAGTTTCCTTTGTTTTTGCTATTAATCCCAATAGACTAAAAGATACGATTTCTCGGTAGAAGTTGAAATTTGTATGTATTAATTAATTTCTCCCTCATGAGCAAGATTCACATATGGCATGTGAGCCTAGTAAATGCATCAAGAATTAACTATATCCCCATAGGTCTCTGATAACATCAAACTTGCAGGGGATAATGTATGGCCTGCATAACACAATAACTTCTAAAGTAGATGTTATGAGGAATAGCAACTATGACATGGAAACGTCGGACACAGGACTCCTGGTAGAAATCTTCCATACACAGTTTGTTAGCTCCTTTTATTCTATTAGCTCAATTGAAGATGCGGCATGGATCGTATTGATATAAGTCACAATCTTCTAGGGGAAGAAGATACGCGATCTAATCTTGGTTTCAAGACAGTATTAACAACACCTACATAGTTGTGGAGTACAAAAGCCATGATAGTACCCTGAGTTTCCACCCTCGATACATATACACTGCCGAAAATGGAGAACCAAAAAATATGTGGCTGCCAAGATATTAATGATATTAATATAAGCCGCAATTATATAGGGAAAGAAGAAAAATGATTAATTATTGGTTTGAAGAAAGTAGCATTAATGGCTAGAGTGTTGTGAGTACAAAAGCCATGATATTACCCTGAGCTTCCACCCTGATAGCATACACATTGCAAAAATGGAGACCCAAAAATATGGGTCTGCCTAGTTATTAGTGATATTAAGCAAGAGTCAAATTACTTTTCACACGGAAAATAAAAGCTTGAGTTTAACTCCTGGGTTGGAGAATTGGGGCCATAGTGTGATGGCTAGTCACATATGCCCTACAGGAGAACTGCCAAATGCATTTATACAAGATATCAGCATAGTACGCAATTTTCATTCACTTATTCTAAATTATATATAATAATAATAATAATAATAATAATGAAGAAGAAGAAAAGAGGTCATAGAAGGCTTTTTAGTTAGGTGGCGTAAAAAATAATAATAATAATAATAATAATAATAATAATAATAATGAAGATGAAGAAAAGATGCTCATAGGAGGCTTCTTCGTTAGGTGGCGTCAAAAAATTAGATTTTTTTCGATGATCGGCATCCATCATCACCATCTTTATCATGTAAGATGTGAATAAACCAAATTTCATGTGATTCCACCATTTTTTTACCATTGAATTAGCAATGTAAAACGTTCAATTGTCGGTAAACCGTAAATTTTGCACCCACTAAATCAACGGTGAAAAGTGACGGAATCACATGAAATTTGGCGTACCCACATCTTACATGATAAAGATGATGATAGACGCCGATCATCGAAAAAATCACCGAGGGTGTGTTTTTTCGATGCCATAGGAGGAAATTCCCTCCTATGGCACTTTTCCTCTCATATATATATATATAACTAAATAACTATAAGAAAAATACTCTACCTATGAACTCAGTAAATTACACATAGGCTTGGCTAGAAATTAGGGTACAGAGTGCAGTCTCAAAGTTATGCATCTCTACCCTACTCCTCTACCAATTAGGATAGAAACCGGAATCTACCTTGCTGATAGGTAAAGTATAACTCCAACTATAAACTCATAGATCGTGCATAATAATATTTAGATGGTCATGACCACTGGAGGCCCTTAACAAAAGGCAAAAACAAGTTAATTTATAACTTCTTAAGAACATGCGGTTCCATGCCACCATTATAGCCCCGACAAAGCCAACATTTTTCTCATAACCCCTTGATGCATTTTAGACCAGTACCCACACCACATTGATCTGACATAGCGTGTTTAACAATATGGAACTAGCTAGATCTTAAGCATAAATAGGCTGATCATGGCAAGCAACGTACATCTTTAAGACCATGTGTGTAAAATGCGGTAATTGAATAAAAATTGGTAAATATAAGTTCATGTAGCACATTTGTTCTAGCTCTATACAGTAGCAAGTTAGGCAATGTTTATATAACTGGTGGGGCTAGGTACAAGCCCCACTATTGTAGTCCATGGACAGAAGAACCCTATTTACAGTCCATGATCAAAAGACGTCCATTTCATTATATGTGGCTATCCTCCAATAGGCCTTCATATGACCTAATCTAATGTCATCTATATAAATATATATGAATAAATATAACATGAGATGCATAAAGCCAATCACTTCACAAATTTATAATTATATAATTATGGTATGCATCATGTGTACCAATCAAATCAATAGTTATCATCAGAACACTCAAATTTTTCTCCACATGAGATTATATTTCATTTGATCAACATATAATCTAAGCAAGTAAACATATATCACTTTAGCATGATGAAAAAACCATAGATTTGCATTATATTGTAAGCACCTGAAATTCTTCATGTTCACCGACAATGATGTACCAAGCTCTCTTTCACATACATTTATCTTGCATGCGTGCAAATTTAAAAATAAAAATTATAGAACTAATGCATAAACTCACCATTTTGGCACTTACTAATCAGTGGTTCAGCTAACACTCTAGATATTGCTCATAAACGCCACCTGCCTTCGATTGAATCACGCAACATAAAAAACAGATTTTAAAACTTATTCAACTAATAGGTGAGCGTCTCAAGGGATAAGCTAAGCTAAAATATCTGATGTTATCAAGAAAACCTAAACCCCTCATAATTTTTTCGAATAATTAATATTAATTATATATTTTTTGTAATTTTTATAAGGCTTAATTCCCAAAAACTATCAAAAAACTTAGAGGCTGTTGTAACAACTACCAAATTCTTTGGAAATTACAGAAAACTCCAAAGTGTATGGATATCGTTAAACTTTCTTAAAATAGTGCGGTAGTTTATTGAAAATTTAGTAAATAAGTTTGTTGGTTTCTTGAATTTTACTAAATAAGTTCGGTTGTTTATTGAACATTTACTAAACAAGTTTGGTAGTTTATTGTCTATTATTTTACAAGTTTCCATACACATGGTAGTTTTTAGTAATTTTCAAAGAATTTGATAGTTACTTGTCACAACCCATAAGTTTTTAATAGTTTTTGTGAATTAAGCCTTTTTATGAACATATATAAGATGTAAATACTAAAAAACTATCGAACCCCTATGTTTTCCGTTTTGGAACTTTCAATTCGAAACGTGGAATTGTATAGCTCCGAAATGCTTAATTTGGCATTTTGAAGTACAATTACAACATAATATGGTATATCTTTAAATCATACTAATTTAAAGACGACAATTTAATGTTATTAATAGCTATTTCACTGCCAACAATTACATATGGGAATATTCATATTATATAATAATGGAAAATAGTTTAAGTTTTGATTTTTGAAAATAACTTATTGTATTCTATTCCACCTCAATGTTCTGAAGAAGCCTACATGTATCGTACCTCGTTCAAACTAATAACAGATTGTTGTTTTCGTTGTATGTACCGTCATTGTCCACATTTTAGGTTATCTTAATATAAACTAAAAAGGCCACTTGTATTATTTTGGAAACCCAATAACTGAGATATTTTTAGAAACAATATCCTTTTTTTATGAAAGTTTGAACTAGAAAACATGTTATCATATATCATATAATTTTGCAATATTATATCATCTAGGGTATTTTCTAGTAAACTTTTACTTACTAACTTCTCTTAAAATAAATAGGAAAAAACATAGTCGTGTTAAAACCCTTTAAGACTAAATATTAATTCAAGAATTTCTTTGGCAGATCCGAACCACATAGTATGATTTTTTTGTTTGAATTTAAACTTAGACTCATGGCAGCTCATTATCTATGTTTGCCGTAACCTGACCTGTCCAGTATGATAGTTTGACTTGATCGAATATGTTAGCAGGTAGAACAATATGGAGATTTATAGGCCGGTAAATAAGCAGTAAGCTACTTAGGCCCATTACTATCAACCACGTTTCATAAAATCTAAGAAATCTTTTAAGAATAAATCAAGCAAATATCTATTTAGATTCTAAGATAATCCATGGTGAGAATCTCATTATTGAATCGGTTAAGTACAAACGCAATTTAGTGTGAATTATACAACAATAAAAAAGATGAAGTTATTTTCTCTAGCCGTACCATCTTGCTCATGCGTGTGGAAATATAAGTCTTATATGTTTTGAAAGAGAGTAGTTTCATAGAAGTCAATTTAAAGCAAATTTCAAGGTCTTAAATGTTTATTCGAAATACCTGCGAAGAATGAAGAAAGGTATGGAACATGATAATCATGGTATACCTTTTAACTTATGAAATAAACATCACACAAAAATTAAGTAAAACCTTATCCACTGGCTAAGGGTGAAAGCCATTGTATTAACTACAGGATGTTCCAAGTACAGAAGTTAGAATAACACTCCACTGTTTGGTTAGAATGCAACTCAAGCCACACTTTTTTGAAAACCAACGTTTGGTCGGCGGATGTTGCAGCTCAAATTCAATTCCCTGATAAATCTCCTCACCATGGTAAGCATATCTCGTTAAAATGTTCAATAATCAAATAAGGAATAACAACTATACTAAACCTTAAACAAGAAAGATAATATAGTAGATTAATAACTTTAAATTGGCTTATATAATTTCAATGTTGTTAGTATCTTATCTTCAAATACCATTTCCAAAAAAATAATAATATCTTCAAAGAACTTTGAGGCCATTTGGATCAAAAAGTCTGCAAAGAATTTATTAAAAAATGTTAGATTTGTGAAATCCAAACTCAAAAGACTAAAACAAAGTTTTCTCTCAAACCCATCTTTATGTAGTGTGATTCCTCCAGAACCTTACGAGAACTACTTGACTCTCGCAAGTCATGAGTTACATTTGGGATTTGAATATTTTTATTGAAGAAGAGGAAGAATATAAAGAAGAAAGGAAGAAACGGAATTAAATTTTACACTATCTATCATGCTGGAGAAATTAACAAATTATTTCTATATCATGCCGCACTCTTATGATCTATTATGCTGGATAACAATTGCAGTCAATTAAAAGGGCATTCATCAACAAAAAAAGAGACAACAAAAAAGGAAGGATTGGAAAAATAAGAGTGAGAGAGCTTGCACCGCATGTGAAGCGGTGACCAGAATCAAGCAATGGGTTGAGTGATAACGTGTTCACAAGCTGGTGCTCTAACGCCTGTTGTTGGAACCGTGCTCAATTTGAGCGCAGTTCCAACTACAACAAATCCACTCCTTTTGGTTTTACAACTACATGATACCATATCAAAAACACATAACCAAACACTGGATTTCACTAGTTCTTATAGTTGGAACAACAAGTTGCTCCAATTACATACAACCAAACATGTCCTAAGTTCTCATTGTCATAAGTTGGATCAAGAAAACATCTTAGTTTGAAATATAGTAGTATAGGATATAACAAAATGCTAAAGTGTACTGCTTAATTAGGTAACTTGGCTAAGGTTTTACAAAGAAAATGGGAGGTGGTGACGCAACTTGATATGATTTGAACTTAGAGAAGTCTGGAACTAAAAAGGATCGATTTGCTGAAAAGCCTGTATATATTTTGCTTAAATGATAACTTTTGTTATTGCATACACGTATTTAAGCCAATGCACATTTAACATATTCCGACCGGACTGTGCCAAAAAAATTGGTAAATTATGAATTGAAAATCTACTCATCGTATTCCATATCTCTGTTCGAATCCCTTTTTTTTAGCCTTTGGGATATAACGAAAAAACCCTGTGCTGATGTTTTAACCGGCAAAAGAGAAGTGGTCATTTCTCTTTAAGCATCTGATACTAAAATATACTATAGTTATTTGTTCATTTAAAGTTTAAAATTCGAAAGAGTTTACATGTAATCCATGCTGATACAAAGTTTAGTAATATATATACTAGCAATAAACTGATACATCAGGAAAGCAACAAGTTCTTTAATGTTATGGGCCTTGGTAGTGAACCAATTGCTCGAAATTGAAGTTCATTATCTACCTTTTAAAGAGTTCGATATCGAGCTATTTTCTGCCTTGATCTTGTTTGCTTGTACTTAATTTTCTTTTTGTAACTATCTTTTATTTTAATATATAATATAATCTGGGTTTCTGCCCTTGTTTTTTGCCCCAAAAAAGTTTCAAGTATTACTTGCTGGATATTAAGAACCCTATTTTTATTGGATCACAAGGTTCTTAGTCTTAACCCATACTTGGTTTCCGTACTTGCTTACTGGTCCCAAGCTTTATATGTGAAGTATGGATTAATGATAAACATTCGCTTGCACTCATTTGAACAATCATTTTGTGCAAGAAGACCTTTAGCTTGAATTTGATCCCGTTCTCTTCTTATGAAGTATCAAATATCCATCTTATGGTGCTACTGGTTCAGAAATTTCAACAACTTTGAATAACTCACCCGCACATGTGCATGGACATGTATATTGTGTCGCCTGCATAATTTGTCTATCTAATCTAAATGGATTAATAGTTTTGAAACAAGACCAAAATGGAAGTTCTTATTCATATGTCTCAATACAGAAATAATAGGATTTAAATTGTAACATTACTAATTATCACCCTGTCCACACATGTCATTGAGTGATTGGATGACCAAAATAAGTTCACCACAAAATGATAAAGCATGACATACTTATTTCGATCTTTATCTTTAGCTCAAAATCAGCTATTACATGTAGAAAATAATAGTTTGAACATCCTTTGGTGCTTGCCATCATGGTGAAAACTAAAAAAAGTGTAAAAAATTAACAATTTTAGCAATCCTTGTATACAAGGCAAATTGTAACAATAATATTTGTAATCCAAATCATGGAAATGCATCTGGTTATCTAATTCTAATGAATAATTGCATTATGTATCTAGCACTGCATCATCATTACTTAACATACATAGCAAGGGCCGTATATGCTATTAATAAATGACAAAATCTAGGCAACAAGTAATATGTCTACTTAGGAGTTACAGCCATAATCATCTTAATGATTGCTATTCACATCACCTGTATGTAATTCACATATCTGTATCACCTGCACCAATATAAACTCCAGAAATCAAAGGAGCATAGCTCTTGCGGTAAAATCTCTTCAAGTGAGAGATTGCTGGTTCGATTCTCAAAGAAATTACATCCAAAAATGAAAAACAAATAATGATTTTAAATTTGACATAAGCAAGGATTCTGTTTACTGTTCTGAACCACGGTAGATAGCCAATTTCTGGTTGGACGTGAAGTTTGTGAAGGAATAAATCATCTCTGGCGTCTTTTGGATTCTCTTGGTTTTAGATGTAAGACCTTCACCGGTGCTTTGTTCCTTTGACAACTCATTCTTCTCCTTGCTCCTTCACCGTTCCCCCACCCCAACAGTTCTAAATCCGATTTCCCTACCGTATAAAGCAAGGCGTCATCCTTAAGTACTTATTCAAGCTTTATAGTCTTATTAAGCTGACAGGTCATATAACATGTTGTTGCAAGGAGAACGCTTTTGGGATAATAGAATATTGAACCACATAAGATGAGAAATGCAGAAGTGTTTCGAATAGTGGAATTTTTAGTCTCAAGGATGAAATTGGTACTAGACTTTCTGTTTCAGTGCGTATAAACTCTTCTTCGGTATCCACTATCCACAATCCACGGATATACAAATCAAACTCAGCCATGTTTAGTTTTTTAATACTTCAAATTGCTACTAAACAACTTTAAAGATGTCGCAAGACGACATAGAGATGATGTATTCCTTCGGTACACTGTGCAGACATGACTTGCTGCTGAATGACTTTGAAAGGAAGAGTTCTCTTTTCCTGCGATATCAGGAAAAATGACAATAAGGCTATAGTTTGTATAGTTTGAAAAATTGCTTGGATCGTCAATATAGTTTGTGCCAGTATACCTTTGTCGCAAGATTTATGAATTAATATAATTTCTTCCAACAATTTCACTGATTCTGGAATAATGGATGATTAAATTAGGATGATGAAATAATCTTTTTTTTATCCAACAGTTTTGCTTTCTATGATCAAACTAGACTGGTAAATATAGCACCAACAGGGTTAAATTCTTATCTGATATCATGATGATGATGGATTGATGGTAAATGTTTCTACTTATTTGTCGACATGACCATATAGTGTTCTCGACAACACGTTGACTGCTAAGGGCATAACGTAGAAATATTTAAAAATAGAAAGCATTGTGATTGACGATCAAGTTTGAAAGGGTAAAGTACTAGATAGGTAACCCAGAAATTATAGGGTTGAATGAAAATATTCTGTCAGCAATACCAGTTGTAGAGCTGTTTAAGGACTTGGGGTTTAATAATCTTTTCTTTGTCCGCATTTTATGCATATATATCCCATGGTGAGGAAGAAAATGAGGGTTCTTTAAAATGATCTTCAACAACCAATGAACTGTAAGATGCCTTGGTCCAATCTGACAGCTTACTGATGGTCCATTCTATCCAGAAGAAAAAAGGCTTCCTCAATCTATTGGGTTGTTGATAAATAGACATTAAAACCTTTTATTATCAGCTGTGGTTTCTACTCCTATACATTGTCAGAAAATGATAAGGTTGATGATCATACCTAATGAGGTCGTCCTTTTAAATCTTATGAAGTCTTTATTTCTGATATTCCAAGAGGGATTCTGATTCCTGCAGCTGATGACGTTTGCAACCATTAGAATCAAAGTTAGATAGTCTTATTAGTTTGTGTGAGTTTGGACGTATCAAGGAGAAGTACTCCTTGTTTTAAATGTCCCCATCCCAATCCCGACCTCTACCAAAAGATTCGTTCTCCATATCATGAGGATATCCCATGTCCAGCCTTGGACCAAAAGAAGATTGTGATAATTTTTTTTGGAAAAAAAACTTTTCTGCAAGTAAATTGTTTCGCCCTACATCTGACACTGATTTCGCTTGTATCTGGTATGTCTCAAACTGTAGACCTCTATTTAGGAATTTTGAGACCGCACATATGCCATAGCATATGAAGTGATAGAACATATATATACCATTTCTATAGCATGTAATATCAGTTAAATCTGAGGCATATGAAGCAGGACAGATTAAATTTAATTTTAGTCTGCCTAATAGTCCACGTAACATTTTGTGTATCACCAATTATGTAAATTATTATCGAAAACTATTGTGAAGTTTATTATATGTATTTACTGATAATACAAATATGATATGCTTTGTATGATACTATACAAGTACATGAATATGGCAAATCGTAAAAAATTCGAAATATAGATACATAGTTGATCTGCATATTATATATCCTCAATGTGCATGTAATAATATACATGTACACGATGCATACGAGCATACTAAATTGTTACTACTAAAATGGCTAATGAAACATATATTTTGGATATTGTAAATAATCGGTAGTTATAGTGGGCTTACCATATAAATGCACCTATAAGTTAAATGTCTCTTCCACCACATCAGAACTCCGAAACTATGATAAGGGTTTTTGGAATATATTTTATATCTTAACACGTCCTTGCAGGTTGAAGGCCCCTTGGGCCAGGACCTGGACATTTACGCAATGAGATTTTTTTTATAATCTGCAATTTAATTAGTGCGTCCGGTGGGAATCAAACTTGGGTTGTTTTGATACTAAGTTAAATATCCCTTCCACAACATCAAAACTCCGAAGTTATGAAGAGGGTTGAGGGAATATATTTTATATTCTACAAGTTACATTAAGTTATGAACCCTATGACTCATGCATTAACAAGGTTCTTTATAACTTGAGGAATTATCTGTCGAGTTTCTAATAAGTATCGATATGGGTCTTGTCTTCTAAATGAAGTAGCCATACAACAAAGCATATAATTGCCTTCCACATAATTTTATAAATAAATACGATATTGCACAGAACTTTTCTAAGAACCATGAGCCGATATTGCTTAACTATAATTCCTTTCAAATATGGATCATAAAACCCTTGACATTAATTCTAAATAATCTTCATCGTTAGTAACATCTCCTGGAGTGCTCTTATCATGGATATTCATCGTTTTGGATCGCGTTTGATGAGATAAATAACATATTGAACAATTATTTGTGTGGAAGCCGCTACAAGAAAAATATAATCATGAACCAATTATATATTTTCCCAAAATGTAGCATAGCATAATTAATCCATATATATTTTTGAGGTGTGTAAATTTTACTGTGTGTGACTATTAAATACAAATGGGTACACAGATGTTTTTAAAATGGAAGGGAATGCCAATTATATTTTGGTCGTAAACTTACATAAATTATCTAGTGCTTGGATGAAATTATCAGCGATTGACGTACTGAGAAACAGTTTGATACATCCAACTTTATTTGAGAAATTTCTTAACAAACTGAATGGAGAAAGAAATTTAGGTAGCCAACTCGAAGATTTAGCATAATGGCTTTAAGTAACATGTAAAATATATAAAGTAGACAAAAAGTAATGTTTGATGAGAGGAGTGTAATTAACATAAAATATCAAATAAGAAGTGAATGCATCCATGAGAAGTCAGATGTTACTGCAACGTGAAATAAGCCGAGAGGTTTATTTTGTGATGTTTCCTTTTCTAGTTATGGAGATCAACGAGTTAGGAGTAAGATGTTTGTTGAAATAGTCCTAGGACTTGAGTAGATTAATACAAATGTGGATTAGTTAGTAGAAAATAAAAAAGGTGTGGTTGTAGTTAATTTTATAGTGGAGACGGCCATTGACAAATCTTAATGGAGACAGGATTCATGCACCCGGACCCTTGAAATATCATCATCCACATGTCTGAGATTTTAGGTATTCAGACAGCTGGTCTGTTTGATTATGCAATTTTCATCAGATAGACCCAGATATCATGTGTAAGATTAAACCATGTAGTATCATGTTACAAACTAAATTTCCTTTGATGACCTAAAGTTGTGAATCATATATAACCATGTCCTGCAATAGTTTTTAGTTATATGATTTCAAAATATTCAAATTTCCCGTTGAGGGAGGCTGAGATCTCCTTCAGTTGTTGTCCTCCGTCGATCCTGTGATGGCGGTCTATGACGGCTGAGATTTGTTTTGGAAGTTGTTAAGTGTGGATCTCAATGGGTTGGTGTTTGACGCCGGCCTACCTGCAAAGAAGTCCCGGGATGGATGACCACCGTAGGACCTTCCGACGATCAAGTTAGTGCTGAGGTATAAGTGCAGAGTAACGGCGTATTGGAATGAGTTCGAGTTACCTGAGTCGTCTGAGAGGGGGGTTTATATAGGGGTCGCGTGAAGCGAGCAGACGCGAGATCTTTGCCGTCAGTTACGTCCCAGCGTTATCCTCGCCTTGAATGGCGGGATGCGCCCATTAATGGGGGATGCGCTAGCGTGGGACGCAGATCGTGGGGAGGCAGATATCTCGTCCAGGCGATATACGCAGAGCCGTTGCGGGGCGCATGGGATCCGCACTCTTGATTGATCGGGGGAAATCAAGGAAGCTCGGCATGTCAGGAGCTCGGAGACAAGCCGGGTGGCCGAGGAAGCTCGGCATGTCAGACGGTTCGGAGATGAGCAAGAAGATTGAGGAAGGTGGAAGGTGGAATGTATTCAGGAAGTCTCTCGAAAGGTCGGATACGTTCCTCGAGAAGGGGATTCCGAGGAATGTCCCTGATGCAACTCATTTATTCCACCTCCTAAGCCTTCGGGACACGTCATCCGCCACGTGTCGTAATCTGAGGAGATACCACTTGTGAGCATCATCACCCGTCTTGGTTAAATCATGCCCACATATAGATCGGATTTTGAATGAAATTCTTCTTTACAGTTATCTTCTCTCTCCAAGGCTTTTATTGTTTTCCCAATTACCAATCCATTCCCTAATCCTTTGGCTCCATATATTTGCCAAATGTATTTGCCATGAACAACTCTCTGCCACTAAACATCTTTATCATCTTGGTTACTTGAAATTAATCAAACTTTATTCAGCTGACAGATATAGTCTAGAGAAGAGTTTACTTGTTTGTATGACTATTATATGCTATGCACTGATAATTATGCTATTATTTCTTTACAGTGGCGAGAAAGCTCAAGATATCAAATGGTCTGAGCATCTTGAAATTAAAGGGAAAGTAAAGCTGCAGGCATTTGAAAAATTTATTCATGAACTTCCTCGCTCTAGGAACCGTGCATTGATGGTGAGATTTTCTCACTAAAGTCATTTCAGCAATGACTTGCGCTCTTGAACTGTATCAGATAATCATTATAGTGATATTATGTTGCATTCAGTTTGTTAGTCTTGTCAGCTTTGGTCTCATGGCATATACATGGAAACTATGGACATCTTAGTGTCTTGCATAAAGCATTTTGTCATGAGAATCTACAATCATAGTCTATGTATTAGCATTCCCTACAATTTGTGACTTGGTACATTTTTTTCTAGCATATTAATATATATTGTTCCTTGGTATCGCTTATACCTGAAGTTCCTACCCTGCACCATAATTTTGAAAGTTGTGGTGAGGGCCGGAGAAAATGTTCTCATATTCTAACACTCTGCCAGGCCCCTCCCCCCACAGATTGAGCAACCTTTTTATGAAAGAGGCTTAGGCTTTTGGGCAGCATTAGTTTTTATTATCAACATTTTAAATTTTTTGCCTAGTGATATTTGAGCTAGGTTACTCTGATACCATTTTATTGTCCCTTGAACCCTTCCACTGCACCAATATGTAGAATTTGTGAAGTTAAGAAGAAACTTCCTAGATTCAACGATACTATTTATCAACTGTATTAGGATCAATGAGGTAATACAGGGCCATATTTATTATTACTTCTCAAGTTATATTGAGATTCTGCCATCTCGATGTATTTTTGATAATGACTATATACGTCTACCATCGTTTATAACGAAAATGCGGTGTTTCCCCCCAGGTAATCTCTCTTTGCTGGAAACCAGGATCCCCAGAAGCTGGACTGGCAGGGATGAAAGAAGTAAGAACATGATTAAGACACACACACACACACACACACAGAGAGAGAGAGAGAGAGAGAGAGAGAGAGAGAGACGCACATGTGTATGTATGTATGTCGCGCGCGCGCACACAGAATAATTATTGGGTTAATAACACAAAACACCCCATGTAGTTTACCTTGTATATCATTTATACCTCCTCAAGCTATTATTACCACAAAAACCACCTTTGTTCGTCAACCAAAGCCTTAATAAAACACTCAAATCCTACTCTTAACAACACAAACAGGTTCTAGAGTTAAGTTACAGAATCTTTTTGAGCTATTTAGATTTGAATTTTAGTGTTTGCAAGGATTTTGGTCGATGAGCAGACAGGGTTTTGTGCTAATAATTTCACTAGTAAGTTCTGTACTGGGTTTGCAGTCAACCCTATGTTTTCCTATAAATTTTAATTTGCGATTCCTTATAATACAAGGGTTCCTCTCTTTATCACACTCTGTATGCTCATTTCAGGTTGCAAAAGGTTACAGAGAGTCCAAGAGGGTTGGGGTTGCACCGATATGTCCAAATTTCGATCTTTATGTCTGCCCTCGCAGTGACACCATCATAACAATACTCGCAAAATACGGTTTCTTCAAAGGTGTCGGAGCAGTTGAAGATGATCAGGATTCTTTAATTGGTTGTGTTATATATCGTAGAAGCCAAACTTCATCAAACCCAAACCCTAAAATCTCTGAGATAAGGAAAACCCTATTGAATTCACCGGAATCTTCTGTTCCAGAAATCAACTTGCCTATAACACAAGTAAATGACTCAGAAAATAAACAAGAGAAAGCTCCCAGCCCTCTCTTCTCTACTTCTCTTGATAATAAAAATATACAGTCTGATAATACTCCGATGCCATATAATTCTCCTCTTGTTCAAGTTCAACCACCGGCTTCACAAAAACTCCTGCCAACCTCTCTTCAAGAACCAGTGCAACCAATTCTTTCTGGACCACCTCAGATGCTACAAGGAGTTCAGCAACAAGCAAACTTTAGAAATTACAATACTTGTGCTCCAGCCAAAGTCGTAACTTCGGTCACTTTTGAGTCTTCTATCGTTAGAGCACAAATACCAACAGGTCAAAACCTTTACTCAAACTATCGGTTGAACCAAATGCTTAGTAATTTGCAGCCAGAGTCACCACAGCCTGCTCCTCCTGGACTGCCTCCTTTTCCACCAGACATTCAACATAGAATCCTCCAGTTCAAGAGAGACGCCCATAAGGCGAGTAGATCAATTAACTCCTTTCACCTTAATTAATTTACCTGCTGCGCTCTTTGGCTTTGGAATCAGGATAACCATAGTTATTTTTTAAGGTTAATTGCATATAGCACCCACCATCTATACCTTGTATAACACTTAAAACCTCTCAACTGGTTTTTTTGGCACATGCCCCCCCTGGGTTAGTGAACAATCAGGCAACTTTTATCTTCCAAGTCATATTAAAAGTTGAATCTAGTTGTATTATGTGCCGGTAAAACAGTGGAGGGGACATGAAGTGCTGGATGAGATATACATAGGGTTGCACTCGGATCAGATATGTGAATTACCATGTTCGTATTAATTCATTGGCACGGATATGGATACAAATACGGATATGGTTTGGTAACAAAAATTCATATTCCATATTCAAAAAGAAATGAATATGAAAAGACTGCTTAGATTTGAGCACTTGTACTAGATAAACCCACTATATAAATACTAGATGAAATTTTTTGCCCTGACCATATTCATGAACAGCTCTCATTTTCGTGCTTCCTCATACACCGGTGATTGATGCATCAATCTAAATCACCACCATGGTTGTTGAACATATTAGTTTAATGAAGTAGGTAGATTTCATATAAAAGAAAGGAGAAGGTCTAAACAACGTTATATAATAACAACATCAATCTCCTCTAAGCAAAAAAGCAAACACATCCGATAATGAGTTTCAATATACAATTATAGCGAAGTACAACCCACATAACAGGCATCAAAATATTAGATGAACATGTAAATGAAATACTTGAATAGATGGTTTAATCTTAATGTCCAAGATTAAACATATATGAGTAAATAAGTACGGTTTATTACATTAAATATTGCATATAGATATATTATTATATCTATAATATATAGTTACACTATGATCCAAGCAATAGGATTTGGAACCAAATCCTATCAAGCTTTTACCCTTTATCTCCGCTTTATGATTTGCGCAAACAATGATATCATTGTTCTAATAAATGAGCATTTTCTTCATAGTTGTTTGCACAATTCCTAAAGTGGATTCAAACCTTGATAGAATTTATTTCCAACTCCTATCGAGTCGATTGTAGTCCGACACATTATATCTATCTATTGCGCGTCCGTTTTATATCTGGACATTTATATCTATATCCATAAGATTTTACCAATAACTAATCCGTTTTTGTATCCGAGGCATTCCTTCCATACCTATCTGAATCTGTATTTGGCCGGATATAAAAAAAACATATCCATATCGATACGATATCCAAGTAAGGATCCAGAAAGTATCCGAATATCTAAATCTGAATGCAACCATTGATAGACATGAGGGGTGTTAATGCAATGAACCCTATGTTAAGTCAAGGTATAAGTTTTCTTTCTAGAGAAAAGGCTTGCCCGTCTCATATAATAAATATTGAATGTTTTTATATGAAAATAGCACTGGACTTTGAAGGTTGAGAAGTTACAATTTCAGGTTCAAACAATAGCACCAACATCTAGAACGATTGAGCGAATATGTTGCAAAACCTAGATCATTTACAACCAATGTAATTCTATAAAACATACACCATCAAAGCTTATCATATACTTGCTTTGCATCCAGCACATTGTAATGTAAGAAGGATCGATCAAATTCAGTCTATCCGTCGAATAAATAACAAAAATTAGTTGATTTAGATAATTTGTAAATAGGAATAGCAGGTCGCAAAACAAGAAAAAAGAAAGGAGGAGAGAAGGGAGAAAGCTAATTAAAAGAAAGAAATGAAGATAAAGAGGATAAAGAAAATAATAAGAAAGAGGGAGAAGTATAGGGGCACTTCAGGTTTAACCATGTTCTGAACAAAATGACATCATAAAAGAAGCGACGAATGAGAGTTTTGAGAAACTTAAAGTTATATACTTATATCCATGGATCTTAGTTTTCAAAGAATTTGACAAGACATGCAATAACTATATACATAGCATATACCTATAATTTTTTTTAAAGTAAGAATCGAAATTAGATTAATTTTTTTATAGTAAACCAGAAGAGAGACAACATATAAGATAATAAAATAGATCATATGCTAATTTTTAAAATAACTATTAGGATAGTTATTCATATTTTCATCATGGATTACAAAGTAAATAAGCTACGCAGAAGATTTAAACGGGGATATGATTCTTAAAGAAAAGATAGTATATATGACATAGGACGAGATAATGGACTAAGCTAAGTGTGTGTAGATGCATATGACTAATGCAAGCAAGCTATAATGTGCAACTTTTTTCGTGGGAAATTAGACCCCCCAGCAGGTCATCATTTATTTAGATCAAAAGGAGCATTAAAGCTTACCTAGGTACACAAGCTATTAAAAGAAAATACAATGATGTGTATGTAATGGAAACCTAATCCATGCAAAGGCCTAATCTATATGATCAAAACACACAAGAGATCCAAAATCGATAATGTTGTGATCAATAAACTATATAATCTTTAAACGTGTTCATCACATGAGAACGTCGGAGTTTTAAAGCATTCGATTCAATGCCAATAATTGATAGGTCTAGAAGAGTGTAAATATCCTACACACCTTTCGTAGAGAACCCACTATCGTAATTTAGATTAGTTGACTCAAAATAGACTTTAGGTTTGCTCACATATGTTATTTATGGTTTACTCCCACAAGTATATGAAATAACATGATGTTCTCTAGTCTGGGACCAACTCAAGTAGTGCAATGAAGTTGTTGAGATCGTGGACTGCTGAAATATTGGTAACACAACGTCTCTACTGCTCACTGGATGGATCTAGAATTAAAATAGGGGATGTTCGATCACCGGATAAAGGCTGGAGCAATAACGATCAGTCCTCAAAGGCCTTCGAGCCGTCTGGAGTGATAAAAAATGAGTATTTTGATATGATTGTGTTGGTGGTGATGAAGGTTGTCGTTGTGGGTTGCAGCAAATAAGAAAGTCGATGTATTGATGGAGTGGAAAATGATGACATGAAGGAATTGAATCAGTAGTATTGGTGAAGTGGTAAGGCTTCGAAGGTTACCATAACAACCAAAGGATCGACCGTATATGGAGATAGATCCAACCTTTAAGTGCTCGACCGTAGACGATTGCAAGAGAACACAGAAGATATCTCAACAAAGCAATTATTTATTTAATCATATATCATAGCATGTCTTCCTTTCTCATCAACATACAAAATCTTTATATAGGCTCACTACATAACACTCTTGACTTCTCATATTCATCTCACATTATAACTCTATGCATACATAATTCTATCAAGATAATTGAAAAGAAGGCTTTAAATATGCATACCCTTCGAATTAAAACGAAGAGCATCTTTGATTCATAACCGTCGCATTTATGGTCCTCCATCAATATGATTCATCATTCAAAGTTTCAACTACCAGAATTCGTTGGTGCCAAGTAAAAATCTTAGGTATTATAAAGATACGGTGCAACCTTTGAGACACAATCAATTCGTATTTTGGGCTAAAATATTTAAGAACATACCAATCATTTTTGATTAAATAATTGCTTTTCAAGTAATTTTAAATAAATATGTACTTATTTTTGCATTTTTTTATTTGTTAAAGGAACTCTCACGTATAAAGATCTTGACTGAGGATGAAATCGGGCAGAGGCGGACTTGTTTTCAATGAATTATAAACCAACCCGAAATATTAACGCTAAACCTAAAACTAGCTTGAACATGATAGATTTACAATACTATATACCTAAACACATAAATACATGTTCGGGCAGGTTTCGGGTTTTGGATGCTTATGTTTACTCATTTTATATACATGTTATAATATATTTAAATATTGGTTGAAAAAATAATTATAAAACACGATAAAATATTCGAATGAATATTTACAACACATTAAACATCAACACAATTAGTTTACAAATCACCAAACATTATATATTCGAACACAAGAATTTCTAATACAAAATAAAACACGAACTTGGCATTTGAGAATATGAATTTTTGTACATTAAAAACTTGGCATTACAATTTCTGTACGAAAGGAAAAACTTGGCAGCAGCAAGGTAGGAGCTCTATAAAAGCTCTTCATTGAAATATATCTTAGGCCACAAACTACTATAACGCATTCAAAACATGTGCAAACGTAACTAATTTATAGTGAATACTATAACACATTCTAAATTTAAGCACTAGGTGCAAATTAAACATGCAGAAATATTAATATATCTTGATTATGTTCTCTTGGCTTTTTGCTAGCAAAGTCGTGAAATCTTGGCATTTGAGAAATTCAGTTGCAGGAATATGAGAAGTGAAGAAAAATGTGTAATATATGACAATTTGAGGTGTAATATATAATAAAAGAAACGTCTTTAAAGTAGTTCGACTAAGAATACGACATTATATGATAATTTGAGTTGCGATTGTAATATATTGTTTAAACTACATATACAATTTTGTCGTTCATCATAGCGTTTATCTCTTTAATCATATTAGTAAATGAAAAAGAAATATGAATATACATTAACAAGTTATAAATTCATCGAAAATCAATTAACAAAATACTAACCGGATACAAACTGAAGTTAAGAAAGGATGCAAATCAACCAAAAAGGAACCAAACTTGAGCTATGTAAATCTTCATTGCCTTTTTAATTTATCTGAATTATATATATATATATATATATATATATATATATATATAAGTAGAAATGTACCCGAATTATATATTGTGTAAATCCTAAGAACCCTGCAATACTAAGTGTCAATGACAACACCGAGACTTTCGACTCCTATATTGCCCATTGCTGTCATATAAATCACAAAAAGAATAGATATTTTGAAGTAGATTTGCTTAAATATGGCAATTTATCACCGCATGAGGTAGAAGAGTAGTATATTGTTCAATCTTCTACTAGATGTCGTTGCCTCTTTAATTGCATTAAATTTAGGCACTAGGCACAAATTAAACATGCAGAAATATTAATATACTTTGATTTTGTTCTCTTGGATTTTTGCAAGCAAAGTCTTGAACTCTTGGTATTTGAGAAATTCAGTTGCAGTAATCTGAGAAGTGAAGAAAAAAGTGAAACTTATATTCATAAATACAGATACAATAAAAACGATAACATTTTTGTTAAGTAAAAATGTATTTGACGTGAAAAGACCAAGTATCCTGTAACACCGAGTTCAAGTGACAACACTGAGACCTTTTGACTTCCATATTACCCGTTGTTGCGAAATAAATAATAAAAGAAATGTCTTTGAAGTAGTTCGACTAAGAATGCGACATTATATCACAATTTGAGGTGCAAGTGTAATATATTGTTTAAACTATATATACAATTTTGTCGTTCATCATAGCCCTTATCTCTTTAATCGTATTAGTAAATGAAAAAGAAATATTAATATACATTAACATGTTACAAATTCATCGAAAATCAATTAACAAAATACCAACTGGATACAAACTGAAGTTGAGAAAGGATGCAAATCAACCAAAAAGGAACCAAACTCGAGCTATGTAAATCTTCATGCGTCTTTAATTTATCTGAATTAAAAACATATATGTAAACAATAATGATAGCATCTTATAAGTAGAAATGTACCCAAATTACACTTGTAAATCCTAAGAATCATGCAATACGAAGTGCCAATGACAACACCGAGACTTTTGACTCCTATATTTCCTGTTGTCATATGAATCACAAAAAGAATAGGTTTTTTGAAGTAGATTTGCTCAAATATAGCAATTTGTCACCGCATGAGATAGAAGAGTAGTTTATTGTTCGATCTTGTATTAGATATCGTTTACCTCTTTAATTGCATTAGTAAATGAAAAGGAAATACGTATTATACAATAAAAGATTAGACATACATCAACATCAATTAACCTTTACCGACCTGCTACAAAACTGAATTTCAGAAATGATGTTGATCAACTAAAAATGAGCAAGCACTAACCAGCAATCGAGCAGCAAAATAAGCAACTATTACAAGCAAAATCTAATTGAGAGTATTAAACAACCAAACAAATTAAATCTTGTCATAGCAAGCAGCATGTAGCAAGTATTTAAGTCATGTATTTTCACAGAAAAGTTCAAGACGTTCCTAAGAACTAGTGAGCAACTTGATATTTAAAACATCTAAAATAGATTATAAATAACAAGATAATAACCATTTAATCAACCTAGATCAAAACTTAGTATTTGAAAAAATTAGTGAAAATAAATTAAATATTTAGTCACTTACTATCTTCAATTTTTTGTAAATATTAATCGGATCGTCTTTTGACCTATAAGATAATCTTGAGTGCAAACCAAAGCTTGGAACGATAGTGAAGATAACGAACTACGAAGCCGATCAAGCACTCATCCACATGTGCTAAATGCAGATACAAAGACAACCGAAGTGTTGTAAATAGCCAACATTTCTCTAGCAACCATTGATAACAAAGGATACTTCGTCGGGTTTTTCTTGCACCAAGCAAGAATGTCAAAACTCATATTTTCATTTTCATGCTTAATGGGTCATCTAAACACCGCGCTAGTTCGGTGTTTTCCTTTTGAATGCGCACTCTCTAATTTTTCATCTTGAAGATTTGTTTCATTATACCTATCAAATCATCCCTATGTAACCAAATAGCTTTACCTTTACCCTCATTAGAAGATATTGAAGAGAAAATTGTTATCGTTTCTGATTTGTATTGATCAATTAATCCATTCATAACCTCTTTGACAACCAACACTATCTTCTTAGTTACAACCACACCATAAACCTTATTGTAGTAATCTTTAAGAAAAATCTAACTTAAAACAAAGATCCAATAGACTAATACTGCATCCAAAAGAAACATAATATTCATCTTCTCTAACCACGACATACTATACAAATATAAATCTTAACTTCTTTTGTCTTCTTGTATCTGAATGGTAAATACAGCAAGAAAGTGAGATTATAGATTAAATATGATGTATTCGAACACTGAAAGTTTTGTAATAGTGGTGTAGAATTCTTCTAGAATCGTTGTAAAACGTTTTGTTTTATTCTAATCAAACCCAGTTGGTAACCCAACGATATTTTTTCCCTACTAGCATAAGAATGATCCTCTAACCGATCGAATGCTCTTTAACACTTAATTGCATCTTCAAGCATTAGATAGGTAGAGTTCCACATGTGGAATAAATTTAAACATAATTTTTTTATTCAGATAATATCTTTTCTTTTTCAACACACTTAAATGTTTGTAATCGGATGACGAAAGCCTTATCTAACCAGCATTTCTTATGGTTGCAATAGATGACTTTATCTGATCATTACTATCCTTCACAAAAAGATTAAGATTATGTGGCACACTACATATATGAAAATATTTTTCATTCAAAAGGAGATTTATTCTTGTTAGATATTCTCCTAGTTAAGAGCCTCACCACATTATTATTGTTGCTAGCATTGTCAACAGTGACAATATAATTATCAATTCCTTATGATAAACCCTTCAAAAAAATTTCTAATAACCTCTCCAGGGTTTGAAAGAATACAGAAATTGATTATCTTTTGTTTGTAACTTCCAATCCAGGTTTACAGATGAGCGGTCACACACATATATGCTATATTTTTAATTAATGTCCATGAAGTTATCTAACTGAGAATAGAAGAACCATGTATCTTAAGCAATATTTTTTTGAAGTAAATATTGAAACAATCTTTTGCAATGATTATATGAGAAACAAGCTAAAATTAAGGTTGCATGGCTCGACAAAAACGAATAAAATTAGGATTTTCAGTAGTGCTAAAAGACAGTTCATTTATAACCGGCATTACTGCTAGCTCTTTTCGACAAAAATCTTGATCAAAGTTCCATGATTTAAGGTCTTTATTTGGGAATGACAATAGTTTATACCTCTTGTCATTTCTTTCATATATTATTGAAGGATGTTTCGAACATCTATACCCTACCTGTCGTGCTTGAACCATTTTTCGAATTGCATAATAATAATTTATAATAGTTGCACATCACATGACCGGGGTTAGATTATCTGGCGGTAGCTTTGGAATAATGCTATGATATAACCAAACGGAACTTTTTTTACCAGAGTGAAAGGAATTGATTTCTCATTTTCCATATATTTAACTTCACTTTGAGAAGTGAGGGTGGAGTTAGGGCTGGGAAAGGGTTTATCGAGGATTATTTAGACATGAGAGTAAGAATGATAATTCTTCTTGAGCTATTCTGATTGATTTTAGGACAAATATTGGACATACTTTCGAAGCCCGTAAGAAACTAATTGAAAAAAAAGAATAGATGCAACAATCAACTTTCAGCTATAAAATACATTTGTGTATATAAAATAGTTTTTAATATTTTAAGGATTCGAACAATAACATTTATTTTGAAGCTTCACTTGTATAATTACATAATAACAATTCAATTTAAGTGCATGTGTTAGTCTGCATGCTATATACAGAATATTTATAATTCCAAAGCAAATAAAGTACATAAATAGTATCACAACAATAATTCAAAGCTCACTACATACTACATACACAATAATTACACAACATTATAACATTTTATTTTTAGTTGGAAGTTATTAAACAAAGAACACATGCAGTAAGCAGAGCCTTAAAAATTAACTAGCATTCCTTCGTATCAAAGACGAAACAAAAAATCGAAAGTAAATATACTCCGACCGCTTAGTTTTAAGAGAAGATACTAACGAAGAAAAAGAACTTGAAGAAACCGAATTTTGAACGGGAAACGTTGAAAATTATTAAGTTATAAGGGGGTCAAGGCCCAAAGCGAGAAATGCTAGTCATTGTCGTTGAGAGCGACAAAGAGAGCTGCAAGTTTAGAATTAGGTTTTGAGAGGAGGTTGTATATTCATTTATTGATCTAATGGATTGTAGTCATCGAGCCCTTGATAAATGGCTAGTGGGGAACCGTGGATTGGGTGCTACCGGGTTTGAGTGAGTACGGGCCATGTTAGTACCGGGTCTCGGCAAGTGGGTTTAAAACATCATTCCAAATCCAGCTTGAAATTTTTACAATTGTAAACATACCCGAATTGGTTCAGACAAGTATTTTTATTAGAAAACGCTTTTGTTTTCGTGTTTGCCGAGTCGGGCTCGGGGCAAGCTTTCACCCCTAATCTTGAGGTTATACTAATTGAAAGAAAATTATATTGTAGAATTGAATCATGATAGTATATTGGTAAGAAGTTTAGAGTAAATTTTACCGTCAGCTATTAGCGTTTCACTAACTTAAATTAAAGTATTTAGTTTCAAAATATACATTAAACTATTTTTAATTTTTTCACTTAACCATCCTCCGTCAGTTTTCCATTTAGTCAAATTAATATATAACTTCTTTGTATACGAAAATATCCCCGGTTAAATGGTGACGTGACATTTCCCCTTTCTTCTTTCTTTCCATCCATTTCTTCTTTTCATCTCTTCCATTTTCTTATTATTAGTATTATCCTTTTCTTTATCTCAATTGCCTCTATCGTTCCTTCCTTTTACCTCTGTTTTTTCCCTCTCCATTCCTTATTTTACTCCTAATGGCATGTTCTTCGTCTAGGGTTGAGAGTAATAAGAAATGTCACTACGATTTCACACTAATAGTTTGGTTATCGCAGGCAGAAATTAATTCTAAAGTTGGACCCTTGGGTTGCCTTAATTGGCTCCGAAGCTCAAGTTAGAAGCCCAATCAGAGATAGGGAAGCTTAATGGAGCCCAACTAGATTTTTTAACTCTTAAACTCCAGCTAGATGCCCAATCGAAGATGAACATGTAAGGATAAGGACGAAGGATAAGACAGTTATTGGAGTCCGGTTCTCATTCGTTTATTTTTGTTTTTTTACATTCGAGGAATTTTTAATGAAGACCGGAGTTTGGATGAGGTATTCCTTAAAAAATGTTATTTATATGGTAAGGGTAGAAGGGTAAAACCTATGCTTTGTTAGAGATCTATTTGGTAAATGTATAGTTTTATGTATATATATGTACTTAAAATACTTTAAGGAATTTTACTGAAATGCTAATATAATAAAATTTATCCAAATGACAAATCATCTATATTAAATCCAAACAAAAACATTATAACCAGCTAATTATTGGATGTTGAAACAAAAGAAAATAAGAAATATACTAATCAAAACTAGGGAGATATATGAGAAAAACAACTCAATATTAAAGTCAAATTGAGATTATACCAATACTAGACCAAAAGTTCAATGTAAATGATGGAATCAAGTACTAATAAATCCCATTTAAGAATAATCCGCAAAAATCATTTTATTAATTTGAAATTCAAGAGATAATATTTTTACCCAGTATATTAGTTTAGTAAAACCTGAGAGATATTTTTGAGATTATATATATGAATGATGCATGAGCACAAAGAGCGTTAAGTAAATCCAGGGTTGAAAAATGCGTTCTATGCGGCCACATATGCAAATGTGTCCCCTCGGCGCATGAAACAAGTGGTTTTCTTGGTATGTTCGGTGAAAAAAGTTTGCCTTGATATATAGATATTGTTATGCAGCGCATATTGCATTATGTGGTCACGTAAAGCGCATAGAAAAACTTAAGGTTGAGTTGGTTTATGAAACATGTACGGTTTTTTTTTATTATATCTGTATCCAAACCCCAAACCCAATAACTTAAGTGTATCTATGACATCTTTCCAAAAGCCAAATAAATTATTTCTGCTTATTCCTCATTTTCTCTTCTATATCAAATTTGAGCTTGCCTCCAACCTCTTCTCCTTTACTCCAACGAAATCTTCGGCAGAACTCTGGTAAGATATCGTCTTTTTAGACAAGAAATTTAAGAAAACTCTTTAGCCTTTTCTGCTCAACTAAAATATATGTTTTTCTTCAATTTTCATGTTTATTTTTTAAGAAACCCTAAAACTTCATGTATTTAGATATTTTTCTCTACAAAAAGTTGATTACTTAATAATTCAATAATATTCATTACATTAAAATTATGGACATTATATATTTTGAACACATGTTTAGCATTTTTTCTATATATTTTTATTTTTATTATCATTGATATTTTTTTTGGATTTTAAATTTAAATAATGTAAATCGCATACGTGACATATGATCGCTTATGCGGTCCTTGGACACATGAAAACATATACACATCCCATATCATCGAGGAAAACCTCACTAAGAGAGATTTTCAGTCTGCATGTAAAATAATTTGTATAAACATTATTAATAATCCAAAATTTCAGAAGGGGGGAGTGAATTTGAACAAGATAGGAAGAGAAGGGAGGCTAAGAAAAGGTGCAGGGATTGAAGTCTTCCTGTATTGCTAATCCAACATCATTTTATAATTATAAGATATAATGATCTTAGAGTAAAGGATGGACATGGGAGTAATGGGTTTAAATTTGTTAGAGGCAACAAATGCAGGATAAAATCAAGTAGCACATGTGATCAGGGATGGGCTTCGTAAAAGATTTTTTATTATAGAACCTTTTCTATTTAATTCCTTCCAAATACACTAACATAGAGCAATGAAAGTAATAGCTCAAAAGCGATTAATGGAGCCAGTAATATTATGAGCTCTCTAATTATGAAATGCATCATTGAGATCATTGGGATACGAGATGAACTGAAAAACTTTGGACAATCTTTTGCTAAATTCTTCAAACAGAATTACAGTTGATGAAGTGACGATCTCTATCTGCAACCGTAGTGTCATGGAGAGAACAACTAGCATGCCCAAACCAACCTTTAATCAAGAGACCGTCTTTGGCAATAATCGTATTATGAGTCGAAAGCCATATGAAGATTTTAATTTTGAGGGTTGTACGAGAATACCAGATGAAAGTGTTGAGGGGGAGATTAACAAGCGTTATGAGAGAGAGTATATCATTAGTTTTATGCATGCCATAATATTTTAGTTTAGAGTTGCACCATAATAGAAGTCATCTCTAACATAAGTACATTTATTAGCATGAGAAAAATCACCGATTAACAAATGCATATGATTTATACCTTGGGCTGAATTAGAATCAACAGGTTTTTAATTCCAATAGTTGTGACAAAAAGGTATTCTGTATTGAGGTATTCAATCCGAAATTTGCAACTCTTTCTCCGCTTAAAATATAACTTCTATCGGTTTGGTTTTGGTTAACATTACTTCGAAAGAGTGATCATCTCTACTTTCTTTGGAGTTAAAGATGGATAACATTGTGGTTGATTTTTGGTAATTCATGTTACCTGAAATTTTGGGTTGAGCTATTTTTTTGTTTCAAGACTATGTTGCTGCCATACGGCCATAAACTCTGCGAATTTCCATTTTTACGAAACCATGGTTTGCATATATATACAAACCACAGTTCTATTGCAACTTAAACGAAACCGAGATTTCGGAAAGTTGTCGCTAAACTAGGCCTAAGTAATCTTACAAAACTCCAGCTATACAGAAAGAAAGAAAATTAAGCAGACCCACTATCTCTCTGCAGGCCACTACTGAAGGGATGGTTCAAGCCGGAACTTCCTTTATACCTACTGGAGAGCCACAGAAGATCACAACGGGTTCTGCCAACCTAGATGACGACGACGACGGTGATCTTCCTGAATTTGACTTCTATAGTGCATGCGGGGTTCCAAAGCCACCGACTAGATTTCCCGGACCCCATAACGATTTTCAAGTTCCTCCTCCAGCGAAGTCTATAGACATTAGGCCAACCTCACATTCTTCAGGCTGTCAAGGCCCCAGAACATTCAGAGAGTTCAATTCTTCGAATCAACAAATTCCTGAGAAAGCCAATAACAAGAGCTCATCATCGAGCTCAGGTTTTTCAAAAAAGAGTCGCTGGAACAAGAATGACGCCGACGCCGACGATATGCCTGAGTGGACCCCGCCGATCCTAGAGCATGTACACGTGCCAAAACCAAGCACGAATGCCAAGGCGCCTGTACCAGAAAAAGCTAAAGAAATTAATATGACGCCTGCGTTCTCAATAACAATACATCCGCCACGGCCGCCACAAAGCCAAAGCTTTTCTCATGAATATCACGAGAACATGCACAAAAGATTCGATCATCGGAACAATTTGATGCAGCGCGCATCTACAAATTTCAGCACCAAACCTCCAAAATTTGATGCTAGCCGGCAGTGGAAGAGGCACTAGTTCCTGTGCTTGTGAAGATGTATAAAAGAGAAGAGAAAATTTAAATGTGTTTTTATCTATGTTGTGGTGTGTAGTATGTGTACTTGCCCTTGGATGGAGACTTGGTTTGTATTTTTCCTAAGTGTTTCTAACCAAATAAGCACCAAATTTAAGCTTGTTTTAGTTGAATGCATCCTGTTAGTTTTCTCATGCATGTGTTGCTTGCTGTGTTTTGTACGCGGTGGAATTACGTTGTCAATTTTTTGGATGTTTGGTGCTGGTCATGTTTATCTTCGTGTTCGAAATTAGACGTACACCTATTTTCATGGCATCTGGATATTTTTTTGCCCGTTCATACTGGGTTGTGAAATGTTGTATTGTATGAAAAATGTAGGTTTTGTAATTAGCTGATGCAAGGGCAAACGGGTACCGAAACCGCATCAAAATGGACAAAATTTGGGATTTAGCTTAAATTAGAAACTAATTAGGGAATTAGGCCGCTTTTAAATCTATTTAGAGATTTAGCACATTTGAGTCACATCGGTAACACGTAGTGCCACATAGGATGATCGGTTTGGAAAGTTCTAAGTCAAATTCCGCACTTGCAAAGTGCGGAATTGAAGTTGGCCTGACCTTAGATGTGGCCAAGTGTTATTCCGCATTTTGCAGGTGCGGAATTAGACTTGGCTACATTTAGCGAGCTGTGTCTTTATTGGCTAAGTATATTCCGCACTTGCAAAATGCGGAATTTGACTTGGCCACAGACAGAGAGCCAGTTCTCTATTGGCCAAGTATATTCCGCACTTGCAAAGTGCGGAATATACTGGCACAAATACTCACGCGTGGCCCAACCCCTTTCCCCTTTTATGCATTAGACTCTCTCTCTCTCTCTCTCTCTCATATATATATATATCTCCCTCCTCTCGATCTCTCTCCTTTTCTCCCCTCTCGATCTCTCTCTCCCTTCCTCCTCCTCCTTTGTAGCCGAGGCCCATCTCCGAACCCGAACCCGAACCCCATCTTCAAAGCCGAGCCCCTCCTCTAGCGTTGATATCCAGTCTCTCTCATTTTTCTCCTTCAAAGCCTTCTACTGTGGCCGATCCCTTCCTCGTCGAGGCCAAACCCTCTTACTCAAAAGTGAGTTTTAATTTAAAATATTTTTTTTGAAATTATTGTAAATTTGGGTTTTTAATTAGTCGGTTTTGGGTTAGGGTATTGTATTGTTAGGATTAGGGTAATTTATGGTATGGTAGTGTTAGGGTTAGGGTAATTTAGGGTATTTTAGTGTTAGGGTTAGGGTAATGTAGGGTATTTTGGGGTTGGGGTTAGGATAATTTAGGTTTTTTTAGTGTTAATGTTAGGGTATTTTGGGAGTTAGGGTTAGGGTAATTTAGTGTTTTTGTAAGGGTTAGGGTTAGGGTTGGTGTATTTTGGGAGTCAGGTAAAATTCAGAAGCACTATTTAAATTAAAATAGATAATTGAATGTTGTTGTGAATATTGTAGAGTGTATAAGTTTATTTCTTGAGTTTTCGATAATTTCAAAATTATTATTAATATTAGGTACAATGGCAAATGAGGATGCTGTGTTGATTTGTCATTATAACGGCACCTTGAACATTGTAGCGAGTAGAAGGCCGAACTATATTGGTGGAAAAAGAAGAATGATGAGAGTTAATAAATCGTGCTCATACAATGAGTTGAAACGAAAAATTTATGCAACCACGCGGATAAATCCGAGAGATTATAAGATCGAATTGGTATGCAAGGTTCCGATCATAAGTCAGAACTTCACAAGCGTTGAAGTAGCCGATAACGAAAATACAAGCATGATATTTAGCTTGTATCCTGAAAATCCATCAATACAGGTGTTGGTGGTGTAACAAACTGTACAATCGCATCAAGAAAATGTACAATCGCCTCAAGAAGCAGCACAATCACATCAAGCTTATGAACCATAGGGGGAATTTACATGCATGCTTAATACGGCTATGTGCAGTCCCGGAGAGCCGAACGTGCATGATGACGCATTCAATTCCATGCAAGTTACATTCCATGACATACAGGTTGACACGGATATGTAAAGCTTGATGGTTGAGATAGTGGTGATTATGCAATACCCATCACAACTTACAATAATTAACAACAAGAAGCAAATAAATATTTTTCAACGTCAGCCTAATACCAATGAACAATAGCTCAGTTGGTATGGACACTTCACCTCTTAGAAAGAGTGCGAGCTTCGAACCCTAAAAACCCCAAGAGGGAAAATGCACAAAGTAACGCTTTCGGAGCAAATTAGTGGGTCCCCTGGATGCGTGTGTGTTGTGTGTTTGGGTGGGTGAGTGGGTGGGTGTGTTGTGTGCGTGAGTGTGCATAGGTTAGAGCGTACGGGCCAGTGCCAAAAAAAATATAAATCAGCCTAATGAATTGTTGCGCATTTACGAAAGCCACCCTTCATTTCCATAAATTACTTTAAGCCCATATAAGCCCAATGTTAGCTAATGGCTTATTAATCAAAGACCACAAATCGAATTGACTTGCATAATTTAGGTTCGGGGGTTTCCAAAGGGCATACACATAAATTTGAAAGGAATTTGAGGGTCATAAACAACAATTTTCATAATTATTATTTGTGACAGGATATAAGAACAGCTGTTATAAGGTGGGGCCCGCGAGCCATGGACAGTTGTCGTGTTGTGTTCAACATAATCCGAACAGTAACGGTCCGCCACGTGTACGTGAGCCCACCGCAAGAAAAATGATGTGCGCAAGAAAACAGGAGTCAACAGTAAGCAACTACCATACAACACAATACAATCCATGCATTCTTCGCAAGACATGCTCCACTGTGGCGTTTGAGGGGACATTCAAAGCTTTAAAAAACCACTTCAGCTGTAGCCTTCAAAAGTCATCCGTCCAAGTTGCCTTCATTTATATAAGTGTAAATCAATTTTCATGGTACAAAATTTGGGATTTAACATTAATTATAAAGTAATTAGAGAGTTAGGCTCGTTTTAAAACTATTTAGAATATTAGCACATTTTGGTCAAATCAATGACACGTAGGCGTCACGTAGGATTGGCAACTGGCAACAAGGACGAGTTTTAAGCCGCACTTGCAAAGTGCGGCTTATACGTGGGTCTCAGGGAGAGTCTCAGTATTAATCCGCATTTTGTAAGTACGGATTAGACTTGGGTCCCTCTTAGAGACCCAAGTTAACCATAGAGGATTATTCTGCACTTTCAAAATGCGAAATAACCCCCCCCCTCTTCCAGAGACTTGGCCCCCAACCAAAAAGCTAAGTCTTGGATCTCTGAATAGGGGCGAGTCATATTTCGCACCTGCAAAGTGCGGAATAAACTGGCCAATGCATCCAAAGAGCCAAGACATCAGACTTGGCTTTCTGCTTTGGGGGCCGGGTCTTATTCCGCACTTGCAAAGTGCGGAATAGACTGGCACAACCACCAAACCTGAAAAACTTCGTCTTCTCTTTAGTTCCAACGCTCAATTGTAAATTTTTGCAGCTAGACAAACTGAATTGGACTTCAATTTTTGCACATTAAACCAAAAACCAACGGTCTAAAAATTCAAACAAAAAACGGGCAGCCCCCCCTTTGTAAATTTTAAATAAATTCATATACAATATCAATTAAATAAACGCTACCCAACACCGGAGCTAACTCGACGCCAAACACGGCGGAGACACAATCCACGCAAAATATACGACGCCTAAACGCGAAAAACAACAAGCAGAATGCAATAATCAATATATATAAATAAATACATACATCTCATGAAATTCGATAAAAAAACAAATACAAAAGAGAGCGTCACATCAAACACGACAAAACCCGTGGAATCCTAGATCAGCTGCGGCGGCACTGTGATGGACTGGGTATATCTTCCGGTTGTGTGGCTGGTTTTGAAGGTCCAAGTTGGTCCGTAACTCTCGAAGGACCAGTTTCCCCTCTGTGTCGGCAACGTTGACATTGATGAGCCACGGCCACCAGTGCTCTAGGGGGTGGAGGAGGAGAATCCAGATGTCGTATCGGACGGCGTTGGAGAAAACGACAGACCGATCTCCAAATGGTCTCAATCCCACTAGCTGATATCGTATGTTCCCTATGACACTGTCCGCGACATCATGGATCTGAAACAAGACGTCGGTCTGTAATATAGATAAGTAAATATCTCAAATTTATAATATTAAGAAATTACATAATAAAAAATACAAAGCAACAACAAAATGTTTACTATCTCACGCTCTATGGGTCCCTACGGCTCATACGTCACCCATGGAGGACATGCCGTCTGAATGTACTGTCGAGTAATCCTCGAGTACCAGCCCTGGTAACCTTTTAGCGGTAAAGGCGGATCTCTCTGCTGTACGACAAGCAGAGCTCGTGCGTCCCATCGAAAGATGTAGATACATCGAAAAGCCCTCCAATCAACAGCTCTACCTCTCCGTGTGACTCAATCAATAAGCTCTACCGGATCCGGGATGTGGTGTACAAACCTGAACTGTCGTAATACACGATCGGAGACATGATATGCGACGATGCCGAAACAGATAATAGGTGTCTGGGCATGCCAGATATCTGGAAACTGTAAACACAAATCCGATAGAGCCCGGTAGGTATCCAGTGTATATGGCATCAAGAATACAGGTCGGTCCGGGAGCATATCTAACTCATTTCGGTAAAACTCGAGCGACCTGGCTGGTGTCTTATCCCATGTCTGACCGACGTTAAACCTGTAACACAACAATAAAGTATTGTAATTCAGGAGTCACACTTACGATTCACAACCTCAAATTTCGTAAAGGTTAATTTTAATTGTATAACTTATAATTTTACCTGCACCCTAATGGCTGATCTCCATATAGCTGGACTTCATGGATAAATGTAGGACAACCGGTGGATAGTCGGGTCCAGCACCATATCTGCAGATATCATACATTATTAGATACCGATATATTTAACATGATAACAAAATCTATTATGTATTTTAAATTTTTAACCTGAAGAAGATAAAGACAACCACCTATAATATTGCGCTCTTGCAGAGCGACAGAGGTCAACTCCTCGTAAAGGTAAGCGAGCACGACACTCCCCCACAACAATGTGCCACATACGTCGAGATCGGCTAATAATGGTATCCACATAAGATGAACCATATTCTTCGATGTGTCCGGAAACAAGGATGTCCCGAGCTGATGAAGAATATAAGCACGTACGTACTGCTCGACCGCCGTCTGATCTGCATCATCTCCGAGGGGATCGAATGCCTCGCGTAGTTATGTAAGCCTAATAACATCCCCTTTCATTTGTGCGGATGCCCGACCAAGATGTTCTATGTAAAATTCTCGCCAGTCGTGACTCGTATCCCCTGTCACCGGTGGACTGTGGATGTGAAAATCAAGCAGTACGGCAATATCCTGAAGGGTGATCATCATCTCCCCCATAGGCAAATGAAATGTGAAGGTCTCTGCCCTCTATCGCTCAGCCAACGCTGTAATGAAATGATGGTTGAGATGAATGTAGTCAATTCTTGAGTAGTGATAAACCTTGCACGTGCTAACCCAATCTTCACACATGCATCTCCAATCGTCCATGACCTAACCTGCTGTAAGTGAGCAGTACATGTCAAAACGACGTTCTTCTGCACATTAAACAAACAAACTCGTTAGAAATATACAATTAGAAGTAAGTAGTATAAGTACTATATTGAACTGAATTAATTTCTTACCGTCACTCATGTCGTCGCCCGATGTCGGTCCGACATGTATAAAATAGACTGATCTACAGGTTCTAGGTACATCGATACAATATTTGCCAAAATCAATAATTCAAAGATAAGTGTTAATTATACATTAATGAATGCAATACGTAAACTGCAGATAAAATACAATATATCGAACGAATAAAATACGTAACTTGTAATAAATGATACAATATATCAGGCGACGCAATACAATACATCACCAAACACAATATATCAAGCGACACAATACATAACGGTGCTCTTACATCATTGCAGTTGATTTTGAAGTTCATGTGGAAGGTTAGGACATCGCGATATTTTATAACCATAGGATTTGCAATTGCTGCACATGTTCTGTCCTTTCACCCTTTCTCACCCTTCATCCATAACACTCTTGATATGACAGCTTGGAGACCCGCCTTTCTTTCCCGTATTGCTGGGTGGGAATAATATGGCCCACGATATTCCTCTCAGTGTCGTTGATCTGAAACTGGGCTAAACAAAGTGGCATGCGACTCTTGATGGTATTGTGTGTAATACTCTCCACGACATACGATCTCGTATGATATGTTTGATTCCCCTGAAACTCGTGAACAAGCTGCCATCACATGTTTGCATGGAAGCATTTGTAGTAATGATACATTACAACTACAACAACATCCATTATCGTCTATACCGACGTCATACGTAATTCCATCTTAATCTACCACTTCCCAATGATGCTTAGAGAATCGACGAAGTTGGCAATGTCTCGCATCCGCATTTCTTTTAGCCAATATACTCTCATTTTTTGGAGTGAACAGTGTGTCCTATTTAGCCGCTGCTTCACGACGAGTTACGAAATACGTGTTGAGACGGTAGAAGGTTCTAGCAATCAATACCTGTATCGGTAATGCACGAGCTCCTTTAAGAACACCATTAAAACTCTCAGAGCAATTCATAGTCATAATACAATATCTTACACCGTCATCCATACATAACGCCAAACGATCTTCGTACCACCCTAAACTTTTGTTAATCCAAGCATCTAGCTCCAGATTTAATTTTCTAATACAAGCTCTTTTTTGTGCAAAACTGGAGAATCCGAAGCACGACCGGCTTGTAACATTTCAGAAAATAGAAAATAATATATTTTTGGAATTTAAATAATAATATAATAATTTTTATGAATATTATACAAGTATAGAAATAAGTTTTAGTAAAATGGTATAATAATATACCTATATTTTGGGAAATAATTGGAATTTAAAATGAAATATCATTTATTAAAGAATTTATTTGATTTGGGGCTTTTATAAATTAAAATATATTTATTTTCATACAAATTAATGTTAAACTCGATTAGTATTTTACTAATTATGCATTGAACCAAATTTATTTGTTAAACATGTTTTAGCGTGCATGAGATATCATGTACATGTTAACACTTCATATTGTTTTATTATGGTTTTGTTTTATAAAAGAAAATAAAATATAAGAAAAAGGAAAGGAGGGAGACATGAGGGGAGAAAGAGTTATGAGGAGAGAGAATGAGAGAGAGAGAAGAGGCGGGGGGGGGGGGGGGGGGGGGGGGCGATTCTAGCAATCATTTAGTCTTCATCATCATCATTTTCTTTATCTCCTTCAATTTTTCTTCATCTTCTCCTTCTTCATCTTTCTCTACCTCCTTCACCATCCTCTACAATCCCACAAACAACCTCAAAACCACCTCAAAACACTATCTAGCCTTCACAAAAAATGTTCCTTGGCTCTTTACAAACAACATGGAAAGATCAAGTTTGAGTTTTGAACACTTTTTGCCAACTAGGAATTTTCTTGAGTTGCTCCATGAGGTAATAACTCCACATTTAGATTAGATTTAAAGTTTCCTAACCTCATATATTGGTTTAAAGTTCAATAGGTTATGTTTTATGAGCTTGGAAATTTCTAGGATGATCTTTAGTGGATGTGGTGATGTAATTGATGTTTAGTTAGTGCCCACAACCCTATTAGTGATAGAATTCTTGTCCAAACATGAGTTTAGAAGTTTCAAAAATGAATTTAGAATTTTCCGATATCGGTTTTGATTGAGTATTGATGTTCAAATGAAATCTGGGATGACTCGGCGGCTCTGAAAATTAAATAGCGGATATTGTGTGATGATGCTCTATATTGACGATCTTCCAGATCAAGACACATGGCAGATGACGTGTCCCAAAACTCAGAAGAGAGGGCCCGCAGGGGGCCGACCAGGCCTCCCCTATACCCGACCTACAAGCACAGGGCTGGCTCATCTCAGAGCCCCCTGCAAATTGGCCTCCTCGGCCTCCCAGCTCGCCTCCGAGCTACCATAAGACCAAGATACCTCGGCCCTCTCGCTCGTTCCCGAGCTCTTCCGCCGAGGCCATCTTCCTCGGTCCCTCCGACCGACCAACTCCACCACTCACAGGCGTAACCGCCGCTCCGCAAATCTCGCCATGCGCGGATACTCCGCCGGCAGCATCGCACGTTCCACGCCATCACGATCTCCACTAACGGGCGATCCGCTTGTTACGCGGGCGTGACGTCGGGAGCGCAACTGACGGAAAGATTCTCACGCCCGCTACCGCGTGCTGCCGCCACTATATAAACCCCCATCACAGAGGGGTCAAGTAAGCTTCTTCACCCCACTTAGCCGTTACTTTGCTCAGATCTCGTACTAACTTGATCGTCGGAGGGTCCTCGGCGGTACCAAACCACCCCGGGACTTCCTTGCAGGTACTCGGCGCAAACTCCTCAAACCACCAATTTCCACAAAACCCATTGAGACCCACACGCAACAGGAGATCACCTCCTAAAATCCACCGGGAGATCGACGTAAGACAACATCTGACGGAGACCCGAAAAGGACCTCCATCAGTTGGCACCGTCTGTGGGAAACTAAACTCCACAAAAAACAAAGTTGGCCTTCCGATCTCCATCCACATGGCAAGCGATCACCGTGAAGATCCAGGTACCAGCCGCTGCCTCCCCCTCACCAGAGGCGCGGATGAACCTCCTCCGGCGACCGTCATCACGCCCTCGCCACCCGAATAGATCGGCTACAGTCCCTCGTGGAGGCGCTCGTCCGCGTCCAAACGGCCAGGCCAGGGCCCCCGATCGCCGCTCCTCCGCCTCCAGAAGCCTCTGCCCTCGTCGGCACGGCTGACCACCGGCAGGCTACGACCCTTGGCCACAGATCTCACGGGCTGATACTCCCTGAGGCCCGCTGGGCGCCCCACAGCTCCACACCAAGATCCGCCGCCAGAGCGCCTCGCCTCGAGCCTCCTCGCGACCCTTACCGCCCTGAGGAGATGTCAGTCACCTCGCCTGTCCACAGGCATGATCGACACCGCCTCCCTCGACGGGGGCGCACAGAAGGGGCTTGCCACGACTGCTCGAGGGCCACCTCGCCCGGGGATCTGAAGAACCTCATCGAGAGGAACCGGGGCCGTGCCCAGACGTAGGTCTCCCACAGCAGAGGACGGGGATCATAAGGCGCCGAATCCTCAGGGTACCACGTCCGACTCGACGCCCTCGAAAAGAAGATTGAGGGGAATGCGCCGGGAAGGTCACCTCTCGGGCGACGAGGCTAAGTACGCCGCTGACTCGCTCACCAAGCCGTTTACCGAGGGACTGCTCGCTGTCCACGTCTCCTCGCGCAACAAGCCCCCAAAGGTCTCTCTGTTCGACGGGAAAACCGAGCCAAAAGACCATTTGGATGCTTTCACCGCGGGGATGAGCTTCCAGGACCATTCCAACGCCGCCCAGTGCAGGGCCTTCCTAGCCACCTTCATCCGCTCTGGTCGGGACTGGTTCCGAGGACTCGAGCCTCGCTCAATCTCGACCTTTGATGAGATGGCTACTCATTGGGAACCATCGGCAGAAGCGCACAGTCGACTATCTCTTCACAATTAAGAGCGGGGACAAGGAGACGTTCAAGGCTTACATCACCCGCTTCTACAACGCCCTCCTTGAGGTCCCTGAGCACCGGGACGAGACCGTCATCATGGCGCTCAGATCTGGTCTTAGGCGCAAAGAGTGGTTGCGCTCCTTTGCGTTGGCACAACCTAAGACCATGGCCGAGGTCAAGGCGTGGACCGAGCGTGAGGTTCAACTGGAATCCGAGGTGAACGCGAACCTCCCCCGAGCAGAACGGGCAGACCAGAAGAAGAGGGCTCGGGAAGAGAGGCCGGAGCGTCAGCAGCCATATCACCCAAAGTTCTAGGAGTACACCCCGCTCAATGTCTCCCTCACAGTATTACTAGAGGAGGCCCAGGGCGAGGGGTTCTTCAAATTCCCTCCAATCCCGCGTCAGGCCTCGAAGCGAACCCGGGGCCCCTACTGCGCCTTCCACCGGACGCTGGGCCACGCTACGGAGGATTGTAAGCAACTCCGGGACTACATCGAGGAGCTCATACGATCGGGGCACCTCGCCGCCTACTTGAGGGACAAACGGCATGCCGACCGCGAGCAGGAGCAGTGTCCCCCTCCCGCCGAGCTGACCATCGGCCAGATCATGCTCGTTTCGGCAGATGACCAGTCTGGCGCTCAGGGAGCCCCGTACCCGGTGCCGAGCACGGAGACCAACAAGTCTCCGGGGAGCTCAGGCTACGATAGTATGGTCATCTATTAGCATGCACTTTTCTTTTAGGGCAATGTAAACTCTTCCTAGGGTCTGTTGTTAATTTAATAAAGATCAAAAGAACATTGTGAAAAAGAAGGAAAGGTCTCATTTATTCAAAAAGGTATTATGGGCTCCTCAGCCATACATACAAAAAGAAAAAGAAAACTACAGCAGCAGGGGAAGGGGGTGCAGAGAGCACTGCTCATGGTACTCGGTAAAGATCTTCGCCAGCCGAGGCTTCGCGAGATCCAACCTCAGCCCTCGATTTCCCCCGCGCGCGTTGACCCCGAGCCTCAGTTCGTAGCACTCATGGACGAGCGCCATTGAGCGAGCCAGCCGATTCGCGGAGATCAGGCTGAAGCGCCTCAGAGACCGCAGCTTTCCCACGGCCTCATCGTAGAGCTGCTCAGACAAGGGGTTGTAAAGCCCCGGCGACGCCCTCCAGATGGAGTACATCAGCAGCTGCAGCAGGGAGGAGCGCCGGGGGAGCAGCCGGCCGAAGTGGTCTTCGATGCTCCCATAGACCAACTGCACCGTGTCCTCGGTGCAGTTCTGATCATAGAGGTATACGTCCTCGAAGTGGATGATATCGGGGATGGTAAAGGGGAAGTCTTGCATTCTCAACGATCTATTTACAAAGAAAGGAAGGACCAGTGCTCGTTCAGCCTTATATACCCCCACTGCGCCCCAACGGAACCCAACAGTCGCCCGTTTTCGCCCACATAGTGTAAGTCGATGTACAACACCCCAATACTTGTGGGGAGGCGGAAATATGAAAAACGATCTTGTTCTTTGGTTAAACATCGACTAACCGCATGAATCGTTTGCTAAACAATACTTAACAAAACCTATAGAGTTCTAAACTACTATGTTAAGAGATTATACCAAACGGTTCTAGTCCTTCGTCTTTATTTTATCTACGGCCTCTTTGGATCTCCACGTCCTCCTCGGCTTCCTTCCGTGATAGACGATCCACCCGAGAACCCTAATCCAAGCTATAACCCCTAAACTTGAGGTTACTTAGTTTCTTTAGTTGCTAATAAAGGAACTAAGATGATGTAGAGATTGGTTATAGAGTGTTTAGTCTTTCCTAATCCTTGTTCTCAACTCATGAGGGGTAGGATTAGGGTTTGGTGAAGGAGAGAGAGCTTGAAGAGAAAGAGTGAGAAGATGATAATGATAATAATAATAATAATGAAATAGCTTCTCACTTGATATATGAAACATAATGAATTAAAAAGAAATGAATAATATGAGATTATTCATCATGTTTCATTAATGCAAGTGGGTGATTCATTATGTGAGTCATTAAGCATTTAATAATGCATTAATGATATGATGAATCACTCACAATGAGTCACTAAATCATTAAATGAAAATACCACCTCTCCTTCCAAGTCACATCCTTCTAGAAGCTTCTCGGAAAATTACGAGAACGCCCCTCTCATCCGTGAAAACACGGAAAAACTTTAGACTGTATAAATCCAATAACCCGATACTAGAATCTGGCTTAAACCAAAGCCGGCCAGTAAAAACTGTCCGAATGTCGTACGTGCGTTCAAACACGTATGCGTCCGAACCTTTGTCGTAAAACCATACGACCTCTATATCTTTTCGCCTGGGTTTGGGAAATCTCTGTGTGGGACTCTAAAGACTCAACTACTACGCTGGCAGTGGGTTTAACCACAGACCGCAAGTGGCACTAGCTGTACGTAACGGTCTCCAGGTAGTTGTCGATAAGAAAGCCTATGAGGTAACCCATCTGAAATCCTACTGATCCTGTCCGTGACAATATCCGCGCAGTCCGGTCTGTTCGTCTAAGAGTATCGCATGTATGGTCTAGGGAGGTGGTGGACGTCAGACCCCTAATAACCGTACAAGTCGTGTCGGTATGGCTCTATCACCATTCGAGAATCTACTGATCAATCTATCAGTAATTCTCAATCAGCCCTGGCCAGGGACTTATGGTAATGACCAACCGATCATCGTGCGATATCAACTCCCTATACCGGGAGAGACGAATCCCTAACAGTCACTCACTGCCTCTACGTGGCTCGGGACTGTACCCAACTAAAACCTGTTTGCACGACTCCTTTGAATCGTGGTAGGGTAATAATCAAAGCACAGTGGGAACTCACACGAGACAAATGATGACCTTAAGTCAACGGACTATCTGCATACATGTCACCTGAGAACTGCTATTTGACGTTAGGTATAATACCATCCAGTCAGTTCTCGGCGAGTCCTGTCCGGTATACTCACACCCAGTGAGCATCTGTATACAATCTTAGGTGAACACCACCAATGGCTGCGGGACCAATCCATCGCCCCTCGTCAGGGTCTAGCTATGTATACACTAGTCTACTCCGGAGTATCGATGCCCAATCTCGATACTCCTGCGACCAGGGACATCTAAGGGTGTGCCTATTGACTATCCAGCTCCCACTAGTATGACTGCTATCACAACGCCGGTAGTCAGACAAACACCCTATGGGCTTTATCTACATATATATATATATAAATACCAAGTAAAATATATCATACGTTAAGACAAAGACAAACCAAATAGCGTACTATCATATCAAGCAAGACTGTCATGTACATACATATCCCAAGCATACTATACAATGTAGGCCTCTAGGGCATATATATCCAACAATCTCCCACTTGCACTAAGGCCTATAATTGGTGCAATGTGTACCCACTGTCTCTACCAGATCCAGTTGCTGGCGTACCGCATGCCCAACATCTCAAATAGCCTCTCGAACTGTACTTGAGGAATGGCCTTGGTGAATGGATCTGCCGTGTTGTCTTTTGTGTCCACTCTCCGTATCTCGATCTCCCGACGATCCACGATCTCCCTGATCAGGTGAAACCGCCTTAAGATATGCCTGGATTTCTGATGGGACCTTGGTTCCTTCGCTAAAGCTACAGCGCCATTGTTATCGCAATACAAAGGTATTGGATTGGCAATGGACGGAACCACCTGAAGTTCAGAAATGAACTTCCTCATCCAGACAGCCTCTTTTGCGGCTTCACTAGCAGCTATATACTCAGCCTCCATAGTTGAGTCTGCGACGGTATCCTGTTTGGAACTCCTCCAACATACTGCCCCTCCATTGAGGGTAAACACAAAACCCGAAATGGATTTAGAATCATCTTTGTCACTTTGGAAGCCGGAGTCGGTAAAAGCCTCTACCTGGAGGTCCCCATTACCGTAAATCAAGAACATCTCCTTAGTCCTTCTCAGGTACTTGAGAATGTTCTTCACCGCTATCCAATGTTTCTCACCTGGGTCAGATTGATACCTGCTTACCACACTAAGTGCATAAGCTACATCTGGTCTGGTACATAACATCGTATACATTATTGATCCTACCGCCGAAGCGTAGGGTATAATGCCCATGCGAGCCCTCTCTTCATCAGTCTTTGGAGACATGTCTTTGGAGAGGGTGATTCCGTGACAAGCGGGTATATTACCACGCTTGGAATCTTCCATACTAAATCTTTTTAGTATGGTGTCAATATACCTGGACTGTGAAAGTCCCAACATTCTATTAGATCTATCACGATGGATCTTAATACTCAGAATGCATGATGCATCTCCCAAGTCTTTCATAGAGAATTTCTGTGACAAAAAGAGCTTTACTGATTGTAGCATAGGGATATCATTCCCTATCAGTAGTATGTCGTCGACGTATAAAACTAGGAAGACTACTGCTTTTTCTACAATCTTCCTATAAATACATGGTTCATCTACATTTTTGATAAAGTCAAATTCTTTGACTGTCTCATCAAAGCAGATGTTCCAACTCCGCGATGCTTGCTTTAATCCATAAATGGATTTAAGCAACTTGCAGACTCTTCCGCTGCTCCCACTATCTAAGAAACCTTCTGGTTGATCCATGTAAACACTCTCTTCTAAATGTCCATTTAGAAAAGCTGTTTTTACGTCCATCTACCAGATTTCATAGTCATGGAAGGCAGCAATCGCAAGCAGGATCCGAATGGATTTAAGCATAGTTACAGGCGAAAAGGTTTCATCATAGTCCAATCCTGGTCTTTGACGAAAACCTTTTGCTGCGAGTCTAGCTTTGTAGGTTTCCACTTGTCCAAATGCACCAATCTTCTTTTTGAAGATCCATTTGCATCCAACTGGTTTTACCCCAGGAGAAGCAACTTCTAAAGTCCATACTTTATTGGTGTACATGGATTCCATTTCGGATCTCATAGCATCCAGCCATTTCATCGAGTCACTACTCGTAATAGCCTGCTGAAAACTAGTAGGCTCATCATCATCGATGATGCAATCCTCTCGATCCCCATCAAGAAGAAAACCACAGTATCTTTCAGGAGGATGAGAAAGCCTACTAGATCTGCGGAGTGGTGTTGGTTCATCATGTTCTATTGAAATCTGAGATTCTTCTAAGTCCTCGGTAGCAGTTTGAGGTTCTGGAATTTCTTCCAGTTCTACCGCGCTCCCACTAATTTTTTTTGCAAGAAATTCGCTTTCTAAGAAGACAATGTGACGAGCGACAAACACCTTTTGTTCTTCAGTGTGGTAGACCATGTACCCCCTTGAATGCTTGGGGTATCCTACAAACTTGCATAAAACTGATCGTGCCTCGAGCTTGTCCGGATTATGCTTTTTAACATATACCGGACACCCCCATATCTTGATATACATGAGATATGGTCTCTTCCCACACCACATTTCATATGGAGTGGTAGGTACAGACTTAGCTGGAACTCTATTCAATAGGTATGTGGCTGATTCTAGAGCAAATCCCCAGAAGGAAAATGGCAACTCAGCACTACTCATCATTGAACGCACCATATCTAATAGCGTGCGGTTCCTCTTTTCTGATACACCATTATACTGAGGTGTATAAGGCGGAGTAAGCTGAGAGAGAATTCCATTCTCTTTTAAGTATTCAAGGAAACTGGTACTTAAGTATTCTCCACCTCGATCAGATCGAAGTGTCTTGATGCTTTTACCAGTCTGTTTCTTTACTTCATTTTTATACTCCTTAAACTTCTCAAAAGCCTCGGATTTATGCTTCATTAAGAACACATGTCCATACCTAGAGAAATCATCAGTAAAAGTGATGAAGTAGGAGTGACCACTTCGTGCATGTATAGACATCGGACCACATACATCACTGTGTACCCCAAGAGTTCAGTGGCTCTTTCTCCGTGTCCGGTGAGCGGAGATTTGGTCATTTTTCCTTTGATACATGATTGACAAGTTGCATATGATGAATATTCAAACGGATCTAAGTATCCATCTTTATGTAACTTATTCAACCTTGTTTCATTTATATGACCAAGTCTACAATGCCATAGGAAGGCTTGATTCGAATCTGGAGCCTTTCTTTTACGCGTGTTTTGAATATAGAAAATTTGAGGTTGATTAAGTATGTATATGCCGTTTTCCAGTGTGCCATACCCAATCAGTTCTTGATTCAGGTGAATGTTCATAACATTTCTTTCAAGCGCAAAACTATATCCTTCATTCGATAACAAAGATACTAATATAATATTACACAACATACTGGGAATACAAAAACAGCTGTACAACACCAAAATGTGTCCACTAGTCAACCCTAGGTGATATTCCCCTATTGCAATTGCATCTACATGCATTCCATTGCCCATCCGGAGAGTCATATCACCTGTCCCCAGCACTCTACTATTTCTCAGATCCTGCAATGAATTACAGATGTGAGAACCAGAACCGGTATCAAGTACCCATGATGTAGAGTTAACTGAAAGACAATTTTCAATTACAAACACACCTGAAGTTGAAGCAACTACTTGCTTCATGTCCTTGGCTTTGAAGGCCTGACAATCCTTCTTCCAGTGCCCTTGCTTGTGACAATAGAAGCACTCGTTCTTTTCTGTCTTCACCCTTTCTGCCTTATTCGTTCCCTGCACCTTCTTGACCCCACTTTTCGGTTTGGTGGCTTTCATCTTCTTCTTCCCTTTAGCTTTCACTTTAGATTTAGAAGATGATGATTGGCCAACATACAGAACGGGGGTCTTCTCCTTTTTCAAGGAGATCTCTGCTACCCTCAACATATTGAGGAGCTTTGGAAGATCCGCTTCCATTTCGTGCATGTTGAAGTTCAGCACGAACTGAGAGAAGGTGTGGGGAAGGGACTGCAAAATCAAGTCGATATACAAATCGTTCTCTAGCACGCATCCCAGGTTTGCGAGTTCCTCAATGAGGATGATCATTTTGAGGATGTGCTCTCCTACAGGCGATCCTGGAGCTAACCTCATCTGGAAGAGTTTCCTTGAGGTTTCGTACCTCGCGATACGTGAGTGCTCTCCATACAACTCTTTGACATGGAGAAAGATGGATACAATATCCATACTCTCGTGCTGTTTCTGGAGTTCATTGTTCATGGACGCCAGCATGATACACTTAGCTCGCTCACAATCAAGATCCCAGGTTTTGCGGACTTCCCTGTCCACAACTGAAGAATCTGGTCCAGGGATAAGGGGAGGAACATCGGTGGTAACATATGCTACTTTGTCATAAGTCAGCGCAATATTGACGTTCCTTAGCCAATCTTTATAGTTCTGCCCGGTCAGTATATTTTTTTCGAGTAATAGTTTTAATCCAGTCATGGTAGCTGCCAGAGAGAGAGAAAAGAAAACACTCAGCATATGCTCTTGCAAGTTTAGATTGGTTTATTAATTTATCTAAACAGGATGGCTCCCACTGTTTCCTCAAATCCTTCTTCAAAACCTAAAAGAAGAACTAGTCAGGATTTAATCACACGTCACAATTCTTGCTTAACCTTTCAGCCAGGCTGGTGTTGGTACTTCGAGAGAGGTTTTCCAACGCTTTCGCGAAGTTCCTTAATTAAAGAACCTCTTTTCCCTAGAGGCGTAGCCCCTCTAACACCTTTCTAGGCACCTACTTGGTTTATAGCATTGATTGTTAAGTGAGAGAAATTCCCGAGAGTAATCCTACTCATCAGTGGGATCGGGATCCAACTATCATTGCATGATGCCCTAGATGGAAGCCACTCTAGTCACCACACTCCAGAAGGTAAGCTAAATCTGCAAGTTTCCTTTATGTTTGAAACTCCCGATGTGATTTTTACCCCAAGCTCTTATAGACCTTGACGTAGGCCAACAAGTCATAAGACGCAAGTCAAGTTCTACCCGTCGTTGTCCTGATCAATTTAAATACATCGTACAAGCCCTTGACGTAGGCCAACAAGGTGTACGTCTGTATTAAACTAATGCATCTATCTATGCAACAAATAGGCGCACACACTGCTACCATACACTATGCTTTGACGTAGGCCAACAAGCATAGCATGAATACGATGTGCTGTCTATCTGAAACGACGGAGGGTTACGGCTGGTTTTTGGCAAAAAAACCGTTAACGTAATGAACTTGATATGATCGAAGGAACAGTGATAGCTTTTATTTAAAAGGAGTGGTTTAAGCTCCGCATTTAAAATTTGCTTTTTCAAGAAAACCGAGTGGTTTTTAGAAATTGTTCCAACGATTCGGTTTAGGTTTTATTTTCTTTGCATTAATAATAATGCGTCCCATCATTAACCTATCATTACAGATAACAACGAAAATACAACGTCCTCTTATGCCATCCGCATTTGCCACGGGGTCCCGTCATCACCCGTTAGGTTACTTAACTAACGACAGAGCGGGGGCTGGGCTAGCGCGGGTGTAAAACATAAGCGACGTCTAAATAGCTATCATATATAGATATTGTACATTCGTCAGATGCAATAATAGGCATTCCAGATCACAGATAAACAATATTAGATTTGCAAGCAATTTGTATTTCTTTTGAGCCTGCAATGAAAGACGGATTACACAGTTGTGATGAATAGCCATTTTCCCACCCAGACCCCTACGGGTACGGCAAACTACCCGCCAAGTACCAGAAGTGAAGCGGTCTGCCTCAACACTTCAAAATACCCGGTAGTTTGTGCACCCCACCTTGGGTCTATCCTAGGAGCAAAAACCGTAAAAAGAAATAATACAACGGTGGCTACAACCGCAAACTGGATGTGCCCCGCAAAATAATATTATAACTTATTACATTTACATCAAATGAATTAATACAATAACCCATCACAAAACCCGGCTAATCACCACAACAGTCCAATACAGTTTATATACACAAACAGTTATATTTCACATCACAGATATGTGCAACTCCCTGCCAACCGACATACTAGCAGTTAGGGGAGGTTTACGAACACATAAAATATTTCACAGATATAATCAAACATGCAAACACCGTATAATTTCGATCGATTAAACACATTTAATTTTGCTCCAATACTTCTCTGTAAATCTGAAACCTGAGCAAAAATTAAAAATTACCAGAAAATACCAAATATCACAGAGAACCCACACAGGAAATTTGGGCTGAATCGGCCACAACTCGGCCGCGGAATCGCGGCGGATCGGTGGGATCGGCCGCGGTTCCGCGGCGGTTTAGCCGATTCAAGAGCCCAATTTTCTTGGGTGTTCTTATACTTTCATTTAGGTCATTCTGAAGGTCCCTGAAAAATTTTTGGACCTTATTTAAAATTCGACAGAAACTCCATGATCTCGGGGTTTTTCCGGTTTGTTTTTTCGTTCGAAATTCATACAATTTTGCAAGTGTGTTAATTATTGTTTAGTGAGGCTCTGATACCACTGTAAATCGATGTACAACACCCCAATACTTGTGGGGAGGAGGAAATATGAAAAACGATCTTGTTCTTTGGTTAAACATCGACTAACCGCATGAATCGTTTGCTAAACAATACTTAACAAAACCTATAGAGTTCTAAACTACTATGTTAAGAGATTATACCAAACGGTTCTAGTCCTTCGTCTTTATGTTATCTACGGCCTCTTTGGATCTCCACGTCCTCCTCGGCTTCCTTCCGTGATAGACGATCCACCCGAGAACCCTAATCCAAGCTATAACCCCTAAACTTGAGGTTACTTAGTTTCTTTAGTTGCTAATAAAGGAACTAAGATGATGTAGAGATTGGTTATGGAGTGTTTAGTCTTTCCTAATCCTTGTTCTCAACTCATGAGGGGTAGGATTAGGGTTTGGTGAAGGAGAGAGAGCTTGAAGAGAAAGAGTGAGAAGATGATAATGATAATAATAATAATAATGAAATAGCTTCTCACTTGATATATGAAACATAATGAATTAAAAAGAAATGAATAATATGAGATTATTCATCATGTTTCATTAATGCAAGTGGGTGATTCATTATGTGAGTCATTAAGCATTTAATAATGCATTAATGACATGATGAATCACTCACAATGAGTCACTAAATCATTAAATGAAAATACCACCTCTCCTTCCAAGTCACATCCTTCTAGAAGCTTCTCGGAAAACTACGAGAACGCCCCTCTCATCCGTGAAAACACGGAAAAACTTTAGACTGTATAAATCCAATAACCCGATACTAGAATCTGGCTTAAACCAAAGCCGGCTAGTAAAAACTGTCCGAATGTCGTACGTGCGTTCAAACACGTATGCGTCCGAACCTTTGTCATAAAACCATACGACCTCTATATCTTTTCGCCTGGGTTTGGGAAATCTCTGTGTGGGATTCTAAAGACTCAACTACTACGCTGGCAGTGGGTTTAACCACAGACCGCAAGCAGAACTAGCTGTACGTAACGGTCTCTAGGTAGTTGTCGATAAGAAAGCCTATGAGGTAACCCATCTGAAATCCTACTGAGCCTGTCCGTGACAATATCCGCGCAGTCCGGTCTGTTCGTCTAAGAGTATCGCATGTATGGTCTAGGGAGGTGGTGGACGTCAGACCCCTAATAACCGTACAAGTCGTGTCGGTATGGCTCTATCACCATCCGAGAATCTACTGATCAATCTATCAGTAATTCTCAATCAGCCCTGGTCAGGGACTTATGGTAATGACCAACCGATCACCGTGCGATATCAACTCCCTATACCGGGAGAGACGAATCCCTAACAGTCACTCACTGCCTCCACGTGGCTCGGGACTGTGCCCAACTAAAACCTGTTTGCACGACTCCTTTGAATCGTGGTAGGGTAATAATCAAAGCACAGTGGGAACTCACACGAGACAAATGATGACCTTAAGTCAACGGACTATCTGCACACATGTCACCTGAGAACTGCTATCTGACGTTAGGTATAATACCATCCAGTCAGTTCTCGGCGAGTCCTGTCCGGTGTACTCACACCCAGTGAGCATCTGTATACAATCTTAGGTGAACACCACCAATGGCTGTGGGACCAATCCATCGCCCCTCGTCAGGGTCTAGATATGTATACACTAGTCTACTCCGGAGTATCGATGCCCAATCTCGATACTCCTACGACCAGGGATATCTAAGGGTGTGCCTATTGACTATCCAGCTCCCACTAGTATGACTGCCATCACAACGCCCGTAGTCAGACAAACACCCTATGGGCTTTATCAACATATATATATATATAAATACCAAGTAAAATATATCATACGTTAAGACAAAGACAAACCAAATAGCGTACTATCATATCAAGCAAGACTGTCATGTACATACATATCCCAAGCATCATATACAATGTAGGCCTCTAGGGCATATATATCCAACACATAGTCGCTACCACGCGGCGATCATTGAGCCTTTCCTGGCAGGACCGAAGCGACGCGACTCTGGCGCTTCGCCTCCCCGCACACTCAATAAGCATGCTACGCGCACGTTCACCGCGACCGTCCCTGTTTCCCATACCTACCAAGGGATGGTCAGAAGAGACCTCATGAAGAATCGGCCAAGCATCTACCATGCTCGGCTGTCCCTGGCCGGTAGCTTCCCTACTCGCAACGCCAGGGATCAAAGCCCTCACTGAGAGGCGACCGCGCAGCTTCACTGCCCGATCATCCTTAACAGGCCTCCTACGGCCCCTCCAGCGCTAAGGTTCAAAGTCCTCCGTAGAGACAGCCGAGCGGCTTCCCTGCTCGGCTATCCCTGGCCGGTAGCTTCCCTACTCGCAACGCCAGGGATCAAAGCCCTCACCGAGAGGCGACCGCGCAGCTTCACTGCCCGGTCATCCTTAGCAGGTCTCCTACGGCCCTTCCAGCGCTAAGGATCAAAGTCCTCCGTAGAGGCAGCCGAGCGGCTTCCGTGCTCGGCTATCCCTGGCCGGTAGCTTCCCTACTCGCAACGCCAGGGATCAAAGCCCTCTCCAAGAGGCAACCGCGCAACTTCACTGCCCGGTCATCCTTAGTAGGCCTCCTACGACCCCTCCAGCGCTAAGGATCCAAGTCCTCCTTAGAGGCAGCTCATCAGCTACCCTGCTCGGCTATCCCCGGCTGGTAGCTTCCTACCACGACCGACAAGGATCAAAAGCCCTCCCAGAGGCAGTCGAGCCCGACCCTCGCTCGGCTATCCTTCAGGACAAAAGCCCTCGCCAAGAGGCACTGGGCAGTAACCCTGCCCGGCCAAGGGTCCTTGGTAGGCTTCTTACAGCCCCTCCCGCGCTAAGGACCAAAGTCCTCCCAAAGGCAGTTGAGCCCGACCCTTGCTCGGCTATCCCCGGCTGGTAGCTTCCTACCACAACCGACAGGGATCAAAGTCCTCGCCAAGAGGCACCGGGCAGTAACCCTGCTCGGTCCTCGTCCTGAAGGATCAAATCCCTCGCAAGAGGCAACCGAGCGGCTACCCTGCTCGGTCATCTCCGGCTGGTAGCTCCCTACCCATGACGTCAGGGATCAAAGCCCTCGCAAGAGGCATCCGAGCGGCTACCCCGCTCGGTCATCCCAGGCTGGTAGTTGCCTACCCACGACGCCAGAGATCAAAGCCCTTGCCAAGAGGAAACCGCGCAGCTTCACTGCCCGGTCATCCTTAGTGGGCTTATTACAGCCTCTCCAACGCTGAGGATCGAAGTCCTCCTTAGAGGCAGCCGAGCGGCTACCCTGCTCGGCTATCCCTGGCTGGTAGCTTCCCTACTCGCAACACCAGGGATCGAAGCCCTCGCCAAGAAGCAACCGCGCAGCTTCATTGCCCGGTTATCCTTAGCAGGTCTCCAACGGCCCCTCCAACGCTAAGGATAAAAGCCCTCGCCAAGAGGCAACCGAGCAGCTTCCTTACTCGGTCATACCCAGAAGGCGTCCTCCTGCCCAACAGACGCTTCGGGCATGTAGCTCTCGTAACGAGGCCTCTTTGCCTATTCATGCTCAGCATAACTACGGCGGACATCCCTCTGCCCATCATATGCAGCAGATCCGAGGCCCCAACAAGGGACATCAGGTCTATCCAAGTCTGAGCGATCCCCCCTCGACTTCGGGGTCATGGAGATGCCTCCTTCTCAGCAGCGCTTGGCACACTCGGCAAATGATCGATCAACTCGACGAACGATCGCTAGACAGATAGCCGACCTGACATGGAAGCCCAACAGTGCAGGCAAAGATATTTCACAAGCATTCTTCACAAACAAAAGATAAAGTGCAAACTGATGAAACAAAAAAGGTTTTACTACCAAAAAGCGAAGTCTTTGCAAAGGGTATTTTGGGCTCCCCAGCCTTACAGACTGCCCGGAGGCTTACAAAAATTCCAGAAGCGGCAAAATAAAAGGAAGAGGAAGACGGGGGCTTTAGGCCTCGGGGCCAGGCACGACCTTGGGGTCCTCGATATCTACCACGAGTCGAGCAGGATCCTCGGCCAACTCCTCATCAGGAATCTCTTCCCCATGCTTATCGGGGTCCGCGAGGGGGTATTCGTCCCGGAGCTCTTCATCGGCGAACTCCGGCATCCGGGCCTTAACGGCGTCGAGGGCCTCGTGCCAGATGCGGGTGGTGGCCACGGCCAAGTCATTGTAAAAGTCCTTCGACTTCTTGTAGCCCTCCACCGCCTTCGCCGCCGAGAGGTCGACCTGCTCCGCAGCCTTGACCGCCATCCCGAGCTCCTTCCGGAGGGTCCTTACTGTCTTCTTTAGGTTGCCGGCGAGCTCCTGAGCGTCCTCAAGCTTGACCTCGGCAGCCACGGCGGCCTCGCGGTACCGGGCAACCTCCCATTTCCTTGCCTCCACCTCGCCCTCCAGGGCGGCAACCCTCGCCATCACCACCTCCAACTCCCGCCTGGAGCTCTCTTCCAGCGAGGCAAGCTGGCCCGCAGCCTTCATCGCCGGGGCTACCAACTCAGCCTCCATGCGCAAGGCAAGGGCAACGTGCTGGAGAACCTGAAAAATAGGAAAGAGATCAGAAAGAGGAAGGAGGCACTGAATCTCACAAAAAACCAAACACTTACCTGCACGGATTCCTGGGCGATGGACGCCATCTAGGCCCTGAAGGCCCCCCGGGGACCCTACCCCCCTCCGATTTCTCTATTCATGCAACAGGCTATACGCGATGGATAGCCCCGAGGGCACCGCGAACTAGAGGCCCCCCTCCTCCACCATGATCGGCGAGGGCGGGCCCCGGGAAGACCTCCGGGAACCCCTCTTGAGCGACTCCGATGAAGAGCCGATCTCCTCCTCTGAGACCGGGTCCTCCAGAATCCGAGCCCGCTTCCGGCCTGACGCTCTGCTAGGCCCCGGGGTGGGATCCGCCCCCGAACGCTCACGGGACGCGACCACCGGAGGAGAAGGAGCCGGGGCGGGCTTCGAGCGAGAAGAGCTGGCGCCTCCAACCTTCGCGACCTTCCTCGGCTGGCGCATAGAGTCTCGGAGATCGTTCATGTCCATGGGTCCTGCACAAAACTAAATGCAAAGAAGTCAGCGACACATACAATATAAAAGCCAAAAAGCAAGCCTACCTTACCGACGAACTCAACGGGGCTGAGCCCGGCCCAACTCAGGACCCTCTCAGACAGCAGCACGTCGAATCGGGGAATGGGCCCCCACGACACCACTCTCACCGCGGCGGGGTCATTGGACTGATTCCCCGGCAAGCATTTTTCCCTCGACCACTTGGTGGGCACGGGCCAGTCCTCGCCCTCGGGTGGGGAAATTAAGAAGAACTTCTTCTTCCGGTCGTGAATGGAAGAAGGCAGGGCCACAACCCCTGTCCCGGCGGCGTGCCCCTGTCACTTTCTAAAAGAGAGGTAGACCCACCTTGGGTCGCCCGCTCGACCCCCAGGATGATTTTTGAAAACGAGGGAAGAATCAAGGAGGGAGAGGCTGAAAGGAACCGCCTGTAACTTCAGGCGGATCAGGAACCTGAGGAGAATCCTCCATGAGTTCGGCACTAACTGGCTAGAGGCTAACCCGAAGAACTTCAGCGCTTCGACGACCTCGGGAGAGAAGGGCAGGCGCATTCCACCCCAAAAGCTTCCAAGTACAGGGCGATCTCCCTACCCCGTACTTGGTCTACCCTCTCTCCCTCCTTGGCCAGACGAAGCGTATAACGTGAGGGGATGTGGAAGCTAGCCCGAGCATTGGCGAGCTCGTCCTCATGCCTCACCCAACACGACGCACCGAGGGTAGCGTCTACCGCCCCCTCCCTGGGGGCTGCCCCCGCCGCACGACCCCGGAAAGAGGATCCAACCCCTGCTCCCCGGGAAGACTCAGGCTCAACTAGAGGGTCTCTATAACCTACTCCTACGACATCTACAGACTCTACGAAAGAAGACATCTAACCTGGAGAAGAGGGATCCTCGGGAAACGAAAGCAGAAGAAAGAAGATGAGCGCCGAGCAACCAGGGCTTATAGTGAGGAAATATGAAGGAGTAGGGACCCTGGAGTGGACCCCACCCCTATTTGTCACTGTAATCGCCCTCATCCAAGGGCGCCCTTCATCTCCCGCCAAAGCGCCTCCTCGCGTCCAATGGCTTCGATTGCTCCACTTGTCGTTCCCACATTGGACCGCACCCCATCAGACGCCACAGGTCTGCACACGTCGCGTCGGCCAACCGACGCTTGAAACGTTGTCACGATCCGAAATAGCACGTGACTGGCCCTTGAATCATATGAAGTCTATAGGACCTCATCTAATTCAAGTAAGCCAAAAGCCCAGAAATCTAAAACCATTTTAAATAATAAATGAAGGAAAACTAGTTTTAAAGAAGTGAAGAAAACATGTTTTAAAAAAACAAGGTTTTTAAATAAGTAAGCCGAATATGCATTTTTAAATCCTCAAGTCTTTTCTGAAAATTTCGGCAGAGTTTCCTTTGTAAATACTGGCCCCAAACGGGGTACAAAAGAATAATATATTCATAATGATAAAAGGCATCCCCAAGCGGGAGCTAGCTCTTCGTCAATCGACGGTCACAACCATGCAAGCAGTATAATATACAACGCCCAAGGACGAGGATCAAAACTCAAAAGGAAACTCAAATCATCAAGAAAACCATAATACTACAATGCGCGACTCTAAGGTCGAAAAACAATACACTGGTTTTCTAAGTCAAATACATATACATGTCTGGTTGATAGAGTTTTACTAGATACAACTGAATATAAATAAATGTACAATGGTGGTCACGATGCAAGTGAACCCACCTACCGAAGCAATCATCCGAAAGGAAAGCAGTGTGCCAGCAAAGTCACAACGAAGCCTGTACGGCAATAACTGCAAGAAACTGTGGCACAACGGGGGTGAGTTGCCAACTCGTGAGTAGAAAACATCACAGAGCAGATTTCGTATGTATGACTCAATCCTAGGTCAAACGATCAGTAATATATACATATCCTCAATATGATAAAGTCTGAAGCAAGAAAAGGTAGCAAGGGCAAACATCTAAACATAAGCGTAATACTACGTGTTCCCCGCCGAAAGACGTGGACGAAGACGCAGCGGACGCCTTGCCTGAATTTCGGGGCAGATGCTAATTGGTGCTATCCGTCCATCTCTCCGAAGATGTCAAGTTGATTTATGGTACCATGTATCGAAGGTTTAAACGGATGCGGCCGATGTAGCAGACTTCGTCAGATTCCCCCTCGTTTGAGGGGTTTTTTATTGTGGGGACGCTCTTCCCTGCAGGCGCAAGCCCCTGCAGTTAATTACACTACCGTATTGCGGTAACAACTTTCTCTTTCTCCAGATGGTCACTTCGTGTCGTGGGTGTTTGTTTTGTGTTTGGTTGCCTGTGGATTGTATACGGAGACTAATTTGTGTTGTCGCCCGTAGGGCGTGGATTAGTCAAAATTCGTATCTTCTTAGATTTGGGTTTGAGGGTTGGTTTAAGGATACGTTAGTCTCATTTGAGACTAAGATCAACTTAAAAGTTTGTTAAGGACACGTTAGTCTAATTTTAGACTAAGATCAACTTAACGGGATCGTTTAGATCCAACAAAAGAGCATTTGGGCTCAATTGTTTAGTTTAGGGACATTGCGGTCGATTACCAGTTTAAGGACATAGTGGTCCAATGTTAGTTTAAGGACATCTCGGTCCAAGGTTAAACATATCACAGTCTATGGATTTAAAGGGACCCCACAGTCCGAGGTTAAGGACATCGTAGTCCGTGGGTTTAAAGGGACCCCACAGTCCAGGTTAAGGACATCGTAGTCCGTGGGTTTAAAGGGACCCCACAGTCCGAGGTTAGGGACATCGTAGTCCATGAGTTTAAGGACCCCATAGTCCAGGTTAAGGACATCGTAGTCCGTGGGTTTAAAGGGACCTCACAGTCTGAGGTTATGTGTGGTTGTCGGGACCCATCACCTCTCTGAAGACATTGAAGGATTACAACGACAAATATCAGAGGAGTAAAGAGATGTACCCTCAAACCGGTGTAAATTAGTTGAAAAATCTGTAGCCCAGTTTGGGACTGAGATTTGTTGAATATTCATGAGCAGATGGGCTCGGTTGAATATAAGTTGAGGACTTATGGCCAGAATTGGGCTAAGTCCAATAAGATTAAAATGTTTAACATTTTGCTGTTCTGGGCTGTTGAGCCTTTACTTGGGCTTGGCCCTTTTAATAATGTAGAGCATCAGATCCTGACAATTATTGTCTTGTATTGAATGCATAGCATTTATCAGAACAATGTGTGTTCTGACAGTGCGCCACGTGGCGCGCCAGGCGCTTTGCGCCAATTAAAGAGCGCATTGCGCTTCTGTCGGGTAGCGCACACGTGAGTGACACGTGTCGCGCTTAGCGGTAGTTTATTAGCGCATTGCGCTTCCAATTTATGAGCGCTTTGCGCTGATTTAATGGTGCACCGGTGAGTGAAACATGACGCGCTTGCCGCTGAGCGCCAGCCCATGAGCACAATGCTCTGTTTCAAAAGCGCATAGCGCAAGTTGTGTCTGCGGTTGACACGTGGCATGCTTTGGCGCTGAGCGCCGGTCCAAGGAGCGCAAAAGCGCAGTTCATGAGTGCAAGGCACTTTCCAATAGTGCAAAGCGCATTTGATCAAATTTATGATCAGGGAACAAATTTATGTTCCTTTAAAAGAGATTTTGTCTCAAGATTCAAGAACAACGGTTCTTATTTTTGAAAGGGCTTTGCCTTTATAGATCAATGATCTGTGAATGAAGTAAGTACTTCTTTGATTATGTGATGAGATCTTTTGATCTTTTTTATGGAAGACTTTAGTCTTTGTAGATCTATGATCTGTTTTAAGAAGATAATTCTTCTTTTTCATGAGATGTTCATCTCTGTGGTTCAAGAACTAGTTCTTTACCTTGAAGATGAAGGAATGATCTTCTTTTTCTAAAGGCTTGCATTTCTTTCTCTTTGAATTTTCTCAAAGTTTGTAGGGTTTTTTTTTCTATCAGACTTGAAGTCTTGGGGCCTTTATATAGGGCAAATTGATTTGTTAAATCAGTTGAAGAGATATTTCTCTGATTGATTTGGGGATGTTTCCCCACCGTTGGATCTTTGATCCAAGGGATTCTATTTTACAGAAGGCAATCTTCTTGTTTTTAACAAGATTGGAAAGATCTTTCCATAACAGAATTTTATTCTGATTAGTTAATGATTTATTATTAGTAGATCTTTTGATCTGACGGTAGGGAATTTTTAATCCCAGCGCTGGGGCACCTTGCGCTAGCGCACCCACGTCAGACACGTGGCACGCAGCGCAACTGCGCTAGCGCACCCGTGTTTGACACGTGGCGCGCAGCGCAGAGCGCTGGATCTGAAGCGTTGCTTAAACTTTTAAATTTTAAATTTCAAATTTTAAAACAGAGCTTTGCTCTGATTAGGGGTGCGCTGTCTAGGGCGCAGCGCTCCTGGCGCTGGCGCGTCTGCTTTTGACACGTGGCGCGCAACGCGCAGAATCTGAAACGTTGCTTCAATTTAAATTTTGAATTTTTAAAACAGAGCTTTGCTCTGATTGGGGGGTGCGCTGTCGCCAGCGCGTCTGCACTTGACACGTGGCGTGCAGCTCACAGGATCTGAAGTGTTGCTTCAATTTTTGAATTTTGAAATTCAAAACAGAGTTTTGCTCTGATTGGGGGAAACAAATGCCCCCCAACCGTTGCGCTCACGTGGCTCTCACGTGAGTGCAGCGGTGGCAACATCTGAGCCCTTGGATCAACTCAGAAGTTGAAGAGGCGGTTCAGTGCCTATAAATAGGACCTTTGGTCCCTTAGATGATTATCATCTTCTTCTTGAGAATTTTTGCTCAGAGCCTTGCTCTTTTGTTAAGAACTTTCAAGAGTTAGAACTCTTAGGTAAAATAAAAAATTTTAATTTTAATAAATCAGGGTTTTTACCCATTAACAGAGCCTCGCTCTTTATAGATCTTCGATCTAAAGAAAACCCTTTTAGGGTTTCATTAATAGAGCCTTGCTCTCATGAACCCATAGATCTAAGCAGATCTTTTCTTGGGGTTTCTTATCCCATGAATCAGAGCTCTGCCCTCTTGATAATATGTAGATCTTTTGATCTTTGATGAAGAACTCTTAAGAGTTTTTTCATGGATCTTGAAGATCCCATAATTTTAATTCTCAAGAATTAATTTTGATTAATCTTTGATGGATTTTCCATCATCATTACAGAGTCAGGCTCTTTAAGGAATTTTAATCCTTCATGATTAGAGTGTGACAAGTGTCACTCTGTTATAGAGGTTTGCTCTCAAAGGGAGATTTTATCCTTTTCCCGAGGGATTTCTCATTCAATGAGAAAATCCTTGAGGATCTCCTCATCAATTGACAGTCTCATCCAATGATGAGGCTGTTTTATTAATTGATGCATTGTCATCCGGATTTTGTGGGTCCCCCTTTGGTCCCCTTTCCACTGCATTGCAGTTGATACAAATTTTAAAGTACCGAGTGTCAGATATTTTAAAATTAAATTATAGTACTGACAGTTGATTTATGTCCCTCTTTTTGCAGGCGACATGTCTTTCGATGCTACGTTTCCATTCGTCCGTTCATAGGGAGGATTCCCTGAGGCACCTGTGGACCGGGAGGTTTTCGCGTCCATCAAAGACCGTGACCCGGAACACAAAAATCTTCACTTGTGGGGTAGATGGTATGACCAGATTATCAGAGGTCGTCAAAGATTCTCTTGTGCGACGCCGTCGGAGCCTATCTCGGCGATTCCGTATGCAGATGCACCCTCGGTGAACTATGCCGTGGAGGTTGTCAATTGGACTTCGGAGGGTCTTCTTCAACCTTCGATTGCTGCCGTACCCATGCAGCCGCCGGCGGCTTTGGATACCCTGGGGCGGCTTATATGCCAGGGCGAGTCGTGCCCTTGGGGACAGCCCTACAACATCGGGCTGACTCTCCGTCATCCGGCCGGGTACTTGCAGTAGGCCCGGTACATCTTGTCGGCGAACAAATCGCAGCTGTTAAAGCTCGGCTTATACCCGCAGTCTACGCTTCGCTGTTCCAGTATTCTGCACCTCCCACATGGTGGATTAAGGCGTTCTTGGAGCAGTGGAACATCCCTACTCATACCTTCCTTCTACTGGACAGAGAGGTCTCCATTTCCTTGGAAGAATTCGCCGAGGTTTCTGGTTTACCGGTCAAGGGGAGCATTACGAGGAGTTGCTTCCTACGGATGAGTACGTTTTTGCCACTAAGCCGGTGGTGATGGGCCTCACGCCAGAGAACGCCATTCAACACCAGTTCCCTAGTCTGATAAAGGTGCTGAACATGTACGAGAGCCTCTTCCTGGAATCCGGAGGTCGGGGGGTCAGTTTTGCGGACTTCATTGCCCGGTTTCTTCGCCCGGAGATTTTGTCGCAACAAGGCTAAAAGTTCGGTAAGCTTGACGATCCTTTCGGCTTTGGCCTGGATCGTTGGTCGATACTGGACGCTGATAAAAAAGATTTCTTTCTTCCTGACGCCGCGATTGTCCCTCTGTTAGAAATTGCCGCCCCGGGAATTAATGAAGAGGCATTCTTTCTCGGGTTTCTTGGGCTATGGTTGAGCTGGTTCGCGCTCCCTATGCATCCTCATTACATGAGGCATTCCGTCTTCTACCCCGCGCATCGCATGGTCGCCGGAATACAAGTGGACATCGGGATCGCCGGGTTAGCTCACTTATACCATGGTCTTAGCGTAGCGGCGGATACCACTGAACCGGGGGTGCATCCTGCCAACTTCCCGATGTATTACTTCACTTCATGGATGGAGCTGCACGTGCTCGGGGTCTTTGGCATTCACAAGAGACCTTCATTTTACGAGAGATGCAAGTTCCTCCGAATTATGCGGCTGGTTGACGCCTCCATTGTGAGTCCGTCACAGCGGGAAGCCAGGGGCTTGCTCCTTCGCCCGCGTACAGTCGAAGATGGCATGTCTTTCACAGACAAAGTCTTGACCATCGGCCAAGAAACTTCAAAGGCGGTGCTGTCATTACGAGACATTTTTAAAGACGGGGCCTCCGTGTTGAAAGCCCGGGAGATTCTTCATTTATACTCCATCAGGCCGGGCTTTCTTGTGTTCAGGCAAAATGATGCGGCGCTATTCATGAGATACAACCCCCATCGTTTTGCCCAGCAGCTGAGTTACAATCAGGGAGTCCCGCTGTAGGCTTTCTTAGTAGAACCCTCTGCCACCGAAGAGGGAATGCGGGGCGCGCTGCATCATTTCATGCGCTTGAATACGGGCTCTCACTTCTTTATCAGTGAGCCGAGTTGTATTCCAAGGGCCCTTAATGTGCACGTGGCCTGATAACAACATGCAATGGGAGCTGTTATCAGGGAGGAGAAGCGGCTGCTACTCGACCGCAAGGGTGCACCCCCTGCTAGTGACCGAAACCTCCCTTTGAAGCGATGGACCATTGTCCTTCCTCCGCTCAGAGAAGCTGCCGTGATTGAAGTCCCCGGCGATAGGGCTGAGCTACCGGTGCCCCGTGCTCCTGTGGAGACGGTGGATGTACTACCGGTGCCCCGTGCTCCCGTAGAGACGGTAAATGTAGCTTCCCCCAAATCTGGCGTGGGCTCAGATATCGGGACTCGTCGCCCCAAAGTGCCCACCAAGCGTAAGCTTGTGCTGGCTGCGACTGGAGCTCGCTCGCAGAAGAGGAAGAAGAAGTCGGTCCTCTCTCTAGACGCTGTACTCGGCCTGGAGCCTCGGGCTCCTTATAACGAGGGCGTGAGCGAATATGGGACCAACGAAGGTCTCTTCATAGTGCCGGAAGATACTGATCTCGAGGCCGCTATTGCAGCTTCTGTGCGATCCGCAAGCCACCAAGCGGAAATGGCCACCCTCGCGCAATCGAGTAAGTATAAGCCGTAACTTCTGTTATTGCACTATGTTTTTATTTTTATTATCATGCCTTGACTGACATTTTTCCTTCTGTAACAGGCTTCACCACTGAAGAGGCTCTGGCGGCTTCCCTCAGGGCCTTCGAGGAGGAGGAGAAGAATCGTGCTTTGTTGGGCATTGGTATGTCTCGGCTTATTGCATCTTCATTCTCTTTTCTCATGGACAATCTAACCCTTTCTTTATCTCATCGCAAGAACCACAATGCCGGTCCTGCAAGGTGACGCGGAGACTCTTCTCGGGCCAGCCACCGAGGTCCCGGCCTCTTCGGTATTGCCGAAAGAGTCCTTACTCAAACAACTAATGACGGACGCCATAACGACTCCAGAGGTAGCTCCTGGCGTGGATGACGACATCCCATTGACGGAGGTCTTGAGAAGATCGGCTCTTACGGCCCGGACGGAAAGGAAACGTAGGATGCGTGCGGCAAGGGAGCGTACCGCCGCCTCGGATGCGGGTGCGGGTTCCAGCGCTGTTGCCCCTGCCTCTACTCCCTCAGAGGACGCTCCAGCTGCCTTGTCTACTGCCTATAGACGAGCAGCACGTGCGGCTCGGGAAGCAGTCGGAAGACCAACCCACACGGGGTTCCGTTGTCAAAGTTTTAAGTATCAATTCTCATATATTTCATCTTGCAGAGCCGAGTCTTCCCGAAGAGGTGGCGGCGACCGCCGAGCCTGGGGCAGCGGTAGAGGAGGTAGCCGTGATTGCCGAACCCGAGGCGACGGTAGGCGAGGTGGCTGCAATTGCCGAGCTCGAGGCAGCGGCAGGCGAGATAGTCATGGTGGCTGTGCTTGAGATAGTTGCCATTGCCGAGCACGAGGTGGCGATGGGTGAGACGGGTACAGCCGCCGAGCCCGAGGTAGCCACTCTGTCGCAAGAGTCGGGCACTGCCCCGATCGGCGCTCTTCCCGCCCACGGTTATTTGCCATCTCTTGGTGTCACAAGCGTTACGACGGCTCTCGTAGAGTCAGGGGATGAGGCGACGGGAGGTGAGACCATCCCGATGGAGGAGGGAGAAACTGTCGGTGTATTAAGTGACGCCCTCGTCGCGGTTCCGACTGGCGTCTCATCAGGTAGATTTTGGGTCACTGCTTTTCTCTTTATTCTGCAATTCTTTTCGATCTTTCCTGACAGTATTTATCTTTTTTATAATGCAGGTGTGGCGAGCGCTGAGGTCACGCTACCCGAGGTAGCACCATCAGCTACCGCCTTGACGGTGACCCCTCCTCTACCTTCTCTCATACAATCTGGGATGTTGGAATGTGCAGATTTATGAACCATCAGTCTTATTTTTTAGGCTGTATAACTTATGTACTGACGTTGCATTACTGTGTCCTTGCAGGAGTCCTTTTTGACTACATGTATCAGGTGCTACACCCACACTTCTCCTTTCAGTTAGAGACTGCCTCTTCTAGCGGAGCTGGTGAGTACAGCCTTTAGCTAATGTCTTTTCTTTTCCTTTACTGGCGGTCAAATCATTTCTGATTCTTCTTTGTTTAAATTGCAGCTCTACAGATTGAAGGAGAAGACGAAAGACTATTTGCACCACCGGTACTCCCGGTCTTGCATCCTGCTGCAGCCGGTATAGTAAACTCCGTTGTTCATGAACCTCTTTTACCTCTTGAACCGTTATTTAACTGTGATTTGCTTTGTAGCTGTGACGCCGACTCCAGCTCCGTTTGAGTCTCAAGTCGTAATGCCAGCAGGCCCCTTCTCTCGATGCCCCTCTTCCAAAGGTGTCGTGAATAGCCTGTGCACGTTGATCGATCATCTTGAGGAGCTTGATGTGGAGACTCCTGCCCTTGCTGCGGATTTCACTGCTGAGGTTAATCCCATGCTGGAGACGCTCGTGCACTTTCATAATGAAGGCGTCGTGGAGTCCTGGGTTAATCATTGCAGAAAAATCGAGGCATGTCTGCATGAGCTTGAGTTTAGATGTCTTGCCCCCGAGGTCTTGGCCACGAACTCCCAGCGGGCTGCATGGGTCGAGGAGAGCACTCCTTACTTCCGCCATCTTGAACAAGAAGCGGCTTTGAGGCGTACGGGGCGTGAGGAGACTTTAAGCGAATCTGCTCGATTGCATGCTCAAGTTGATGCAAACGCTGCACAGCTGAATGCTATCTTCGAAAGCCTTCTACGATGTATTTCTGACGGGCTCACTCTGAAGCAAAAGCTCGACCTCATCGAGCGAGATGCATAGAATCGTGGGGCTGCTCAGCGGGTCGTCGAAGAGCAACTTTCATCCTATTTGCATCAACGAGCTCAGGTTGAAGCAGAGTTGGCCGCGGCAGCTGACCATGAAAAGGGGCTGAGGGAAGTGCGCGAGCGGCTGATTGGTCTATTGAAAACGCTTCCCTCCCAATAATTGTTTTTGCACCACTTGTAATTAATTAATTTTTTTTGAACAAAATGTATCCCCCCTTTTTATCCTTTCATATGATGTAAATTGTACTCAATTGAATTTATGAATAAAAAGGTACATTTCTTTCGTACTATCTTGTATCATTTCTTGCTTTTTTCTCTTTTCTGTGTTGCCTTAGTAAGCGTAGCCTGTAGAAGATAGAGAGCATTCCTTCTTGAACTCTTCGAGAGGTAGTGATGGCTTAGGAAGCAGGTTTCGATCTGTTGCCTAAGGCTTTTCAACTTTATGAGCCGTGAGGGTCCCATAAAGAATTTTCTCCCTACGAATCGAAAGGATCTCGTAAGTGTATTTTCTCCTTAGGAATCGTGAGGGTTCCTAAGTGCGTTTTCTCTTATAAGTCGTAAGGATCTTATAAGAGAGTTTTCTTCCTTACGAATCGAGAGGACTCATGAGTGATTGTTTCCTTCCTGGTCGATATTTGACTTCAGGGAATGTGGCTTATAAATAGCCCATCTTGACCTCTTTGTAGGGCAGTGATGGCTTAGGAGACAGGGTTAGGCTTTGCCACCCAAGACTTTTCAACTTCATGAGCCGTGAGGGTCTCATAAAGACTTTTCTCCCTACGAGTCGTGAGGATCCCGTAGGTGTATTTTCTCCTTAGGAGTCGTGAGGACTCCTAAGTGTGTGTTTTCTCTTGAGAGTCGTAAGGATCTCACAAGAGAATTTTTCCCGCTTACAAGTCGAGAGGACTTGTAAGTGGTTATTTCCCTCTTTATCGATGTTCGACTTCGGAGAGTGTGACCCGTGAATAGTATGCAAGAGTCCATCTTGGACTGACTTGCAGGGCCCCAATGCTTAGGAAATAGTTTTTTTTAATCCCCATTGCTTAAGACTTTGCCTTACGAGTCGAGACGAATCGAGAAGTTCTCGCAAGGATGTCCTAACGTCACAGTTAACCTCCGCTCTTTACGACAAAGGTCCGTTAGCTTATGTGGTACTAGGGTTTTGCCGTCGTACCGTCGCGTTGGCTGATGTATCCCTCGACAGGAAATCTTGTTGTTCGAGTAGCCTTGCGACTGTCGTGTCTCCGATCCCTTCGGGGGCTGGACAAGACGTCTTCAAGCAATCTTCCTAGGCAGTTTGACCGTCGGAAGAGCAAGCGTTAGGAATTTTGCCATGCCGCTTTTTACTTAAGGTTAGGCTCATTTTGGAGAGCCCCGATGAGTCATAACTACCCCGCGCTGGTGTGGAATGATCTCCGATAGTCTTTCAGGTTTTATATGAGTTGCTGTCAAGACCCTGAAGCTAGGAATTTGGCCTTCGCTTCGTTTGCTGGCACTGCGTCTGCTGTATCGAGACGAATGTCGCGGTTGTCTTCAGGTTGCATGTGAACCGTCGAGATTTGGAACTAGGGATTTTGCTGTGGCTCCGTTATTTGATTGTCGCTTCTGAACCCTGCTGGAGGAAGAACACTGTGGTGACATCTCATCTGTTGTATCGAGATGAACGGCGGGGTAGTGACCACTCCGCGCTAGTGTGGGATGATCTCCGATTGTCTTTCAGGATTTATATGAGTTGTCGTCAAGACCCTGAAGCTAGGAATTTGGTCTTCGCTTCGTTTGTTTTGTCGTGTCCGAATCCTGTTGGAGGAAGGACGCCGTATTGACATCCTGTCTGCTGTATCGAGACGAACGTTGAGGTGGAGCTGGGATTTTTCCATCACTCCGCTTTATTCCAACCGTGAGGTCTTTCGTTAACGTTGAATCTGCGTCATGCTGGACTGCGAAGGAACGCCGTTGTTGACATTGCGTCTGCTGTATAGAGACGAATGCTGAGATGAAGCTGGGATTTTGTCGTCGCTCCGCTTTGTTGATGTCGCGTTCGAATCCTGCTGGAATGAGGAGGAACGTCGTTGTGGGTCTTCAGGCTGTAGATATGGCCGTCGAGACTTGGCTCTTCTTCTAATGGAGCCTGGTGGGATGATATGGTTCCTTCTTTGTTTGCGCCCATGGATTGTATACAGGGATTGATGTGATATCACCTGTAGGGCATAAATTTCATTTTTCCTTATTTCTTTCAGCGATGCTCTATCATTTCAGCTTTTATATCGCGAAGGTCGCGATTGCCCAATCATTTCGGCTATTTTTCACGGTGCCCAATCATTTCGGCTATTTGTTTTATTTACTCGATGCTTTTTATTGCGAGTTGCCCAATCATTTCGGCTATTTTGTTATGCATATATTTTTACTTGCTGATTTTGTTGCAAGTTGCCCCATCATTTCGGCTATTTCATATGCATTTTTGGCTCGCTGATTTTTTTATCGCGAGTATGGAACTTGGAATCTGGTGCCAATCTCAGCATCAGCATCGTTGCGACTGGAATATTGCCAGGAGCGAATCATCATTTTCCATGAAAGGACTTGGAATTTGATACCGATTTAGGCATCAGCATCGCTACAACTTGGATATTGCCAGGAGCGAATCATCATTTGCCTCTGTCGATGTCGAACAAAGGTGGCTTAGTGAACAGGGTTAGGATCCTGTCGACTAAGGTTTTCGACTTCATGAGCCGTAAGGGTCTCATAAAGGTGTTTCTCCCTACGAGTCATGAGGATCTCGTAGGTGCGTTTTCTCCTTAGGAATCGTGAGGATTCCTAAGTGTGTGTTCTCTTATAAGTCGTAAGGATCTTACAAGAGTGTTTTCTCCTTGCAAGTCGAGAGGACCTATAAGTGTTTGCTCACCATGTGAGCATGTCCCTAGACACTGGTGGGACTCTGTTAGGGAAATGTTCATTCGTGTCCGTGGATTGTATACAAGGGTCAATATTGAACCGCTTGTAGGGCAAAATCGGAGGTTGTGATGGCTGCTTAAGAACAGGTTCAGATCCCTGTAGCTTAAGACTTTTGAATCTTATGAGCCGTGAGGGTCCAATAAGAGGATTCTCCTTACGAGTCGTGAAGATCTCGCAAGTGTGATTTCTCCTTAGGAGTCGTGGGGACTTCTAAGTGTGTTGCTCCTTTGTGAGTCGTAAGGATCTCACGCAGGTGCTTTCTCCTTACAAGGTCGAGAGGACATTGCAAGTGTCTTTTAACGAGATTGCGCCCTTTCGGGTTTTCACAAAACTCGCCGGTAGCCCTGCTGTTTTTACTCACAGAGCCCTTTCGGGTTTTCATCCATAGCCATTTTGCTTATAGACATACCTTCTTTTTTTTACGAGTCTGCGCCCTTTCGGGTTTTCACAAACATCGCCGTTAGTCCTGCTGTTTTTACTCACGGCACCCTTTCGGGTTTTCATCCGTGCCTATTTTGCTTGTGGACATACCCTTTTTTCCAGCCTTGGGATGCTGCGATCCGTAGTAGTTTATCGACGTCTCGGTCAATAGCCAGTTTTAGGACATAGTGTTCCATCGTTAGTTTAACGACGTTTCGGTTATTTGCAAGTTTTAGGACATTGCGGTCCATCGTTAGTTTAACGACGTTTCGGTCATTTTCCAGTTTTAGGACATAGTGGTCCATTGTTAGTTTAACGACATTTCGGTCTATGGTTAGTTTAAGGACGTTTCGGTCCATCGTTAGTTTAACGACGTTTCGGTCTGTCGTTAGTTTAAGAACGTTTCGGTCCGTTGTTCATAGGTCGGTCATGTTTGAAGATCTTTCAGCATTCTTTTTAGTTTTTGCTGAAAGAACAATTTCTCATGGAGCTTCCCCTAAAAAAAGCATGATTCCCCCGGCGTGTCCATCTTTTTCTGAGCATGTGGTTGTGGTGGGTTCACCTTCTAGTTGTCAGACAACGCGAATTTGCCCTGTTGGTATGCATCCTTAACCCAGCCTTTGAAGACGTAGCAATTTTCGAGTGGGTGACCCATTACTCTATGGTAGGGACAATAGTTAGGATTGCTAACGTCACCCGGTTGCGACGGATGTTTTGGATCTGGCAGCGTGATGAGACCGTTGCGCACTGATAGTTCGAACAGTCTCCTTGTTTTATCCCTGGGAAATGAGTAAGGACGTCTCAACTTCTCATCGAGGGATCGCGGCTTGTTGCTTCGATGAGCAACCGGTCTCGGGCCACTCGGTTGTTGTTGAACATTGGCGATGAAGGTCGTTTTTCCCTTTCCCTTATCCTTTTTAATTGATCCCTTGTTTGCGGGTTCGAGATCCTTTTCAGGTAGCGTGCGATTGCGTAGTGGAATGTTCTCGCAGCTCTTCGTTTCTTCCTCTTTTCTTGAGGTGGATTCCTTGAAGAGAGGGCTGAAAGTAATTTCTTCTTCAGAATTGCTCCCGAAGGTGAGAACTTGCGATCCCCTGCTATCAACTATGTGATAGTTGTCGGCAGCTCTTTCTCGTTCGTCTGTCGCATTTTTCTGCTGTCGGCGAGCTTCACGCTTCATCCTCTTGAAGTGCTGCCGGTGAGCAACGTATCCTTGCCACTAATTTTTAATGGCGTTGCATTCTTCAGTGGGGTGTGCAATCTTCTGATGATATAAGCAGAAGTTAAGATGTACGTCCGTTTCATCAGGAGTGTTTCCTTCAGAGGGTGGTAGCTTCATTCCCTTTGATAGGGCTTTAGCGAATCGTTTCCTCATTTTGAACCCGCTCTTGTCTGCCGTGGGCATGCTTTGATCTGGTTGGAGTGTTTTAGCCCTTTCGTTTAGTCGCCGGCGTTTGGCCTTTTCAAATATGGCCATCTCACACTCTCGATCAGCTTTGCTTTTAAGACGGGCTTCGTTCAGGAATGCATCGATCAGTTCATCTGATGGTATTAGAAGTTCCGGCTCAGGATCTGCCCCCAGTTTCCCTGCGTAAGAAGCTTCTTCATCGTCTATTGACGAGTGAGAGATCACATGGCAGTTTGCTACATAATCCTCGGGATCATCCGACGAGTCTTCTTTACTGTCATCATCTTCGTCCTCAAAGACGTGACTAATAAATTCTTGGAGTATGACTGGAGTCCGCGCCTTCTGATTATATTCTTCCAGCGCATCAATCTGCTGTTGCAGGTCCGTGCGTTTGTCACCAGGCTTCACGGGCTTTTTGGTCTTCTTCTTCTTCTTCGAAGACTTTGTCGGCTGGGTGTGAATTCTTTGGCTATCACTACCAATTTTTGGAGTTGGGCGCGGTTTAAGCATTCTCTCGATGATCTCGGGTTCCAGTGGATTTTTCCACCGGATCGCCGGGCATGTTTGGAGATCTTTCAGCATTCTTTTCGTCTTGGCTGAAAGAGCGACCTTCCATAGAGCTTCTTCTACGAAAGAACATGATGCCCCCGGTGTGTCCGTCTTCTTAGAAGTGTGTGGCTGTGGTGGGTTTACTTTCCACTTCTCAGACAGCGCAAACTTGCCCTGTTGGTATTGGTCTTCGATACAGCCTTTAAAGACGAAGCAATTTTCAATTGGATGGTTTACCGTCTGATGGTAAGGGCAATAATCGGGGCTATTAGTCTCGCCAGGTTGCAACGGTCGTTTTGGATTTGGGAGATTGATGAGCCTGTTGCGCACCGCTAGCTTGAACAATCTCCTTGTTTTGTCCTGGGGAACTGAATAAGGGCGTCCCGGTCTCTCCTCGAGGGATGAGCGTGGACGGACGCTGTTTTGGCAAACAACCGGCTTTAAGTTGCTCGGCTGTTGTTGAGTATTGGCGACAAAAGTCGCTTTCCCCTTCCCCTTTTCGTTTCGAGGTTCCAGTTTTGAAGGAGACGGTCTATGACCCATCTGGTCTATTTGGGCCAGCTTGTCAATCAAGGTCTGGAAAGCGGTTGGCTTGAAGAACATCATAAATTAAGAAATAGTTGCTTGAGGGTCAAGGGTGCCCACGAACATGCCCACTGCCGGTGTTTCTTCGATGCGCTGCTCGCACTTTAACCATAGATTCCGCCACCGTATCGCGTACTGAACCCATGTTTCGCCTGGCTTTACCCTGGCGTTAATTAATGGGGTAATCGGGGTACGCTCGCTAGCGCTCAAGAATCTCTGCGTGAACAGCAGTTCCATCTCCGCAAAAGTCTTGACGGAGTCGTTTGGAAGTTCGGAATACCACTCGAACGCCGTCTCCGACAAGCTGCCGACAAACTGACGGAGCATAAGTTTATCATCACCACTGGTGTTGCCGCATAGAGCCCCGAACTGGGCGACGTGTTGGTGAGGATTGCCTGTCCCCTTGTACACGTGGAATTTAGGGATCGTATATCCCGGTGGGTATTTTATCTGGTTATACCAGCTTGGATACGGTCGCCCAGTTTTGACGACATGGCCGGAGGCTTCATTCGCCTGGTGAGCTCGTATTTGCTGAGCTATATAGTCATCCAGTGCGGCTTTGGAAATGGTTTCCTCCTTGACTGCTGAATGAGCCGGAGGAGGGTTTGATGTTTCCCCTCTGTCGTCTTCAATAATGATTGGAGGGTCTTCAGCTGGAGGATCCGGCTGTAACGTCATCCCGACCATGTCTTGGAAGAGAAGCGTCATTCGTTTAATGTTGGCAGCCTGTTCTGCTGTTTCTCTGTCCTTCTTTTCGAGGACTCTGCGTAGGAAGTCAGCATCAGTCTCTTGTTCGTGACGCTGTTCTGATGATGCTTCCGGGCTTTCTTTTGGCCCGGTGAGAGCGCCCATTGCAGTCAGCATCTCCTGAAGCTTCTGCTGCTGTTGTTCCTGAGCTCTTGTGATGGATCGGGTGAGCGGTCGGTGGCCCGTAGAAGCGCGGCTATCCTCTTTCCCGGATTCCATATAAATAGTGTGCACCATTATGCCCCCAGACTTGGGGCATTTGGTTTCGGCGTCTTTACGTTCTGCCATACTCATAGGGGCTTTCTCCAGTCTCCTTTTCTTTTGAGCAGTTGACGTTGAGGGGGCCGTTGCAGCGGGCACCCATGCAGTTGTCGTCCTTTATGGCTTTCTAGGACGGTTCTCTTCCTGCTGAACATTCAGCTTCTTCTGTCGGTGAAGATAGTCTTGATCGATCACTGACTCCTGGACCCGTCGCCAGACTTTGTAAACTTTGGAGGACAGCCGCTGAGGGGGCTGTTCCGGCTTTATTTCTGTAACATTTCCACCGGTGGAGATGATCTTTTCAGTACGGCGGTAGGAGAGTTCCTGCGCACCTTGTTCAGCAATTCAAAGTTGTTCCCGGTTGGAACAGCAGTATTGACTTCCACTGTTGGGGCTGATGGAGTTAGCCCAGAGGGGGAGTTGCCCACAGCCTTCCTTACTCGGCGCCAGTGGCGACGTATAGCGTGTCGAGCCGATGGTGTTGGTTCGGAGATGGAGATGGCTTTGTCTTTCCCCCTGTCCAGATGAGGCACCGCTGGTGCCAGCCTTTCGAAGACTGACGTCTTTTGAGTAGCGGTATCCAATCTGTCAAAGACAGACCTTCGAGCAGGAACGGGAGCCGGAATAGTCAATCTCGTAAAGATCGACTATTTGGCAGGAGAAGCCGCCTTGACGACTTCAGGAGCAGAGATGGATATCTTCTTTGGGATGGCCACTTCAGGTATCATGGGCTTCTTGGCAGGCCCATCGGAGTTCAGGCTCAGTCTGGCGAAGACCGAGGAGTTGGAGCTGGACGACCCGTTGAGAGGGGCCGTGGTAGTTGCAAGCCGATCAAACATTGACTTCTTGGGAGCTTCCGGCGTTGGCACGGGAGCGGTGAAGCTCGTTGGCGGGAGCATGGTCCCGAAAAATAATCCTGTGGTGGCTTGAGTGACCTGTTCCACCGGCATTGTGAATAAGGAAACCGCTTGGGGCCCGTAAGCTACACCTCCAGGTGAGGCGGAGCGTAGGTTGCGGTTGCAGTTGGAACATCTTGCACAAGTGGACACCATTGATTCTTTGCTTTCTGCAGCAAGGAAAATGCCAAATCTTAGTACTTCGAAACCCAGGGGCAACCATTAGCAAACCGCGATTGGTTCGCGAACACGACACACGAAGTGTGGAGTGGAAAGAAGAAAAGGTCCCACCGGGCGTGCCAGAATCTGTTCCCCGCCGAAAGACGCGGACGAAGATGCGGCGGACGTCTTACCTGAATTTCGGGGCAGATGCTAATTGGTGCTATCCGTCCACCTCTCCGAAGATGCCAAGTTGATTTATGGCACCATGTATCAAAGGTTTAAACGGATGCGGCCGATGTAGCAGACTTCGTCAAATTCCCCCTCGTTTGAGGGGTTTTTGATTATGGGAACGTTCTTCCCTGCAGGCGCAAGCCCCTGCAGTTAATTACACTACCGCATCGCGGTAACAACTTTCTTCTTCTCCAGATGGTCACTTCGTGTCGTGGGTGTTTGTTTTGTGTTTGGTTGCCCGTGGATTGTATACGGAGACTAATTTGTGTTGTCTCCCGTAGGGCGTGGATTAGTCCAAATCCGTATCTCCTTAGATTTGGGTTTGGGGGTTGGTTTAAGGATACGTTAGTCTCATTTGAGACTAAGATCAACTTAAATGATTGTTAAGGACACGTCAGTCTAATTTTAGACTAAGATCAACTTAACGGGATCGTTTAGATCCAACAAAAGAGCATTTGAGCTCAATTGTTTAGTTTAGGGACATTGCGGTCGATTACCAGTTTAAGGACATAGTGGTCCAATGTTAGTTTAAGGACATCTCGGTCCAAGGTTAAAGACATCGTAGTCCATGGATTTAAAGGGACCCCACAATCCGAGATTAAGGACATCGTAGTCCATGGGTTTAAAGGGACCCCACAGTCCAGGTTAAGGACATCGTAGTCCGTGGGTTTAAAGGGACCCCATAGTCGGAGGTTAGGGACATCGTAGTCCATGAGTTTAAGAACCCCACAGTCCAGGTTAAGGACATCGTAGTCCGTGGGTCTAAAGGGACCCCACAGTCCGAGGTTATGTGTGGTTGTCGGGACCCGTCACCTCTCTGAAGAAGTTGAAGGATTACAACGACAAATATCAAAGGAGTAAAGAGATGTACCCTTAAACCGGTGTAAATTGGTTGAAAGATCTGTAGCCCAGTTTGGGACTGAGATTTGTTGAATATTCGTGAGCAGATGGACTCAGTTGAATATAAGTTGAGGACTTATGGCCAGAATTGGGCTAAGTCCAATAAGATTAAAATGTTTAATATTTTGCTGTTCTGGGCTGTTGAGCCTTTACTTGGGCTTGGCCCTTTTAATAATGCAGAGCATCAGATCCTGACAATTATTGTCTTATATTGAATGCATAGCATTTATCATAACAATGTGTGTTCTGACAGTGCGCCACGTGGCGCGCCAGGCGCTTTGCGCCAATTAAAGAGCGCATTGCGCTTCTGTCGGGTAGCGCATACGTGAGTGACACGTGTCGCGCTTAGCGCTAAGCGCTAGTTTATTAGCGCATTGCGCTTCCAATTTATGAGCGCTTTGCGCTGATTTAATGGCGCACCGGTGAGTGATACATGGCGCGCTTGGCGCTGAGCGCAATGCTCTGTTTCAAAAGCGCAAATCGCAAGTTGTGTCTGCGGTTGACACGTGGCATGCTTTGGCGCTGAGCGCCGGTCCAAGGAGCGCAAAAGCGCAGTTCATGAGTGCAAGGCAATTTCCAATAGCGCAAAGTGCATTCGATCAAATTTATGATCACGGAATAAATTTATGTTCCTTTAAAAGAGACTTTGTCTCAAGATTCAAGAACAACAGTTCTTATTTTTGAAAGTGCTTTGCCTTTATAGATCAATGATCTGTGAATGAAGTAAGTACTTCTTTGATTATGTGATGAGATCTTTTGATCTTTTTTATGGAAGACTTTAGTCTTTGTAGATCTATGATCTGTTTTAAGAAGATAATTCTTCTTTTTCATGAGATGATTTCATCTCTGTGGTTCAAGAACTAGTTCTTTACCTTGAAGATGAAGGAATGATCTTCTTTTTCTAAAGACTTGCTTTTCTTTCTCTTTGAATTTTCTCAAAGTTTGTAGGGCTTTTTTTTCTATCAGACTTGAAGTCTTGAGGCCTTTATATAGGGCAAATTGATTTGTTAGATCAGTTGAAGAGATCTTTCTCTGATTGTGGGGATGTTTCCCACCGTTGGATCTTTGATCGAAGGGCTTCTACTTTACAGAAGGCAATCTTCTTGTTTTTAACAAGATTGGAAAGATCTTTCCATAACAGAATTTTATTCTGATTAGTTAATGATTTATTATTAGTAGATCTTTTGATCTTACGGTGGGGAATTTTTAATCCCAGCGCTGGCGCACCTTGCGCTAGCGCACCTACGTCAGACACGTGGCGCGCAGCGCAGAGCGCTAGCGCACCTACGTCAGACACGTGGCGCAGAGCGCAGCGCAACTACGCTAGCGCACCCGTGTTTGACACGTGGCGCGCAGCGCAGAGCGCTGGATCTGAAGTGTTGCTTCAACTTTTAAATTTTAAATTTCAAATTTTAAAACAGAACTTTGCTCTGATTGGAGGTGCGCTGCCTAGGGCGCAGCGCTCCTGGCGCTGGCGCGTCTGTTTTTGACACGTGGCACGCAGCGCGCAGAATCTGAAGTGTTGCTTCAATTTAAATTTTGAATTTTTAAAACAGAGCTTTGCTCTGATTGGGGGGTGCGCTGTCGCCAGCGCGTCTGCGCTTGACACGTGGCGCGCAGCGCACAGTATCTGAAGCGTTGCTTCAATTTTTGAATTTTGAAATTCAAAACAGAGCTTTGCTCTGATTGGGGGAAACACTACGTGCTCGTGTCAGTGCCTCAGGTAGCAACATATCATAAATATGAGGTATGAATGCGGTAAAATGAAAACAGAAGACATTATGAATGAGAAAACTGTTTTCATAATATAGTGAGATTTCTGTATAAACATTTAAGTATCATCAATGAAATCATCAGAAAATCAGTGTCAAGCATCGACACAAAATATATATCTCAATATCCCAATATCAAGTAAATCTCATGTATCCAATATCCAATATTGAGCACATAGGCCCCGAGCACATAGGCCCCTCTCATCGACTATATAGGCCCCTCACATCGAGCACATAGGCCCCGAGCACATAGGCCCCTCTCATCGACCATATAGGCCCACACATCGACCATATAGGCCCCTCACATCGAGCACATAGGCCCCTCTCATCGACCATATAGGCCCGCACATCGACTATATTGTCCCCTCACATCGAGCACATAGGTGTTTCCCCCAATCAGAGCAAAGCTCTGTTTTGAAATTCAAAATTCAAAATTCAAAAGTTGAAGCAGCGCATCAGATCCAGCGCTAGGTGCGTTGCGCGCCACGTGTCAAACACGGATGCGCTAGCGCCAGGTGCGTTGCGCTCTAGGCAGTGCACCATGAGTGCGCTAGCGCTAGGCGTACTGCGCGCCACGTGTCAAACACGGGTGCGCTAGCGCAAAGTGCGCTGCGCTCTGAGCAGCGCACCACGTGCAAAGCACGGGTGTGCCAGTGCTGGAATTAAAAATTCCCCACCCTTAGATCAAAAGATTTAATAAATAATGATAAATCATTAATTAATCAGAATAAAATTCTGTTATGGAAAGATCTTTCCAATCTTGTTAAAAACAAGAAGATTACCTTCTGTAAAACAGAAGCCCTAGGATGAAAGATCCAACGGTGGGAAACATCCCCAAATCAATCAGAGAAAGATCTCTTTAACTGATTTAACAAATCAATTTGCCATATATAAAGGCCCCAAGACTTAAAGTCTGATATAGAAAAAAAAACCTACAAACTTTGAGAAAACTCAAAGAGAGAAAAGCAAGCTTCTAGCAAAAGAAGATCATTTCTTCAAGGTAAAGAACATGATTCTTGAACACAGAGATGAAATCATCTCATGAAAAGAAGAACTATCTTCTAAAAAAGATCATAGATCTATAAAAAGACCAAGGTCTATGATAAAAAAGAGATCAAAAGATCCTATCATAAAAACAAAAGAAGTATTTACTTCATTTACAGATCATTGATCTACAGGGGCAGTGCCTTTTTTTATAAATAAGAACTTTTGTTCTTAAACCTTGAGGCAAGGCCTCCTTTAAAAGGAGAACATAAACTTGTTCTCTGATCATAAATTTGATCAAATGTGCTTTACGCTACTGAAAGTGCCTTGCACTCATGAACTGCGCTTTTGCGCTCATTGGACCGGCGCTCAGCGCCAAAGCATGCTACGTGTCAACCATAGACACAGCAAACGCTTTGCGCTTATGAGACAGCGCACTGCGCTCATGGGCTGGTGCTCAGCGCCAAGTGCGCCACGTGTTACTCACGTGTGCGCCTCTAAATTGATAGCGCAATGCGCTCATGGACCAGCGCTCTGCGCTCATAAACTAGCGCAATGCGCTCATCATTTGGCGCTTAGCGCCAAGCGCGACAAGTGTCCTTCTCGTGTGTGCTACTTGGCAGAGGAGCACCGCGCTCTTTAACTGGCGCAAAGCGTCTGGCACGCCATGTGTCGCGCTGACAGAACATAAATTGTTCTGATGAATGCTTTGCATTCAATACAAGACAAAAGATGTCAGAACCCAATGCTTAGCATTATTAAAAGGGCCAAGCCCAAATAAAGACTCAATAGCCAGAATAAAAATGTTAAACATTTATTGGACTTAGCCCAATATTGGGCATAAGTCCTCAACTTATGTTAACTGAGCCCACCTGCTCATGAATATTTAACAGATCTTAGTCCCAAATTGGACTACAGATCTTTCAACCAATTCACACCGGTTCGAGGGTACATCTCTTTACTCATCTGATATTTGCCGTTGTAATCTTTCAACGTCTTCAGAGAGGTGACGGGTCCCGACAACCATACATTCCATCGACTATGACGTCTTTAAACCGGACTGTGGGGTCCTTAAACTCACGGACTACGATGTCCTTAACCTAGACCGTGGGGTCCTTAAACTCGTGGACTACGATGTCCTTAACCTGGACGGTGAGGTCCTTAAGCCCATGGACTACGATGTCCTTAACCTTGGACTGTGGGGTCCTTAAGCCTATGGACTACGATGTCCTTAACCTGGACTGTGGGGTCCTTAAGCCCATGGACTACGATGTCCTTAACCTGGACTGTGGAGTCCTTAACCCCATGGACTACGATGTCCTTAACCTGGACTGTGGGGTCCTTAAGCCCATGGACCGTAATGTCCTTAAACTAACATTGGACCGTAATGTCCTTAAACTGACATTTGACCACCATGTCCTTAAACTGGTAATCGACCGCAATGTCCCTAAATTAAACAATAGGGCCCAAATGCTCTCTTGTTGGATCTAAACGATCCCGTTAAGTTGATCTTAGTCTAAAATTAGACTAACGTATCCTTAACAAACGTTTAAGTTGATCTTAGTCTCAAATGAGACTAACGTATCCTTAAACTCAACCCCCAAACCCAAATCTAAGAAGATACGGATTTGGAATAATCCACGCCCTACGGGCGACAACATAAATTAGACTCCGTATATAATCCACAGGCAACCAAAAACAAACAAACACACACGACACGAAGTGACCATCTGGAGAAGGAGAAAGTGGTTACCGCGATGCGGTAGCGTAATTAACTGCAGGGGCTTGCGCCTGCAGGGAAGAGCGTCCCCACAATCAAAAACCCCTCAACGAGGGGGAATCTGACGAAGTCTGCTACATCGGCCGCATCCGTTTAAACCTTCGATATATGGTGCCATAAATCAACTTGGCATCTTCGGAGAGGTAGACGGATAGCATCAATTAGCATCTGCCCCGAATTCAGGCAAGACGGACCTACGCGGTCGCATCTCTGTGTTCGGCGGGGAACAGATTCTGGCACGCCCAGTGGGACCTCTTCCTCTTTCCACTCCACACTTCGTTTGTCGTGTTTTGCGAACAAGTCGCGGTTTTACATGGTTACCCTAGATTCGAGGTACTAAGATTTGGTGTCTTACTCCGTGCAGAAAATAGAAGATCAATGGAGTCTACTTGCACGAAGTGTTCCAGCTGCAACTGCAACTCACGCTCCACCTCATCTGGAGGTGTAACCTATGGCCCTCAAGCGGCCTCCCTGTTCACAATGCCGGTGAACCAAGTGACTCAGGCCACCACTGGTCTGTTCTTCGGGACAATGCTCCCACCCATGAACCTCAATGCTCCTGTACCATCACAAGAAGCTCCCAAGAGGTCGGTCTTTGATCGACTTACCACCGCTACGGCCCCTCTCAACGGGTCGTCCAGCTCCGGCGCCTCAGTCTTCGCCAAATTGGGCCAAAGTTCATGCGGGCCCATGATGAAGACTGCAGTTCCAGAACAGGTTATTCCGAAGAGGAAAGCCATCCCTCCTCCCAAAGTCGTCAAGGCGGCTTCTCCTGCCAAAGGGTCGGTCTTCATAAGACTGTCTGTTCCGGCTCCCGCTCCGGCTCCCATCCCTGCTCAAAAGTCTGTCTTTGACAGATTGGATATCGTTACTCAACGAACGTCGGTCTTCAAGAGGCTGGTACCGGCGACGCCTCACCAGAAACGGGGGCATGACGAAGCCGTCCCCATCGCCGAACCAACACCATCAGCTCGACACGCTCGACGTCATCACTGGCGTCGAGTAAGGTAGGCTGTGGGTGTTCCCGCCAAAAATTTCTGCGCAAAAGAGTCCAAGGTATCAAATGGCAGCGATACGCTTAAGAAAATGCGAACCAGTATCTTCCGGCCTGTATTTAGATAAACTCCCCAATCAGATACTGTTAAATTATGATGGTATTGAAAGCATCTCGAAAAACCCTTCGATTTGATATACTATGGGCCTCATAATTCATCCGGGATCAAAAGTTATGAGCAAATGTGTTATGCACATGTGATCTAAGAAAGAAAATGCGAACCAGTATTTTCCGAGATGTATTTTGACAAACTCCGGAATGAGAAATAGCTAAATTCTGATGATATTGAAAGCATCTTAAAAATACCTTCGATTTGATATATTATGGGCCTCATAATTCATCCGGGATCAAAAGTTATGAGCAAATGTCTATGCACATGTGATCTAAGGAAGAAGATGCGAACCAGTATTTTCCGAGCTGTATTTTGACAAACTCCGGAATGAGAAATGACTAAATTCTGATGATATTAAAAGAATCTCGAAAAGACCTTCGATTTGATATATTATGGGCCTCATAATTCATCCGAGATCAAAAGTTATGAGCAAATGTGTTATGCACGTGCAATCTAAAGTAATGCTCTACTACATGGGGAATGCATTTTTTAGTCTCACATCGAGAAAAGGAGAAATGACTTCTCTACCACATCCATATAAATAAGAGGGGATACCTCTTAGAAAGGGTAGAGTTAAATCCTCAAAGGATTCAATACTCAAAGGAGCTTAGTTCTCCAAAAGAGCTTAGTTCTCCAAGATAGGAGCATGCTCCTCCCCATAATGTGCATATGCGCAAACGCCATGCGCTATGTGCAACGCTCGTGTGCCCGCCATGCGACACCACGAACGCACGTACGCACCACATGAGAACATTTAATAATATTAAAAGGAGCCAGTTCTCCATATATAGAAGTCCTGCTTCTCCTCATAATGCGCATGTGCGCCACGTGCAACGCACGTGAGCACCACATGAGAACATTTAATAATATTAAAAGGAGCCAGTTCCCCATATATAGAAGCCATGCCTCTCCTTATAATGCGCATGTGCGCCATGTGCAACGCACGTGTGCCCGCCACGCGCGCACCACGTGCAACGCACGTGCGCACCACATGAGAATATTCAATTAAAAGGAGACCCGTTCTCCATAGGAGCTTGCTCCCCCCATAATACGCAAATGCGCAAGCTCCATGTGCGCTACATGCAAATATGAGCGCCCAACACGTGCGACGCACGTGCGCCCAACACGTGCGACGCACGTGCGCGAACGCAACGAAGCCTTTTTCAGCAGCGAGAAGCTTAAGCTTCAGCCTGTTCTTCCCCCCAATGAGTGAGACATGGTTCAAAGGGTACATCCCTCCACACCTTCGATATATGGCACTGTAATCTCTCAGTGTCGTCGGAGAGGTGGTGGGTCCCAACGACCAATAATCCTTCTTTCTAAAATAAAAAAAAAGAGAAGAAGAGAGAATATTGACAGAAAAACAGAGAAAGAATTCAGAGAAATCCTAAAAAGAAAGTTTGAGAAGAAATCAGAAAGAAAAGAAGCTAAACCTTTGAAAAGGAAAATTTCTTCTGAAAAGATCAATGATCTAAGAACAAGATCAAGATCTTAAAATAAAAACAAAAGATCAAATAATAAGAATAAAATAAGAAGTAATATACTTCTTTATTAGATCATTTGATCTACACAAAGTCATTGCCTTTTGATGAACCACTGGTTCTGGAATCTTAAAAAGATTCTTTTCTTGAATCCAAAATTGGATCAAGATATTAAAACAGTGCATTGCACTTGTAAATCTGTACTGTTGCGCTCTTGGGTTGGCGCAAGCCACCAAAGAGCGCCACGTGTCAGCTCCAGAACAACTTGCGCTATGCACTTTTAAGATAGAGCCTTGCTCTCTGAAACCGGCGCAACTCACCAGAGCGCGCCACGTGTCAGCAGCGCGAGCGCAGCGCACTGGCGCAGCGCCCTGCGCTTGCGTGACACGTGTCATCACCACAAGCGCTTGCGCTCAGTGATTGGCGCAAAGTGCCTGACAAATGCAATGCATTGTTTACTAAAGGGCCATGCCCAAATCAAAAAGGCCTAGTAGGCCAAAATAAATGGCAATGCAATAAAAGGGCAGAGCCCAAACAAAATTGATGCTCTGCATCATTTATAAAAGGGCAGAGCCCAAACAAAATAAAATGCAGAGCCCAGACAAAATTGATGTTCTGCCTCATTCATAAATGGGCAGAGCCCAAACAGAATAAAAAATGCAATGCATTATTTAAAAAGGGGCAAAGCCTTAGCACAGGCCTATTAGGCCAAAAACAAATAAAAGCGTTGAACATTTTTTTAACTGGGCTTAGCCCAATCATGGCCGTAAGTCCTCAAATTAAATTGACCGAGCACGGCTGCTCTCTTAAATCAATTTACATCCGGTTCGAGGGTATATCTCCGAACTCCTCTGACTCCTATCGTTGTAATCCTTCAACGACGTCAGAGAGGTGACGGGTCCCGACAACCACATATCAACACGGACTGTGGGGTCCTTAAACCCACGGACTTATGCGTCCTTAAACCAAGATACGGACTGTGGGGTCCTTAAACCCACGGACTTATGCGTCCTTAAACTAAAACACGGACTGTGGGGTCCTTAAACCCACGGACTTAAGCGTCCTTAAACTACCTATGGACCACCATGTCCCTAAACTGGAATATGGACCACCATGTCCCTAAACTGGAATATGGACCGCAATGTCCTTAAACTACCTATGGGCCACTATGTCCCTAAACTGGAACAATAGAGCCACAAATGCTCTTTTGTCGGATCTAAACGATCCCGTTAAGTTGATCTTAGTCTCAAATCAGACTAACGTATCCTTAACAAACGTTTAAGTTGATCTTAGTCCCAAATGAGGCTAACGTATCCTTAAACTAAAACATCAAACCCAAATCTAAGTAAATACGGATTTGGACTACTCCACGTCCTACAGGCGATGGCATAACTTAGTCTCCGTATACAATCCACGGGCATCCACAAACAAAACAAACACACACGACACGAAGTGAAATTCTGGAGAAGGAGAAAGTGGCTACCGTGATGCGGTAGCGTAATTAACTGCAGGGGCTTGTGCCTGCAGGGAAGAGCGTCCCTACAATCAAAAACCCCTCAAACGAGGGGGAATCTGACGAAGTCTGCTACATCGGCCGTATCTGTTTAAACCTCCGATACACGATGCCATAAATCAACTTGGCATCTTCAGAGAGGTAGACGGATAAAATCATATAGCATCTGCCCCGAATCTCAAGCAAGACGTCTTTCGCGTCGTCGGCCGTCATTCGGAGGGGAACAGATTCTGGCACGCCCGGTGGGACCTTTTCCTCTTTCCACTCCACCCTTCGTGTGTCGTGTTTTTCCCGCGATCAAATAATCGCGGTGTGTATGTTTTTGGTTGCCCTTAGGGGAGTGGATATTGAAGCCGATATTTCGTCTTTATGAAGAATGGCATTTGCTCCCACCCTAGCAACTCAGGCTTTGTCATACCCGGCGGAGTCAAGTATGGGTCACTTGCAGCCTCAAATCTCTGCAATCTGGCTTTTCAAGAAATTAACGGGCTTCTTTTTGGGTCGATGCTCCCACCTCCCACCCTCGGTACCTCAACGCCGATGGAGGAAGCCCAGAGGATGTTTGTCGCCTACAGGCAGGCTCCCCAAGCAGCAGCCTTGCCGACGGAATCGGTTCTCAAACAGCTGGCACATGCCAAAGACCAAGGTCGACGCAGGGGGCAGAATATTCAAGCTATTCAAGAAATCAATGGCTTCAAATTTCACTAACTGCAACAGCAACTCTCGCTCTGTCCCATCTGGAGGAGTAACCTACGGGCCCTAAGCGGCCTCCCTTTTCACTATGCCAGTGGAGCAGGTAACTCAAGCCACCACTGGGCTCTTCTTCGGGACCATGCTCCCGCCAACGAGCGTCAGCGCTCCTTTACCATCGCAAGAAGCTCCCAAGAAGTCGTTTTTCAGCGCTCCTGTGTTTATTTACGCCTTACTTTGCATTATACTGTATATATGCACACACAAAAAATTATGATAATAAAAGAGTAGAAAGTGAAAAATTATATTTAAAAGATAGGAATAGTTTAAGAAAAACAAGAAAGTTAGATGTTTTCTTAAATGAAACTAGTAATAAGTGGTTATAAGCTGCTGTCCCAAAAGTTAGTAAGATGAAGGAAATTACTAATCTGAGGATAAAAATAAGCCTGAAAAATAGTTCCTATTCTGGAAGCCAAACATTTGAATGTTGAAACCCTACTATACGCACGTACACACATCTTGAAACTCGGGATAGTAGAGGATACCTTGAAATGCTCTTGTCTAGAAACCAAAGTATGAAGAAAATAAAAGTGGAGAATAAAAGATAAAATGGTGAAAAGAAAAATGAACACTGGTTTTTTTATCACCGAGGCAGCAATAAAAAAAATATAGCGAGGGTGCTTTATCACCTAGTGTCTTAGACCAACTGGTTTGGGAGCCACTGCTAAGCCTTAGGTGTTGCAAGACGAGGAAAAACACCTAATTAGCAAGCACATGAGTAATCGATCGGTTAGTACCTCAAGAAGTATTAACGGTCGCATGAAGAATGTGTGAGCAAATTCCATCTAAATATCTATTAAAAAGTACTGAGGTAGATGGACAAGAGTATGATTGCTTGAATTGAATTCTCTGAGTGTAGGGATGTCCAGTTCACACACGTAGGGGTATATGATCAATTTTTGGAAGAAAGGTAGGAATGAAAACTAAAGGCGATATTTTATTTAGGGATGATGTGATTTCTAATATCTTTTCATGACTATTAAGATAGGGCTCATAGCAACTGAAAAGCTGGTAGAGTTGAAAACTCTTATTTTCAAGTTCTTTCTTTTATAGTTCTTATCTTTATATAACTTTCACCATCTCTCTTTTATTATACGATTTTGTGGGTGTAATCCGCTGAAAACCCTCAGGAGACAACACCCCTCCTACTAGGGATATACCACTGGCGCCGAGTAAGGAAGACCGGGGGCAACTCTCCTTCTGGACTGACTCCGCCGACTCCAACAACGGAAATTGATGCTGCTGTTCCAACTGGAAACAGCTTTGAACCACTTAGGAAGGTCCACAAGAACTCTCCGACCGCTGTGCTGAAAAGATCTCCTCCACCTATGGAGAGCGCTACAAAGGTGAAGCCGGAAAAGCCCCCTCAACGGCTGTCCTCTAAAATCTACAAGGTCTGGCGTCAAGTCCAAGACTCGGTAATTGATCAAGATTATCCCCGCCGACAGAAAAAGGTGAAAGTTCAGCGGGAAGAGGACCATCCTATCAAGCCACAAAAGGCGATAGCTACTTGGGTGCCCGCTGCAACGGCTCCCTCAACCTCGACCGCCCATGAAAGAGGAGAAGGACGGAGAAAATCCCTGGGTCTGCGACGAACTGCAAGACCACTGAACCCAAACACCCCAAGTCTGGGGGCATGATGGCACATACCGTCTATATGGGCATCCGGAAAAGAGGATAGCCATGTCTTCGCAGGTCATAGACCGCTTACGCGATCAATGACTAAGGCTCAGGGGCAACAACAACAAAAGCTCCAAGAAATGCTGACAGCCATGGACGCACTTACGGGACCGAAAGCAAGCCCGGAGACATCCTCGGATCAGCGCCGTGAGCAAGAAACTGATGCCGAGTTTTTTTCAGAGAATCCTCGAAAAGAAGGACAAAGAGGTAGCGGAACAAGCTGCCAACATAAAACAAATTCAAGACGAGGAAAAGGTTTGCTAAAGCCATATCAATGGGAATGAAGCTACCACCCTCTGAAGAAAACACTCTCGGTGGAGTAGAGATGCATCCTAATTACTGCCTATATCATCAGAAGATCGCACATCCCACTAAAGACTGCGACTCTTTTAAGTGTTGGTGGCAAGGGTATGTCGCTCACAGGAAACACTTCAACAGGACAAAGCGTGAAGCTCGTAGACAACGAAAAATACGACAGATGAGCATAAAAGAGTTGCCGGCAATTGTCATAGGGATGACCCCGGGGGATCACGAGTTCTCACCTTCGGGAGCGATTCCGACGAAAAAGCAGCCCTCGGCCCTCTCTTCAAGGAGTCCATCTCTGAAGGATTGAGGAGTTGCGAGAACATTCAGCTGTGCAATTGCACGATACTCGGAGAGAATCTCGGACCCACAAACAACGGAGCGAACAAAAAGGACAAAGGAAAAGGAAAAACAGCCTTCGTCGCCAGCGCTCAACAACAATCAAGTGACCCTAGACCGGTTTTTCGCCAAAGCAACAAGCGGTAACCTCTCTATGAGAAGTTGAAACGACCTTACTCATTTTCCCGGGATGAAACAAAGAGGCTGTTCGAACTAGCAGTGCACAACAGGCTTATCACTCTACCGGAGCCGAAACACCAGCTACAACTGAATCATGTCAACAATCCTGATTACTGCCCTTACCACCAAGTATTGGGCCATCCGATCGAAAACTGCTACGTTTTCAAAAACTGGGTTGAAGACCAATACCAACAGGGCGAGTTCGCGTCGTCCGAAAACTGGAATGTGAGCCCGCCACAACCACATGCTCCAAGAAAGATGGATATGCCGGGGGCATCATGCTCATTCATAGGGAAAGCCCCATTGAACCAGCATCATCCAGGGGATATCGATTCATCTTGGCGACGACTGATTATTTCTCCAAATGGGCAGAAGCAGTACCGCTGAGGGAAGTAAAGACGGAGAATATCCTCCATTTCTTCAAGACGCACGTCATCAATCGTTTTGGAACTCCGAGACGGATTATCTCCGATAACGGGCCAGCCTACAGAAGCCACAAAATCAGTCGCTTCGCGCAACAGCATAATATAGACTGGAGATATTCCTCAGTTTATAATCCGCGAGCTAACGGTCTAGCTGAAGCCTTCAACAAGACCTTGACAAAGATCGTGAAGAAAACGGTGTCCCGAAATAAGAAGGACTGGCACGAGAGACTGCAAGAGGCTCTCTGGGCGTATCGAACTACGTTCAAGACGGCCACGAACACAACGCCGTACGCGTTGGTATTCGGTACAGAAGCAGTACTCTCCCTCGAGATAGAGTTACCCTCTCTACGAGTGGCAGTCCACTACGAGCTGACGGACGAAGAAAATGCTCACCTTCGGCTTGAGGAGCTTGATGCCCTTGATAAAACCCGGCTCATAGCGCAACAAAATCTAGAAGCTTATAAAGCAAAGATGACGCGCTCATATGAAAGATTGACCCGACCGAGGATATTCCGCCAAGGCGAACTCGTGCTAGTGATCAAAAGACCTATGATCCCCAATCGCGCCAAGCGGGGAAAATTCGAGCCGAACTATAAAGGCCCGTACATCATAGACAAGGTCTACCAGGGTGGAGCCTATCTACTCATGGTATGCACGGTGAAAGGCCTTACAGGCCAATAAATGGTCGATTCCTAAAGAAATACTACGCTTAGCGAGTTACTGCCTAGGTCAATGATAGATGATGACGACTATGTCCGCTCGCTATCTTCCTAAGCTCAAACTTTATAAGTAGTGGCCAGCCTTCTCCTGGACGGACCGAAATGTCCTTAAACTAATAGCGGACCGAAACGTCTTTAAACTAACAACGGACCGAAACGTTCTTAAACTACTACCACAGCATCTTCAGGCTGACGAGATGAATAAAAGAAAAAGGAAAAAAATATTAAAAAATATATTTATATATATATATATATAAAACGGTATGTCCATAAGCAAAATAGGCACGGATGAAAACCCGAAAGGGTTCCGTGAGTAAAAACAGCAGGGCTACCGGCGAGTGTTGTGAAAACCCGAAAGGGCACGACCTCGTAAAAAAAAGGGAAAAGAATAAAAGAATAAAAAAAAGGTACGTCCATAAGCAAAATGGGCACGAATGAAAACCCGAAAGAGCTCCGTGAGTAAAAACAGCAGGGCTACCGGCGAGTGTTCATGAAAACCCGGAAGGGCGCGACCTCGTAAAAAAAAGAATAAAAAGAATAAAAAAAACGGTATGTCCATAAGCAAAATGGGCACGGATGAAAACCCGAAAGGGCTCCGTGAGTAAAAACAACAGGACTACCGGCGAGTATTTGTGAAAACCTGAGAGGGCGCAACCTCGTTAAAGGACACTTACAGGGTTCTCTCGACCTTGTAAGGAGAAACCACCCGCGTGAGATCCTTACGACTCACAAGGGAGCAATGCACTTAGGGATCCTCAGGATTCCTAAGGAGAAAATACACTTGCGAGATCTTCACGACTCGTAAGGAGAACTCTCTTATGGGACCCTCACGGCTCATAGGATTTGAAAGTCTTAAGTTACAGAGACATAAACCTGTGCTTAAGCAAACCCCACAACTTTTGATATTGCCCTACAAATGGCTCAATACTGACCCTTGTATACAATCCACGGGCGCGAATAAACATTTCCCTAACAAAGTCCCATCCGTGACTAGGGATATGCTCGTACAGCAAACAACCCTTGTAAGTCCTCTCGACTTACAAGGAGAAAACCCTCTTGTAGGATCCTTACGACTTATAGAGGAACAAACACTTAGGAATTCTCATGGTGCCTAAGGAGAAAACACACCTACGAGATCCTCACGACTTGTAGGGAGAAATACCTTTGTGAGACCCTTACGGCTCATGAAGTTAAAAGCCTTAGTCGGCAGGACCTTAACCCTGTTCGCTAAGCCACCTTTGTTCGACATCGACAAAGGCAAATGATGATTCGCTCCTGGCAACATCCCAGTTGTAGCGGTGCTGATGCCGAAATCGGTGTCTAATTTCAGGTTTACGGCGAAAAGCCGGTAGGCCGCACATGCATATAAAATAGCCGAAATGATTGGGCAACTCGCAATAAAAAGCAACGAGTAAAAATAAAATAAATAGCTGAAATAATTGGGCATCGCGAAAAATAGCCGAAATGATTGGGCAATCGCGACTTTCGCGATGTAAAAAGCTGAAATGATAGAGCATCGCAGAAAGAAATAAAAAAAATGAAAGAATGAAACTTTTTCCCTGCAGGTAAGTCCATAGTGACCCCTGTATACAATCCATGGGCATAAACAAAAAAAGAAAGGGGACTACATTTCCCCACCAGGCTACGTCAAAGGGAAGTCAGATCTCGACGACCACATCTACAGCCTGGAGACCAACAGCGGCGTTCCTCCTCATTCCAGCAGGACACGGACGTGACATCACCAATCGGAGCCACGGCAAAGTCCCCAGTTCCAAGACTCTACGGTTCACAGACAACCTAGAGTCAGCCAATGACCTCCATCTCGGAAACAAGTCAGCCAATGACCTCCGTCTCGGAAACAAGTCAGCCAATGACCTCCGTCTCGGAAACAAGTCAACAAATGACCTCCGTCGCGGAAACAAGTCAGCCAATGACCTCCGTCTCGGAAACAAGTCAGCCAATGACCTCCGTCGTGGAAACAAGTCAGCAAATGACCTCCGTCGCAGAAACAAGTCAGCCAATGACCTCCGTCGCGGAAACAAGTCAGCCAATGACCTCCGTCGCGGAAACAAGTCATCCAATGACCTCCGTCTCGGAAACAAGTCATCCAATGACCTCCGTCTCGGAAACAAGTCAGCCAATGACCTCCGTCGCGGAAACAAGTCAGCCAATGACCTCCGTCTCGGAAACAAGTCGCCAATGACCTCCGTCGCGGAAACAAGTCAGCCAATGACCTCCGTCGTGGAAACAAGTCATCCAATGACCTCCGTCGCGGAAACAAGTCAGCCAATGACCTCCGTCGCGGAAACAAGTCAGCCAATGACCTCCGTCGCGGAAACAAGTCAGCCAAAGACCTCCGTCGCGGAAACAAGTCATCTAATGACCTCCGTCGCGGAAACAAGTCAGCCAATGACCTCCGTCTCGGAAACAAGTCATCCAATGACCTCCATCGCGGAAACAAGTCGCCAACGACCTCCGTCGCGGAAACAAGTCAGCCAATGACCTCCGTCTTGGAAACAAGTCAGCCAATGACCTCCGTCGTGGAAACAAGTCAGCCAATGACCTCCGTCGTGGAAACAAGTCAGCAAATGATCTCCGTCGCGGAAACAAGTCAGCCAATGACCTCCGTCGCGGAAACAAGTCAGCCAATGACCTCCGTCGCGGAAACAAGTCATCCAATGACCCCCGTCTCGGAAACAAGTCAGCCAACGACCTCCGTTGCGGAAACAAGTCACCCAACGACCTCCGTCGCGGAAACAAGTCACCCAACGACCTCCGTCTCGGAAACAAGTCACCCAACGACCTCCGTCGCGGAAACAAGTCAGCCAACGACCTCCGTCTCGGAAACAAGTCAGCCAACGACCTCCGTCTCGAAAACAAGTCAGCCAACGACCTCCGTCTCGAAAACAAGTCATCCAATGACCTCCGTCGCGGAAACAAGTCAGCCAATGACCTCCGTCTCGGAAACAAGTCAGCCAATGACCTCCGTCTCGAAAACAAGTCGACCAATGACCTCCGTCTCGGAAACAAGTCAGCCATGGACCTCCGTCTCGGAAACAAGTCAGCCAATGACCTCCGTCGCGGAAACAAATCAGCCAATGACCTCCTCGTCGGAACAACGCTCCGACCCGGAAACAAGTCAACCAACGACCTCCCCGTCGGAGCAATACTTCGACTCGGAAACAAGTCAACTCATCAACCACTTACGAGTCCTCTCGACTTGTAAGGGAGAAAATTCTCTTATAAGATCCTTACGACTTATAAGAGAAAACGCACTTAGGAATCCTCACGATTCCTAAGGAGAAAATACACCTACGAGATCCTCTCGATCCGTAGGGAGAAAAGTCTTTATGAGACCCTCACGGCTCATAAAGTTGAAAAGTCTTAGGTGGCAGATCCTACCCCTGTCTTCTAAGCCATTACTGTCCTACAAAGAGGTTAAGATGGACCATCTATGAGCCACACTTGCTAAAGCTACATGCCACTTAAATGGAGAAGTTACTCATGAGCATATAAACCACTTCACATCAGAGTAAAACATAAAGAAATAGAAGGGTGCGGCTCATGGAATTGAGAGTTTGGAACTATATCTTTTAAGAGTCGAGATTTGAGTCAATGATAAATGACGATGCTTGTGTCCGCTCGTTATCTTCTCAGATCAAGATTCTGAAAGTTATATACCAACCCGAAACTGGTCATACGCTATGCATTACTCTACACTACTTCACCCACATATATACTTACGTGGGCAAAGTAGTGGGGGGCATTTGTTCCCGCCAAAAATTTCTGCGCAAAAGAGTCCAAGGTATCAAATGGCAGCGATACGCTTAAGAAAATGCGAACCAGTATCTTTCGGCCTGTATTTTGACAAATTCCGGAATGAGAAATAGCTAAATTCTGATGGTATTGAAAGCATCTTGAAAAAACCATCGATTTGATATATTATGGGCCTCATAATTCATCCGGGATCAAAAGTTATGAGCAAATGTGTTATGCACATGTGATCTAAGAAAGAATATGCGAATCCGTATTTTCCGAGCTGTATTTTGACAAATTCCGGAATAAGAAATAGCTAAATTCTGATGGTATTGAAAGTATCTTGAAAAGACCTTCGATTTGATATATTATGGGCCTCATAATTCATCCGGGATCAAAAGTTATGAGCAAATGTCTATGCACATGTGATCTAAGGAAGAAGATGCGAAGCAGTATTTTCCGAGCTGTATTTTGACAAACTCCGGAATGAGAAATGGCTAAATTCTGATGATATTGAACGAATCTCGAAAAGACCTTCGATTTGATATATTATGGGCCTCATAATTCATCCGAGATCAAAAGTTATGAGCAAATGTGTTATGCACGTGCAATCTAAAGTAATGTTCTACTACATGGGGAATGCATTTTTTAGTCCCACAACGGGAAAAGGAGAGATGGCTTCTCTACCACTCCCATATAAATAAGAGGGGATACCTCTTAGAAAGGGTAGAGTTAAATCCTCAAAGGATTCAATACTCAAAGGAGCTTAAATCTCCAAGATAGGAGCATGCACCTCCCCATAATGCGCATATGCGCAAACGCCATGTGCGCTACGTGCAACACATGTGTGCCCGCCATGCGGCACCACGTGCAACGCACGTGCGCACCGCATGAGAACATTTAATAATATTAAAAGGAGTCAGTTCTCCATATATAGAAGCCCCGCTTCTCCTCATAATGTGTATGTGCGCCACGTGTAACGCACGTGTGCCCGCCACGCGCGCACTACGTGCAACGCACGTGAGCACTACATGAGAACATTTAATAATATTAAAAGGAGCCAGTTCTCCATATATAGAAGCTCTGCTTCTCCTCATAATGCGCATGTGCGCCATGTATTCCAGTTTAGGGACATAGTGGTTTATAGGTAGTTTAAGGACATTGTGGTCCGTATTCTAGTTTAGGGACATAGAGGTCCATATTCTCAATCTTTCACAAATGTGTTATGCACATGCGATCTAAGAAAGAAGATGCGAACCAGTATTTTTCGAGCTGTATTTTGACAAACTCTGGAATGAGAAACAACTAAATTCTGATGGTATTGAAAGCATCTTGAAAAGACCTTCGATTTGATATATTATGGGCTTCATAATTCATCCGGGATCAAAAGTTATGAGCAAATGTCTATGCACATGTGATCTATGGAAGAAGATGCGAACCAGTATTTTCCGAGCTGTATTTTGACAAACTCCGGAACGAGAAATGGCTAAATTCTAATGATATTAAAAGCATCTCGAAAAGACCTTCGATTTGATATATTATGGGTCTCATAATGCATCCAAGATAAAAATTTACGTGCAAATGTGTTATGCACGTGCAATCTAAAGTAATGCTCTACTACATGGGGAATGCATTTTTTAGTCCCACATCGGGAAAAGGATAGATGGCTTCTCTACCATTCCCATATAAATAAGAGGGGATACCTCTTAGAAAGGGTAGAGTTAAATCCTCAAAGGATTCAATACTCAAAGGAGCTTAGTTTTCCAAGATAGGAGCATGCTCCTCTCCATAATGCGCATATGCGCAAACGCCATGTGCGCTACGTGCAATGCATGTGAGCCCGTCATGCGGCACCGCGTGCAACGCACGTGCGCACCACATGAGAACATTTAATAATATTAAAAGGAGCCAGTTCTCCATATATAGAAGCCATGCTTCTCCTCATAATGCGCATGTGCGCCACGTGCAACGCACGTGTGCTCGCCACGCGCGCACTACGTGCAACGCACGTGAGCACCACATGAGAACATTTAATAATATTAAAAGGAGCCGGTTCTCTATATATAGAAGCCATGCTTCTCCTCATAATGTGCATGTACGCCACGTGCAACGCACGTGTGCCCGCCACGCGCGCACCACGTGCAACGCACGTGCGCACCACATGAGAATATTCAATTAAAAGGAGACTCGTTCTCCATAGGAGCTTGCTCCCCCCATAATGCGCATATGCGCAAGCTCCATGTGCGCTACGTGCAAATATGAGCGCCCAACACGTGCGACGCACGTGCGCGAACGCAAAGAAGCCTTTTTCAGCAGCGAGAAGCTTAAGCTCCAGCCTGTTCTTCCCCCCTAATGAGTGAGACATGGTTTAAAGGGTACATTCCTCCACACCTTCGATATATGACACTGTAATCTCTCAGTGTCGTCGGAGAGGTGGTGGGTCCCAACGACCAATGATCCTTCTTTCTAAAATAAAAAAAAGAGAAGAAGAGAGAACATTGACAGAGAAACAGAGAAAGAATTCAGAGAAATCCTAAAAAGAAAGTTTGAGAAGAAATCAGAAAGAAAAGAAGCTAAATCTTTGAAAAGAAGAATTTCTTCTGAAAAGATCAATGATCTAAGAACAAGATCAAGATCTTAAAATAAAAAGAAAAGATCTAATAATAAGAATAAAATAAGAAGTAATATACTTCTTTATTAGATCATTTAATCTACACAAAGGCATTGCCTTTTGATGAACCACTGGTTCTGGAATCTTAAAAAGATTCTTTTCTTGAATCCAAAATTGGATCAAGATATTAAAACAGTGCCTTGCACTTGTAAATCTGTACTGTTGCGCTCTTGGGTTGGCGCAAGCCATCAGAGAGCGCCACGTGTCAGCTCCAGAACAACTTGCGCTATGCGCTTTTAAGATAGAGCCTTGCTCTCTGAAACCGGCGCAACTCACCAGAGCGCGCCACGTGTCAGCAGCGCGAGCGCAGCGCACTGGCGCAGCGCCCTGCGCTTGCGTGACACGTGTCATCACCACAAGCGCTTGCGCTCAGTGATTGGCGCAAAGCGCCTGACAAATGCAATGCATTGTTTACTAAAGGGCCATGCCCAAATCAAAAAGTCCTAGTAGGCCAAAATAAATGGCAATGCAATAAAAGGGCAGAGCCCAAACAAAATTGATGCTCTGCATCATTTATAAAAGGGCAGAGCCCAAACAAAATAAAATGCAGAGCCCAGACAAAATTGATGTTCTGCCTCATTCATAAATGGGCAGAGCCCAAACAGAATAAAAAATGCAATGCATTATTTAAAAAGGGGCCAAGCCTTAGCACAGGCCTATTAGGCCAAAAACAAATAAAAGCGTTGAACGTTTTTTTAACTGGACCTAGCCCAATCATGGCCGTAAGTCCTCAAATTAAATTGACCGAGCACGGCTGCTCTCTTAAATCAATTTACATCCGGTTCGAGGGTACATCTCCGAACTCCTCTGACTCCTATCGTTGTAATCCTTCAACGACGTCAGAGAGGTGACGGGTCCCGACAACCACATATCAACACGGACTGTGGGGTCCTTAAACCCACGGACTTATGCGTCCTTAAACCAAGATACGGAATGTGGGGTCCTTAAACCCGCGGACTTATGTGTCCTTAAACTAAAACACGGACTGTGGGGTCCTTAAACCCACGGACTTAAGCGTCCTTAAACTACCTATGGACCACCATGTCCCTAAACTGGAATATGGACCACCATGTCCCTAAACTGGAATATGGACTGCAATGTCCTTAAACTACCTATGGACCACTATGTCCCTAAACTGGAACAATAGAGTCACAAATGCTCTTTTGTCGGATCTAAACGATCCCGTTAAGTTGATCTTAGTCTCAAATCAGACTAACGTATCCTTAACAAACGTTTAAGTTGATCTTAGTCCCAAATGAGGCTAACGTATCCTTAAACTAAAACATCAAACCCAAATCTAAGTAAATACGGATTTGGACTACTCCACGTCCTACGGGCGACGGCATAACTTAGTCTCGTATACAATCCACAGGCATCCACAAACAAAACAAACACACACGACACGAAGTGAAATTCTGGAGAAGGAGAAAGTGGCTACCGCGATGCGGTAGCGTAATTAACTGCAGGGGCTTGCGCCTGCAGGGAAGAGCGTCCCTACAATCAAAAACCCCTCAAACGAGGGGGAATCTGACAAAGTCTGCTACATCGGCCGCATCTGTTTAAACCTCCAATACACGGTGCCATAAATCAACTTGGCATCTTCGGAGAGGTAGACGGATAAAACCATATAGCATCTGCCTCGAATCTCAAGCAAGACTTCTTCCGCGTCGTCGGCCGCCATTCGGAAGGGAACATGGGGCAACTCCCCCTCTGGGCTAACTCCACCAGCCCCAACGGTGGAAGTCAATGCTGCTGTTCCAACCGAGAACAGGTTTGAATTGCTGAACAAGGTGCGCAGGAACTCTCCTACCGCCATACTGAAAAGATCTCCTCCACCGGTGGAGAATGTTACCGAAATAAAGCTGGAGCAACCCCCTCAGCGGCTGTCCTCCAAGGTTTATAAAGTCCGGCGATGGGTCCAGGAATCGGTGATTGATCAAGACTATCCCCGCCGACAGAAGAACCTGAAGGTTCAGTAGGAAGAGAATCGTCCTGGCAAGCCACAAAGGACGACAACCGCCTGTGTGCCCGCTGCAACGGCCCCCTCAGCATCGGCTGCTCAAAAGAGAAGGAGGCCAGAGAAAGCCCCTGTGAACGTGACGGGCTACAAAGACGCTAAGCCCGAACGCCCCAAGTCTAGGGGCGTAACGGTCCATATTGTTTACATGGCTTCCGGAAAAGAGGAAAGACGTGCTTCGACGGGTCACCGACCGCTCACCCGATCCGTGACCAAAGCCCAGGAGCAACAACAGAAGCTTCAGGAGATGCTGACTGCAATGGCCGCACTCACTGGGCCGAAAGAAACTCCAGAGACCTTAGAGCAGCGTCATGAACAAGAAACTGATGCTGACTTCCTCCGCAGAGTCCTCGAAAAGAAGGACAGAGAAGCTGCGGAACAGGCAGCCAATATAAAACGAATGGCTTTCTTATTCCAGGACATGGCTGGGATGATGTTACAACCGGAATCTCTAGCTGAAGACCCTCCAATTATTATTGAAGACGATAGAGTGGATACATCGAACCCTCCTCCGGCTCTTTCAGCAACCAAAAAGGAAACCATTTCCAAGGCCGCTCTGGATGACTATATAGCTCAGCAAATACGAGCTCACCAGGCGAATGAAGCGGCTGGGCAGATCGTTAAAACTGGGCGACCATATCCAGGCTGGTATGACCAAATAAAGTACCCGCCGGGATATACGATCCCTAAATTTCATGTATATAAAGGGACGGGAAATCCGCACCAGCATGTCGCCCAGTTCAGGGCTCTATGTGGTAACACCGGAGGCGATGATAAACTGCTACTTCGCCAGTTCGTCGGCAGCTTGTCAGAGACGGCGTTCGAGTGGTATTCTGAACTTCCAAACGACTCCGTCAAGACTTTTGCAGAGATAGAGCTATTATTCACCCAGCGATTCGCGAGCGTACCTCAATTACCGCGTTAATTAACGCCAGGGTGAAGCCAGGCGAAAATTGGATACAATACGCAATACGATGGCGGAATCTGTGATTGGAATGCGAGCAGCGCATTGAAGAAGCGCCATCCGTAGGCATGTTCGTGGGTACTCTTGACCCTCAAGCAACTATTTCCGAATTCATGATGTTCTTCAAGCCGACCACGTTCCAGGCCTTGATTGACAAGATGGCCCAAATGGACCAGATGGGCCATAGGCCTTCCTCTTCAAAGACGGAGCCTTGGAATGAAAAGGGCAAAGGGAAAACAACTTTCGTCGCCAACGCTCAACAACAACCGAGTGGCCCGAGATCGGTTTTTCGCCAAAGCAACAAGCGCCCATCCCTCGAGGAGAGACTCGGACGTCCTTACTCGTTTCCCCGGGATAAAACGAGGAGACTGTTCGAACTGGCAGTGCGCAATAGGCTCATTAATCTGCCGGATCCAAAACGTCCGTTGCAGCCGGGCGATGTCAAAAATTCTAATTACTGCCCTTACCACCAAGCAGTAAGCCATCCTATCGAAGATTGCTTCGTCTTTAAAGGCTGGATTGAAGACCAATACTAACAGGGCAAGTTCGCACTGTCCGAGAATTGGAAAGTAAGCCCGCCTCAGCCGCACGCTCCCAAAAAGGTGGACACGCCGGGGGCATCGTGCTCTTTTATAGGAGAAGCTCCATGGGAAGTTGTTCTTTCGGCAAAAACGAAAAGAATGCTGAACGATCTCCAAACATGCCCGGCGATCAGGTGGAAGAATCCGCTGGAACCCGAGATTATCAAGGGAATGCTGAAGCCGCGCCCAACTCCAAAAATTGGCGGAGATGGTCAAAGTGCTCACACCCAGCCGCTAAAATCTTCGAAGAAGAAGGAGAAATCCAAGAAGCTTGTGAAGCTTGGTGACAAGCGCACGGACCTGCAAAAGCAGATTGACGCACTGGAAGAGTATAACCAGAAGGCGCGGGCTCCAATCACACTCCAAGAATTTCTCAGTCACGTCCTTGAGGACGGAGATGATGGGGAAGACTCGTCGGATGAATCTGAACATTATGTGGCAAGCTGCCATGTGATCTCTCACTCGTCAATAAACGATGAAGAAGCTCCTTACACAGAAAAACTGGGGGCAGATCCTGAGCCGGAACTTCTAGGACCATCAGACGAAATGATTAATGCATTCCTGAACGAAGCCCGTCTGAAAAGCAAGGCTGATCGAGAACGCGAAATGGCCATATTTGAAAAAGCCAAACACCAGCGACTAGACGAAAGGGTTAAAACACTCCCACCAGATCAAAGCGCATCCGCCACAAATAAAAACAAGCTCAAGACAAGGAAAAGGTTCACCAAAGCCATATCTATGGGAATGAAGCTCCCCTCTTTCAGAGGAAATTCTCCCGCCGATATACATCTTAATGAAGCGGACGTACATCTTAACTTCTGCTTATATCATCAGAAGATTGCACACCCCACTGAAGAATGCAACGCCTTTAAAAATTGGTGGCAAGGATATGTTGCTCACTGGCAACACTTCAAGAGGATGAAACGTGAAGCTCGTCGACAGTAGAAAAATGCGACAGACGAACGAGAAAGAGTTGTCGATAACTGTCACATGGTTGATAGAAGGGGATCGCAAGTTCTCGCCTTTGGGAGCAATTCTGAAGAAGAAATTACTCTCGGCCCTCTCTTCAAGGAATCCACCTCAAGAAAAGAGGAAGAAACGAAGAGCTGCGAGAACATTCCACTACGCAATCGCACGCTACCTGAAAAGGATCTTGAACCCGCAAACAAGGGATCAAGCAAAAAGGATAAGGGGAAGGGAAAAGCGACCTTCGTCGCCAACGTTCAACAACAACTGAGTGGCCTGAGACCGGTTGCTCGTCGAAGCAAAAAGCCGCGATCCCTCGATGAGAAGTTGAAACGTCCTTACACATTTCTCAGGGATAAAATAAGGAGACTGTTCGAACTGGAAGTGCGCGACGGGCTCATCACGCTGCCAGATCCAAAACATCCGTCGCAAACGGGTGACGTTAACAATCCTAACTATTGTCCCTATCACAGAGTAATGGGTTACCCACTTGAAAATTGCTACGTCTTCAAAGGCTGGGTTGAGGATGAATACCAACAGGGCAGTTTCGCGTTGTCTTACAACTGGAAGGTAAACCCGCCACAACCACATGCTCAGAAAAGGATGGACATGCCGGGGGCATCATGCTCTTTTATAGGGGAAGCTTCATGAGAAATTGTTCTTTCGGCAAAAACTAAAAGAATGCTGAAAGATCTTCAAACATGTCCGATCTATGAACGACGGACCGAAACATACTTAAACTAACAACGGACTGGAACGACCTTAAACTAACAATGGACCAATATGTCCTAAAACTGGCCGTTGACCGAAACGTCGATAAACTACTGTGGGTTACAGCATCCCAAAGCTGATAAAAAGAGAGAGAGAGAAAGAATAAAAAAAAGAAAACGGTATGTCCATAAGCAAAATGGGCACGGATGAAAACCCGAAAGGGCTCCGTGAGTAAAAACAGCAGGGCTACCGGCGAGTTTTATGAAAACTCGAAAAGGCGCAACCTCGTTAAAAAAAACGGTATGTCCATAAGCAAAAGGGCACGGATGAAAACCCGAAAGGTCTCCGTGAGTAAAAACAGCAGGGCTATCGGCGAGTTTTGTGAAAACCCGAAAGGGCGCAATCTCGTTAAAAGACACTTGCAAGGTCCTCTCGACTTTATAAGGAGAAACCGCCTGCGTGAAATCCATACGACTCACAAGGGAGCAACACACTTAGGGATCCCCACGATCCCTAGGGAGAAATTACACTTGCGAGATCCTCACGGCTCTTAAGGAGAACCCTCTTATGAGACCCTCACGGCTTATAAGATTTGAAAGTCTTAAGCTACAGGAATCTGAACCTGTTCTTAAGCAGCCACCACAACCTCCAATGCTGCCCTACAAGCAGCTCAATGCTGACCCTTGTATACAATCCACGGGCGCGAATAAACATTTCCCTAACAAAATCCCTTCCGTGACTAGGGATATGTCTACTCGGTGAACAACCCTTGTAAGTCCTCTCGACTTGTAAGGAGAAAACACTCTTATAAGATCCTTACGACTTATAAGAGAATATGCACTTAGGAATCCTCACGATCCTAAGGAGAAAATACACCTACGAGATCCTCACGACTCGTAGGGAGAAAAATCTTTATGAGACCCTTACGGCTCATGAAGTCAAAAGCCTTAGTCGACAGGATCCTAACCCTGTTCGCTAAGCCACCTTTGTTCAATATCGACAAAAGCAGATGATGATTCACTCCTGGCAATATTCCAGTTGTAGCGGTGCAGATGCCGAAATCGGTGTCTAATTCCAAGCCTGCAACAAAATCAGCAAGTAAAAATGTATGCATACAAAATAGCCGAAATGATGGGGCAACTTGCAAATCAGCAAGTAAAAATATATGCATACAAAAATAGCCGAAATGGTTGGGCAACTCGCAGTAAAAAGTAGCAAGTAAAAATAAAAAAATAGCCGAAATGATTGGGCACCGCGAAAAATAGCCGAAATGATCGGGCAATCATGACTTTCGCGATATTAAAAGCTGAAATGATAGATCATCGCGGAAAGAAAGAAATAAAAAAATGAAATGAAACTTTTTGCCCTACAGGTGAGATCACATCGATCCCTGTATACAATCTAGGGGCACAAACAAAGAGGGAACCATACCTTCCCACCAGGCTCCATCAGAAAGCGAAGCCAAATCTCGACGGTTCACAGAAAACCTAGAGACCTCCTCAGCATTCATCTCGATACAGCAGACGAGATGTCAATGACGGCGTTCCTTCGCAGTCCAGTAGGATGCAGATGCAACGTCAACAAAAGACCTTACGGTCGAAACAAAGCGGAGCGACGGCAAAATCCCAGTTCCACCTCAGCATTCGTCTCGATACAGCAGACGAGATGTCAATGACAGCGTTCCTTCGCAGTCCAGCAGGATGCAGATGCAACGTCAACAAAAGACCTTACGGTCGAAACAAAGTGGAGCGACGGCAAAATCCCAGCTCCACCTCAGCATTCGTCTCGATACAGCAGACAAGATGTCAACGACGGCGTTCCTTTGCAGTCCAGCAGGATGCAGATGCAACGTCAACAAAAGACCTTACGGTCGAAACAAAGCGGAGCGACGGCAAAATCCCAGCTCCACCTCAGAATTCGTCTCGATACACCAAACGTAATGTCAACAACGACGTTCCTTCGTAGTCCAGCAAGATGCAGATGCAACGTCAACGAAAGACCTCACGGTCGAAACAAAGCGGGGTGATGGCAAAATCCCAACTCCACCTCAGGATTCGTCTCGTTACAGCAGACGCAATGTCAACGACGGCGTTCCTTCGCAGTCCAGCAGGATGCAGATGCAACGTCAACAAAAGACCTCATGTTCGAAACAAAATGAAGTGATGGAAAAATCCCAGCTCCACCTCAACGTTCATTTCGATACAGCAGACGAGATGTCACTACAGCGTCCTTCCTCCAATAGGATTCGGACACGCCAAAGCAAACGCAGCGAAGGCCAAATTCCTACCTTCAGGGTCTTGACGGTAACTCATATAAAACCTGAAATACTATCAGAGATCATCCCACGTGGAGTGGTCACCACCTCGACGGTCGTCTCGATACAGTAGACGCGATGTTACCACAGCGTTCTTCCTCCAACATGATTCAGACGCGACAATCAAACAACGGAGCCACGGCAAAATCCCTAGTTCCAAACCTCGACGGTTCACACGCAACCTAGAGACAACCACGAAATCCGTCTCGAGACAGCAGATGCAGTGCTAGCAAACGAAGCGAAGGCTAAATTCCTAGCTTCAGGGTCTTGACGGAAACCCATATAAAACCTGAAAGACTATCGGAGATCATCCCACACCAGCGCAGAGTGATTATGACTCATTGGGGCCCTCCAAAATGAGCCTAACCTCAAGTAAAAAGTGGCATGGCAAAATTCCTAACGCTTGCTCTTCCGACGGTCAAACTGCCTAGGAAGATTTCTTGAAGACGTCTTGTCCAGCCCCTGAAGGGATCAGAGACACGATAGTCGCAAGGCTGCTCGAATAGCAAGATTTCCTATTGAGGAATACATCAGCTAACGCGACGGTACGACGGGCAAAACCCTAATACCACAAACCCTAACGGACCTTTGTTGTAAAGAGCAGAGGTTAACTGTAACGTTAGGACATCCTTGCGAGAACTTTTCGATTCGTCTCGACTCGTAAGGCAAAGCCTTAGGCAACGGGGATCGAAAAACCTGTTTCCTAAGCACTGGGGCCCTGCAAGTTAGTCCAAGATGGACTCTTGCATACTATTCACGGGTCACACTCTCTAAGGTCGAATCTCGACAAGGAGGGAAACAACCGCTTACGAGTCCTCTCGACTTGTAGGAGGGAAAATTCTCTTGTGAGATCCTTACGACTCTCAAGAGAAAACGCGCTTAGGGATCCTCACGATTCCTAAGGAGAAAATACACCTGCGAGATCCTCTCGACTCGTAGGGAGAAAAGTCTTTATGAGACCCTCACGGCTCATGAAGTTGAAAAGTCTTAGGCAGCAGATCTGAACCTGCTTCCTAAGCCATCACTACTTTTCGAAGAAGCCAAAACAAGACGCTCACTCTATCATCTGCCGACTATGCTTGCCAGAGTAACATACCAACAACACAGCAAAGAGAAGAAAAAAACAGTGGGAGATAAGAAAAATGTGTCTTTATTCATGAACTCAATTGAATACAAGATACATCATATAAAAGAATAAAAATGGATACATGTTATTCAAAGATTACAAGTGTTCAATCTATACAAAAACAGCTACTGGGAGGGAGGCGTCTTCAATAAATCAGCTAGCTGCTCTCGCACTCCTCCCAACTCCTTCTCACGATCAGCCGCCGCGGCCAGCTCTACTTCAATTTGGGCCCGTTGCTGCAGATAAGATGAAAGTTTCTGATCAATTTCCTGCTGAGCAGCCTCCTGACTCTGCGCAACCTGGTCACTAAGATCAAGCTTCTTCCTCAACACCAGCCCGTCAGAGATACATCGTTGAAGGTTTTCAAAGATGAAGTTCAGCTGGGTGGCATTTGCTGCAACCTCAGCGTGCAGTTGAACAGATTCAGTGGAAGTCACCTCACGTTCCTTTCGCATAAGGGTTGCCTCTCGTTCGAAATAGCGAAAGAACGGAACGCTCTGCTCAACCCAAGCAGCTCGCTGGGAGTTCAAAGCCAACACCTCCGGAACAGGATGCCTAAGCTCAAGCTCGTGCAAGCAGGCCTCAATCTTTCGGCAGTGGTTAACCCAAGACTCGACGACGCCTTCATTATGGAAGTTCATGAGCGTCGTCGGCATTAGATTAACCTCTGCAGCAAAGTCCGCAGCAAGTGTGGGAGCCTCCACTTCAAGCTCCTCAATATAGTCGCTTAACATGCGCAGACTATTCGCGGCACCCTTCGAGGATGGACGTCTGGAAAAGGGTCCGGCCGGCATTATGACGCGAGACTCGAACGGGGCTGGAGTCGATATGACGGCTGCAAAACAAATCACAATCAGATGACGGTTCAAGAAGTAAAGAAAATGCACAAAAAAGAGTCCACTATACCAGCTGCAACAGGGGGCAGAGCTGGGAGTACTGGTGGCGCAACAATAGCCGTGTCCCCGCCTTCGATTTGTAAGGCTACAAGAGATAAAAAGAGGGATTAGCAATAATGTGACTGCTCGTTAAAGAGAGGACGTCGTTTAGAAAAGATATTCACCGACACCACCAGGCGGACTAATCTCTGACAGGAAGGAGAAGTGTGGGCGCAGCACCTGATACAGGTGGTCAAAAAGGACTCCTGCAAAGACGCAGTAATGCAATGTCAGTACATAAGCCATACAGCCTAAAAATAAGGCTGATGGGTCACGAATCCGCACCTTCCAACATCCCAGATTGTATGAGAGAAGGTAGAGGAGGGCTCACCGTCAAGGCGGTAGATGATGGCGCTGCCTCGGGTAGCGCGACCTCAGCGCTCGCCACACTTGCATTAGAAACAAGATAAATACTGTCAGGAAAGATTGAAAAGGATTGCAGAATAAAGAGAAAAGCAATGACCCAAAATCTACCTGATGAGTTGCCAGTCGGAACCGCGATGAGGGCGTCACTTGATACACCGACGGTTTCTCCCTCCTCCATCGGGATGGTCTCGCCTCCCGTCGCTTCATCCCCTGACTCTACGAGAGCCGTCGTAACGCTTGCGACACCAGGAGAAGGCAAAGAACCGCAGGCGGGAAGAGCGATGATCGGGGCGGTGCTCGACTCTTGAGAGAGAGCGGCTACCTCAGGCTCAGCAATTGTAGCCGTCTCAACCGCCGCCACCTCGAGCTCGACAATGGTAGCCGTCTCACCCATCGCCACCTCGGGCTCGGCAATGGTAGCTATCTCAGGCACAGCAATCATGACTGTCTCACCAGCCGCTACCTCGAGCTCGGCAATTGCAGCCACCTCGCCTACCGCCGCCTTGGGTTCGGCGATCACGGCTACCTCCTCTACTGCTACCCCAGGCTCGGCGGTCGCTGCCACTTCTCCGGTAAGACTTGGCCCTGCAAGATAAGATATGTGAGAACTGGTAATTAAAACTTTGACAACGGAACCCCATGTCACATTACCTTGAGTTGATCTTCCGTTAGCTTCCCGAGCCGCACGTGCTGCCCGTCTATAGGCAGTGGACAAGGTAGCCGGGGATTCCTCTGAAGGAGTAGGGGCAGGGGTAGCGGTGTGATTTTAGAGATTTTTAGATCAAAAATATTTATAAACCGCAATCAAGAACGGCATCGCTTGGTAGCTAGCTGGTGAGTACGGGTCGGTCCACAGGGATTTTGTGAATTTCCTAATTGTTCTTACGAGTTAATTCCGATTGGTGTCGGATTGATTAAATCTAAAAACTAAGATTATCTAGATCTAAATCTTGCTAGGGTTAGGTTTAGGTTAAGTTTAAAAATTGAAGATTTCCTCACCGCTTTCTATACCCAAAAAGATCTCTTTAGGAGTTATGGTAATTATTAATAAACGGGATTAGTACCATCGGGAAGAAACGGTGTTTCTTCCTCTGCGTTCTTGTCCTTCCTTTCTTAATCCTTACCCTAACCTCCATGGAAAACACGCTCAACCGGGCCTTTATACTACGGTATCACCGCTACCTCGTGGGATAGGGCGCCGTAGGGAGCGGTGTGTGCATGTATGCATGGAGTCCTATAAAAACGTGTGATTGGAAAAAAGGGGTGAGAGATCTTCATCTCTCAAGCTTTCTCCAAAGCTAACCCTAACAAGCGAGGGGACTACTCGCTCATTATGGAATTGAAAAACATTTCTAAACTATTTATCTAGGGCAGAGAATTAAAGATCTAATTAGGGCAGATAAGAAATTACCTAGGGCAGATAATAAAATTAACTAGGGAAAATAAAATGAACTACTTACAAATTGATGCTCTCTTCATTCATTGCAGAAAATTACAGATCTGAATTTTAGATATAAAATGAGGCACAAGAAGAGGCATAACCTAAAAAAGGTTTTAGGGTTTCTATTTATAGATTCATAGAAAACCCTAGGGTTACAATCGACGCACATCTGCTATTACAAAAATACCCCATAAGAAAAAGACCTAGTCAATGCTCGCAGCCGCCTCGGAATTTTTCCATCAATACGGGCTCTTCATGGTCGCGGTTCCGCGGCCAAAGCCCACGTTTGGCCGCGGTTCCGCGGCTGTATATGGGTCTTGTGGGCTTATTTTCTTTGGGCTGATTCCTGTTGCATTTTTCTTGGTTTTTCTTCAGTTGTTTTCTCAGATTGGCTTCTGGTTCTCTTCCAGATCTCCACAGTGAATAAAGTCGTGGACTTTTACCGCTTGTTTCGTGTCGAAGTCTTGAACCTTGCTCCGCCTTTGTGCTTTGTGAAATTGTCCATTGATCTTCGTTTAGTTTTCAAACTGTAGGCAAGATAAAGATTCTCTGTTTGTTGGTCGAAGTCTCACTTTTGCATCGTCTTTTCATTGTTTTCACTGTTTTTATTCCAAGAACCTTAACCTGTAACTATGTAGCAGACATGGGTCAAAAGCACCTGTTTATTTGTAAAATGCATAAGAATGGAGAATGTAATAATGCAATATTATGATATGAACAAATACCCCCAAACTTATCTTTTGCTCGTCCTCGAGCAAACCTAGTTTTATTCTCAACAAAAACCTAACCTCACTTTCGCAGGGAAACACGATTGCACTGAGCTCGTGCAACAAGCCGTTAAACCTCTAGGTTTCCCTAGTAGGAGGAGTGTTGTTTTCTGAGGGTTTTCAGCGGATACTACCCACAAAATCCTATCAATTCGGCCCATTGACTTTTACTCTCCCATTAGGTTTTCTAACAAGAAATTATATTATCTTCGACTCGTAAATTATCCACCCATATTCTTCACGCTTCCTTATCATTCAACTTAAGATTATATATATTCTTGTGAATTTACTTAGCTTTTGGCATCTTTTAAGTTTTCCTTCTAGGGTTCTATCTCAACTTAGAAATTTTTATCATCTCCATTAAAGATATAAGTCCTATTTTTAATTCCTATCTCTTATCCAAACCTCAATCACATACCCCTACGTGTGTGTGTATATCATCCCTACACTTGGAAATTCAAATCAAGCAATCATACTCTTGTCCGTCGTCCAAAGCACTTCTTAATTGGTGAATTTTTAGATGAATTTCACTCACACATCCTTCATGCGACCGTTAATACTTCTTGAGGTACCAACAACCGATTATAAGATATGTTTGCACATTAAAACGTAATTCCTAGTCTTGTAACACCTAAGGCTTTAGCAGTGACTCCCAAACCAGTTGGTCTAAGGCACTAGGTGATGAAGCACCCTTGCTAAATATTTTTTCTATTTTTGCAGCCTTAAGTAATCAAAAAAACCAGTGTTCATTTTTTTATTATCTCTTTATTCACACTTGAATTTTTTATTTTATTTTCTTCGTACTAAGGACTTTAGACAAGAGCATTTCAAGGTCTCCTCTACTATTCCAAGTTTCAAGATGCGTGTTTGTGCAATTTGTAGGGTATATATTTTCAGAATTTAGACTTAAGCTTAGGAATTATTTTTCAAACTTATACTTTAATAAAAATATCAATACTTTTCCTTTGTTTTAACTTAGCCCAAGAAGTGAACTCGAAATTTGCCTATTTCTAAATAAACTACAAAAACATATACTTTCTACCGTTAAATTTTTAAGAAAGGTTATTTTTAGGGTTTTTAATTCACTAAGTCTAAAATCTAGTTGTTCCTAACTAGTTAACCTATTTGTCAAACTCAAGTCAATTGTGGCCAAAATTGAATGTTTTAATTTTTATAATTTTTCAAATTTTTCAGTTTTTATGGATTTTAAAATAAGTATGCAAATGCAAAAATGTACACATGAATGCGAAGGAAGAAGGCTTACCGAGCACACCCCCAAACTTAAACTTGACAGTGTCCTCACTGTCATGTTACACCAAGATGATCAAAATGTCGGCACTCCCCTGCTTATTTTTTTATAATTTTTTTTAATTCTTTTATTGTTAAAAAAACAAAAAATATATACAAAAAGGTTCCCCCCAAACTTAAGTGAGACAGTGTTTCCACTGTTTTAAACTTTAAACTTCAGAGTTAGGGAGGAGAAAAATCAAACTATACAAGGCCTTACACAGACCAAACGTTAGCACCAACCATTCAAAAATTCTATCGTGATAATGGTAGGGTTGGTGGAAGAATGGAGTGTAGAGAAAGGAGTTGAGAAACACACGAGACCGTATGGGAAGAAGGGTGGAATATGGTCTCGGTGGAGGAGAAGAATGGCGGAAAAGAGAAAGAAGTGTAGTACGAACTTGAGGGTGTAAATTGAGTGAATAAATTAGCGCAATTTGTGATGACCGATGTGTTAAAAGCGATTGTGCTAATCTATCAACCCGTAGCGAAATGGGGTCAAATCCCTCAAGATTCGCGAGAAAACATGGGCAAGTTGAACTTGGTAAACCATCCATTGAAAATGGAAACGCGACGGATTCTTGCGTGGTCGAAACGATAGGAAGGACGAAAGGGAGTGATTTAGGGATAGTCTTATTCTCACCTAAGTAATCTGTCTCGAACTTGAAGGATTCCATCTATGGTTCGAAATGATTATAAGCAACCGAGTCTGATGGTTCAACTAACTCATCTGAAAATTCAAAGGACTCAAACTCGGGCAGTGAGTCTTCAAAATCGTCCGAAAAAGTGAAGCACTCATAATCGTTATCGGCTTTGAGAACTGTATCAGATTCAAAGAGGAACGCACTAGTGGCGTCAAAACTGTTGTGATCAAACAGAAATTTTTCAAGCTCACAGTCCTCAAGCGTGATCTTTTGTGTGGTCGGAACGATGGAAAGGAGGGTGTGATTTATGAAGTATAACAGTTAAATGTTCAGGAGGATGAACTGGAAAATCCGACTCATCAAACAAAAATGGTTCATCCTCAATACTATCCTCAATACTCTCCTCAATACTATCCTCATAATTCTCCTCAAAAGTTAACCCATCCATGCAATTATCATCAAAATCAAGACGCATATGAAATTCGGGAGAAACATTTAATGACTCGGGATGATGAATTGGAGATAAAATTTTAGTCAAATCTACGGTTTCATCATCCAAAATATTCCCGGCGTCAATATCCTCAATCAAGTGAAAATCAGTTTTTTTGACACCTCATCAAAAGCATGGATATTTATCAATTCAGGTTCTAGATTGGAGGTGTAGAGATCGAAAGGATTGGTGATGGTTTCACTCGAAAGGGACCCTTCACAATCTGGCAAATCAAGCACTACAAAGTCGCACAACTCATTAAACGTTTTATTTTCAACTGGTGAATCATTTGGGACACTTGTTTGAAAACCGGAGTTGTGGGATTCAATTTGTAATGGGTAGGTTTGATTTGGAAGGGTGTATAGCTCACTTTCTCCACTCAAATTATCGATCTGTCCAATTGCCGCATCATACATTGGAATTTGGGAGCTAGTTTGAAACTAACTACCGAGTCACTAGGTTGTATAAAGGCGGCCATGGACGCATCCACATTCCTCATCATTTGGTTTGTCGCTACCATATAAGCTTCCAACGACTCTTCCAGACTAGACATGGGTTGTGAAGGGGTTTCAGTAAAAGATTCGAAGTTGCTTGGATTTTGGAAACTCCCAAATGGCTATGTAGAAGCAATGTCTAGGGAAGGTGTGACAGTCGGGTAGGACTGGTAGGAATTGAATGGTTGGACAGGAGTAGGATCAACATTTGGATAAAAAGATGAATGGACTTGTTGATCCTAAAAACTGGAAGTGTTGAAAGGAGTGAAAGATCGGTTACGAGATTGTTCAATATGTTCAGCGATAGATATGGGTTTCGGAGTTACAACAGGACTCGAAAAAGTAGTGTCAACATAAGAAGGTGGTGAAGGTTGAAATGGTTGATACAAAGTGGATTGTGGAGTCGAATTGTTTCTCCTAGACGCTTCTTTTCGATCCTTTAAAGAAATTTTGGGCATGGAGGGGTCGTCCGTAATTCGACTAAAACAATTCGCGTATGAAGAAAAGTTTGGATGAGGGTACCAAAGTTCGGCAAAAGTTTTATGAGGTGGGGTACCCATGATGTAAGAAAGAAGAAGAAAAAGAATGTGGGGTTCACGGATTTCTTAGCGACAAGTTGCAAGTTTTTGTTAAAAAGTTTTTCTCTTTTTTCTTTTTATGTGTTTTTTTTATGTGGAGTTTTTTGCAAAAAAGATTTTCGATAAAAGGCTTAGACACACGTTCAATCAACCACAAATGCACAATCAGGCCTAGATCTAGGGTCACCTAGGTCAGCTAGACAGCTCCTAACTATTCCAAAGAGCAAGAAGTAGGACCTCAAACTACCTCTTCACCGCCAATTGTGGCCAAGTAAGTGGGAGGTTCTCCACCACGTAAGTAGTGGGCCTAATTAAGTAACCACTTGCCTTAGACACACTTTCCTAGACACCACAAAGTCAGGTTAGGATCAACGGTCGATGCCTACAACTGTTCCTCTGTCCTATTGAGCGCGGAGTCCTTAGGGCTGAGTCTAATCTTTTTTAATTAATTGATGGTCAATGCAATATGCTTTATGTGATTTCTGGGGTCCTGAGAAGGGTAATGAAATCCCCACCCAATCTGGATTGGTTTCAAGCCCCTTAAAGTCAGTTTAAAGCATGCAAAGCAGTAAACACAATCAAACACTTGCAAACAAAATTTTTTTTTAGCGCGGCGCAAAGAATCCTGCACAAGATCAATTATTGGAAGGGGGAGAAATTTTTTAGCGCAAAGAATCCTGCAGGCAAATTTTACAGAGGAGATATCAGGGGTTCAGAGAAGGAGAGAGAAAATTTACAGTGTTTTTTTTACGTCACTTCTTGCCGCGGTTCCGCCGCCGAAACGCACCTTTGACCGCGGTTCCGCGGTTGACTTGTTGACTCGGTCCTCCAAATTTCTTCTGTTGTTCTGATATGGAAATCCTCTGTTGTTCAGATCTTCAGTTTTCCGTTTCGCTTTCTGCATTTTTCAGATCCGAACTCGATTATAGATCCTGCAAAATTCAAACAAAAATACCCTTCACAAAATAACAAGATGATAAATTTTTATATATTTTTTTATTTTTCAGTTTTTATGATTTTTCTTTTAGATTAATCAGAAATTGCAAAAAGAAAATAACACGCCATCCCCGGCAACAGCGCCATTTGATTTTGTTCAAAGAATAGTTTATAACCGCAATCAAGAACGGCGTCGCTTGGTAGCTAGCCGGTGAGTACGGGTCGGTCCACAGGGATTTTGTGAATTTCCTAATTGTTCTAATGAGTTAATTCCGATTGGCGTCAGATTGATTAAATCTAAAAACTAAGATTATCTAGATCTAAATCTTGCTAGGGTTAGATTTAGGTTAAGTTTGGAAATTGAAGATTTCCTCACCGCTTTCTATACCCAAATTAATATCTCTTTAGGAGTTATGGTAATTATTAATAAATGGGATTAGTACCATCGGGAAGAAACGGTGTTCTGCGGCCGTATATGGGTCTTGTGGGCTTATTTTCTTTGGGCTGATTCCTGTTGCATTTTTCTTGGTTTTTCTTCAGTTGTTTTCTCAGATTGGCTTCTGGTTCTCTTCCAGATCTCCACAGTGAATAAAGTCGTGGACTTTTACCGCTTGCTTCGTGTCGAAGTCTTGAACCTTGCTCCGCCTTTGTGCTTTGTGAAATTGTCCATTGATCTTCGTTTAGTCTTCAAACTGTAGGCAAGATAAAGATTCTCTGTTTGTTGGTCGAAGTCTCACTTTTGCATCGTCTTTTCATTGTTTTCACTGTTTTTGTTCCGAGAACCTGTAACCTGTAACTATGTAGTAGACATGGGTCAAAAGCAACTGTTTATTTGTAAAATGTATAAGAATGGGGAATGTAATAATGTAATATTATGATATGAACACGGTGCTCGAACCCGCACCCACGGCCAAGGCAGCACTACGCTCCCTTGCCGCGCGCATTCGGCGCTTCCTTTCCGCTCGGGCCGTCAAAGCGGATCTTCTGGACGCCTCCATCAACAGGACGTCATCGTCCGCACCAAGGGTCACCTCTGGAGCCGTCAAGGCTTCCGTCATCAGTCGTTTGAGTAAGGCCTCTTTCGGAAGTCCCGAAGAGGCCGGGACTTTGGTTGCCGGCCCGGGAAGAATTTCCGCATCACCTTGCGGGATTGGCATTGTGGTCCCTGCGATAAGATAAAGGAGGGGTTAGATTGTCCATAAGAAAGGAGAATGAAGATGCAATGAGCCGAGACATACCAATGCGCAACAAAGCGCGATTCCTCTCCTCCTCCTCAAAGGTCCTAAGGGAAGCCGCCAGAGCCTCTTCAGTGGTAAAGCCTGTTACAGAAGGAAAAATGTCAGTCAAGACATGATAAAAAAAATAAAGATATAATGCAATAACAAGGTGCGACTGATGTTTACTTGATTGCGCGAGGGTGGCCATTTCCGCTTGGTGGCTTGCGGATCGCACAGAAACAGCAATAGCGGCCTCGAGATCAGTATCTTCCGGCGCTATGAAGAGACCCTCGTTGGTCCCATATTCGCTCAGGCCCTCGTTATAAGGAGCCTGAGGCTCCAGGCCAAGTACAACATCTAGAGAGAGGACCGACTTCTTCTTCCTCTTATGCGCGCGAGCTCCAGTCGCAGCAAGCACAAGCTTACGCTTGGCATGCACTTTAGGGTGACGAGTCCCGATATCTTAGCCCATGCCAGATTCAGGGGAAGCTACATTTACCGTCTCCACGGGAGCACGGGGCACCGGTGGTACATCCACCGTCTCCAAAAGAGCATAGGGCACCGGTAGCTCAGGCCTATCACCGGGGACTTCGATCACGGCAGCTTCTCTTAGCGGAGGAAGGACAATGGTCCATCGCTTCAAGGGGAGGTTTCAGTCACTAGCAGGGGGTGCACCCTTGCGGTCGAGTAGCGGCCACTTCTCCTCCCTGATAACAGCACCCGTTGCATGTTGATACCAAGCCACGTATACATTAAGGGACCTCGGGATACAACTCGGTTAGCTGATAAAGAAGTGAGATCCCGTATTCAAGCGCTTGAAATGATGCAGCGTGCCCCGCATTCCCTCTTCGGTGGCAGAGGGTTCTACCAAGAAAGCCTCCAGCGGGACTCCCTGATTGTAACTCAGCTGCTGGGCAAAACGATGGGGGTTGTATCTCATGAATAGCGCCGCATCATTTTGCCTGAATATAAGAAAGCCCGGCCTGATGGAGTATAAATGAAGAATCTCCCGGGCTTTCAACACGGAGGCCCCGTCCTTAAAAATGTCTTGCAGTGACAACACCACCTTCGAAGTTTCCTGGCCGATGTTCAAGACTTTGTCTGTGAAAGACATACCATCTCCGACCGTGCACGGACGAAGGAGCAAGCATCTAGCTTTCCGCTGTGACGGACTCACGATGGAGGCGTCAACCAACCGCATAATCCGAGGAAACTTGCATCTCTCGTAAAACGAAGGTCTCTTGTGAATGCCAAAGACCCCGAGCACGTGCAGCTCCATCCATGAAGTGAAGTAATGCATCGGGAAGTTGGCAGGATGCACCCCCGGTTCAGTGGTATCCGCCGCTATGCTAAGACCGTGGTATAAGTGGGCTAACCCGGCGATCCCGATAGCCACTTGTATTCCGGCAACCATGCGATGTGCGGGATAGAAGACGGAAGGCCTCATGTAACGAGGATGCATAGGGAGCGCGAACTAGCTCAACCATAGCCCAAGAAACCCAAGGAAGAACGCCTCTTCATCAGTGCCCGGGGCAGCAATCTCTGACAGAGGGATGATCGCAGTGTCAGGAAGAAAGAAACCTTTCTGATCAGCTTCCAGTACCGGCTGACGGTCCAAGACAAAACCGAAGAGATCATCAAGCTTAGCAAACTTTTCGCCTCGTCGCGACAAAATCTCCGGGCGAAGAAAACGGGCAATGAAGTCCGCAAAACTGACCCCCTGGCCTCCGGATTCAAGGAAGATGCTCTCATACAGGTTCAACACCTTTATCAGGCTGGGGAACTGGTGCTGAATGGCGTTCTCTGGCGTGAGGCCCATCACCACTGGCTTGGTGGCAAAAACATATTCATCCGGAGGAAGCAACTCCTCATAGTGCTCCCCCCTGACCGGTAGACCAGAAACCTCGGCGAATTCTTCCAAGGAAATGGAGACCTCTCTGTCCAGTAGTAGGAAGGTATGGGTCGGGATGTTCCACTGCTCCAAGAACGCCACCACGTGGGAGGTGCAGAGTATTGGAACAACGAAGCGTAAACCGCAGGGTATACCCCAAGCCTCAACAGCTGCGACTTCTTCGCCGACAAGATATACCGGGCCTACTGCAAGTACCCGGCCGGATGACGGGGAGTTAGCCCGATACTGTAGGGTTGTCCCCAAGGGTGCGATTCACCCTGGCATATGCGCCGCCCTAGGGTATCCAAAGCTGCCGGCGGCTGCATGGGTACGGCGGCGATCGAAGGTTGAAGAAGACCCTCCGAAGTCCAATTGACAACCTCCACGGCATAGTTCACCGGGGGTGCATCTGCATACGGGATCGCCGAGATAGGCTCCGACGGCGTCACACAAGAGAAGCTTTGACGACCTCTGATAATCTGGTCATACCATCTACCCCACAAGTGAAGATTTTTGTGTTCTGGGGCATGATCTTTGATGAGCGCGAGAACCTCCCGGTCTACATGCGCCTCAGGAAACCCGCCTTCTGAACGAAAAAACGGGAAAGAGAGATCGAAAGAAATGTCGCCTGCAAAAAAAGGGGACAGAAGTCAACTGTCAGTGATATAATTTAATTTTAAATTCTAACACTTGGTTCTTTAAAAATTTGTACCACACTGCAATGCAGTGGAAAGGGGACCAAAGGGGGCACACAAAATCTGGATGACAATTCATCAATTAATAATTGATAAAGCAGTCTCATCATTGGATGAGACTGTTAATTAAATGAGGAAATTCTCAGAAAAATCCTCATTAAATAAGAGACCCCTCGGGAAAAGGAGAAAATCTCCTTTTGAGAGCAAAGCTCTATGACAGAGTGATACTTGTCAAACTCTGATCATGAAGGAATAAAATTCCTTAAAAGAGCCTGGCTCTGTAATGATGATGGAAAAACCCATCAGAAAAAGAAAATTAAAATCAATTAATTTTTATGAATTAAAAATTCTGGGATCTTCAAGATCCATGAAAAAACTCTTAAGAGTTTTTCATCAAAGATTAAGAAATCTACACATGATTCAAAAGAGCAAGGCTCTGTTTATGGGCTAAGAAACCCCAAAAGATCTCTTTAGATCTATGGGTTCATGAGAGCAAAGCTCTGCTAATGAAACCCTAAATGGGTTTTCTTTAGATCAAAGATCTATAAAGAGCAAGGCTCTGTTAAATGGTTAAAACCCTAGATTATCTAAAAAGTTTTTACCTAAAATTTTGGCAGAATTTTGGTTCTTAAAATTCTTAAGATGGAGAGCTATGCTCTGTGAGAGAATAAAATTCTCAGAAAATTAAGTAAGATGAACAGAATCATCTAGAGGACCAAAGGACGTAGATGCTGCCACCGCTGCACTCACGTGTGGGCCACGTGAGCGCAACGGTGGGGGGGGCATTTGTTTCCCCCAATCAGAGCAAAGCTCTGTTTTGAAATTCAAAATTCAAAAGTTGAAGTAACGCTTCAGATCCAGCGCTAGGTGCGATGCGCGCCACGTGTCAAACACGGATGCGCTAGCGCCAGGTGCGCTGCGCCCTAGGCAGTGCACCAAGAGTGCGCTAGCGCTAGGCGCGCTAGCGCAGGTTGCGCTGCGCGCCAAGTGTCAAACGTAGGTGCGCTAGCGCAAAGTGCGCTGCGCTCTGAGCAGCGCACCACGTGCAAAGCACGGGTGCGCCAGCGCTAGAATTAAAAATTCTCCACCCTTAGATCAAAAGATCTAATAAATAATCATAAATCATTAATTAATCAGAATAAAATTCTGTTATGGAAAGATCTTTCCAATCTTGTTAAAAACAAGAAGATTACCTTGTAAAACAGAAGCCCTAGGATCAAAGATCCAACGGTGGGAAACATCCCCAAATCAATCAGAGAAAGATCTCTTCAACTGATTTAACAAATCAATTTGCCCTATATAAAGGCCCCAAGACTTAAAGTCTGATATAGAAAAAAAAAACCTACAAACTTTGAGAAAACTCAAAGAGAGAAAAGCAAGCTTCTAGCAAAAGAAGATCATTTATTTAAGGTAAAGAACATGATTCTTAAACACAGAGATGAAATCATCTCATGAAAAGAAGAACTATCTTCTAAAAAAGATCATAAATTTAGAGGCAGTGCCTTTTTTATAAGTAAGAACTTTTGTTCTTAAATCTTGAGGCAATGCCTCCTTTAAAAGGAGAACATAAACTTGTTCTCTGATCATAAATTTGATCAAATGCGCTTTGCACTACTGAAAAGTGCCTTGCACTCATGAACTGCGCTTTTGCGCTCATTGGACCCCGCTCAGCGCCAAAACATGTCACGTGTCAACCATAGACACAGCTTGCGTTTTGCGCTTATGAGACATCGCACTGCGTTCATGGGCTGGCGCTCAGCGCCAAGCGGGCCACGTGTCACTCACGTGTGCGCCTCTAAATTAATAGCGCAATGCGCTCATGGACCAGCGCTCTGCGCTCATAAACTAGCGCAATGCGCTCATCATCTGGCGCTTAGCGCCAAGCGCGGCACGTGTCCTTCTCGTGTGCGCTACTTGGCAGAGGAGCACTGCGCTCTTTAACTGGCGCAAAGCGCCTGGCGTGCCACGTGTCGCGCTGACAGAACATAAATTGTTCTGATGAATGCTCTGCATTCAATACAAGACAAAAGATATCAGAACCCAATGCTTAGCATTATTAAAAGGGCCAAGCCCAAATAAAGGCTCAATAGCCAGAATAAAAATGTTAAACATTTATTGGACTTAGCCCAATATTGGGCATAAGTCCTCAACTTATGTTAACTGAGCCCACCTGCTCATGAATATTTAACAGATCTTAGTCGCAAATTGGACTACAGATCTTTCAACCAATTCACACCGGTTCGAGGGTACATCTCTTTACTCCTCTGATATTTGTCATTGTAATCTTTCAATGTCTTCAGAGAGGTGACGGGTCCCGACAACCATACATTCCATAGACTATGACGTCTTTAACCGGACTGTAGGGTCCTTAAACTCATGGACTACGATGTCCTTAACCTGGACCGTGGGGTCCTTAAATGCATGGACTACGATGTCCTTAACCTGGACTGTGGGGTCCTTAAGCCCATGGACTACGATGTCCTTAACCTTGGACTGTGGGGTCCTTAAGCCCATGGACTACGATGTCCTTAACCTGGACTGTGGGGTCCTTAAGCCCATGGACTACGATGTCCTTAACCTGGACTGTGGGGTCCTTAAGCCCATGGACTACGATGTCCTTATCCTGGACTGTGGGGTCCTTAAGCCCATGGACTACGATGTCCTTATCCTGGACTGTGGGGTCCTTAAGCCCATGGACCGTAATGTCCTTAAACTAACATTGGACCGTAATATCCTTAAACTAACATTGGACCACCATGTCCTTAAACTGGTAATCGACCGCAATGTCCCTGAACTAAACAATAGGGCCCAAATGCTCTCTTGTTGGATCTAAACGATCTCGTTAAGTTGATCTTAGTCTAAAATTAGACTAACGTATCCTTAACAAACGTTTAAGTTGATCTTAGTCTCAAATGAGACTAACGTATCCTTAAACCCAACCCCCAAACCCAAATATAAGAAGATACGGATTTGGACTAATCCACGCCCTACGGGCGACAACATAAATTAGTTTCCGTATACAATCCACGGGCAACCAAAAACAAAACAAATACACATGACACGAAATGACCATCTGGAGAAGGAGAAAGTGGTTACCGCGATACGGTAGCGTAATTAACTGCAGGGGCTTGTGCCTGAAGGGAAGAGCGTCCCCACAATCAAAAACCCCTCAACGAGGGGGAATCTGACGAAGTCTGCTATATCGGCCGCATCCGTTTAAACCTTCGATACATGGTGCCATAAATCAACTTGGCATCTTCGGAGAGGTGGACGGATAGCACCAATTAGCATCTGCCCCGAATTCAGGCAAGACGGACCTACACGGTCGCGTCTCTGTGTTCGGCGGGGAACAATAGGCCCCAAGCACATAGGCCCCTCTCATCGACCATATAGGCCCACACATCGATGAATAGTATATTTGCATATATCATTATGGTATATATGATATCGGTGTATATATATATATATATATATATATATATATATATATAACAGCGTCCCATACCACTGATATATATATATATATATATTATATATATATATATATATATATCAGCGTCCCATACCATTGATATATATATACGCAGGAGTAAAACAATCCAGAAAACATCATATGAAAACCATATCTCAATGCGAAACCCATGAATATAATATATGCAACATGAAACAGCAATATGAGCATATAAGGAAAAATCGCTATTTAACTGCAACAAGTTATAAAATATATCATGCGGTTCCTAAATTCTCCGAATTCATACAACATCATATAAAAGTGAACATGTAACTATGTAAAGGCATATGTGTAAGCATGTGGGTATACAGGTATGCTATATGTCATATGCACAATGAAATATGAATCAATAACATAAAAGCATGCAATGCAATGCGAGCAGCAGAAAAATAGTAAATGAATAATAATGCAGCAATAAAGAAATATACATTCCTATATACGAGTCATACAGTTTTTGGTATTTGAAAGTTGCACGAATCGTGGTGTTTAGAAAATAGGGCTATGGTGTTTTTATGAAAAAGTATATCCTTTGAAAATATCCGTAGTATCCATTGGCCTATTTTTAAAATACTCACGATTCGTCAGTTTTTGAAATAGGTATGACTCGAGTCTAATCTAACATCTACAAGTAAACTACAGGACTAAACTAATCGGCTAATCGAAAAGATAAGGAAAACACCTAAATCTGAGTCGCAACATATAAATATAATAGTCGGTGATACCGTCTCAATAGTATCACATACGATACAATATATATTATGTCATCCTCGAGTCAAGAGTGTGGATCTATCATCAATATATAGCTCGTATATAAATCCGTCGTACGATATCCTAAATCTGGGTACGGGTCAAATATCACATTCATCACATCATTTATCTGGTATCCTTATCATCATATCTCATGAATTGGGGTACTGATCTAAGTCTAGTACAACACTGATACCAATCCAAGTATGTGCATGCGTGCGTATGAAAACACCACGCCAAAAGGACCCGCTAAAACATCACATCGTATCTTAAATACGAACTACATCAAATCACCGATCTCATGACCTCAAGCTCAATCTCATCGACTCGTCTCAAATCCCAAGTACTATCCTCATAATCCAGTATATGTATATGTATATATGTGTGTGTGTGTGTGTGTGTCCCCATTTACGCACAGGTAACAACATAAATGTATGCATGTGTGTGTGTGCGTGTGTGGGTGTAACAACTACTCTAGGGTTTTGCAACTAACACTAAACTAATCCATGAACACCTAGAATCTATCTTTATCATCAATAAACTCATATCAACCTATAATATATGTGTGTGTGTGTGTGTGTGTATGTGTGTGTGTGTATACATGTATTCGTATACATCACCACGAACTGCGGGGGTGCTATACGCCATCCACCCGACTTCCCCCGTAGATATATATCTACTCACCTGCTCTTCGCTTTCAGTTGCCGACGTCGCCACGCGCTTGCTTGTCATCTCAAAGTCTTCATAGGGTACCTACACATCATAACGTATCGCAAATGCGTATTAAAATCACATCGGAAAATCAAAACGACACGCTAAAGGCCTATAGATTAGAACTTATAGACCGCGCCTTCAAAGCCGCCACCAACCCTCGATATCGTCGTACAAACGTCGAATGATCGAGGTACAACACAGATACAAAAATCCAGAATTCAAAATACACAAAACGAAACCACGAATCAAAACAGCAACTCTTGAAAATGGTCCCAGATTTTACCCTAGGTCAAATTAGTCAATTTTGCATATGCCAAGGGTCTAGTTTACAGGAGATGGAGCTACAGACCAAACACGAGACACATTGGCCCAGGTCTGGCCGCAAATTACGGCCAGAAGGATTATTTCTGCGGCCAAAGGGTGGAGTCAGGGGCTGGGGTCTTTAGGGTATGCTCTAAATCACCTGCACATCTCTCTGTGTTTGCTAAATAATTTTCAGGTCATCCGGGTGTTAGCAGATTTCATTTTACACTTACAGAAACCACAATTCTCCGATATCAGGTTTTCTAAGTTCGTATTCCGGGGTTCTAGTCTCTGGTTTGGGTCTGAATTCTAGTACTAGGGGGTTTGTGTGGTCTCTACTAAGCTCAATTACACATCACAACTCAAGAACTCCATAAACCCTAACTAGAAATTTCCAAATCTCACTAAACGACACCAAATCGGTTCTAAACAAACATGGATGTAAAAGAAATGGAAATACTATGCTAATGGTTAAGAAAATACCTCATTTGGCAACTCAAGAATTTTCTTGAGTTGCCCCAAGTGTCCAAAATGCAAGCTTTCTTGGTCCAAGGTGTAGCTAGTGAGCTCAAGCACAAGTTTTGTGAAGTGGGGAAGAGGTTTTGATGAATTTTTCATGGAGTTGTAACACCCGAGCCAAATACTACTAATTTCTGTTACTGGTTGAGCATTAGATATTACTCATTTCATTTAGCTTGCCCGTTTGACACTTGCCGTGAAATTTTATCTGGCTAAGTCATTTATGCATATAACAAATTTTAGCACCCAAAGTAAAATTAAAAAAATATCTATCTTGGCCTACTCGTCACCCCTAGCCGCGTGGTAGCGTCCGTGCATCGAGTTCTCGTCCCGTTCGGTGAAACGGGCGAGTTTGGACGACTACGCGCGCGTACAGGTGGCCGACTTGGGGGTATGCTTTTTAATCATAAAACATTTCATTTTAAAATTTGGAACCCGCTTAAAATCCTATTATTTAAATTTCAAATTTTTGGACCCAACCCGGGCGCGATTTGGAAATATTTCATTTAGCGCCAAAATCCTAAATTAATAAAATATTCAAAACCTTATAATATTTCGTTATAATATTCTTACTGTTAATTTTTTTTAGATTCTTAAATCTTTAACTTAAATCTTTTAACCACTTAAAATCTTTCCCTGGCCAATTGAGTGCGCTTAAACCCCCGTGGGCCCTTCCTTTATCCCTCTCTCTCTCTATCTCTCGTATCTATCCCTCTCTCTCTCTACCTTTCTCTATCTCTCTCTCTCTCTCTAACCCTCTCTCTCTCTTCCCTATATTAAATACTCCTCCCCCTTCACATTTTTTCCAGAACAGAAAAATATAACCCATCGCGAGAAACCCTACGACCTAACCCTAGCCGCCTCGTCACCGTCGCCGCCGCAGCTCCGACGCCGGCGCCAGCGCCACCGTCGCCCTCGCCTCCGCCTCCTCATTCCAACCTCAACACCTCCTCCTTCTCCCCGTGTGCACGGTGCAGCAGCAACCCGGATACCCCCGTGCCTTCTCTGTACGGCCTGAGACGTCGCCGGCGACCTTCGTCGTCGCCACCCGCGCCACCTTCAGCACCTCCTTATCACCTGCGCACTCCAGCCCCCGACCACCTCCTCTCCCTCTCCACCTTCTTTCCCGTTTCCCATACCCGAGCCCTAACCTTCACCGCTGCGACCTCCTCGCCGGCGCCCCACCGCCGTCGACCCTATCGCTGTCACGCGCTCTGCAACACCAGTAAGCCTTCTCTCCCCTTCCTCCTTCCATTTTCCCTCCGGTTTATCCCTTGGCCGTGCATTAATTTTTCCGTTTGTTGTTGTCGCTGTTCGCCGGAATCCGGCCGTGCCGGTGACGTGTCCTGACGATCCAGCGGAGTGCTCTGACCCGTGAGGTCCCTTGGTTCATCGTTTGGGTTCAATCCGTGAACCGTGCGTCCGTCGCGTGTTTCCCCGCCGACGTTACGTTCCGTTTTCCCGGTTCGCGACCCGTCGAGGCAAGTATCACTTGCTACATGCTATTTTATACATTTATATATGTTTTGACTCATTAAACCTGCAAAACTTAACTTGGTATAGTAGTTTCTCATTTGGTTGCAAAATGACATATATCATTTTCCAGTTAACATAACATTTACAGTTTGCCAATTTAAAACTAATAACTAAGTTTACCTGTTAATCACATTTTACTGTTTAATCGATGGTAGCCCTTACCCAGGTAGTTCTATTACATTCGTACATTCGTATTCAAAGGCTTGATATAACTGTATTGCATCATCATTGAAACTATTGCACCGCTAAGGGTGCTCAAACCTGTTAATATAATAAAACGGCTGCACTATATTAATGCACTCTTGTGATTGAATGAAACTGCTTATTGTTGTTTAATCTGTTGCTTATTTCCTGCTGTTAATTCCCTGTTCGATTATATCTGTTGTGAGCACACCCACGATATTGTTACATCTTGACTTGACTTTGTTATATATGGTATATATTGATACACTTGACATGGTACCGTTTACTGTTGACTTGACCTGATGTACCATGACCTGACCTGTTACCTGATCTCGTGCCTAATTCCAACAAACCTGACATGTAGTCCTTATAGACCAATCTTGTTGTCTATCCAGACAAACCTACTGTTACCTGATCCTGTGTTGGCATTAGTGTTCCCCTCCGAATGGCGGCCGAGACATGGACGTCTCGCCTGAGATTCGGGGCAGATGCTAATTGGTGCTATCCGTCCACCTCTCCGAAGATGCCAAGTTGATTTATGGCACCGTGCATCGGAGGTTTAGACGGATGCGGTCGATGTAGCAGACTTCGTCAGATTCCCCCTCGTTTGAGGGGTTTTTGATTGTGGGGACGCTCTTCTCTGCAGGCGCAAGCCCCTGCAGTTAATTACGCTACCGCATCGCGGTAACAACTTTCTCCTTCTCCAGATGGTCACTTCGTGTCCTGTGTGTTTATTTTATGTTTTGTTGCCCGTGGATTGTTTACGGAGACCGAGTTATGTCGTCGCCCGAGGGCGTGGACTAGTCCAAATCCGTATTATCTTAGATTTGGGTTTGGGGGTTTGGTTTGAGGATACGTTAGCCATGCTTGAGGCTAAGATCAACTCAAACGTTTGTTAAGGATACGTTAGTCTAACTTGAGACTAAGATCAACTTAACGGGATCGTTTAGATCCGAGAAGAGAGCATTTGGGCTCCATTGTTCCAGTTTAGGGACATAGTGGTCCATTGCATGTATGGCCATCGGGACCCGTCACCTCTCTGACGACGTTGAAGGATTACAACGACAGGTGTCAGAGGAGTTCAGAGATGTACCCTCGAACAAGAGTTAATTGGGGGGATTCATAGTCCAGTTTGTTTGAAGGTTTAAGGATACGTTAGCCATATTTGAGGCTAAGATCAACTTAAACAGGATCGTTTAGATCCGGCAAAAGAGCACGCGTGGCTTTATTGTTCTAGTTTAGGGACATGGTGGTCCATTGATAGTTTAAGGACATTGCGGTCCATGGGTAGTGTAAGGACATTGCGGTCCTTTGTTAGTTTTAAGACATCTCGGTCAAGGTTAAGGACGTCGTAGTCCATGGGTTTAAGGACCCCACAGTCCATTGTTAGTTTTAAGACATCTCGGTCAAGGTTAAGGACGTCGTAGTCCATGGGTTTAAGGACCCCACAGTCCATTGTTAGTTTTAAGACATCTCGGTCAAGGTTAAGGACGTCGTAGTCCATGGGTTTAAGGACCCCACAATCCATATCAATGCGTGGTCATCGGGACCCGTCACCTCTTTGAAGACGTTGAGGGATTACAACGCCAAGTATCAAAGGAGTGAAGAGATGTACTCTGGAACCGGAGTGGATTAAATAGTCTTTGGCCCAATTTGGGATCAAGACCAATTATGTCGTGAGCCCATTAGCCCAGTTAATTACGAATTGAGGACTTATGGCCATCTTGGGCTAAGTCCAATCATGTCTGGAATATTGGCTTCCTGTGGATCCCTTGAAGGAGAGGCTTTGCCTCTATCCATTCGGCCAATTGGGCCAGTGTCTAGTGTTAAACACTAAAGACCAATCAGCGTTGAACACTGGGAATGAAATTGATAGGTCAATGTTTAACACCAAAAGATAGTTGGTGTTAAACACCAGTAACGAGGTTTTCAGATTAGTGTTGAACACTAAAACAAACCAGTGTTAAACACCGGCAATAGATATCCCAAATTAGTGTTGAATACCAAGGTAATCAGTGTTGAACACTGCAAATGAAGTTCTTTGCTTAGTGTTGAACACTAAGGTCAAATAATGTTCTATCACTGAATTCAGGGGTTCCAATTAAGGCAAGAGGGGTCACGTGACAACACGTGAGAGCGCCCTCCCTTCATTTGTTCTTCTGAGACTATCGCATCTTTCAGAGCATCACGTGCCATTACGTGACGGGCATTCAAATGCTTATATGTTAAAGCTTCTGCCAAGGGTCACGTGGGTCATGTGGGGCACTGCCTCAAAGGGGCTTTCTGTAGATCTTTTGGGGGGTCACGTGGTGACACGTGACCCTGCCTCTATGTATGTCGTTTAGAGGATCTGTTAATCTTTTCCAGGAATTAAATTCCTCGTAAGGTTGAACCCTGACAATAATTTCAGAGGAATTAAATTCCTACTTCCTCTTGAAGATTTATATTCTGGAATAGAGTTAGACTCTGAATTTTCTGTAGGAATTAAATTCCTCATATATGTGAAGAACTGAATAGGGTTAAACCCTAATAAAAGCTTTAAGGAATTAAACTCCCATTCTCTGTTAAAGGATTATGATTAAGGGAATTAAATTCCCATTGTTTCAACAGAACTAAGTTCTTAATTAGGGTTAAACCCTGTTTCTTTTATTCTGAAGGAATTAAATTCCCATGACACAGGGTCAAGCCCTAATTTTATTTTAAAGGAATTAAATTCCTATAGTTCTGCGAGAATTAAATTCTCGTGCTTCCATTCCCTCTCTATGCTTTGGATCTGCATGGCAGGATCTCAACCCATTGAGAATTAAATTCTCAACTTCAAAAGGAGATGTGCACTTTACAGATCCTCTATCAAAGAGAGAAGAAATAAGTCCTTCTGTTAAACTCTGTTGAGAATTAAATTCTCTTTTCTTTCAATGAAAACTTCCCTTTCTTACCTAGGGTTTTCTTTGCAGGAGATCCAAATTCCTCTAAAGTATCAAGGCTCTCCTCTTTTTTCTTCCCTCTGCACCTCTCTCTCCCCTTTTTTTTGTGTCTCTTTGCTCCTATTTATAGGAGAAGCAGCCGAGTCAATCAGTTTTTGATGAATCTTTCATTGAGAGATTTGATTTGCATCCATCATTCGTTTTGGACCTTTGGATTATTAGGTGAATTTTATTCACCATTGGATTTTAAATCCAGAGATTCTCCTTTGTTATTTCTGTTAGATTTAAAGGGGAAATCTTTCCAAATTCGAGATTTTCCCATAGATAGATGATATTTAATCAACTCTAAATCTTTAATTCAATCGGTTGCTTTTGGAAAGATTTGAGAGGTCTTTTCTCAGAATTTAATTCTGTTAACAAATAGGCTTTGAAGCCGGTCACGTGTGGCCACGTGACCCTTGGTCACGTGTGGGCACGTGACCCCCTTGGAACGAGCCTTCTTCTTTCTTTCTGCGCTCTGTCTTCTGGTTGCTGTTTAGCTGTCACGTGCCACCACGTGACCCCTGTTCACGTGTGAGCACGTGACCCTCGTCTGGACTCTTTTTCTTGATTTAGCCGGAGAACAAATCTGCTGCTTTTGATTATCACGTGCCAACACGTGACCCTGGTCACGTGGGAGCACGGGACCTCTTCTGAATCCTTTTCCTTGATTTGATCAGGGAACCGGTTTGCCTTTGAAGTCGCTTTTAATTATCACGTGCCAACACGTGACCCAGGTCACATGGGAACACGTGACCCTTTTCTGAAGCCCTTTTCTTTGACGTAGCCGGGAAGCTGAATTTGCCTTGCTGATGCTTTTAGATGTCACGTGCCAACACGTGACTGCTGGTCACATGTAAGCACGTGACCCTTTTCTGAAGCCTTTTCCATAAGCTTTTCTGATTTTAAATCAGGAAACAAATGCCCCCACAGCGTTGTTCTCACGTGTCCGCACGTGAGTGCAACGCTGTCACCTTTTGTGACCGTTGGATTCCTCTAGGGATTTGGGGAGATGAAGCGTTTCCATCACCTCCTATAAAGGTTCACGTCCCTTCTGAAGAGCCTTCACTTTGCTCATCTCCTTTCTTTGAGAACTTTTTCTGAGAATTTAATTCTCTTCTTCCAAAGCTTAGTTCTCTGCCTTGAAACATTTTCAGAGTTTAACTCTGTTTAAAAGGACTCTTCCTCCTCAGGTAATGGTGATCGAAGCACCTTCATTTTGACAAAACTCTCTGGGTTTTAAATCCGTATCAAGGGTTTCACAAAGAACCCATTTTTCTTCAAGTTCTTTAACCAAAATATGATACCACTTAACCTCCAACAGTAGATCTCTTAGGGTTTAGATGACCCTTAGGGAGATGATGATGGCGGTTTAAATCCGTGGAATTTAATTCCATCCAAAAATGTTTCTGGGAATTTAATTCCCTTTTCTTAATAAGGAATTTAATTCCAATGAAGAACTCAGTTTCTTCGCACGGAGGCTCCTTGGGGTCTCTTGGCCCGAGGTTGTTCTTCTGCAATTAATGAAATAGGGGCTTTGTAATGATGTCTTCTGTGGGAATTTAATTCCTTCGATCTTGTTGGATTCATTGTAGAGCCCGAGACAGATCCTGTTGGGGGGAATGTGCATGGTCATCATTCTTTATTTAACGAGGGTATTCCCTTTGTTTTATTGTAACTGTTTGGTCTCATTATTAATGAGCCGTCATCCGGATTCTGTGGGGCCCATGTGTTTTGTAGCCAATGGTCCCACAAAACTCTGCTGTTGCTTTCTTTAACTAGTCTTCATGTTCATGCATGAATATATATTGCTGACTTTTCTTTTAACGGTCTTCCTTTATTGGATTTCAGGTGCGATGGCTTCTGTTCCACGCTTTCCTTTTTCTCGCTCGGAGGCTGCTTTTCCTCAGTCACCATATGATGAGGAAGCGATGGCGATGATTCGGGCCCATGACCCGAACTGCACCAACCTTCTTCAATGGGGATCTTGGTATAGTCAGATTATTCAGGGTCGCCAGAGTTTTCTTTGCGCGGTGCCGACGGAGCCTACTTTCCCATTTTTACCGATGGATCCTCCGAGGACGGTTTTTGCTGTGGAAATGCCCAACTGGACTCCAACGGGGAGGCTCGAGCCTTCGACGACCGGTATTCCGAACCATCCGATCCCGGCCATAGACATCTTGGGGCGGCGTATCTGCCAGGGTGAGGCCCACCCGTGGGGGCAAATTTATAAGATAGGGCTTACTCCCCGGCATCCTACGGGCTACCTTCTCTGGGCTCGCTACATCCTTTCTGCCCATCGTGCGCGGTTGCAGAAAGTCGGGCTTTATCAGGCCATATACGCGTCACTATTCCATTATAAGTCCCCGCATGTCTGGTGGGTTAAGGCGTTTTTGAACCAATGGAATCTTCCCACCAACACTTTCATTCTAGGAGATCGCGAGGTCTCGATCTCTCTAGCAGAATTCTATGACATTTCGGGGTTGCCAATCAGGGGTAGTTTGTATGAGGAGTTGCTGCCTTCTGACGAGTACGTTTTTGAACCCGAGCCCGCCCCGGTTGACGGCCTGTCTGCTGAGAATGCCGTTCGTCACAAGCGCCCCAGTTTAATCAAGGCGCTAGGCATCTTCGACCGATTATTCACCGAATCCGAAGAGCAGGGTGTTACTTTCAAGAGCTTCATTGCTCGTTTCCTTCGTGAGGACGCCTTATCGAAGACAGCCCCGAAGTTTGCCAATATTGGAGACCCCTTTGGGTTCGGTCCGAAGAAGCTTCCAACCATTGAATCAGATTTACCTCAGTACTACATCCCTATTATGTCGCCGATATCTTTTGAATCCATTGCTGTCCCAGGCATGGACGAGGAGACGTTCTTTGTGGGGTTTGTTAGTGTTTGGCTCAGTTGGTTCGTTATCCCCATGCATCGCCGCTTCATGAGAGCCTCGGTTATCTACCCGGCTCATCGTATTGCTGAGGGGACGCGGTTGGCCATCGGCATCCCGGCCTTGGCGCACCTCTATCATGGATTGGGCACCGCAGCTAATACATCTACACCCGGCGTGGATGTAGTGAACTTTTCGCTTCATTATTTCACGTCCTGGGTCGAAATGCATGTGCTGGGGGCTTTCGCTATGCATCAGAGGCCCGCCTTTTACGACGCCTATCCCTTCCCGCGACTTATGCGACTAGTGGGTGCTTCTGCTGCCGACCCGACTCAATTCGGGGCTATTCGGGTGCTGATTTCTCCTCATGCCGCCGCTGGCGGGTTGTTTTTTAATGATCGGGTCTTGTCTACTCCTTCGGGTCCCGTTCAACAACTCTGGGACCAGTCAAAAGAAAACGCACCTTCTTTGAAGCCCCGGGAGGCCACGCATTTGTATACAATTAGACCAGGCTACTTGGTATTTCGCCAGGACAGTGCAGCTCTTTTTATGCGGTACAACCCGCATCAATTCGCCCGGCAGCTTGGATACGACCAGGGTGTTCCTTTCGAGGCTTTTATAGTCGCCCCGATCCCTTCGCTCGATGCTGTTCGCGATGCCGCTCATCATTTCATGAGGCTGAACACCGGCTCCTGTTTCATGGTCCCTGAAGCCGAGTACATGCCCCGGTGTGTGGGTGCATTTACGGGCTGGTATCTTCATCGGATCAGCCCAATTATTCTTGAAGAAAGAAGGGTGCTTCTTGGTCACGATGCCCCTCCTCAGGTTTCGGGGGCTAAGCTACGACCGAGGGTTCCGGTCCGCTTCCCTTTGAGGGAGATTGGCACCGCGCTCATTCCGGGGGAGTCAGGGGTAGACCTTACTCCAACAGCTGGTATGCCCTTGGGTTCCCGATCGCGGGGTAAACGGGCCCCAGTAGTAGCACCCCTGCCGGTGGCGGCACCGCCCCCTGTCCCTGTGGCGTCGACAATGGTGATGTCATCCTCGGTTGTGGCACCGAGCGAGAGTAACAGGGATGAGGGCGCTGAGGGCGATGTGGGCCAGCGTCGCCCTAAGGCTTCGCGAGGGAGGAAGCGGTCATCCTCAGCGACCGGCTCTGGGTCTAAACGGCGGAGGAAAGCGGCTACCACCCCGCTTGATTCTGTGCCGGAGTCTGAGCCTATCCTTGAAGACGAACCATTGGCCCTGCAAGAGTCAGACGCTGGACTTCTCTTTCCGAGTTCGGCTGATGAGGAGGCCGCACAGTTGGCTGAGGCCATACGGCGTTCAAAAGACGCGTTTCATAACGCCAGGGTTCCGAAGAAGTCTTATCCCGCTGTAATTTTTTATGAAGACCCTTCGTGGATTCGGCGGCGATTTATCGGTCCTTTGGAGGAATGGGCGGAAAGGGCTTTGAAGCAGGCCACTTCAGAAGACGCAGCTGATGCACTTTCTTTTTGGACCGGCGTTCATGAGTCTACGCTTGAACCCCGGCGAGCCCACCTCCTTGAGAAGGAGCAGCAGCTTGAAGAAGCCATATTGAGGGCTTCTTTGCGTATAGGTACGTTGTGCTTCTTTTGTAGTCTTTCCGATTATTTATGCCCGTGCATATGTATCATTATTCTTATTTGAATCGTGCAGAATCTTCGACGCTGGGGGAGCTCCCTACGGGCCCATTAAAGCTAAAGCCTGCCGAAATTCTCAATGAAGCCTTGCTTGATGTGGAGGGGGCTGATGAGGCTGCTCCTCTCATGGTGGAACCTCCAGCGGCGGTTCTTGATCAGGGAGCACTTGCCCCTTTGGGGGAGGCTCCTTTGGAGGTCGCCGCCCCAATGACTCTTACTGCGGGCGGCCCAAAGGCTGGAAGAGAGGTAGTCGGGACTACTCTTCCTTTGTTGGAGCCTGAGGTCACGGCGGAGACCGTCGAAGCTGCTATCCCCTCAGCTCAGAATGGGAGGAGTGTTGAAGGTATCCCTCTGCGTTTTAATTTAGCAACCCCTTCATAGTCTGAACTCTTTCATCTTTCCCAGAAATTGCGCGGTTTGGCGGCCACGATCGCGGATCTGTCGCCTCGACAGTCATTTCAGCGTTTATTGGAGATGGCAGCTCCGCAGGCGATCTCCCCTCAGCGTATTGTCCTTTCCTCTGGGCAAGGTTAGTGTCATTCGCCATTTTTTTACCATAGCATTGTTACTATTTCGCGAAATGACGTTGATGTCTCTTATAGTTTTGGAAGCTGACGATGAGGTCGAAGCCGTTGAAGGGCCAGGGGAACCTTCAGCTCCTACTTGCATGACTGTCGGTGTGTGACATTTTATTATAGTCCCGTTCGTTCTGCGTTTAAAAGTTTTACTAACATTTCCCAAATTTGGACAGCCCTGCCAGTCTCCATGGCTTTGGAATCGCGCATCGTGATGCCGCCCGGTCCTTATGCTTTGCGGGCTTCAGAACGCTTGGCCCAATTGAGCCTTGTCTCCCTATCATCTTTCATTGAGGAGCTCCGTGTTGGTAGCGCGACCACAGCCGAAGCGTTTGCCGCCGAAGCTAACGGCTCTCTTCCTTTTCTCGCCACCTATCATAGCGAGGAGGTGGTGCAGGTCTGGGTGGAGTTCTGTAGGAAGGTGGAGGCCTGTTTATACGCTCTCGAATGTTCTCGCCTTTCCTCGGAAGCCGTGGCTGCAAAAGCGGAGTTGCGGGGTCTGATAGCACGATGTGCGGCCAACATGACGTCATGCGAGAAGAGGCTTGGCCGCAAGTTCTCGGAGAGGGAGCTAGCTTTCAAGGCGCTGAGCGAGCTTCGCGCCAGCCTCACAGCCAAGGCCAACAAAGCATACGAACTCTGGCGGGTGCTTCAGGAGTCCATAAAAGAGGTGGTGGCTCTCGATAAAGCTGCCACGTTCACTCGTGAGAGGGTCAAGGCTCATAAAGCCACCGAGAAAGAGCTCGAAGCTCGGCTTGCTTCGTATCAGGCTCAGCAAGCTCAGGAGGAGGCTCGTCTTCTGGAGATCTTGCGTCATGAAGCCGTGGCTCAGCAACAGAACGATGAGCTGGTAAAATTACTACACCGCCCGCCGGCTTGAGGACCTGTATCTTTTCTCCCTTTTTTGTACATACTCATGAATGAGAGTATCTCTTTTTTTTGTTTCTTTCATAAATTGTACTTTGTATCTATTTTGGTTTATGAATAAAAGATACATTTTTCCTCTCAATGGTGTGTCCCCTTTTTATTGAATGTATTCTGCGGATATTCTATCTTGATCTCCTTGCAGGACAGTGATGGCTTAGGATACAGGGTTAGGATCTGCTTCCTAAGGCTTTTGCATTTTATGAGCCACGAGGGTCTCATAAAGAGTTTTTCTCCCTATAGGTCGAGAGGATCCCATAGGTGTAAGTTCTTCTTAAAGATCGTGAGGATCCTTAAGCGGGTTTTCCCTTGAGAGTCGCAAGGATCTTACAAGAGAGTTTTTCCTCCTTACAGGTCATGAGGACTTGTAAGTGCTGGATTCGGTCACCCTTGTCCGTGTTTTACGGAGTCAGGGGTTTCTCCAGGTATTGTAGTTTAAAGACGTCACGGTCAAGGTTAAGGACCTCATAGTCCGTGGATTTAAGGACTCCACAGTCCGATGTTAGTTTTAAGACATCACGGTCAAGGTTAAGGACCTCATAGTCCGTGGATTTAGGGACTCCACAGTCCGATATTTGGTTGCAGGGACCCGTCACCTCTTTGAAGACGTTGAGGAATTACAACGCCAGGTATCAAAGGAGTGAAGAGATGTACCCTTAAACCAAGGCAGAATCCGTAGGGAATCGGGGTGGTTGATCGTTAGTTTTTAAGACATCACGGTCGAGGTTAAGGACGTCATAGTCCGTGGATTTTAAGGACTCCACAGTCCGGTATTTGCTCTGGATGCTTCACACGGGTTCACTGCCGTGCTTAGCGAGGACCAGGCTCCGCTCTGGGCGTTTTCCGTGGGGTCAAAGAGTGACGTTATCCGCGTTCCACGTAACCAGGAATTTTGCACTAGATACTTCACACGGACTCACTGCCGTGCTCGGCGAGGACTAGGCTCCGCTCTGGATGCTTCACACGGGTTCACTGCCGTGCTCTGCGAGGACCAGGATCCGCTCTGGACGTTTTCCACGGGGTCAAAGAGTGACGTTATCCGCGTTCCACGTAACCAGGAATTTTGCACTAGATGCTTCACACGGGTTCACTGCCGTGCTCGGCGAGGACTAGGCTCCGCTCTGGATGCTTCACACGGGTTCACTGCCGTGCTCTGCGAGGACCAGGATCCGCTCTGGACGTTTTCCACAGGGTCAAAGAGTGACGTTATCCGCGTTCCACGTAACCAGGAATTTTGCACTAGATGCTTCACACGGGTTCACTGCCGTGCTCGGCGAGGACTAGGCTCCACTCTGGATGCTTCACACGGGTTCACTGCCGTGCTCTGCGAGGACCAGGATCCGCTCTGGACGTTTTCCACGGGGTCAAAGAATGACGTTATCCGCGTTCCACGTAACCAGGAATTTTGCACTAGATGCTTCACACGGGTTCACTGCCGTGCTCGGCGAGGACTAGGCTCCGCTCTAGATGCTTCACACGAGTTCACTGTCGTGCTCTGCGAGGACCAGGATCTGCTCTGGACGTTTTCCACGGGGTCAAAGAGTGACGTTATCCGCGTTCCACGTAACCAGGAATTTTGCACTAGATGCTTCACACGGGTTCACTGCCGTGCTCGGCGAGGACTAGGCTCCGCTCTGGATGCTTCATACGGGTTCACTGCCGTGCTCTGCGAGGACCAGGATCCGCTCTGGACGTTTTCCACAGGGTCAAAGAGTGACGTTATCCGCGTTCCACGTAACCAGGAATTTTGCACTAGATGCTTCACACGGGTTCACTGCCGTGCTCGGCGAGGACTAGGCTCCGCTCTGGATGCTTCACACGGGTTCACTGCCGTGCTCTGCGAGGACCAGGATCCGCTCTGGACGTTTTCCACGGGGTCAAAGAGTGACGTTATCCGCGTTCCACGTAACCAGGAATTTTGCTGATTGTATCCGCATTTCACGGGATGGAGGTTTGACTGTTGGCGATATGTATACCACCGAGCCATGGAACTGGGAGCTGTCGCTGTTCCGCTTAGCTTGAAGTTGTGTCCGTCGTTACGAGACGAGTGTTGGGATGTTCTCACCGCAAGCTTGGACTTTAGGCACCGATTTCGGCATCAGCACCGCTACAACTGGAACATCGCCAGGAGCGAATCATCATTTGCCTCTGTCGATGTTGAACAAAGGTGGCTTGGCAAACAGGGTTAAGGGTCCTGTCGACCAAGGCTTTTGACTTCATGAGCCGTAAGGGTCTCACAAAGGTATTTCTCCCTACAAGTCGTGAGGATCTTGTAGGTGTGTTTTCTCCTTGGGAATCGTGAGGATTCCTAAGTGCATGTTCTCTTGTAAGTCGTAAAGATCTTACAAAAGGGTTTTCTCCTTATAAGTCGAGAGGATTTACAAGTGTTGTTTGCTGTACAAGCATATCCCTAGTCACGGATGGGACTTTGTTAGGGAAATATTTATTCGTGCCCGTGGATTGTATACAAGGGTCAATACGAGCCGCTTGTAGGGCAATATCGAAGGTTGTGGGGGATTTGCTTAAGAACATGTTTAGGTTTCTGTAACTTAAGACTTTCAAGTCTTATGAGCCGTGAGGGTCCCATAAGAGAATTCTCCTTACGAGTCGTAAGGATCTCGCAAGTGCGTTTTCTCCTTAGGAATCGTGAGGATCCCTAAGTGTGTTACTCCTGTGTGAGTCGTAGGGATCTCACGCAGGTGGTTTCTCCTTACAAGGTCGAGAGGACTCTGTTAGTGTCCTTTAACGAGGTTGCGCCATTTCGGGTTTTCACAAACACTCGCCGGTAGTCCTACTGTTTTTACTCACGGGGCCCTTTCGGGTTTTCATCCGTGCCCATTTTGCTTGTGGACATACCGTTTTTTTTAAATTCTTTTTATATTTTTTTTCTCTTTTTTTTTCTCTCGTCAGCCTAAAGATGCTGCGATATTAGTTTTAGGGACGTTTCGGCCCATCGTTAGTTTAAGGACGTTTCGGTCCATCGATAGTTTAAGGACGTTTCGGTCCGTCGTTAGTTTAAGGACGTTTCGGTCCATCGTTCAGGGGAAGGCCGGCTGCTGCTTGTAAAGTCTGAGCTTAGGAAGATAGCGAGCGGACATAGTCGTCGTCATCTATCATTGACCCAGGCTGTGGCTCATTAAGCATAGTACTTCTTTAAGAAGCGGCCGTTTATTGGCCTGAAAGGCCTTTCACCGTGCACGTCCATGAGTAGATAGGCTCCACCCTGGTAGACCTTGTCTATGATGTACGGGCCTTCATAGTTCGGCTCAAATTTTCCCCGCTTGGCACGATTGGGGATCATAGGTCTTTTGACCACAAGTACGAGTTCGCCTTGGTGGAATGTCCTCGGCCTGGTCAATCTTTCATACGAGCGCGTCATCTTTGCTTTGTAGGCCTCTAGATTTTGTTGCGCTATGAGCCGGGTTTCATCGAGGGCATCAAGTTCCTCAAGCCGAAGGTGAGCATTTTCTTCGTCCGTCAGCTCGTAGTGGACTGCCACTCGTAGAGAGGGTAACTCTATCTCGAGGGGGAGCACTGCTTCCGTCCCAAATACCAACGCGTACGGCGTTGTGTTCGTGGCCGTCTTGAATGTAGTTCGATAGGCCCAAAGGGCTTCTTGCAGCCTCTCGTGCCGGTCTTTCTTATTTCGGGACACCGTCTTTTTTATGATCTTTGTCAAGGTCTTATTGAAGGCCTCTAGTCTATATTGTGCTGCTGCGCGAAGCGGCTAATCTTAAGGCTTCTGTAGGCTGGCCCGTTATCGGAGATAATCCGCCGCGGGGTTCCAAACCGATAGATGACGTGCGTCTTGAAAAAGTGGAGGATATTCTCCGTCTTCACTTCCCTCAGCGGTACTGCTTCTGCCCATTTGGAGAAGTAATCAGTTGTCGCCAGGATAAAACGATGTCCCCGGGACGATGCTGGCTCGATGGGGCCGACTATGTCAGTCCCCCACATTTCGAATGGCCAGCTAGCCACCGTTGGGTGTAGTGGATTCGGATGTTGGTGGATAAAGTCTCCATGAATCTGGCACGAGTGGCATTGCTTCGCATACTCGAGGCAGTCTTGGACCATCGTGGGCCAATAATAACCCATCCGTTTAATTTTTAACTTCATCTTTGGGCCTGCTTGGTGAGAACCGCAAAGTCCGTCGTGAACTTCCTGAACGACTCTTTCTGCTTCGTCAGGTCCTAAGCATCTCAGCCATAGAGAATCAAACGATCTCTTTTATAGAGTATCGTTGACGAAAGCGAAAGATAGAGCTCGTTTCATGAGCTGATGTCTTGAGGACGCTTCTTCGGGCATTCGGTGGGACTTAAAGTAGTCTATGAAGACTTCCCTCCAGTCCTCGGCCTTCTCATGGTCTTTTATTTGTAGAGTCGTCTGCTCAGTCGCTCCCTTTTCTTCGTGTGATTCCGGAGGTATTTCCGTTGGGGCGAGCACCCGACGGCTTTGTACCACGATTCTTACATCATCGAGGTTCTCGTCAGCCAGTTCTTTAGCGAGCTTAGCTAACGCGTCTGCTTTGCTATTTTCCGCACGTGGTATACTTTCCAAAGTGTAGGAGGGAATTTGGGTCAATAGTTGTTGCACCTTTTCGCCGTATCTTACCAACTCTGATTTGCACGTTTGGTAGTCTCCATTTACTTGACTAACGACCAGTTGAGAATCCCCGTATATAAGGAGGTCTTCAATTCCCATGTCGATGGCGATCTCGAGGCCTGCTATCAGGGCTTCGTATTCAGCTTCATTGTTTGTCCTCGGCTCTGTTAAGGAGAAGGCGAAGCGCATTATCCCTCCTTGTGGAGTTACGAAGATGAGGCCTACCCCCGATTTGATCATTGGGATACCTTGTTTGCGCTTCTTTACGGAGGATGCTCCGTCGAAATAAAGTTCCCATCGGGTACCGCCGCCGCCAATCGCATCAAATGCATGCTCGTCCGGCAAATCGTAGTTCAGAGGAGAACCGGTAGGTACTGGATGCTCGGCGAGGAAGTCGGCAATGGCCTGGCCTTTCACTGCCTTAAGAGGTCGATACGTTATCGAGAACTCCATCAGGAGTAGAGCCCATTTAGCGAGTCGACCCGTCAATATAGCCTTTGACATCAAATATTTAAGAGGGTCCACCTTCGAGATGAGACGGACTTCGTGCGCCAACGCATAGTGTCTGAGCTTTGTTATCGCGAAGATCAACGCCAAGCAGTGTTTTTCAATGGGAGAGTAGTTGCTTTCTGCCCCGAGCAGAACTCGACTTAAGTAGTAGAGTGCTCTCTCTTTTCCTTGATCATTCTCTTGTGCCCATAATGCGCCTAAGGAACCTTCGAGGGCGGTTGTATAAAGAATGAGGGGTTTTCCCTTGATCGGCGCAGCCAACACCGGAGGGTTCTGCAGGTACTGCTTGATCTCGTCTAGTGCACCTTGGCATTTGTGATCCCAAACGAATGGAGTTCCCTTTTTCATCAGGTGGCTGCAAGGACGGCATTTGCCTGAAAGATTAGCGATAAACCGCCGGATGTATGCGAGCTTTCCTTGGAGAGACCGCAACTGTTTGAGGGTTCTTGGCGGGGGCATTTCCATGATCGCCTTGATCTTAGATGGATCTATTTCAATACCTCGGTGTCGGATGATGAATCCCAGGAATTTACCTGAGGAGACTCCGAACGCGCATTTGAGGGGATTCATCTTCAAATTGTATTGCCGAAGGTGTTGAAATACAGTTTTCAGACGCTCTAAATGCTCTTCGTATGACATGCTCTTTACTACGATGTCATCAATATAGCACTCGATGATGTTATGTATGAGATCATCAAAGATCTTTGTCATGGCCCTTTGATAGGTAGCGCCAGCGTTCTTTAGACCAAAGGGCATAACCCTGTAGCAGAATATACCCAAAGGGGTCCGGAAAGCGGTGTGCTTCTGGTCTTCGGGATGCATCTTTATCTGATTGTATCCTGACGAACCGTCCATAAAGGAGAAAACCTCGTGAGTGGACGTGTTATCTATCATTAGCTCGGTTACTGGTACTGGGAAATCGTCCTTCAGGCAGGCTTTTATTGAGATCCCTGAAATCCACGCATATGCATACCATCCCATTCTTCTTCATTACCGGGACGATGTTGGCGATCCAGTCGGGATATTGGACTTCTTGTATAAATCCAGAATCGATCAGCTTCTTGACTTCGGCATTGATGCTCATCTCAAGCTCGAGCCGCATCCTTCTCGGCGCCTGCTTGACTGGCTTGATATCTGGGGATATTGCTAATTCATGCACAGCAATCTCCGAATCTAATCCTGGCATCTCGGAATAGTTCCATGCGAAGCAGTCTTTATGCTGTAGAAGCACTTTCTTTAACGCAGCCACCCTTTCTTCAGATAGCAGTTCGCTGACAAATGTCGGTCGCGGATCATCTGCCGATCCCAACTCAATCTTCTTGAGGTTATCTGCAGTAGTATGTATACCATCTTCCAGTTCTTTCGGAGCTGGCGGAAATTCTGAGATCTCCTCATCATTGCTGTTCTCAAAGCACCAGGGAAGGTCATCCATGTTCTTGGGCTCTTCTTTTAATATCGTAATCATATAACAGGTGCGAATCCGCTTCCAGGACTGAGGTGGATCTGGTTTTGCTTTTGCGGCTTTGGGTTCGTGTTTTTGTGGCGGCGTTACCCTCCAGCCGTCGGATAAAGCGAATCTTCCCTGTTGGTACTGGTCTTCGACCCAGTTCTTGAAGGTGAAGCAGTCCTCGGTAGGATGTCCTATGGCTCGGTGATAAGAGCAATAGCTCAGATGAGAAGCCTTGTTAGCTTGCTCAGGGTGCCTAGACCCTGGAAGCGCGATCATTTGATGTTTTAAAGCGAGCTTGAGTAACCTCTCCGTCTTGTCTCGGGGGAAGGAGTACGCTCGACTCATCTTCTTCATGGGGGACAAATCCGAGCCGCGCAATACCCGATTACGTAACCTTCTAATCCTGTGTCGTTGTTGTCGGCTCCTCTTTCCGCTTCTTGATTTATTTCCGTCTCTGCGTCGGGCCTTTCGTACAACGGGTTGACAAGGATGAGCATCTTTGTCTTTTGCAGCCTGTTGAAATAGACGTTGCGTCCTGACCTTCTCGTAGATGGCCATCTCGCGGTTGTGGTCCTCCCGAGCTTTCTGACCCACTTTCCTGATAGGCTTGTCCATTCGTTCTTCAAACGACGGACTCGGCACTTCAATCGCGGGGTCTAGTTTTGATGAGGGGTTGGCATCTCCTGACAAGGCGTCCTCTTCTTCATCAAAGGTATATATAGCGTAGCTACTGTGGGCCCGTCCCCGTTTTCCGGTTCTCGCGTATCCAAGCCCAAGTGTTTCCATTTTCCCGTTGGGCAATTTGCGTTGAGTCCCAGGGACATCCCAAATCCTGTTGTAGAACCGAGCTTGTCGAACAGTCTGTTTTAAGGGTACCCCTTGGCGCTTCAATAACCTCTTTAGTCCATTTGTGTAGTATCTGGGCAAACGGATGGGTTGGAGCCTGTCGAGTGTAGCATCCGCGCCATGCCAGATCTCTTTCTCTACTTTCGACTCTGAGGATCGGTAGAATAGGATCACCTTCTCACCCCTTTGCCTGGGAGGGGCGTAAAATGTTTGCAGGTCCTGCACATTGTGAGCTTGAAGTGTGTCGAGATCCTTGTAATGTTCTTGCGGTACCATGGTGATTTGCAAACTATGATGATCGTTAGGGGGTGTTTGTATTGACAGCCGATTGGAGAACACGGCATTAACCTCATCTTCCGAGTCACTTCCGAAGACCAACATGGGGGCGGACGTCCCCGGGTTGTTGCGTTGAGATGGCCCGGCATAAACTATCTCTTCCTCTTCTTCGGTATCGCTCCCGAAAACAGGGATGGTGGCGGCGGCTTTGTTCTCCGGGTTGCGACACCTTTCTGTATCCTCGAAATCTGGCAAAAAGTACTTCGCATCTTCGTATTTGCGGACTTCGTTCACGGAAAATGGGTTCAACTCACCTGTTACGGTATACTCGAAACCATCCTTAAAGTACTTCATACACTGATGTTGTGTAGAAGGGATGATGTTGTACTCGTGTAGCCAAGGACGACCGAGCAAGGCGTTGTAGCAGGTTATGGCGTCAATGACATGGAATTTGATGTCTGTGACGAGAAGTCCAAAGCGTAATGTTAGTATCACGGATCCGAGAGTCCATGACGATTGTGAATCGAAACCGGAGATAGTAATTTTGTCACGAGCGAGGTGTTGCACACTCATGCAGATTTCCTTCAACACCCGAACATTAAGGAGATTGACGGAGGATCCATTATCCACCAGGATCTTGCCTATCTTGATATCATGGCAGTATCCAGAGACATATAGGGGACGGTTGTGGTCGCACGTCCCGAGAAGGAGGTCTTCGTCACCAAAAGTGATGTCGGCCGCATGCACTTCCTCCAGTTCATCCTTCATCCTTTCAGTGGCGAGGAAGGCTTGGAACTGCTCAGGTTCTTGTAACGCCTTAATTAGTGAGTCTCGCGCTTCTTTTGATAATAGGAGGGCATCGAGAATGCTGAGCTGAGAAGATAGCTTCCTTAGGTGCGCTAAGACATTGTAGTCCACCTTACCCTTCCTGGGAGGGTCTTTGGCAGTCAGTTCTTTCATGACCTGGTCATCTAAAGTGATATCCTCGGTGACTTTTTCCTTTCCCTTATCTTTTCTACTCGCGGGCCCGAGATTCTTCTTTGGGAGTGTGCGATTGCGCAGCTGAATGTTCTCGCAGGCCTCCGATCTCTCCTCTTTCCCTAAAACGGATTCTTTAAAGAGAGGGCCCAGAGCCATTTCTTCATCAGAGTTGCTCCCAAAGGTGAGAACTTGTGACCCCCTGGCGTTAACCATGTAACAGTTGCCAGTAGTTCTGTTGTGCCCATCGACAGTACTTCTTCGTTCCTGACGAGTATTGCGTTTCATGCGCTTAAAATGTTGCCAATGAGCAACGTATCCTTGCCACCATATCTTAAAGGCGTCGCACTCCTCCGTGGGATGTGAAATTTTCCGATGATATGCGCAATAATCAGGGTGCCTCTCCACCCCATCGAGCGTGTTTCCTTCCGAGGGTGGTAGCTTCATTCCCATTGACATGGCTTTGGCAAACCTTTTCCTCGTCTTGAATATCTTCTTGTCTACTTCTGATGCCTTTCGATCTGGCGGGGGCAGTTCAACTCTTTCGTTCAGTCGCCTGCATTTGGCTCCTTCCGATGCGGCCATCTCACGCTCCTGATCCGCTTTACTCTTTAGACGAATCTCGTCTAGAAAGGCATTGATCATTTCATCTGTTGGCCACACACACTCTGGTTCAGGCTCCGCCCCTAGTTTCTTAGTGCCAGGATCTTTCCCATCGTCGGTAAACGAGTGGGAGATTACGTTGCAACTTGCCACATATCCCCCGGATTCATCCGACGAGCTCTCTCCCTCATCTTCCTCTTGAAAGATGTGGCAGAGGAACTCTTGCAGCGTGACAGGAGTTCGCGCCTTTTGATTGTACTCTTCCAGCGCGTCGATTTGCTTCTGCAAGTTCGTGTGCTCGTCTCCAGGCTTCACGGGCTTCTTGGATTTCTTCTTCTTTTTCTTCGAAGGTTTTGACGGTTGGACGTGAGTATTCAGGCCATCACCATGAGTCTTCGTAGTTGGGCGGGGCTTCAGCATCCCTTCGATAATTTGAGGTTCAAGAGGGTCCTTCCATTCGATCGCAGGGCACGCATGAAGGTCTCTCAGCATTCTTTTGGTTTTAGTTGATAGCACGACCTCCCATGGAGCTTCTTCAATAAAGGAGCAGGTTGCCCCCGGTGTATCTGCTTTCTTAGGAGTATGCGGTTGTGGTGGGTTCACCTTCCACTTTTCGGACAGTACAAACTTCCCCTGGAGGTATTGATCTTCAATCCATCCTTTGAAGACGAAGCAATCTTCAATCGGATGACTTACCGTTTGATGGTAAGGGCAATAGTTAGGGTTATTCACCTCAGTGGGTTGCGGCGGTCGCCTTGGATTTGGTAGGTTTATAAGTCTGTTGCGTACTGCCAGCTCGAATAACCGTTTCGTCTTGTCTCGTGGGAACGAATAGGGACGCTTCATCTTCTCATTATAATACCGGCGTCTTTCTTCCAATTGATCTGTCGGCTTCGGGGCGTTAGGTTGCTGCTGGGCATTCGCAACGAAGGTTGCCCTTCCTTTACCCTTGTCATTCCGAGGTTCCGACTTCGGGGGAGGTGGTCTATGACCCATCTGGTCCATCTGAGCCAACTTGTCGATTAGAGCCTGGAATGTGGTCGGCTTAAAGAACATCATAAACTGGGAGATAGTTGCGTGAGGGTCTAGGGTTCCCACGAACATGCCCACTGCGGGTGCTTCCTCAACGCGTTGTTCGAATCTCGACCACAAATTCCGCCAGCGTATAGCATACTGGACCCAGGTTTCGCCTGGTTTCACCCTGGCGTTAATCAGTGCTGTTATTGGAGTGCGTTCGCTGGCACTTGCGAATCGTTGAGTGAATAGCAGCTCCATTTCGGCGAACGTCTTGATAGAATCGTTCGGGAGTTCCGAATACCATTCGAACGCTGTTTCTGATAAGCTGCCCACGAACTGGCGAAGCAACAGTTTATCATCACCGCCGGTATTACCGCAAAGGGCCCTGAACTGGGCAACATGTTGATGGGGATTGCCAGTTCCCTTATACACGTGGAATTTTGGTATTGTATAGCCCGGCGGGTATTTGATTTGGTCGTACCAGCTTGGATACGGCCGGCCCGTCTTTACGATTTGACCAGCTGCCTCAGTCGCATGATGAACTCGGATTTGCTGGGCTATATAGTCGACCAAATCAGCCTTAGAGATTGTCTCCTCTTTGGCCATTGAGAGGGCCGGTGGTGGATTTGACGTTTCTCCTCGGTCGTCTTCAAGAACGATTGGGGGATCCTCGGCGGGTGGGTCCTGCTAGATCATCATTCCTATCATATCTTGGAAGAGAAGGCCCATACGCTGTATGTTGGCTGCTTGTTCAGCAGCCTCTTTGTCCTTTTTCTCCAGTATCCGGCGAAGGAATTCAGCGTCGGTTTCTTCCTCCTGGCGTGCGTCTGAGGACGTTTCTGGGTTTTCTTTTGGCCCGGTAAGTGCGGCCATAGCGTTCATCATTTCCTGGAGCTTTTGCTGTTGCTCTTGAGCTTTGGTCACCGACCGTGTAAGCGGTCTATGACCCGTGGACGCACGGCTGTCTTCTTTTCCTGACGCCATGTATACGGTGTGGACCATCATGCCCCCAGACTTAGGGCGTCTGGGCTCAGTGCTTTTAGCTGTCGTTGCAGGCTGGGGGATCTTCTCTGGCTTCCTCCTTTTATGAGCAGTGGAGGTTGAGGGGGCCGCTGAGATGGGCGTCCAGACAGCCTTTCGTGGTTTAGCCTGATGACCGGCTTCAGATTGGATTTTCAGCTTCTTATGCTGGCGGGAGAAGTTTGGATCGATCATCGAGTTTCGGGCCTGCCGCCAAACCTTATAGATTTTGGAAGTCAGCCGTTGAGGGGATCGGGGCTGTTCGGGCTTTATTTCCGCAACCTTTTTTAGTGGAGGAGGAGACCTCTTTAGCACCGCAGTAGGAAAATTCCTTCGCACCTTATTTAGCATCTCGAAGCTGTTCCCAGTTGGAACGGCAGCATTAACATCCACCGTTGGGGTTGGTGGAGTTAGCCCAGAGGGGGAGTTTTCCCCAGCCTTCCTTACTCGGCGCCAGTGGCGATGTCGAGCGTGTCGAGCGGGCGGCGCTGGTTCAACGGTGAGAATGGCTTCGTCTTGCCCCCTGTATAGGTGGGGGGTCGCTGCTGGTGTTAGCCTGTCAAAGACCGATGTCCTTTGGGTAGCAGGAGCGGGGGCTGAAGCCGTCAATCTTGTAAAGACCGACTTTTTGGCCGGGGAAGCCGCCTTGGCGATTTCGGGAGCAGGACCGGTCACTTTCTTAGAAGCAGCCTTCTCTGGGATTGTAGGCCCCATGATGGGTCCACAGGATTTCTGGCCCAATCTAGAGAAGACCGAGGCGCTGATGTTGAGCGACCCGCTGAGAGGAGTCGCGGCAGGGGTAAGACGATCAAAGACCGACTTCTTGGGAGCTTCCTTTGTCAGCGCCGGCGTCGCGAAGCTTGTTGGTGGGAGCATAGTCCCAAAGAACAATCCGGTAGTGGCCTGAGTCACCTGGTCCACCGGCATTGTGAATAACGAAGCAGCTTGGGGTCCGTAGGCTATACCTCCTGGTGAGGCAAAGCGTTGGTCGCAATTGCAGTCTGAGCAGTTGGAGAGTTTCGCAGAAGTAGAAGTCATCGATCCTTTGCTTTCTGCAATAAGCAAGACGCCAATTCTTAGTATCTTGAAACCCAAGGGCAACCATTAGCGAACCGCGATTGGTTCGCGAATCACGACACACGAAGTGTGGAGTGGAAAGAGGAAAAGGTCCCACCGGGCCTGCCAAAATCTGTTCCCCTCCGAATGGCGGCCGAGACATGGACGTCTCGCCTGAGATTCGGGGTAGATGCTAATTGGTGCTATCCGTACACCTCTCCGAAGATGCCAAGTTGATTTATGGCACCGTGCATCGGAGGTTTAGACGGATGCGGCCGATGTAGCAGACTTCGTCAGATTCCTACTCGTTTGAGGGGTTTTTGATTGTGGGGACGCTTTTCCCTGCAGGCGCAAGCCCCTGCAGTTAATTACGCTACCGCATCGCGGTAACAACTTTCTCCTTCTCCAGATGGTCACTTCGTGTCGTGTGTGTTTATTTTATGTTTTGTTGCCCGTGGATTGTTTACGGAGACCGAGTTATGTCGTCGCCCGTAGGGCGTGGACTAGTCCAAATCCGTATTATCTTAGATTTGGGTTTGGGGGTTTGGTTTGAGGATACGTTAGCCATGCTTGAGGCTAAGATCAACTCAAACGTTTGTTAAGGATACGTTAGTCTAACTTGAGACTAAGATCAACTTAACGGGATCGTTTAGATCCGACAAGAGAGCATTTGGGCTCCATTGTTCCAGTTTAGGGACATAGTGGTCCATTGCATGTATGGCCATCGGGACCCGTCACCTCTCAGACGACGTTGAAGGATTACAACGACAGGTGTCAGAGGAGTTCAGAAATGTACCCTCGAACAAGAGTTAATTGGGGGGATTCATAGTCCAGTTTGTTTGAAGGTTTAAGGATACGTTAGCCATATTTGAGGCTAAGATCAACTTAAACAGGATCGTTTAGATCCGGCAAAAGAGCATGCGTGGCTCTATTGTTCTAGTTTAAGGACATTGCGGTCCATTGGTAGTTTAAGGACATTGCGGTCCATTGTTAGTTTAAGGACATTGCGGTCCATGGGTAGTTTAAGGACATTGCGGTCCTTTGTTAGTTTTAAGACATCTCGGTCAAGGTTAAGGACGTCGTGGTCCATGGGTTTAAGGACCCCACAGTCCATTGTTAGTTTTAAGACATCTCGGTCAAGGTTAAGGACGTCGTAGTCCATGGGTTTAAGGACCCCACAGTCCATTGTTAGTTTTAAGACATCTCGGTCAAGGTTAAGGACGTCGTAGTCCATGGGTTTAAGGACCCCACAGTCCATATCAATGTGTGGTCATCGGGACCCGTCACCTCTTTAAAGACGTTGAGGGATTACAACGCCAAGTATCAAAGGAGTGAAGAGATGTACCCTGGAACCGGAGTGGATTAAATAGTCTTTGGCCCAATTTGGGATCAAGACCAATTATGTCGTGAGCCCATTAGCCCAGTTAATTACGAATTGAGGACTTATGGCCATCTTGGGCTAAGTCCAATCATGTCTGGAATATTGGCTTCATGTGGATCCCTTGAAGGAGAGGCTTTGCCTCTATCCATTCGGCCAATTGGGCCAGTGTCTAGTGTTAAACACTAAAGACCAATCAACGTTGAACACTGGGAATGAAATTGATAGGTCAATGTTTAACACCAAAAGATAGTTGGTGTTAAACACCAGTAACGAGGTTTTCAGATTAGTGTTGAACACTAAAACAAACCAGTGTTAAACACTGGCAATAGATATCCCAAATTAGTGTTGAACACCAAGGTAATCAGTGTTGAACACTGCAAATGAAGTTCTTTGCTTAGTGTTGAACACCAAGGTCAAACAATGTTCTATCACTGAATTCAGGGGTTCCAATTAAGGCAAGATGGGTCACGTGACAACACGTGAGAGCGCCCTCCCTTCATTTGTTCTTCTGAGACTATCGCATCTTTCAGAGCATCACGTGCCATCACGTGACGGGCATTCAAATGCTTATATGTTAAAGCTTCTGCCAAGGGTCACGTGGGTCACGTGGGGCACTGCCTCAAAGGGGCTTTCTGTAGATCTTTTGGGGGGTCACGTGGTGACACGTGACCCTGCCTCTATATATGTCGTTTAGAGGATCTGTTAATCTTTTCCAGGAATTAAATTCCTCGTAAGGTTGAACCCTGACAATAATTTCAGAGCAATTAAATTCCTACTTCCTCTTGAAGATTTATATTCTGGAATAGAGTTAGACTCTGAATTTTCTGTAGGAATTAAATTCCTCATATATGTGAAGAACTGAATAGGGTTAAACCCTAATAAAAGCTTTAAGGAATTAAACTCCCATTCTCTGTTAAAGGATTATGATTAAGGGAATTAAATTCCCATTGTTTCAACAGAACTAAGTTCTTAATTAGGGTTAAACCCTGTTTCTTTTATTCTGAAGGAATTAAATTCCCATGACACAGGGTCAAGCCCTAATTTTATTTTAAAGGAATTAAATTCCTATAGTTCTGCGAGAATTAAATTCTCGTGCTTCCATTCCCTCTCTATGCTTTGGATCTGCATGGCAGGATCTCAACCCATTGAGAATTAAATTCTCAACTTCAAGGGAAGATGTGCACTTTACAGATCCTCTATCAAAGAGAGAAGAAATAAGTCCTTCTGTTAAACTCTGTTGAGAATTAAATTCTCTTTTCTTTCAATGAAATCTTCCCTTTCTTACCTAGGGTTTTCTTTGCAGGAGATCCAAATTCCTCTAAAGTATCAAGGCTCTCCTCTTTTTTCTTCCCTCTGCACCTCTCTCTCCCCTTTTTTTTTGTGTCTCTTTGCTCCTATTTATAGGAGAAGCAGCCGAGTCAATCAGTTTTTGATGAATCTTTCATTGAGAGATTTGATTTGCATCCATCATTCGTTTTGGACCTTTGGATTATTAGGTGAATTTTATTCACCATTGGATTTTAAATCCAGAGATTCTCCTTTGTTATTTCTGTTAGATTTAAAGGGGAAATCTTTCCAAATTCGAGATTTTCCCATAGATAGATGATATTTAATCAACTCTAAATCTTTAATTCAATCGGTTGCTTTTGGAAAGATTTGAGAGGTCTTTTCTCAGAATTTAATTCTGTTAACAAATAGGCTTTGAAGCCGGTCACGTGTGGCCACGTGACCCTCGTCTGGACTCTTTTTCTTGATTTAGCCGGAGAACAAATCTGCTGCTTTTGATTATCACGTGCCAACACGTGACCCTGGTCACGTGGGAGCATGTGACCTCTTCTGAAGCCTTTTCCTTGATTTGATCAGGGAACCGGTTTGCCTTTGAAGTCGCTTTTAATTGTCACGTGCCAACACGTGACCCAGGTCACGTGGGAACACGTGACCCTTTTCTGAAGCCCTTTTCTTTGACGTAGCCGGGAAGCTGAATTTGCCTTGCTGATGCTTTTAGATGTCACGTGCCAACACGTGACTGCTGGTCACGTGTAAGCACGTGACCCTTTTCTGAAGCCTTTTCCATAAGCTTTTCTGATTTTAAATCAGGAAACAATTAGTTCTTGATTACTGAATACCTGACCTGACACATATAACTTGGGGGTATGGGGAAATCAAAGGTGAACCTGACTTGTAACTCGACAGTTCACTACCTGTTCGAGTGTACACATTCCTGTTTTGTGCCTAGCGGCATGTCTCGGCTGCAGCCGAGAATATTGTGGCCGTGATCCCGGGTATGTACGGGATACTATCGAGTGTACACATTCCTGTCTTGTGCCTAGCGGCATGTTTCGGTTTCGTCCGAGAATATTGTGGCCGTGATCCCGGGTATGTACGGGATACTATTGAGTTACATCGACGATTCATCAATTGATTTCAAAGACTTTAGAATAGAAAACCTGATTGAACAGTTTAGTTACCCACTGCACACTACCCTGCATTGCTTGATTCACATTATTTGCTACTCTCGTTTATTCATGTTTATTTTGCATTGCTTGTTACACTGTTCATATTATATTACTTGATGACGTGACGCGCTGACGTTTGGGTTTTGCATGGCCCAGATTCTGTACCGCTGTCGCAGTCCGAGCAGGAGTACTTCAGCCAGCAGGCTGAGCTGTGAGGTGTTAGTATTAGTTAGTTTTTATTTCCTGCATTTATTTCCTGATGTGAGCCCGCATTATGGGACATAATTTTCGGTTATTTGTATTGGATCATTTGCTTCCGCATTTATTTATTATTGACTCCTGTTATTCTGGATTATGGACATGTTTTAGAAAATTTTATCTTGTTCTTGATATCTCTACAGCCGTAATGTGACTGTGGATGGATATTTCCTACCCACAGGTAGCATGGTTGGCTATGTCACGTGCCCAATCTAGCGTACTCTGGGAAGCGGGGCGTGACATGGTTTTTTTGGTATCAGAGCCATGGGTTAGTTGGGTTGATTCTTTTGTAGTTGGGTATTGTACCCAATACACGAATCAGAATACCCATGTTAGGAAACATGTCCTGCCACTTTGCCATTTACCATTCTTGAATCACATTCTTCCTGAATATATCTTTTACGACGTGCAAATTTACTTTGCATGTCAACTCGAAAACCTGATTTCTTGTTATCCCTGGGACTTAGACGACTTGGGTGGAGTTAAGAAATTGTGGCTATGATATCGCGGCATAGTTACAATGCGGTACTCTATTTAAGTATCTTGGAGTTCTAGCCTTGATCTCTATATTGAATCTATCATCATGCTAATGTTGGGTGTCTTTGATTTCAGGAATATGGCAGATAAGAATTTCAAGACGTACCAGAGGCGTGTCGACGAAGCCGCCATGCTTGGAGTAATAAGAGGAATGCTGGAAAATCAGAAGAGGCATACTGAGCAGATCCAGCAGCAAGCAGATTCGTTCCAGGAAGGTTTGCAGATCGTTCGGCAGTCTGTAAACAACGCTGGAGCTAAACCAGTTGACCGAGTAGGGACCGTGGCAGATTTCAGACGTTTGGGTTCGACTACATTCACTGGTTTGGAGGAGCCGTTGCCAGCCGAGCAGTGGCTAGTCGACACGGAGAATTTGCTGATTGCGGCACAGATTCCAGAGGACAAAAGAGTTGATGTGGTGCGCATTCAGCTAGTGGATTACGCCCGAGAGTGGTGGCTTGTGGAAGAGACCCGCTTGCCCAAGCCGATCAGTTGGGCGGAGTTTTCTAAGAGTTTCCTGGAGAAGTTCTTCCCGTGGACTGCACGGGAGGAAATTGAAGAGAAATTTATTGGGCTGAGACAAAATGGAGCACCTGCGGACGTGCATGCAGCGGAGTGGACGAGGCTCAGCCGATTCGCTGGACCTTTAGTTGCTAACGAGGCAGACAGGGCACGAAGGTTCATGCGCAGTTTGGATGTGGACATCCAGAGGAAGATTGTCTCCCTGGGTTTGACCACTTTCTCACAGGTTCTTACGGCAGCTCGGGAACAACAGAGTTTATCTGGGATGAAAGGGAGCTTGCAGCAGACAGCAGTTGCGGCCAGGAAGCCCGCATTTGTACCTAACCGAGATCATGGGCGCAAGGGTATTCCAGTGGATCGTCGTGGTGTAGCACCCATGAAGAAGCCTGTGGTCGTTGATCGAAGAAAGAGCATGAATTGTAACTACTGCAATTTACCGGGCCATATGCAAAAGGATTGTCGAAGGAGGCTGGGACTTTGTTTGGTTTATGGAGCGGCTGATCACGCAGTTGGTGCCTGTTCGTCGAAGCTTCGCACGAGATATGATATACAGAAGCCTCCGCAGAGACCGTTCCAAGGGCAGAGACAGCTGACTCAAGGACTTAATCAGGCTTGAGCTTTTACTTTGACAGCTGAGGAAGCCAAGGCGTCAGGAGAAGTGGTTTCAGGTATTCTACTCGTTCATGGTTTTCCCGCGGTGGCATTATTTGATTCTGGTGCATCCCATTGTTTTATGTCATCCAAGTTTATAACTACACACTCGATTGCCTGCACGACCCTGTCTAGTTTCTAGGACATACACACTGGGAATGGGAAAATTGTATCTAGTAGGGAATGTAAAGACTGTACAGTTGTTGTGTGCGGACGGGAGCTTTTTGCAGATTTCTTGGTGATTGATACGGGCAGCTACGAGGTCGTCTTGGGAATGGACTTTCTTGGCACTTTCCACGCTCACATTGACTGTAGGGCAAGGAAGGTAATTTTCCAGATTCCCGGACATCCTGAGTTTACCTTCACTGGAGGAAGCAGTTCTGTCGGGCCAGTCGAGTTTAGGGCTAGGCCGACAAATGTTATTCTTGCAGCAATGGAAGTTGATAGTAGTGAAGAGCCGGCGGTTGTTCGCGATTTTATGGACGTATTTGAAGATATATCGGGCTTACCGCCAAAGCAAGACATGGAGTTCGCGATTGACCTTATCCCTGGTGCAGCGCCAGTATTTAAAGCGTATTATCCAATGGCGCCAGTGGAATTGGAAGAAGTTAAAAAGCAAGTTGCTGAATTGCTTGAGAAGGGTTGGATTCGAAGCAGCAACTCGCCTTGGGGAGCTCCAGTTCTTCTAGTAAAGAAGAAGGATGGCACGAGAAGGATGTGCATCGACTATCAAGAATTAAACCGGGTAACTATTAAGAACAAGTACCCGATCCCTCGCATTGGAGAACTTTTTGAGCAGCTTAGTGACGCGAAGGTATTCTCGAAACTGGATTTGCGATCCGGGTATCATCAGGTCCGAGTGAAAGCAGAAGATATTTGCAAGACGGCGTTTCGAACTCGGTATGGACATTACGAGTACCTAGTGATGCCCTTCGGAGTAACGAATGCGCCGGCAGTATTCATGGACTTGATGAACCGAATCTTTTCACCGTTCTTGGACCAGTTTATTGTGGTATTCATTGACGATATTCTGGTTTACTCGAAGAGTTTTGAGGAGCATGCTGAGCATTTGAAGATCGCACTGCAGACATTGCGACAGGAGAAATTATATGCGAAGATGAGTAAGTGCGAATTTTGGCTGAAAGAAGTGAAGTTTCTGGGTCATGTTGTGTCGGGCGATGGAATCGCCGTCGATCCCGAAAAGATTGCGGCAGTTCGAGATTGGCCTATTCCAAAGAATGTAGCTGAGATAAGAAGTTTCCTTGGATTAGCCGGATACTATAGGAGATTTGTGGAGAACTTCGCTCGTCTAGCAGAACCGTTGACCAAGCTTACGCGCAAGGAGGTACCTTTTGTATGGACGGATAAATGTGCGCTAGCTTTTGAGACGTTGAAGCAGAAGTTGATAACCGCCCCTATTCTGACCGTGCCAGACAATTCTGGAGGATTGGTGATTCACAGCGACGCATCTGGGAAAGGATTGGGATGTGTTTTGATGCAGCATGGGAAGGTCGTAGCATACGCATCAAGACAACTGAAGACCCATGAGAAGAATTATCCAACTCATGACTTGGAGCTTGTGGCTGTGATCTTCGCTTTGAAGATTTGGAGACACTACCTTTTGGGTGAGAGAGTCGAAGTTTTTACAGATCACAAGAGTTTGAAGTATGTGTTCACTCAGAAGGAGTTGAACATGAGGCATCGTAAATGGTTGGAGCTGATGGCCGACTACGACCTTGATCTTAAGTACCATCCGGGAAAAGTTAACGTCGTGCTGGATGCGCTTAGTCGGTTACCAGCAATTCAGGTGTTAACTACGCAGAGGGAGATCATTGCAGATTTTCGAAGATTTGACTTGGAGGTTGTGCTACCACGTTCTACGGGACAGTTGATGCAGTTGTAAGTACAGTCGTCCTTGGTTGAGAAGATTAAAGCGGCACAATCGCAGGATCCTAGACTGCAAAAGTTTCGAGAGCAGGTTGAGGCTGGACTACGAACAGATTTACTGGTCCACGAAGATGGTTCGTTGAGGTATGGTAGCCGTTTGTGTGTGCCAAAGGGGGATGTTCGTGAAGAGCTTATGAAGGAGGCACACAGCTCAGCTTATTCTATACATCCAGGAGGCACAATGATGTACCGTGATATTCGACAGCATTTCTGGTGGGAAGGCATGAAACGGGAGATTGCTCGCTTCGTGGCTAAGTGCTTGGTGTGTCAGCAAGTCAAGGCTGAACACCAAAGGGTTGCTGGTTTGTTGCAACCACTTCCGATTCCTCAGTGGAAGTGGGAACATATAACCATGGATTTCATGACGGCTTTACCGCGGAGTCCAAAGGGCAACAATGCAGTATGGGTGATCGTCGATCGATTGGCCAAGGCAGCTCACTTTATTCCTTTCCGGGTTGGTCAATCAACGGAGACTTTGGCAGAACGGTACATGCAGGAGATTGTAAGATTGCATGGCGTACCGGTGAGCATCGTGTCCGATCGGGACACTCGGTTCTTATCACACTTCTGGAGGAGTTTACAGGAGAGTTTGGGGACTCGATTGAAGTTTAGCACAGCTTATCATCCTCAAACTGATGGTCAGTCGGAGAGAACGATCCAAACTCTTGAAGACATGTTGAGAGCATGCATGTTGGACTTCAAGGGTTCATGGGAGGATCACCTACACTTGGTGGAGTTTTCTTACAACAATAGTTTCCAAGCAACTATCCAGATGGCTCCGTTTGAAGCTTTGTATGGTCGTAAGTGTCGTTCACCTGTTTGTTGGGATGATGTTGGTGAACGAAGATTATTGGGACCAGATTTGGTGGTACAGACAGTTGAGAAGGTTAACACAATCAGAAAGCATATGAAGGCAGCTCAAGACAGACAGAAAAGTTGGGCTGACACGTCAAGAAGACCTCTAGAGTTCGCCGTGGGTGATTTGGTATTCTTGAAGATATCACCGACTAGAGGGGTGATTCGTTTTGGGAGTCGAGGAAAGCTTAGTCCTCGATTCGTGGGACCCTTCGAGATCTTGGAGCGCGTTAGAGAGATAGCGTACCGTTTGGCGTTACCACAGTCCTTGGCGGGTGTGCACGATGTGTTTCATGTATCTCAATTACGAAGGTATGTTCGAGATGAAACACACGTCTTGGATCATTCGGAGTTAACAGTACGGGAAGACCTGACTTTTGAGGAGCGACCGGTTGAAATCATGGATCGAAGGGAAAAGGTTCTTAAGAACAAGGTTATCCCCCTTGTGCTCGTTTCTTGGGGTAATCGATCGCATGGAGAGTCCACTTGGGAAAGAGAAGATGAGATCCGACAGAAGTTTCCTCACCTTTTTCTGTAGTTTTCTATCTCATATTCTTGGAATTTCGAGGACGAAATTCTTTTTGTAGTTGGGTATAATGTAACACCCGAGCCCAATACTACTAATTTCTGTTACTGGTTGAGCATTAGATATTACTCATTTCATTTAGCTTGCCCGTTTGACACTTGCCGTGAAATTTTATCTGGCTAAGTCATTTCTGCATATAACAAATTTTAGCACCCAAAGTAAAATTAAAAAAATATCTATCTTGGCCTACTCGTCACCCCTAGCCGCGTGGTAGCGTCCGTGCATCGAGTTCTCGTCCCGTTCGGTGAAACGGGCGAGTTTGGACGACTACGCGCGTGTACAGGTGGCCGACTTGGGGGTATGCTTTTTAATCATAAAACATTTCATTTTAAAATTTGGAACCCGCTTAAAATCCTATTATTTAAATTTCAAATTTTTGGACCCAACCCGGGCGCGATTTGGAAATATTTCATTTAGCGCCAAAATCCCAAATTAATAAAATATTCAAAACCTTATAATATTTCGTTATAATATTCTTACTGTTAATTTTTTTTAGATTCTTAAATCTTTAACTTAAATCTTTTAACCACTTAAAATCTTTCCCTGGCCAATTGAGTGCGCTTAAACCCCCGTGGGCCCTTCCTTTATCCCTCTCTCTCTCTATCTCTCGTATCTATCCCTCTCTCTCTCTACCTTTCTCTATCTCTCTCTCTCTCTCTCTAACCCTCTCTCTCTCTTCCCTATATTAAATACTCCTTCCCCTTCACATTTTTTCCAGAACAGAAAAATATAACCCATCGCGAGAAACCCTACGACCTAACCCTAGCCGCCTCGTCACCGTCGCCGCCGCAGCTCCGACGCCGGCGCTAGCGCCACCGTCGCCCTCGCCTCCGCCTCCTCATTCCAACCTCAACACCTCCTCCTTCTCCCCATGTGCACGGTGCAACAGCAACCCGGATACCCCCGTGCCTTCTCTGTACGGCCTGAGACGTCGCCGGCGACCTTCGTCGTCGCCACCCGCGCCACCTTCAGCACCTCCTTATCACCTGCGCACTCCAGCCCCCGACCACCTCCTCTCCCTCTCCACCTTCTTTCCCGTTTCCCATACCCGAGCCCTAACCTTCACCGCTGCGACCTCCTCGCCGGCGCCCCACCGCCGTCGACCCTATCGCTGTCACGCCCTCTGCAACACCAGTAAGCCTTCTCTCCCCTTCCTCCTTCCATTTTCCCTCCGGTTTATCCCTTGGCCGTGCATTAATTTTTCCGTTTGTTGTTGTCGCTGTTCGCCGGAATCCGGCCATGCCGGTGACGTGTCCTGACGATCCAGCGGAGTGCTCTGACCCGTGAGGTCCCTTGGTTCATCGTTTGGGTTCAATCCGTGAACCGTGCGTCCGTCGCGTGTTTCCCCGCCGACGTTACGTTCCGTTTTCCCGGTTCGCGACCCGTCGAGGCAAGTATCACTTGCTACATGCTATTCTATACATTTATATATGTTTTGACTCATTAAACCTGCAAAACTTAACTTGGTATAGTAGTTTCTCATTTGGTTGCAAAATGACATATATCATTTTCCAGTTAACATAACATTTACAGTTTGCCAATTTAAAACTAATAACTAAGTTTACCTGTTAATCACATTTTACTGTTTAATCGATGGTAGCCCTTACCCAGGTAGTTCTATTACATTCGGACATTCGTATTCAAAGGCTTGATATAACTGTATTGCATCATCATTGAAACTATTGCACCGCTAAGGGTGCTCAAACCTGTTAATATAATAAAACGGCTGCACTATATTAATGCACTCTTGTGATTGAATGAAACTGCTTATTGTTGTTTAATCTTTTGCTTATTTCCTGCTGTTAATCCCCTGTTCGATTATATCTGTTGTGAACACACCCACGATATTGTTACATCTTGACTTGACTTTGTTACATATGGTATATATTGATACACTTGACATGGTACCGTTTATTGTTGACTTGACCTGATGTACCATGACCTGACCTGTTACCTGATCTCGTGCCTAATACCAACAAACCTGACATGTAGTCCTTATGGACCAATCTTGTTGTCTATCCAGACAAACCTACTGTTACCTGATCCTGTGTTGGCATTAGTTCTTGATTACTGAATACCTGACCTGACACATATAACTTGGGGGTATGGGGAAATCAAAGGTGAACCTGACTTGTAACTCGACAGTTCACTACCTGTTCGAGTGTACACATTCCTGTTTTGTGCCTAGCGGCATGTCTCGGCTGCAGCCGAGAATATTGTGGTCGTGATCCCGGGTATGTACGGGATACTATCGAGTGTACACATTCCTGTCTTGTGCCTAGCGGCATGTCTCGGTTTCGGCCGAGAATATTGTGGCCGTGATCCCGGGTATGTACGGGATACTATTGAGTTACATCGACGATTCATCAATTGATTTCAAAGACTTTAGAATAGAAAACCTGATAGAACAATTTATTTACCCACTGCACACTACCCTGCACTGCTTGATTCACATTATTTGCTACTCTCGTTTATTCATGTTTATTTTGCATTGCTTGTTACACTGTTCAAATTATATTACTTGATGACGTGACGCGCTGACGTCTGGGTTTTGCATGGCCCAGATTCTGTACCGCTGTCGCAGTCCGAGCAGGAGTACTTCAGCCAGCAGGCTGAGCTGTGAGGTGTTAGTATTAGTTAGTTTTTATTTCCTGCATTTATTTCCTGATGTGAGCCCGCATTATGGGACATACTTTTCGGTTATTTGTATTGGATCATTTGCTTCCGCATTTATTTATTATTGACTCCTGTTATTCTGGATTATGGACATGTTTTAGAAAGTTTTATCTTGTTCTTGATATCTCTACAGCCGTAATGTGACTGTGGATGGATACTTCATATCCACAGGTAGCATGGTTGGCTATGTCACGTGCCCAATCTAGCGTACTCTGGGAAGCGGGGTGTGACAGGAGTTGTGGGGGTTTTGAGATGGGGGGAGGAAGAGGGCAGCCCACTTCTGAAATGAGAAGGAAAATGGTGAAGAAAATGAAGGGTGAAGCCAAGTCAAAGAAGACCCCTTACTCTCTCTCATGTCCATGCTTCATATAATATCGTTTTTCCTTTTTTCTTTTCAATTTCTCTTTAAATTCAAACAACCATGCATGAATCATAAAGAAATGCCATGATAAGAAATGTAACAAGTGTAAAAAAAAGACTTTTACATGTCATATGCACAAAACACGTTTAGTGCCCGATTAGCGATATCTAATCGCGATTAGCACTAATTAGCGTATAATAAATCATAAAAACTTATAATTTTCATAATTCACATAAAACACTATCTTTTTAGTAATTTCTATAATTTTCCAATTTTTTTCCAATTTATCGGTATTTAATTATACCGCCTTATTAAAATATTCAATATTTTATTATTTAATTATAAAAATTCCTAAAATAATAATTTTTTTTGAAATGTTACACATGTGGATCGTCGCTTCAGTGACAGGATGCACGAAGTGGCGCACCTTCCTTAAATGCAGAGATCTCGCCCTGATTCGTTGGCAGAAAAGACAGCCGACAGCCCGGTGACTCGTCCCGACGAAATCTTAGGAGAGAGTGCACCCCGGGCGGCCCGGCAGTCCACTCTTGACCCGACCCTCCAGCAGGTCGGGATAAGAGTGGGGGGCTAATGATAATGCTCTATATTGACGATCTCCCAGATCAAGACACGTGGCGGATGACGTGTCCCAGAACTCAGAAGAGAGGGCCCACAGGGGGCCGATCATGCCTCCCCTGTACCCGACTTACAAGCACAGGGCTGGCTCACCTCAGAGCCCCTTGCAAATTGTCCTTCTCGGCCTCCCAGCTCACCTCCGAGCTACCACAAGACCAAGATACCTCGGCCCTCTCGCTCGTTCCCGAGCTCTTCCGCCGAGGCCATCTTCCTCGGTCCCTCCGACCGACCAACTCCACCACTCACAGGCGTAACCGCCGCTCCGCAAATCTCGCCTTGCGCGGATACTCCACCGGCAGCATCCCACGTTCCACGACATCACGATCCCCACTAACGGGCGATTCGCTTGTTACGCGGGCGTGATGTCGGGAGCGCAACTGACGGCAAGATTCTCGCGCCCGCTACCGCGTACCGCCGCCACTATATAAACCCCCATCTCAGAGGGGTCAAGTAAGATTTTTCACCCTATTTAGCCGTTACTCTGCTCGGATCTCGTACTAACTTGATCGTTGGAGGGTCCTCGGTGGTACCAAACCACCTCGGGACTTCCTTGCATGTACTCGGCGCAAACTTCTCAAACCACCAATCTCCACAAAACCCATTGAGACCCACACGCAACAGGAGATCACCTCCAAAAATCCACCGAGAGACCGACGGAAGACAGCATCTGATGGAGACCCGAAAAGGACCTCATCATTGTGAGATATGCAGACTTGTAGGAAGCTACGCTAAAAACCCGAGCCTAATCCCCCAAGTTTTGGCCACAAATTTAATGGATTTGGCCGCAAATTACGGGTCTATTTTGGAGTTAGCGTCTGGGATTTTGTCACGACCCGTAATTTAGCACGTGACCGGCACTTAAATTACACAACGTCTAAAGGCGTGACGTAAATCAAGTAAGCCGAAGCCCAGAAAATCTAAACTTTTTTGCAGAAAATAGTGGGGGTGCAGTTTTGAAATAAATGTATAATGAATCATATTTTGTCTTTAAAGATTTGGGCAGCACCTCCCTTATATATTTTGATCCAAAAACATATACACAGCAATATATAGGCATCACCAAGCGGGAGCTAGCTTTTCACCAACTGGCGGAATCACAACCACGCAATAACATATATACGACGCCCAACGGCGAAGAATCAACCCAGAAAGAACAATAACGAGTAAGACATCAAAACTCAAGAAGCGAACATAAACCCATCGCTATAAGTCTCGTACAAAACCCAAGTCTGACTAGGTGTACCAATATACAATTCTAATATCTGATTTGATTGATCTGATGGAGTTTATCTAGATACAACGGAATATAACAGTATGGGAGTGGGCACGATCCAACATGTGTCCCACCTACCAAAGCAAACACCCTGGATGAAGCTGTATGCCAGCAATACCGCAACTGATCCCAAGCGGTCAAACCTGCAAGAACTGTGACACAATGAGGGTGAGTAGCCAACTCGTGAGTAGAAAACATCAGCAAGTAGAAATCGAATAAAACAACGATTTCCTAGGTCACTATATCCTGAAGGTAATACTATGATATCTAGGGTGACCATGTATGCATATATGTCAACAATCAAGTCAATGCAATGACATATATATAAATAAACATCCGACATCATATGCCTGTATGCATGTGGATATCATCCACGTGTCCATCAACGACACAAACAATATCATGGAACCTGAGTGTCCCACACTGACACTCGAACATCATGAAAACATAGCCTGTATATATATGAGAGTATCTACTACGTGTGTCCACCAACGACATATCAAAATCATGGAACCTGAGTGTCCAACACCGACACTCGAACATCATGAAAACATATGCCTGTATATATATGTGTATATATATGTGTGTGTGTGTATATATATATATATATATATATATATATATATATATATATATATGAGGATATCAACCACGCGTGTCCATCAACGACACATCAAAATCATGGAATCTGAGTGTCCAACACCGACACTCGAAACATCATGAAACCCGTGTCCAGCATCGACACGTAAATCCTCATATCTCAGGCGCCGCATACTCATATCGGCCCTCATATCTATCTCATCTCAGGCGCCGCATCCTCAGATCGGTCCTCATATCTATCTCATATCATGACTCCAAAACGGTATCCTCCGGATATCCGCCGAGCTTTATACAATCACCGGTAGGTAGTGCTCCCCTGCCAGGCTCACCGCCTAACAATACGAGTCTTCTTGTCCCGGGGTACCTCACCGGATCCACCTTGTACCCACAGACGGTGCCTACCGCTCCTCGAATCGGGTATACTCACTGCTCAGAACCGAGAAAACTCATGGTGGACACCTCGAAATATCATATCAAGAGAAACCGTATTTTTAAAACAATACACAATTTCCTTTGAAATTAAACCGCGGTTCTCAAATCCAAAAATCTTATAAAAACACCATCTTAATGCATATAACCATAAAGTACGATGTATGCAACATAGAGTAGTAATATGAGCATATCGGGTATATCATGTAAGCATATAACCATAAGGTACGATGTATGCAGCATAGAGTAGTAATATGAGCATATCGGGTATATCATGTAAGCATATAACCATAAAGTACGGTGTATGCAACATAAAGTAGTAATATGAGCATGTCGGTATATCATGAAAGCATGTCAAGTGATAGTACTGAACAATGAATGTACTTTTACTTTTAAAATTAATATCATGATAGGGTGGTTCTCCTGTGTAAATGGCACGACAATTCTACTGTATAAGTGGCATGGCAATTCTACTGTGTAAGTGACATGGAAATTACCGATGAAGAATGTCTGTGAACCGGCAAATTTGTGTATGTGTAACATGCGCATCAACGGTAATGGTGCAGGGGTACTAGCAATTAATATCATATAGCATTAAATATCAGCACGTGGTATGTACATCACGAGGGTAATATCCTACACAACATGAGCAATAAATGGGTGTATCTATCTACACAAGAATCATACGGTCACTTTTAAACGATACACATCGTCGTTTTTAAAATATGTATGGTTCAGGTGGCAATCGTTATATCGGCGATCCCGCCTCATAACATCCGATATGACAATAATCATCGATCATCATCCTCAAATCACTAGTGCGGATCAATCATCCGGTACATCTCATCGCATATAGAAATCCATCGTACGGGGTCATCAAACAGAATAGGGAATCTATCGACCTATACAATAATGAAGGTACGGATCTAAAGTCTCGTACGGCATATTACTAATTATACTCATAAATAAATAAATAAATATATATATATATATATATATATATATATATATATACATACACATACACATATATCTCAAATCACATTTGTATAAACGTCATATCTTATTAATTCCACCACACCTCTATCTCAATCTCGTGTCGTGTTTATCGATCTCGATCTCATATCATACCATCATCAACTCATACTTGTTCTCTTTCAATTCGTACCTATCATGATTCACTTCCCATTTCATATTCTCAAGCAAATATATCCATTAACGTCAACTTTATCATAATTATAATTTAAAACACAATCTTCCATATCAATGGTTGCGGGGGTGTTATACACTATCCACCCGACTTCCCCCGTAGATATAAATCTACTCATCTGCTAAACTCCTCGCTTAGCCGAAGTCGATGTGCTTCGTCGTCTCGGAAGTCCACGCGAAAGTACCTACAATCAATACATAATCACAATACTATTAAAATCAAGTCTGAAAACCGATACGACACACGAATTGATTATAGGTTAGAACCTATAGCTTACGCATGCAAAAACAACCAAACAACCCTCGTCGTTAACGTACAAACATCCAACGACGGAATCAAATCCAAATACCAAAACTACGAATTCACATATCGGAAAACATTAGCCCAAGCACTCGCAAACAACTCCCAGATTTTGGCTCAGGTAAATAGGAACTAAACAAGCAAGTACAAGGGATAGGTTATAGAGTAAGTGAGCTACAGGTAAAACCACATCACCAAAGCCATAGGGGGTCCAGCGACATCACCCAAAAATCCGGTCTCGCCGGTCTAAGTAAGGAGAAACGGGTTCGTGTTTTGGTGGTGGTCTTCTAGTGGTCTATATAGGTTAATGGACTTGCTTGATTTTCTTAGAAATACCCCAGATAGCTCTAGATACCCTGCAGGCCTTTAGGTTCACAAAACCGACACGGAACAATTCTAACTTCGTGTATCGGGTTCTATTCTCTTTTCCAGGCCATGAAATCAATCTCTAAGGTCTTGTAAACACTCACTACACCTCAGTTAACCACTTAACAACAACTTGAAATTTTCTAAGATCACATATCCTATTTATATCAAATTCTAAACTAAACTAGGATATTTAACATAAACACTAATCTAAAGTGAAGAGATTACCTCATTTGGCAACTAAAGAAAGTTCTTGAGTTGCCCAAAGTCTTCAAAATCCAAACTTGAATGGTTCAAAGGTTTTAGAATAGGTTTGTGCATGTTTATTATGAAGGGGGCATGAGGTTTTGAAAAGGAAATTGAGATGATGCATGGAGGTAGTGTGGGAATGAAGGAGATGAAGAAAATATGAAGAAAACAATGGGGATGAAGGGATATGGGCAGCCAAGCCTCTCCCTCTCTCAAGCTCACTCTCCCTTACCCTCACTTTCTCACAAAATATCTCTTTTTTTTCTTTCACAAAATTCCCATGGCATCAATTCTATTCCTTTCACACTCAAAACTCTTTTCTTTTCTTTTCTTTTCTTCTCATTTTTGTTTTCTCATTCACACCACTCACAAATACACAAATCACAAACACAAGCATAACATGCACATGACATGGTGCATTAGCCATGAAAAAAGTAAAAAAATACGGATTTGGCCAAAAATCCGATAAATATCAGGGTTTAACCACAAGCACGTCAGCGGTACTAGCTGTACGTAACGGCTATCCAGGTATTGAGCGAAAGGAAGGCCGATGAGCAAACTCATCCGAACCCCTACCGAGCCTGTCCGTGCCAATCTCCTTACAATCCGGTCTGTTCGTCTAAGAGTATCACATATCGAGTCTAGGGGGGTGGATAAAGTCAGACCCCTAATAACGTGATATTTCGTGTCGATATGAAGCCCATCACCAACTGAGAAACTACCGATCCAAACCAGTAATTCTCGTCTAACTTGGCCAATGATTTCTTATGATGGCCACCCGTGCACTGCGCGACATCAACCCCCAATATCGGGAGAGACGAATCCTCGACGATCCTCTCACTGCCTCCATATGGCTCGGGACTGTACCCAACTAAAACCTGTTTGCACGACTCCTTTAAGCCGTGGCTGGATAGTAATCAAAGCACAGTGGGAACTCACACGAGACAAATGACGATCTCAGGTCGACAGACTAACCTGTACTCATGTCACCTGGAAACTGCTATCTGACAATAGGTATAATACCATATAGCATGTTCCCGGCGAGTTCGTCCAGTGTACTCATAACCTAATGAGCACCTGTATACTATCTTAGGTGACTTACTGACACCAATGACTTGTGAGACCGGCCACCGCCTCTCGTCAGGATCTCGATAAGTATACACTAGTCTACTCCTGAGTATCGATACCCAGTCTCGATACTCTCTCAACTAGGGACATTTAAGGATGGGCTTATAGACCACTCAGCTCCCACGTATATGATCGCCATCATAATGCTGGTAGTCAAGCAAGAATCCTATGGACTCTATCAATATGTAATAGTGATCTGTAATACCATATAATGCATGTACATGATGATAAAGACAAACCAGATATCATACTATCATCTCGAGTAAGACTGTTCTATCCGTATAGGTCCTCCCTCAATCATCACAATCGCGCGCTTACGATTACAATAATTGACTTGAGAGCACTATAGCCAACAGTTTCCAAATACCCTACTGTTAAAGTATTAATTTTTGACTGGTTACCGAAACAATGAAAGAAAATCAATTGACTTAAAGGACATTCTAGGATTCTTGTCACGTGCGTTGCACGTAATTATAAAAACTTTATTGATAAACTTCTTTATTACTAACTACGTGCATCAAACTTGTAAAATGATGACGAGGCGGCGTTTAATTACGTGTATTGCACATAAATAAATGCTGCTTTTCTGTTTGATTTCTCTCAAAAAATTGAGAAGCCGTGTTACCAATCAATTTAAAAATTAAATGATTGGTAGAGATAATATTTAGCCTAAATGCAAATATGAATTATGTAAGGGTGTTATATATAAAAAGAAAAGCCTAACAAAAGAATTAATAATTCGTCAGCGCTGGCCTTTTCTCCCCAATAGCATGTAATTGTCAGGTCGGAATCAAATCCATCATCATCTTCTTTTTCTTTCTCCCCCAATCATTCGATTTTAGAGAGAGAAACAAAACAAAAGATCTAGAGAGAGAGATACGAGGGGAAAAAAGATCTCTCAATGGCGATCCAATACGCGCTGGTGGCTCGCGGATCGGTGGTGATGGCGGAGTTCAACGCCGCCCAATCCAACGCCAGCGCCATCGCGCGCCAGATCCTCGAGAAGATCCCCGGCACCGACGACAGCCACGTGTCCTACTCCCAGGACCGCCACGTCTTCCACGTGAAGCGCACTGACGGGATCACCGTTCTCTGCATGGCCGACGAAGCCGCCGGCAGTGAGTTCCCTATAAAAATACCCCTTTTTTGGGATCTAGGGTTTTGATTCATCTTCTGAAGGAATTTGGGTGTTTTTTTGGGGGGGGGGGATAATTGAGGTTGACCTTTGCTTGTTGCTGGAATCGCATTGAATATTTGCCAGAATCGGTCTTTTTAGGTCTAGGGAAGCAAAATGAGCTGAAAGATCGAAGCTTGAGGCTGTTCGTGTCCGTTCAGTTGTTTAAATGGGATTAAAATTTTCTCCAAGCCCTGTTTGCTTTGTGTTAGTTTTTAAAATCCTTCACGAATAATTTAGGAATATATATTGAAATCATATGAATATTAAAGTTTTGAGAAATTTACGAGGGGAGAAGTTTATATAATATTTGCTAATAAATCTTTGGGAACTGGCACAATTAATTTGGTATAATCCTGGCAATCTAAAAATTACTGTAACCATTTTGGCTTCAAGCGCAACAGCTGATTATATTGTTTCCACATATATATGCTATTGTTAAAATTGTTCAATTTGAATGATAACTAAATCATAAATCACCTATGTACTTTTTTTTATTCAAGCTAGGAACACCATTAGAAAGTCTATATTGAATAATATTTTAGATTAGAGTAAATTTCGAGTCTGGAGTTCAAATTTATATTTGAAAATAATGTTTTTTAAGGGAATTTGACATTCATGTTATCACCTCAACAATAACAACGACCGTATTTGTAGTTGGATTCATGTATAATGGGTTAATAACTTTTCAATTTCATTAAATACTAAATGAACTACAAATTAGCCAACCTCGATTATTAGTCGAGCCCAAGCCTATACAAGTCCTAAACAAGCTATATTTGGTCATGTTTATTTATTTGTTATGATGCACCAAGGTTTGCTACACTATAAGTTGGATTTTTTTATGTCCCTATGAGTTGGTGGTTTCTGCATTTGAATTAATAGGGGTACTATTATTGCAACTAATTTGGCAATTGCAATAATAGTTGAAGGTTGCTACAATTGTTTCAAGGTGGTGTTTAGGAAATTTGGAATTTAGATTGGGGTCATTGTATAATTTTCTTTTGTGTGTGTGTGCGCGCGCGCGTGCGCACACAGCATAAATTACAGATAATATTTAATATTTAATTAGGATCAAATAATTTGTATCCATTTTCATCCTAAACCCAAAATGACTAAAGATTGGCAAACGAATTTTTCGACACAGAGGCAAGTATTGGAAACTGGAGTGCTCTTATTTCTGCTTCATCTTGACACGAAACAACTGAGATACCTATGATATCCAGTTTTGGTCACAAATTGATGCCCTTCTGTTATGTAGTCTGCGGAACATGCTGAACAAAAAAAACCCAAAAAAATTAGATTCGTGCTGTTTCTGCACCCACCTGCATGGTTAATCTCCATCATTTATATGCTGTTATCAGGTTTCCCTGTCCTGCATTCGGCTTCGCTCTTATTTCACATATCAAAATTACTAGTTTTTCAGTTATCATAAATCACTGTTGAATAAAAATTCAGAGTTGGAAATAAAGTTAACAAGGACCAGAGCACATTATATTAATGCTGTTAATGGTTTAAATGTTTGGTGAACTTCACCCCTCAGGCCACTGATAAACAAGAAACATATTATGAGAACGGTATTTTTTAGGAATCAGAAAGAGAAGAAATATGAACTTCCCTTTTTTATTAATGATATATTGATACTTGGTAGTTGTTTTTTCTTTAAAGTTAATCCTTATTGTCTGCTCGGGTGGCTTAATGTTAATTTAATAGCCATATAAGTGTAAATTTACCATTCTGTGATTTGTCTAATCATTTTCAAAAGTTTATTGTTCCGCGTAAGAAACACCGAGTAGTTCAAGGCAAGATTTTCCAATGTATAGTTCTTGATACCTAAGTAAGATATAGCAATTTTATTGCATTTATTTCTCATAATACATATCATATGTATGGACAAGGTATTTAAACCCTACAACCATTAGGCTACATTTGATATTGCAAACTTCTGCTCATTGATTTTCTGTTATCTTAAAGAATATCTTAGTTCTCTACGCTACAAGTCTGCAAGATTTGTGTTTCACTGGATTTTTTAATTAGATTTCCTGTTATATACTAAGAGGATATCTGTAAGGATATATTAACTACCCATTCATATTATTTATTTTCATAGATAATAACTTAATTCTCTGCATTGCAAGATTTGTGTTTCATTGGATTTTTTTACTGTTAAAGAATTCCTTTTACATTCTTTTTGGATTTATTAAGATGTGTGTAGAGTGTTTTTCGTCACCCTGTTGAGATGGATGCGCTCGTTTGTCAGGCGTGTACAAATTCCCCCGTCGAGGATAGGCGGAGGTTTATTGATTGTGGGGATTCTAATCTCCGACAGCCGCGGACAAAACTGCCGTTAGTTATCCCTTACTTTGAGGCAAGAGAATCTCCGATTAACGGGTTGTATATGTCATATGAACACAGTGTGCAATATGCGCGTGTCGTGTTTTGAAAACAATTTTGAGGGTGTCTTGGGCATATCGGGGGCCGCGCAAAGTTTACGGGGCTCCTGCTACTCGGTTAGCGGGTTGAGGGTCAGTAGCCTTCTTGCGGGGTATGGGGTAGCGTCCTGTTAGAAAAATTTTCTTAGAGGGGAAGTGCTAGTGTGTTAGAGATCTCCGAGGAGGAGAAAAGAGAGGTGGGAAAGTCCGAAAGGGGCATCTTTTGCAGATATCTCCATGGGGGGTACCCGCTGCGGGTATCTTTTTGGGAGATATCCGCAACGGGTATCCCCTTGAGATATCCGCGAGCGGGTGTCTCTTGGCAGATATCCACGAGCGGGTGTCTCTTGGCATACGTCTCTTTTGGAGATATCTGCCACGGGTATCTTCTTGAGATACCCACCGCGGGTACCTTCTTAAGATATCCGCAAAAGCGGGTATGTAGAGGAAAATCCCCTTGCAGGGATTTCCAGAGCAGAAAATCCCCTCTCGGGGATTTCCGGAGAACCAGACACTCCTTCATAGGGGTATCTAGAGTGGGCAAGTTCCTCGCGGGGGTTTCCCATGAGTGCGCGGCGTCGAGTTCCTTGTTCGAATGTGTTTGCTCGGGGTGAGATCCATTGGCTTTCATCCCGAAGACCCTTGTTCTTCGAGCTTGATGAAAGAAGCTTGATCCTTTGTTGAGTTTTGCTCTTGGATCTTGAGCCTTGGAGGTGAGCTTTCTTCTTCAAGTGATGAGTTCTATTTGATTCTTCCTCTTTTCTTTGGATTCGAGGAAGATGATGAAGTTTTCTTTTATTTGGAGAAAATTGGTTCTTTTTAATGGGTTTCTTTAGAGAAGATAGGGGAGACGAGAGATTTTCCTTTTGGGTTTCTCTCTTGAGGAAGATGAAGATTTGGGATCTCATCTCAAGAGAGGAGATAAAGGCTAAAAGCCGTAGTATTTTTGCGGGAGAAGAAAAACTTGTTCATTTTATCATACGGTGGGTTTAAATACCCTTACATGTTTTGCATTTATGCCCTTGGGCTTTACAAAATTCGATTTTTGCCCATCATTTCTACAATATTCATACTTATTACGTATTAAGTCTATTTTATTACATTTTCTCTCTTTTCTTGACATGGGGGGCTGGCCTCATGCTTAAGCTTGGACCGGTTGGGCTTGGACCCACTTGCTTGGGCATGGGTCCTGGTTGGTTGGGCTCGGGCCCACTTGTTTGGGTGTTGAGTTTGACCTGTTGATTTTTTGACCTCGATTGTGGGGTGTAATTTTTGACGCCAACAATGTGATCTTCTGGTCGCTAACATAACTTAAAACAATTTTTTATCTTTTAAAACCCTTTCTTACAATCAACTTCTAACATAACTTAAAACATTTTTTTATCTTTTAAAACCCTTTCTTACAATCAACATGAATAGAGTTTTCATTCCCATGCTTCCCATATTGAATTCAGTTGATTTACTGTGCAGGAAGAATTCCTTTTGCATTTCTCGAGGATATTCATGGAAGATTCGTTAAAACGTATGGCCGTGCTTGTCATACTGCGCTTGCATATGCAATGAATGAAGAGTTTTCAAGGGTCTTAAGCCAGCAGATGGACTATTACTCAAATGACCCTAATGCAGATAGAATGAATCGCATCAAAGGCGAGATGAGCCAGGTAAAGTTCTCATTCTCATACAATTGTATAATTCCCTTCTTTTTATCGTTACTCAAATTTATGTAGACGATGGAATGTGTGAGTATGCTATGAATTGGATAATATGTTGGATACATAGACTAATATTATAAACTGTGATGTACATGGCCTTGCATATATGCAACTCATCATAAGATTTGAGATTGATGCTAGCGTTTAGCAACAATATTGTAATACAAGTACTCGTTTTCTATTGGTTCAGCCAGCTGATAGTGTATAATCAGATTACTCGGTGATTAATCATTTTACGAACATTATACAACCCTTAATATTTTAATATAAGTATATAAACATTATATATATAATTACAAACGATATAAATATATAGCAAACAAATTGGGAGATGGGGGGTTAGTCTCGAGTTGCCGAAATAGGTTGGGGTTTGGGTCTCGGGTTGTATAATTAAAATGGGATAGTTGGGTCTCGTGTTGGGCAGGGGTATATGGGTTTTGGGTTAATAGATGATAGGTTAATAGAATGCTAAGCCAGCTTTGGGTTTCTTTGGTTTTGGGCCTGAATTTATATGAGCCGAAGCTTGGACCGTGTAATCGGACCGATTACACGGTTAATGGACCCATTAAGCGTCGTTTAAAGTGAATATTCTTTATGTTTGAATAATTGACCTAGTAATTGATTTCCTGTTCGTTGAGGACCGAGTACGAGTGCTCGACCGTGAAATCGGACCGGTTTCCTGTAATCGGCCGAGTAATCCGTTTTTTACAACATTGCTTAGCAATGTCAACTCAGGGATATGATTTCATAGAAAGTGGAGAGCCGAATTAAAGGGTGGAACCGTTTCACTCAGGTTTAAAAGAGATGATTAAAGTAGCAAAATGGCGTTAAAAAAATTCTGGGTGTAGTGGGTTCTAATATGGTTTATAGGACCAATGAGCTATAGCTCAGTTGGTATGGGCACTTCCCCTCTTGAGGTAAGGGTGAGTGCGGTGTTTGAACCCCAGAAACCTCAGGAGAGGAAGTAGCTACAAATTAACTCTTTCGGGAAAAATTCATGAGTCTCCTAGGTGCATGTGTGTTTTGTGTGCTTGTGTGTGATCTGTGCGTGGGTGTGTTGTGTGTGCGGGTGTTGTGTGCAAGGGTTAGGGCTTACGGACCAGTGCCAATAGATAAATAAATAAATATGGTTTATAGGTATGATCACAATGGCATATGATGTGCAAAAGAAAAACTTAAGAGCAAGAACCACATCAACTATGGGCATGTCTCATATGCATAGGTGTGGATGTAGGCAGAAGAAGAAACGGATATCCAAGGAATCGATTGGTCAGGGGCGCTATTTTAGTTATAGCCCATCATGTCCGCCATATTTGCTAACATGTGGTTTCTTAGTCTAACATGAACATAGATACAATTTGTTGTGTTCTTGTTATATGTTGGCAGCACAACAGGTTTGACCCCCATATCACATCAAAAGTATTTTGTACCCGAATCTATAAGAGTTATATTATTTTTCAATGCCTATGTAATAATTATGTTTATTGTTTATAATAATAACTTTAGGTCCTTTACATGGATTCATCTTATTTGTTTTGTTGCATATCACAAGCATACCTTATATAATTCCTTCATATTTGGTCAAACTATTTTTTTAGATAGATGACAATTAGGACACCGTGTTTAGGTTCAATTGTTTTAATGTTATATATTGTATGGTATATATCTTTCATCCACTATCCTGCCAACTATTTACTTCATGTATCGTCATGTCATCCACTATCCGCTGTCGACATCCTTCATTGGGCAATGTGATGAGGGATTGGAGAAAGAAATACTCCCTCCATTCACAATTGCTTGTCCTTTTAGGAAGTTTTTTTGTCCTAAATTACTTGTCCTTTTAGGATTTTTTTTGTTCTAAATTACTTGCCTTTTTATGTTATAGAGGTGAATAATATAGAATTTCTCACCACATTTATTATTTTGTTTTTGTAAAATATCTAAACTAACCTTAATTTAAGAAGATGAGAAGATAACATAATATGCGGGTAATTTAGGAAAATTTACTAGGATGACAATATTGTAATTTCTCTTTCAAATAGGTTTTAAATCATAACTTATTTGCTGTGCAAAAATTTTAAAGGACAAGTAATTATGAACGGAGGGAGTAACACATAATCTTCTTTATGTGTGACAAAACAATATTGCGCATGCTTACTTCGGGTTTTGTATATGTTGAGCAAATAATAAATGAACTAAGAGGTGAGCGCTTTTGTGTTAATTTGATAAATTAGAGCGGGAACTTTGGGTCTCCCTGAAATGATTTTTTTCTGGCTTTCTTGGAATTCATCCATTCCCTATCGAATGTATTTATTACCTTTATTTGTTTGTGCAATTGATCATAATCCTCTGAGTCCTAAGTCCTAACTCCTAATAGCCTTATACATTATTTCTTAAAGACACAATAAGACATTCCCTCCTATAGGAACCATAGGTGTTTGGTTCTAGAAAATTACTTATTTTAGTTAGTTTCAGATTAGCGACATTTTCCATACACTTAAGCTCCCTATATATATATAGTACACAGGCCCTGGAGTGTTCCTTTAAGATGCACCATACAGTGGAGCATATGTGGTATTCTTGCATTGGATTTTGCATGGTGCTTTTGCACTCAAGTCCATCCACCTTTTCATTCGGTATTGCACTTAAATGCGAAACCACTATTCAAACACCAATAAATACATGCCACATATGCTTCACTGTAGGGTGCACTCTACAGGGAACACTGCAGGCCCCTTTTACCCATATATCAACAACTGCTGCTGCTGCTGCTACTACAGGAAAATGCTACATGTGCTTGAATAATTTGGAAAAATATTTTTCAAGTATTATAATTTGAGGTACTTAACAAGCTTACATGGTGCTTTTGCACTCAAGTCCTTCCACCTTTTCATTCGGTATTGCACTTAAATGCAAAACCACTATTCAAACACCAATAAATACATGCCACATATGCTTCACTGTAGGGTGCACCCTACAAGGAACACCGCAGGCCCCTTTTACCCATATATCAACAACTACTACTACTACTACTACTACTACAGGAAAATGCTACATGTGCTTGAATAATTCGGAAAAATATTTTTCAAGTATTATAATTTGAGGTACTTAACAAGCTTACAGATCTATATACTTTCATTTTGATCTCAGAACTATCTGGGCATGTAATCAACCATGAATTCGTTTTTCTTTATTATTGTCTATTCTGTCTGTTTTTAATTCTGTGCTATATTTATTGAACATTTGGATGTATGTTCTTGTAGGTGCGCAATGTCATGATTGAGAACATCGATAAAGTCCTAGAAAGAGGAGATCGTTTGGATTTGTTGGTTGACAAAACTGCAACAATGCAAGGAAAAACAATGCGCTTCAGAAAGCAGGCTCGGCGTTTCAGGAGCACTGTGTGGTGGAGGAATGTTAAGCTCACGTGCGTACTTTACTCATTCTGAAACAACTTTACTATATTCGGCATAAAACTATCCGTTTTTTGTCTCCTGTGACTGGTTATTCTATGAGTCAGATATGTATGATAGCGGGGAAAAGGTTGGAAGATTATGGTTTAAGGCTCCAAATTTTGTATTAGACGTGTAATGAACCTCTTTACTATTACTGATAAAGGTTGTAATGAACTCCATTGGCACAACATCACCCCTTGGCTTTGTACTACATATTAAGAAGAAGTGGTGCCCACTACCTTTGCTTCCGCTAGCATGAGGAATCTACTACAATGGATGTTAAATAGGCATATGCTGAAGGGTTATAGTAGAGAAGGGGCAAGATGTTGCAGATTATAGCCACTTGGAATATAGGAGAGTGCTAAAGGAAAAATAATGGAATTTTATACAATGCTCACAAAAAAGGTTGCCATTATTATTAGAGCAGGACTGTTCTACTTCTAGTGGGAGAGGGAATCTTTTCCTTCCATTTTTTCCACCGTTAGATTTATGATTTGATTGTTGGATGTATATAGGTAGTTAATAATAATAATACTGACATCCCACAAAAAAGGTGATGACATCATCCAATATTTTCCACCACTAGATCAAGCCTTCCAACGGTGAAAAACATGGGAGGAAAAGATTCCCTCACCTCTTAGAAGTAGAATAGTCATATTATTATTATTATTATTATTATTATTATTATTATTATTATTTCTATAGATAATTATTTGGAGAAGTAAGTGATCTACAGAGATTGAGTGTATAAGTTAGAAATTCTGTACAATAGACAGAGGAACAAACATATAGTGGAGGTACTTTCAAATGAAGTATTAGTAGAGAAAGCTAAAGACAGACAAGAGTTGGAGATAGAATATTACTAATTATTAGGAAAAGTAATGAATAGCATTATCAGAGAAAATCATCAACAAAGTTAGGTGTGCAGATTATAGTGGAAGTTGAATTGGTGGTAGGAAAATATTATGTCAAGGAACTAGATAATTCTACAATCTGTTGCTTTTGTTAAAAAAAATTCTTTATTCTTTTTTAAATTATATGCTTGCAGGGCTTATTTTGTTTCCTTTTCTTACTTTTTGATAAACAGAAGATACTGACATTGGCATAAAGTCTATGATCATCTATACATGCTTAATTTTTATGCCATTGATCATCTTTCTTTCTTCTCTGTAAATGCCAATTCTTCCATCAAGCGGCAAGCATGGGGACTCATTTCTTTAATAGCTTTAGACTTCCTCCTTGGGGTTTAAAGGAACCTAATAGAGATACTCATGGCATATGATTACATTAAACAAATATAAGCTTGTGCATCTTTTTCATGTATTATGAGATTGATGGTATCATCAATTAAAGCCTATCAGTGTAATGGCACAGAAAGACATGTATTCCATATCAGGATACAAACTTCTTAAGGAGGCAATTGGAAACATTTATGCAATGCCAATATAATCTATGGTTTAAAACTTTACTCTTCAACTTAACATAATATCACGTATAGTGTGCATGATAATCTGGATCTGCTTATATTATAAATATATTATGGAAATAAGATCAGAGATTGAGTTCGTTGTTTGATCCTGTTTAGAGAGTACACGATGTTTAACCTTGTATATGAAGTTTCTTATGCTAGGGCTTTTTCTTCATATTTCAATTTTGTTGTAATAAAAGTTTCCTTGTATCATTAATTGATGTCTCTTTTAGCTATATGTACCCTTCTATTGTTGTTTTCTTATGTAGAAAAAATCTTGCAGGATTGCATTGATTCTTCTTCTCTTGGCTATCATATATGTGGTTCTTGCTTTTATGTGCCGGGGAATCACACTTCCATCTTGTTTCAGGTAATAATCATATTATCATACGTATTCATGCTCTCTCTTTTATTTTTATGTATCCATATTATATTTTTGTTTTCCAATGTGAGCACTATAAATTTGGTGTGGTCTTGCTATGCAACGATTTGTGTTGCACATCATACTTGCAACAGAAGCTTACCTTCCTATTGTGTACTTGTGATTCTTACAATATTGTTGAGATTGATATAAGAATTATTAATATATTGAGATTGGAGTTTACTTGTTGCCATAAAAATATTTCCTCTTTATTATCAACTTTCATTTATGGTGAAATTCTATTCTTGTTAGCTTCGGATTTACAAATTAGCGACACTTTGGGCCGCTTTCATAAGTATAGAGGTGCTATCAAGTAACACAATGCACACACTTGCAAATTTTGGCGATTTTATTGTGTCGGAACTATATTATTCTCTATGCAATGTGCTGATCACCTTCTCAAATTACCATTAGGTTCTGTCTTGTTGCTGGCCATCGCCCGATTATGCAAATATATCGTTCTTGTAATCATGGTTGGTTATATTTTTGTATACTATATTTGTATGCTTTTGGATTGTTTCAGAAGGAAAGAAGTATAGAGTCAATAGTTTTCCCCATTCCATCACTTTTTCTCTCTCCAACAAACAAGGTAAGAGGACAGGGCATGTGCTCTCAATGCAAACAAACTAATATAGTGGCAACAAAACAAGAGATGAAACAAAAGAAAGAGAGCTGGCACTTAAACAGCAACCGACCCCACCCCAAAACTCACAAGCCATCCTTCTCCTTTCAATCTTATCATCACGTACCTACAAAACCTTGGGGACCTTCATCCTTCAACTCTGTCTCTTTTGTCATACTTTACAGGTAAACCCCATCTCCGATTCCATTCCTTGTGCCTTGAACATGCCGCTATGCTTAATGGATCACAATAACAGAATTAATGGAAAATTGTTTTGTTTTTGTTCTTGGTTTTATTTGCGTCTAAGAGTTGAACATAAGATCCTATGATAAATCATCATGTTCGGCCATCTCAATTTTTTTTTCATGAGTTTAGTACCAGGTCTATAACATTATTTATAATATGATGAACACCTCTCACATTTGCTTTTTCTTTTTCCAGAATTGAGTTAGATCGACACTCAGGTCTTAATTTTTTTTGTTATTTTTTCCCACAAAGTATTTCTTCATAAGTGATTTCATTTTCATGGGAAAAGATTTGGATGATAACCGCCTGAGGAAATTTTCGAGATAATAGGGTTCTTGTCCAGTTTATTTCTTCTTCTATTAGTGATGATGTTAAATTGTTAAAATTCCATTAGGAACAAAACCTTGCATATCATCTTTGCCTTTATTTTAAATCATTATCCTACCAACAATCACAATCCTTAACTCTGTTACTATTGAATTGTTAAATGCTGCTTCCGAGATCTCATCTCCTTTTCGTTCGATTGTTTTCCGTTGTATATATGTTCTTGATTCATACTTATATCTTCTCTCTCATATTATGCACTAATTATTCTCACAAGGCCTACAGTTGAAGACCATTGCATGTGATATAATTGCTTACGCATAAACTGGGGGGGGGGGGGGATTTGGCGACAAACTATCAATTGAAGAGCTGGCTCCATGTCAGTATCTCTCACCTCAATCACATTATCACAAAAACACAAAATCTGCTTACTCTGTCCCTTTTGTCAATTTCTCATTTAACAGGAAAATTGATTCCCTTGATTCAAATTCTTGTCCCTACAGAATATGTTTGAGAATAAGGTTGTGTCCACTCTTTTTCTCATTTATTACCTTTGTCTCGATGAGTGAGATATGGTAATATTTGTTGAATTTGTTAAAGTCTCCGTAGTTGGTATAACGTGAATCCCAGAGGTTATGTATTAAAAAGGAGAAAGTGCTTTTAAAAACTTAATTTTGGAATTGTACTTCGGAGAAGATTTTACTCAATGAGGGATCCATATATAGTAAAGTTATATGCGAGAGTGTTACTATTATCTGTGGTAAAATTGTCAACTCCCTACTTAAATATCGTGTATCTGTCATGATCTTGTATAATCGAATGTAGGTATTTACATAGGATAGAGTTAATTTATTCTCTATCTGATCATCTTTTTACTAGTTTATATTTGCTTTGTACTGCTAGATGCTAGCACTGTGTAGTTGCTGCAGGGTGTAGTTTTGGTGATATGAAAACTACCTCTCGCTTTTTATACACGTTAGGTGCTTGTGTTGATAATCTAGGGTTCGTTTTGTTCAGTCTATGCTAGGATGAGCCTGCAGGGGTAATTTGCTAAGCTTATTACTTTGAACCATTTTTGCTAATCAGCTCATTAAGATTAACTTTAGATATATAAATTGGAATAACACATAGGGTCTTGTTTTTTGAAGCCCAAATTTTACTCATTACTACCACAATGAAAATGTTACGATGGATGAGTGGTAATACACATATACACTAAAAGACAGGATTAAAAATAGGGACACGTAACAAGTGGGAGGTCACTCACATAGAGAATAAAATGAGAGAACCGATTGAGTTGGTTTGGACATGTCGATAATTGCTCTAGTTAGAAGAAGTAATAAAATTAATAGTTAACGGCATAACTAGAGACAGGGGTTGATCTGGACGAACATGGATAGAGACAATTAAAAAAGATATGTCAATCATTAATATAACCGGGGAGATGACCCTCGACAGGATAGAATGGAAGAAATAGATTCATATAGGCTATAGCTGACCTTGATAAAAAAGAAAAAAGGAAAAAAAGGCTATAGATGACCTTAAAATATCAGGATAAAGGCTTGTTGTTGTGTTCATGTGTTGTAAATTTTACTACTGCAATCCAAGCATTGCATGCTACTAAGGGTATGTTTGGTCGATGTAGTTGGAGCCCCATGTTGTTCCAACTGCATCAAAATAGCCAAAGAGCTTGTTGGTGATGAAAGTAAAGAGTTTACTGACCTTAATTAAGTTATAATGATCTAATTTGGATGGATTAATATATTGCAAGACTACATGACATTACGTTTAAAAGAAGTTTTACCTTGTAATTTACTATCTATATTTTGAGTGCGTGCCATGGATGTGAAAGTAATAGATTCTCTATAGTCAGATTTATATAATGTGAATATGATTTTTGTTTACTTGAAAAGCTTGTTAAACTGCATTCAAATTTTTTGAGTTTCTTTATAACTTCACTAGAATTCTTAGTAAATTATGCAGAAATAAAGGCACAAAATTTGAATCCACAATAAAATAAAATAATTTAAGACTTAATGGGAACACACAAATTAAAATACAATTTAGAAATCAACAGTGCAACACAAAGCCATTCAAACAACAATCGCACCACCACTCCACTAGGAATGATTTTTCCTATCCATCACAAATATACAATCATGAAAAGAATTAAAATGAAACTATAGCTGCATAACTAGCTAGGACATCTTTTCATGTCTCGTCGTCAACCATGAGCCGCTGATAATTCAACACATCTTTAGTTTGAACCATGAGGAAACCTGCAATGACAAATAATGCTATTAGTTGAAAATATGGAATACTAAAATAAGAATTAACTTGTAAGAAGGCAAGAATATGAATAAAAAAGAAAAGAAAAGAAAATCTTTTAATTCGATTAAGAGAGAATGCCACAAAATGTATTGCAATGTTTTGTTAAACCACATTCATGCATTGCGTTCCTATTGTTTGCCCATCATGTAATTTCAAAATTTACAAATTGGGTTTTCAACATTCCTATTATTTACTTCGCCTATCACAATTCTTATACTATTTCGAAATCAAAGATAGCTTACAATTTACGGCTATTTGGCTTTCTTTTTCTTCTACCAATTGGATCTCCTTAATTTCTATTAGTTTTATAACTAGTACACTTTATAGTTAATACATGATGTCTAAGTAGCTATTGTAGTATGATAAATTAATAATGCATACAGTTGGTATATTTGAGTTATACACGGTCCATAATATAATTAACAGGCTGAAGACATAATATAGGTTTGTGAGAAGGGGTTGGTTCTTTTTTCAATCTCAGTTATCTGCATATCATACTATGGATGGTTGAAGAGAATTTCTATAGAAACTGCATATTAGATTTAAAAATCCTAAATGACATGTAAAAGAAAAAGAAAAAGAAAAAGAAACGGTTCTACTCTACACTAAACTATAAGTTGATAACAGAATGCATCTAGGGTTAGAGTTTTGAAGTTTAAAGTACTCAACTACTGGCATTTGAAGCCATGAGGCAAAGTTTTGCCACAAGTGACAAACAATTCCAACGCAATAGGCGCAAACACTTTCAACCCGAGAAGCTTCAGCTTAATAGTAGTGCACAAGCAAAGTGCTGCATCAACAGACGATAGCCCTGCAATGAGCGGGCAACACTTAACTGCAGGGTCCCCAATATGCACAACTGAATTAAGCACATCAAGGCACGACCCCAACTTCACCGTGTCAATAGGACACTTTTTAACAGGAGGAGGCGTCACAGGAGGCTTGGGCCCGCATGGTGGTGGTTTCTTTGATGGCGGTTTTGTCCCTGGAGGGAGTATGGGTGTGACTGGTGGGATGGGAAGTTTGGGGATTGGAACACCGGGGATGGGTACGCCGGGGATGGGAACTTTGGGGACGGGAACGCCGGGGATGGGAACTTTGGGGATGGGGATGGGAACACTGGGGAGGGGAACATTGGGGATGGGGATGGGAACACTGGGGAGGGGAACATTGGGGATGGGAAGGCCGGGGATGGGAACATTGGGGAGGGGAAGACCGGGGACGGGAACAGCGGGGCCTACAGAAGGAGGGCAACCTGTAGGGCAGGCATCTAGGGTTCGAGTATGAGCTGAGAACAAGGTTAGAATGAGGAGACAACTGAAGTAATCCATTGCTCTAGCTCTCCCTATAGTAGCGATCTGAGAGATGAGTGGTGGTTTAAATTTATAGAGGGTATAGAGAGAATGAGAAGAGGACACAACATGTGAAGGTGAAGGTAGTGCCAGTGAAGAGATTGTTGGAGTTATCTTTGCATGAATACTATTGACCTGCTGAAGCTTGCATACATGCTGGCCTATCAAATATCACCAGCATTATCATATATTACCAGCATCATCTCTTCAATGATTGGTTTCTTGTTTGGGCTATAATTTTATACTTCATAGTTTTTGAACTTGGGTGTTTTTTTAGTCCTATAATAGATTAGTTAGTCTGGAATTCATACTGCTTGTTTCAATTTTGGAATTCATACTGCATTTGCGCAACTATGCTTTAATTTTGTAGAGTAGGCAGTCAGAATATTTTTTAAGTAGATTATTGCAACGTATTACTTCATGTAGTATATAGAATTATGAATATAAACTTTATGGGCAATATCCTGAGGCACAAATTGTGGGTTTATTTAATAATTAAATATGCTCATGCTTATGAAATACAAGTGCTCCTCAAGCAGGAAACATGGGAAACTATTCAGAAGATAACCAATTTCCTGTTCCAAATGTTGCTGTTGGTATTTAGTTAATTAGTGTTTCCCCTTTAATGCAACCCATATATGTAATTCTTAAACTTTACCTGCTTAAAGTTTACTTGCTTGCTTGATTAGCTTCTTGTATTTTTGGTTGTTGGGCAACTTTTTCGCCCCCTGATATAATTGTTTTTGCTGCTGCGGCTGCTGCCAATCTGTTCATGCATGGGTACCAGATATGTATGTTAACTGACTGCAGGGATTAGTAAACCATGTTCTGCACCCTTTAACACCGTTAGTAAATAATATTTTATTTTTATTTTTTGGCTCGATTGCTCAGACCCACGCCAAACTATGTTTTACTCTAGCGGTCAGCTATGTAATGCAACCGAACTCTTTTTTATTTGGAATTGAAAGAAAGCAGTGAATAATAAGATGCAGTACTAATGGAGTTAATTAACGGTTCGTACGATATTACATATGATGAGATTGATCCGAAATTAATAAGCCAGAAAACTATGGGTTTTATTAATGGCGGTTGGATTTATTATCGAATTAGACCGAACGGTAATAGTATTTATATCAAAATTCTGTTATTTATTTATTTATTTTTGTTGCGGCGAGGCCAAAGGACATATTTTATATATTAAAATAAATGACAGTTATGATAGAAAATTAAATGCATTGAGATCAAGGCTTACAAGATTAACATCTCAATGGAACTTTTAGAAAGGGAGGTATAGCATTTCAATTGCTTGCAAGCATTTGATCTGTCACCAAAGATATGTAGCATCAAAGATTCTCGTCATCTTTACACTTACATTAAAATCTATAAATTCTATAATTGCATTCCTTCAATACATGTTGAGCATATTTGCAACCACAATTTAAAGGAGTGCTCCAGCTGCTTGCAGGCCCTTGAATGGGTTTCCCTCTAATTGGCCTTTTATGAGTTCTTTAATTTGATGAAATTTATAATGCCACGTAGTAGAACGTTGATTGAAAATCCTGCAGCTTGCAAATAATATTTGGACCATCCAATTAATGAAACGGACACTCAAAAAAGGTTTTTTAATGTAGAGTTGGAGAAAAATTGCAGTGTACTCCAAGACTTCTTTCTTAAAATAGATCATGAGTTTTCAATTTTCCAAGATGCGTTTGCCAATAACAAAACGAGTATGTTGCACGTGTGATGCACGTTTGTATATTGTATATTTTGAGATGGGAACCTAAAATCTTTTGGAAAATCTTTTGGGGAGAGTTTGTTAAGCAGGAATAGCAACAATAATCCCTAAGTCTTTCATTTTTATTTTTTATTTCAAGTTTAAGATAAATCAATATTATCAATTTTTGGTATAGCAACATTGTTGATATGACAGAAAATTAGAGGGGTTTTGCTCGGTACACCTTCCTTTGGCATTGATATGTGTTTTGGGAATGGATTTGTGGACCGAATGGATTTGTGGACCGAATAATCTGAGCCCACGAAATGTGTATCAAGTAAGGTTGCCGTAGAAGTGTGGATTTTGTTGATTTTGTTGTAAATATGTCTCTATGAGAAGGTTTCAAAATAAAATGGCACTGTTGATAGATTTGTTTATATTGATCGATTTAATCAATGCTCATATTACGATTAGCTAGCATTCATCATCATGAATAAAATTCAAAAGCTTGTCGTGCTTCAAGTGGGAAACTGATATAGCATATCATAAGCTAATTGTTCTCAATGTATCAAAAAGAGATCTTCATTCAACTAGGATCGAGAAAAAGAATATTTCTTATAACAGGAGATCTCCAAGATGATTAATGGTCTAAAAAGTCCGAAAAATATTTTTTTTGAAGGTGCCACAAATACAAAGTCCCAAAGATTTTTTCTATAGATGAGAAAAAGATATGGCTTTTATTTCTATTTGCTCGTGGACTTGAGTTGTTATGAAAGATATTGAGTGCTTTATTTAAAGTCATGACCGTTTTCGTATTACTTTTACTAAAATGCAGAATGCCGTTGGCATAAAAAAATATGAGAAATATCAAGTAGACATCTATTAATAATTCCAAATTCACCGAAATGTATCTTTTCTGGCAAAAGTCGAGAAAAGGATGTCATCACGATTATGAACAAATAAGGTGGAAGAGGAACATTTTGTCATGAACCAAAAATGAAACCAAAGCTCACTTGTGTTCTATAAAGGAGATTAGGGTTGGCCAAAACTCAATCGACCACTGTGTGTGACAAATTAAGAATTCAAACTCACCTCATTTATCATTTTAGCATGGATGTATGATACCGTATTGATACATAATGCAAGAAAATCATGAGGTTAGTCTTTGAATAGACATACAAGTAAGAGAGTAGTTATGCATGCAAAATTATTGATGCTTTTTTCTTTTTTAGTTTTAATCATATAGATAACTTGTTTTTTCTCTTTTTGCTTTCCATAATGCAAATTAAAATATTAATTGGATGAATTCTATTTTCTTTTCTTTCTTTCTTGATTCAACATGATCATTTGATTGGATTTGGAGCAAGTTATCTTTAAGGTGAAGTAAGTATCAATATTCACCTCCTAAATTAGTAGAAACAGAAGGAAACACAGGAATTTGGATCTTCTTCTATACCAGAATGCCCAATCATCGAAGGCCAACCTTTCAATGCATGAAATTCTTTATGGAACTCATTATTAAATATGTAGATCTGCGGTTCACAGTGATACCAGTCTCTTCAATACCGAGGATGATCCGAATACAAACTAAAATAATATACACTTCCATTTGCCTTTCAAGCCAAACCTAACAGCTCCACACAAAAACCTACAACTTTCTAACATGCAAAGCTGTAGACACGATCACCTTTTGATATGGCCAACTATTATTGTCCTAGTATGATTTTGCACAGGCAAAAAAGAAAGAGAGCAAAATGGAATTAATTTCAATGATTTGAATGGAACCCCATAATAATTCTAAGTGGCTTATTATGTTTCTCCGTCAATCTCTTTCCAAGCTTTTCTGATATCACATGGGTTGGTTGTCAAAGGATCACACATGTGCACAAATTGCCTTTTACTGTGCTCCCGTGATCACACCAGCTGCTAGTCAATTTGGTGGTCTCACTACTCTTGCTTGAAGATTAGTTGATCTGTTTTTGCTCTGAGGTCTGAGCAGCATACACCATTTGTGTCCGTGTTTTGCACGTGTGCATACACGAACATACGGATTTGATAAGATTTTGAAGAATGTTAGTTTAAATAATAAATACTCTTACCCCGCCTCGTTTAGCAACGGGTATCATTTCAAGAACCATGGTTTCATGGGGATTCAAAACTAAATTGCGAAACTTGTAACCGAGCTCCTGTGCTTTTAAAAGGTTTTGAGGACTCCAAACTCTATTTTTCCTATGCTTTTAAAAGGTTTTGAAGACCCCAAACCCTATTTTTCCCATTTTTCCCAGCTCCAAAAAAACAAGAGTAGCATAATTAAGGTTTCATGCCACTCTTTTTCTAGACCCTATTTTTAAACTAGACCTTGGATTCAAAACTATGCTGCCAAAGGACCCTATATTTATCATGACCCTTTTTTTACGACATAGTGGTTTGCACGTGGCCGGTGTTTAAGAATTCTTGGTGCGAAACTAAGCCTTAAAGGCTTGTAGTAAATATTTTAAAGGTTTTCTTTTTACAAAATGATCACTCGAAACTTGGCCAATTACTAAATAATCATGTGCTTGATAATTATTATTTACTCTTCCAAAAGCTTTAAGTTGTTACCTTTTACCCTCCTTCAAGATTTCCATCCATAGATAACGTCGCCGTTAAGTTAATACCTCCTCAATTACCTATGTATTCATTCGAGTATCGATCTTTTATTTGTTTCAAAGTTCTCTTCCCAATTACTATCGACTTCTCTCACTTCGATTTAGGTTTTCCATTTATCTTTAGCTTGCAAATCTTACCATATTCGCATTCCACTAGTGAATGGAAAGAGAAGGTTGAGGAAGAAAATCCTGTTTCCAACGGCAAATTGAGCTTTGATAAAGCAAATCTTTAACCTTAAATTTGATTTGGGGCCGAATTTAGGGATTTAGTTGTAGGAGTAGGGTTTGGAGGTTTAAAACCCTAGTCCTTGTTGGGTTATGCCAGCGCCCCGGCCATCAATCCGTGGCCAAATGCGGAACAAAAATTTAATAAACTGGCGCTAACGGAACCCGATTCCCCGGATCGACCATTAACCTTAAACTAGTTTTATGAAAATGAGTTAAGAATGGTTATACCGAATGATCCATGTCCTTCGGTCTTCAACCTCTGTCCCAAACTCCTCGTGGCTTCCTTGATCATGTTTGATCTCCGGTCTCCCCCATCGAAGACAATCCACCTTGAGAGTATATAATACGGGCTCCGACCTCAAATCCGAGACAACTCGAGTATCTAGTTTGCTACCCTAGATAGCCAAGATGAAGTAGAGAGTGTGTAGGATTAGATTGTCGCAATACATTCTAGGTTTCTCAACACATGAGATATATAGGATGGAGGTAGAAGAAGATGCCATGGGAGAAGTGTGAAGCATAGAAAAAGGCAAGTGAAGAAAATGGGCTAAGTCTAGTGTATTATTTGTTGTGAGCTAATATATCAACTAAAGAAAAGCCATGCCAAAAAAAATATATGCCTTGCTTTTCCTATGCTCACTACAAATATCTCACAATACAACAAAAGATTCACCATGCCACCATGAGTCACCAAGTGCACATGCATGAATCAATGCTAAACCATGAGTCACACTTCCACTCACATAAACATTTAAACCAAAATGATTGATGCAAAAAAGAAATAAAATGGCAACTTCCAAAGTAATCTTGTAATTGAATTACAAGAATACCCATCATCCGTATATACATACCCGCATCCGTATTCCGAAAGAATACGAATACAACGAGACGTAAATAATCCAACAATATAATACTAGGATCCGGCTTAAACCAAAACCCACCAGTATTATCCGTCCGAATCATGATCCGTGCACAAGTGCACGTATATGATCGAACCCTGCCATAAAATCATACGGCCTCTATAATGTTTCGCCCGAAGCAGGGAAACTCTCTGTGTGGGACTTTACAGACTCGTCAATACGCTGGCAGTGGGTTTAACCACAAGCACGTCAGCGGCACTAGCTGTACGTAACGGCTACCCAGGTATTGAGAGAAAGGGAGGGCGATGAGCAAACTCATCCTGAAACCCCTACTGAGCCTGACAGTGACAATATCCATACAGTCCGGTCTGTTCGTCTATGAGTATCGCATATCGAGTCTAGGGAGGTGGATAAAGTCAGACCTCTAATAACTTGACATTTAGTGTCGGCATGAAACCTATCACCACCTGAGAAACTACCGAACCTAGATCAATAATTCTCGACTACCTTGGCCAAGGATTTCTGGTGATTGCCACCCGTGCACAACGCGACATCAACCCCCAATACCGGAAGAGATGAATCCCCTGACGATCCACTCACTGCCTCCATGTGGCTCGGGACTGTACCCAACTAAAACTTGTTTGCACGACTCCTTTGAGCCGTGGTAAGGTAGAATCAAAGCACAGTGGAAACTCACACGAAACAAATGACGATCTCATGTCGATAGACTAACCTGTACATATGTCACCAGTGAACTGCTATCTGACAATATGTATAATACCAACTAGCATGTTCCCGGCGAGTCCGTCCGGTGTATTCATAACCCAATGAGCACATGTATATATCTTAGGTGAACAAACTAACACCAATGGCTTGTGAGACCGTCCACCGCCCCTCTTCGGGGTCTCAATCAGTATACACTAGTCTACTCTGAAGTATCGATGCCCAGTCTCGAAACTCCCACGACTAGGGACAGTTTAAGGATGTGCTTATAGACCCCCAGCTCCCATGTATATGATCGCCATCATACTGCTGGTAGTCAAATATGAATTCTATGGGCTCTATCAACATGTAATAGTGATCTGTAAAGCCATCTAAAGCAAGTACATGATGATAAAGACAAACCGGATAGTATACTATCATCTCGAGTAAAACCGTTCTACCGGTATAGGTCCTTCCTCAATCATTGCAATCACGTGCATGCGATCCAATAATTGACTTGAGGGCACTATAGCCAACAATCTCCCACTTGCACTTAAGGCTAATTATTGCGGTGTCGCATACTCACAGCCTGTATGATACCGAACACCCAACTTCTCTACTAATCAGTTTCACAAAACTCGTTTGTAAAACTATTGTGTTCGAGAAATAGCCTCAGTGAGTGGATCCGCTCCAATGTTTCTTTCTATGTCTCTCTTTATTTCAAGTTCGCGGAGAAAGCCATCTCTCGAAATGAGCAATACCTGTCTTAGAATATGTCTGGATATTTGATGGGACCCAGTTCACAAATGAACTCCAAATTCAGCAAACTTCTTAGACTGTATCGTCCACTGAATTTAATCAGTATCCTGCGCCATGCCTTCCTCAGTATCCACTTGGACCACCTGTCCAAACTACTGCCCCTCAAAAGAGGGAAAACTATAACTCTGACAGTCACTCTGTCATCCATGTCACCTTGGAAGCCTAGAATGATAACCGTCTCCCGAAGGAGGCTGTCGTTACCATATCCCTAGAACATGCACTTATGTTCATAAACTGCTTCCGAACGTTTCTCCAGGATTTGATTAATATATAAACTTATTGCATCTAGTGCAAAAACAACATCTGGTATGGTACTTGACATCTCATGATTGACTCAATTGCCTAAGAAAGTGATATGCCAATCATGCACATCCCTCTCCCCTTTAGTCTGTAAGACACCTTTAGAGAGGGTGACTCCATCACCTGCAGGTACACCACCATGCCAGGAGTCGTCCATTTTAAAACACCTTTAGAATAGTGTCAAAGTACCCAGATTGGGAAACTACCAAAATCTAGATCTAAAACCATAGATCTAGTAACCAGAATACCTGATATAATATCAATATCCTATGTGGAGGAACCACTGTGTGACAACTACAGTATAACCGATCGTAGTATAGGAATTTCACTTCCTACAAAGTGCATGCTATCCATATACAAGGATATCACACCCTACTACCTTCTTAACAGATCTATCTCCTATTCTGATGAAATCAAAGTCTATGACTGTTACATCAAAAATAGATGATTTATCTCCGCTATACTTGCTTTAGTCTATAAATAGACACAAGCTACTTGTCCACTATACTTCCGCCGACTATAACAACCCTCTGGCAGAGTCATATGCACGTGCACTTCTAAGGCTAGTTTAGAACAACGCTATACTCATCCTTCTGCCGGGTCTCATAGTCTAGAACAACGGTAATGGCAAGTCTAGTTAAACAAGAACCTCCCTGTCACCGTCTTTGAGGATACCGAAGTACCTCTCGGGTGCCTGAGGTTACCCACCATATCTGCGGAGTGGCTAATGGAATGTCAAACCCGATTGAATCTTTAGGTTCTATTAAATTTTCAGTAATCGTTTGTGGTTCTGGAATCACTTCCAGTTCTACTATACTCCCATTACTGTTTTCTGAAAAAGTCCATTTGCTAAAACTGTGGCGAGTCAAGAACAATATCACTATTGATCTTCCAGATGGTAGAAAGTTAACCTCCGTCATAGCCCGGGATAACCCACAAACTGTCATTACAGAAACGTGCCTTGAGTATGTCCAGAGTCTGGTTTTAAGCATAAGCCGGACAACTCCATATACCTTAACATCGTTAAGATATGAACCATTCTATATACAATATAGAAACATAGGCACTGATTTAATTAGAACCAGATTCAAATTATGCAGCTGTCTCCAGTGCACGTCAACTAAATGGAGAGAGGCCGATCAACATTACTTAACTAGGAGTGCATCCAGATATGAGTAATCTGAAAGAGAAGCAAGTTCTCAAAACCATCACTATCAACTGAATACCAAACACAAGTATCTACATCTTCGTTCACCGTGAAGAATCCTGATACTTGCAACACAATGTTCTCTACTTTATTCTTATACCTATAACTTCTCAAAACTTGGACCTTGTATTTCTACGAAATACTTGTCCAAAACTTGAGAAGTCACAAGTAAACAGAATATAGTAAGAGCACCAATCCCTTTGTCCTAATGGACACTGGACAACATACAATACTTTGTATAAGTTCCCTGAGTTGAATAACTAAAACCCTGTATGTCGTAGGTTGAAAACTGTACTATGGTTAAGAAGAATTACATCGCTGTTTAATGCTCCTTACCCAATCATTAACTGATATAAGTAAATGTCATGGACATAATTTCAAAAATTTATATCTCACTTTATAAAATAAACGTACAGATATATCAGTTTGAAATTGGTGCATAACAACGGATATTCAAAACTAAATATTTGCCGTTAGGCAAAACCCCAAGTGATTTCCTCAAATATCACCAATTACAACGAATTCCGATATAACGAGAATATAATCACCTAATTCTCAATAACTTACTCCCACTCATTATCTGTAAAACCATACAGATGTGAGAATCAAACTTGGTAAATATATACCCTGGAGTAACAATCTAATTGGGAAATTAGTTTTCAATTAACAACGCATAGTGAAACTGAAATATGAAAATGTTTCGAAGGGGTAACCGGGTATTCCTAGTAATGCCTCTTCCATTATCCAGATTTATGACTATGACCGTATATTTCCTTGCCATCTCACCAAATCCCTTTATTTGTCTTTACTCATTACCTTCTGTACACCACTCTTAGGCTAAATGGTTTTCTTCCTTCCCTATCGTTCGACACCAGCCTATGGTTTGGAAGAAGACTATCCAATAAGCGTAATAGGTGTACTCTCCTAATCCTAGGAGCCCTCGCAACCTGAGAGAAGGTAAAGATAAAAGACAGCTGAATAATCTTTATTCTATTTCTCCTGAACCAGAACCATTCTCGAACCGGAACAAGTTCCTTCGAGTTCGTATATAATTATACGATAGATTATCCAATAAATGTGGATCTTCGTAGTGATACGGGGTGTTCTGAAGAAATTCAAAGATGAAGTAGGAGTGGCGATGATATACGTGGTTTCGTCATGAATGATAGCAGTCGCAATTTACTTTGCCCTCTTTCTAATCCCTTTATTTTTCTTTACTTATTACCTTATGTACACCACATTTAGGCTAATTGGTTTTCTTCCTTCCCCACCTTTCGACACATGCCTATGGTTTGGAAGAAGACTATCCAATAAGCGTAATAGGTGTACTCTCCTAATCCTAGGAGACCTCGCAACCTGAAAGAAGGTAAAGGGAAAAGATAACTGAATAGTCCTATTCAATTTCTCCAGAACCGGAAACCATTCTCGAATATGAAACAAGTTTCTTTGAGTTCATATATAACTATATGATGGTCATATCCAATAAATATGGATCTTCGTGGTGATACGGAATGTTCCATAGATGCAAAGGGTAAAAGAAGGAGTGACAATGATATATGCAACTCTGACAATCCAAAAGTCAGTGTGTTTTAAGAAGGTTCGGTTAACTTGGTTTATGAGTTCTAGTCTAGGGTCGGGCCGTGGTCCCAGCCAAAGAGACAAAGAGAGAAATGAAACACCTAGCGTGCACTCTAACCTAGATCAGAATGGTTAATCACTTTATCTAATCAGGATGTCTCCCACTGTATCCTCAAATTCTCCTCCAAACCCAAAAGAAGAATTAGTCGGGATCATCTAAAATCACCTGAGGAGTAAACCAACTCATCAGTGGGAATCGGGATCCAACTATCATCGTATGATAACATGATGGAATCCACTCAAGTTATCACACTCCAGAAGGTATGCGCATGTCTGACAAGTTTTCTGTATGTTTGAAACTCCCGATGTGATTTCTACCCCATGGTCTTATGACCTTGACGAAAACCAACATATCATAAGTCACACGTCAAGTTCTACCCGTCATTGTCCAGATTAATTTGAACCCACCCGTACATACCCTTGACGAAGACCAACATAGTAGTACGACTGTCCCAAACCAACGCATCTATCTATGCAACAGAAAAGTAACAAATAGCTACCATACACTATGCCTTGACGAAGGCCAACAAACATAACATGAATACTAAGTGCTACCCGTCTGAAATGACGGAGGGCTGCGAATGGTTTTTGGCGAAAAACCTTTAACGTAATGAACTTGATATCGTTGAAGGAACCGGATAGCTTTACAAATATATAGTGGCGAAAACTTTTGCTAAAAAGGTCACTCCCGGTGAAGGGATCTTGGCTCTTTCCTCATGGAATGAGGTGCATGATATTCCCAACTGAATACCTCGATGCAAAGCAAAAATTAATCGATTATAATGAAGTTATTACCCTGACGTAAACTTCTGCCCAAGAGGTCACTCCCGGTGAAGGGATCTCGACTCTTGCCTAGTCGAATGAGTTGTTGGATAATCATAACCGAATACCGCTGTACAAAACAAAAGAAAACGTCCTTGTAATTACAGCTTTTGGTTCCAACAACATCATATAGGTTTGTTTTCCTTGCATTGATCAGAATCAACACAGTCCCATTAATTAATCACACCAGAAAAGAACGAAAATATGATGTACGTATATGCCATCCACATTCGTCACTGGGGCCCGTCTTCACCCGTTAGATTACTTAACTAACGACAGAGCGGGGGCTGGACTAGTACGGGTGCAAAACATATACAACATCTACTAGTATATTTATAACAATATATAATAATCATTCTAGGCATGATATATGCAACATCACAGATAAGCGATAAGCATCACAGAACAAACTGATAATCTGGAAGCCCCGGGTTTCCTTTGAGCCGCAAGTGAAACCCGACGTTCCCCTGGTCGTGTGGATAGCCCGTGCAATGAAAACCTAGACCCCTACGAGCGCGGAAAGTTACCCGCCAAAACTAGAAGTGAGGCAACCCCCTTCATCAAAGTGAATGGGCCACTTGGCACTTCACGGAATCCGGTAACTTGAGCACCCCTCCTTGGGTCAACTTGTACCCCCTACGAGTGCGGCAAATAGCCTGCCAATTCTAGAGTGAGGTCCCCTCTGTCTCAACGCCATGAGATGCGGGCCCGTTGCCCTCTAGAACCCGGCTATCCGTGCACTCCACCGCGGGGTAATCCTAGTACAGAAAATAAAATATGTACAACGATGACATCGACCTCAACCCGGTCGTGCCCCAAATAAATAATATACAAACAGGCAGTAACGGCAATCTAGATGTTAGACGCTCGCCCCGTGATATCAAATGTACAAATGAAACTAAACTGTACTAACATTGCACCCAAGCTATCCACCAAGACGATTCCGCCACAACACAGCACAACTCAGAACATTAACGTGAATGTCACGTTCGCAAACCCGTCTAAAAGACATATAGCAATTAGACAAGTTGTACCGCTCTAATGACATTCACGGTCGCAGATAGTAATGTATGTACTGTAAAACTTTAAACAGTGTTAGAAATATCGACTTCGAAACACCTCGAATTGCCCTCAAACTAAAGGATAAAACCATATCCAAACTGGGCTAAACAAGCAATACGATTGAACCAATATTCCAGAAACTAGCACACACCCCAAAATTCAAGTCCCAGTTCCTCCATGGGACCGGCCAGGCCGGATTTTTTGCTAATGTGGCCAGGTTAGTTCAGGTGAATGGGGCTCGTATTTGGGGTATGTTCTAGTAGTCATACAGGTAGTCTTCTGCAATTGTTTAAATATTTTTAGAAGACTAAATAAAATTCGACAGAAACTAGAATGCTAGTTGGTATTTTTTCGGAGTTATTTCGGTTTCGATACTTTAATATCGTCTAAAACAACTAGTATAAGGTTAATGGATTGGCTGTGATACCATGTTGGGTTACGCCAGTGTCCCGGCCATCAATCCGTGGCCAAATGTGGAACAAAAATTTAATAAACCGGCGCTAACGGAACCCGATTCCCCGGATCGACCATTAACCCTGTTCCCTCATAAAATTTCGGGAAAGAAACCCAATGGGGCATCACGTGCTCACACGTGACCAAGGGTCACGTGCTCACACGGGATGGTTTCCTGGGGACTCTGTTATAATAGAATTGAATTCTAATCAACAGGAGTCACGCGCCCACACGTGATAGGCCTTTAAACCCACTGAAAGGGATTAAAAGATATAATAAAAATTAAGAAAAAACCCCAATGGGGTATCACGTGCTCACATGTAACCAAGGGTCACGTGCTGACACGCGATGATTCCTTAATTCTTTAAAACAACAAAATTAAATTCTGGTTAAAATGATAATCAAGGGGGGTCACGTGTCAATACGTGATGGGTTCCTAAGCTCTTTAATTAATACAAATAAATTCTATTTAAATGATCAAACAATGGGATCACGTGTCAACACGTGATAGGCTCTTAAGCTTTCTAAACTAATAGAATTAAATTCTAATTAAGAGGGAATCGAGAACCCTAACTGGAAAAATATTTCCTTAGATCTTTCCAAACAAAAAAGATTATGCTCTGTAAAGTGGAGCACCGTTGGATTAAAAATCCAATGGTGATTAAAAATCACCAATTTATAGAAAGGTTCTATACAAGGAAAGATTTCCCTGAAATTTGCCAGGAATAACAGATAAAAGAGCTTTTGGATTAAAAATCCAATGGTGAATAAAATTCACTGAGTGATCTAAAAGATCATGCTGGTTATAAAATCAATTAAAAAATTTCAATAAAAGATTGACTAAACAAACTGATTCTTTTCTTTCTCCTATAAAGGAGCAAAGAAGAGAAGAGAAGGATCCTTTCGAATTTTTTTAAAGAGAAATACAACAACAGAGAAAAAAAAGAGGAGAATTTAATTCTCAAGAGAGAAAAAGATTTCCTCAGAAGAAAAAGAAACCCTAGGTGAGAAGGGGAAAGAGATCTAAGCTCCATAAAACAAAAAGAGAATTTAATTCTCAATTTAAGAGTTTAACTCTTCTGAATAAGAACTTAGTTCTTCCTTTGGTTGAAGATCTGCAAAAGCAGATCTCCCCACAAGTTGAGAATTTAATTCTCATCGGGGAGATTCTGCCATGCAGATCCAAAAATTAGAGGGAGAATTGAGTTCAGGGAATTTAATTCCCCCAAATGAAACTAGGGTTTAACCCTACATAAGAATTTAATTCTTTCAAATACATAGAAATTTAATTGCTCTAAACAGAACTAGGGTTTAACCCTATAAAAGAATTTAATTCTTAAAAACAAGAGACTTAAAGCTCTCCATGCACATAAAGATCAAAGTATCCAACGTGATCACGTGGTAACACGTGACCCTTCATCCCAACGAATGAAAAAGAACGAACAAGACTGGGTCACGTGCCCCTTAAACAGACTCCTCAAAATGAGAAAGAAAAAGCATAAAGGCAATGCCTCACGTGCTCACACGTGACTCTCAAAACAAAAGGGAACAAATCCAAGAGCAGAATCAATTTTGGACGCCCTCACGTGTCCCCACGTGACCCCTAAAAAATCCCTTTAAATCCAGTGCATGGATGCCCATCACGTGCTCACACGTGATGGCCTCGAAGACTAAAAGTGTTTAACACTTATTTGAATATTCTGGGAAGAAAATAAAGGAAGTCTGGCCCCATCTTCAGATGCCTCACGTGTTCCCACGTGACCACCTCATTTCTAGTGTTTAACACTATTTTGAGCGTTTTGTCCCTCGTGTTTAACACTATTTTCAGCACATCACGTGGGAACACGTGATCGCCAAATATACTTTAGTGTTTAACACTATTTTCAAACCAAGTTTAGCCCAAATTGACTAAATTTTCCAGAGGCAAGACTCCCCTTTGACCGAGCCTCAAATATACCCTTGTCTTCCAAGATTGATCATCTCATATGGCATATGAGTGCTCAGCACTCAATAAAAGATAAAAATATGGTCAGAACCCAGACCCATGCTTAGCATTGCTAAATAATGGGGGCTGAACCCAGACAAATGTTCAACAGTCCAAACAAAGGTCCAACATTTTAAACCTAATTGGACTTAGCCCAAGTTGGCCATAAGTCCTCACTTCAGATTTAACTGAGCTCATGTGCTCATAATCCAATTAATTGATCTTAGTCCCAAATTGGACTGCAGATTTCCCAATCAACATTGGTTCAAGGGTACATCTCTTCACTCCTTTGATATTTGTCGTTGTAATTCTTCAACGTCTTCAGAGAGGTGATGGGTCCCGATAGCCAATCATTCCATGGACTGTGGGGTCCTTAAACTCATGGACTATGATGTCCTTAAACTTTATAGACTATGGCGTCTTTAAACTACGGACTGTGGCGTCCTTAAGCCTATGGACTATGATGTCCTTAACCTCGGACTGTGGGTTCCTTAAGCCCATGGACTATGATGTCCTTAACCTTTACAGACTATGATGTCTTTAAAATGGATCATCATGTCCTTAAAATGGTAGTCGACCGCAATGTCCCTAAACTAAACAACAGAGCCCAAATGCTCTTTTGTTGGATCTAAACGATCCCGTAAAGTTGATCTTAGTCTGAAATTAGACTAATGTATCCTTAACATACGTTTAAGTTGATCTTAGTCTCAAATGAGACTAACGTATCCTTAAACCCAACCCCAAACCCAAATCTAAGAAGATACGGATTTGAACTAATCCACGCTCTACGGGCGACAACATAAATTAGTCTCCGTATACAATCCACGGGCAACCAAAACTAAAACAAACACACACGACACGAAGTGACCATCTGAAGAATGAGAAAGTGGTTACCGCGATGTGGTAGCGTAATTAACTGCAGGGACTTGCGCCTGCAGGGAAGAGCGTCTCCACAATCAAAAACCTCTCAATAAGGGGGAATTTGACGAAATCTGCTACATCGGCCGCATTCGTTTAAACCTTCAATACATGGTGTCATAAATTAAGTTGGCATTTTCGGAGAGGTGAACGGATAGCACCAAATATCATCTGCCCTCAAAATTCAGGCAAGACGAACCCACGCGGTCGCGTCTCTGTATTCGGCGGAGAACAGATTCTGGCACGCCTGGTGGGACCTCTTCCTTTTTCCACTCCACACTTCGTGTGTCGTGTTTCACGAACAAGTCGCGATTTGACATGGTTGCCCTGGATTCGAGGTACCAAGATTTGGTGTCTTACTCCATGCAGAAAACAGAAGATTAATGGTTTCAAACTGCACTAACTGCAACTGCAACTCTCATTCCGTCCTGTTCGGAGGAGTGACTTACGGGCCCCAAGTGGCCTCCCTTTTCACCTTAAGGCATCAACTGTCTAGCTATTCTTCGCGACCATGATCCCGCCAACAAGCTTCAGCGCTCCTTTACCATCGCAAGAAGCTCCGAAGAAGTCAGTCTTTGATCGGCTTGCAACTACTGCGGCCCCTCTCAACGGGTCGTCCAAGTCCACTGCCTCAGTTTTCAACAGACGGGGCCGAAGCTTAGATGGGCACATGAAGAAGCCCACAATTCCTGAAGAGGTTATCCCGAAGCGGATAGACATTCCTTCCCCTGAAGTCGTCAAACCGGCTTCCCCTGTTGAGGAGTCAGTCCTTGCAAGACTGACCGTTCCAACTCCCACTCCATGTGAAGTCATGAAGGCCGTTTCCCCTGTTCGAAAGTCGGCCTTCGCAAGACTGACTATCCCTTCTCAACGGACGTCAGTCTTCGACAGGCTAGCGCCAATAACAGTCTTTCCTCAAAATAGGGGGCATGAAAAAGATGATCCAACAGCGGAGGTGATCCCGGCCGCACGACATGCTCAACGTCGCCACTGGCACCGAGTGAGGAAAGCTGGGGGCAATTCCCCTTCTGGACTAACTCCGCCAACTCCAATGGTGAAATTTGATGCTGCTGTTCCATCTGGGAACAACTTTGAACTACTTAACATGGTACGCAGGAATTCGCCAACTGCTGTGCTGACTGACCGTTCCAACTCCCACTCCATGTGAAGTCATGAAGGTCGTTTCCCATGTTCGAAAGTCGGCCTTCGCAAGACTGACTATCCCTTCTCAACGGACGTCAGTCTTCGACAGGCTAGCGCCAATAACAGTCTTTCCTCAAAATAGGGGGCATGAAAAAGCTGATCCAACAGCGGAGGTGATCCCGGCCGCACGACATGCTCAACGTCGCCACTGGCGCCGAGTGAGGAAAGCTGGGGGCAATTCCCCTTCTGGACTAACTCCGCCAACTCCAATGGTGAAATTTGATGCTGCTGTTCCAACTGGGAACAACTTTGAACTACTTAACAGGGTACGCAGGAATTCGCCAACTGCTGTGCTGAAAAGATCTCCTCCACCGATGGAGAATACCCCAAAGGCGAAGCTGGAACAACCCCCTCAGCGGCTTTCCTCTAAAATTTATAAAGTTTGGCGACAGGTCCATAACTCCATGATAGATCAAGACTATCCCCGCCGACAGAAAAAGATGAAGGTTTGGAAAGAAGAGAACCACCCTGTCAAGCCACAGAAGGCGACAGCTACTTGTGTGCCTACTGCAACGGCCCCCTCAACTTCACCAGCCTACAAAAAGAGAAGGCCGGAGAAAATCCCCGTGTCTGCAACAAATGTCAAGGGCACTGAGCCTAAACGCCTTAAGTATGGGGGCATGGTGGTGCATATCGTCTATATGGCATCCGGAAAAGAGGATAGCCGTATCTCTACGGGTCATCGACCGCTTACGCGATCCGTGAAAAAAGCCCAGGAGCAGCAATAGAAGCTTCAGGAAATGCTAACGCAAATGGTCGCATTCACTGGGCCAAAAGAAAGCCCATAGGCGTCATCAGAGCAGCGTCATGAACAGGAAACCGATGTTGACTTCCTCCGCAGAGTTCTCTAAAAGAAGGACAAAGAGGCCGCGGAACAAGCGGCCAATATAAAACAAATGGCCCTTCTATTCCAAGACATGGTCGGGATGATGTTACAGCCGGATCCTCCAGCTGAAGATCCTCCGATTATCCTCGAAGACGACCGAGGAGAGACGTCAAACCCTCTTCCGGCTTGTTCAGCAGCCAAAGAGGAGACCATCTCAAAAGCCATCCTGGATGATTATATCGCTCAGCAGATACGAGTTCATCAGGCGAATGAAGCGGTTGGGAAAATTGTTAAGGCTGGACGACCCTATCCGGGTTGGTACGACCAAATAAAGTACCCGCCGGGATACACGGTCCCCAAATTCCACGTATATAAGGGGACGGGAAATCCACACCGGCATGTCGCTCAGTTCTGGGCTCTCTGCGGCAATACCGGAGGTGACGACAAATTGTTACTTCGCCAGTTTGTTGGCAACTTGTCAGAGACAGCATTTGAGTGGTATTCGGAGCTTCCCAACGAATCCGTCAAAACTTTTGCAGAGATGGAGCTACTATTCACCTAACGTTTTGCGAGCGCTAGCGAACGCACCCCAATCATAGCGTTAATCAATGCTAGGGTGAAGCCAGGAGAGATATGGGTTCAATACGCAATACGATGGCGAAATTTGTGGTCAAAATGCGAGCAGCACATCGAAGAAGTGCCTGCGGTAGGCATGTTTCTGGGTACTCTCGACCCTCAAGCAACCATCTCACAATTTATGATGTTCTTCAAGCCCACCACCTTCCAAACCTTGATTGACAAACTGGCTCAAATAGACCAGATGGGCCACATGCCTTCCTCTTCGAAACCGGAGCCGCGGAATGAAAAAGGGAAAAGGAAAGCGACCTTCGTCGCCAATACTCAACAACAGCCGAGCAACTTAAAGCCGTCTGTTCGCCAAAACAACGTGTGTCCACGCCCATCCCTCGAGGAGAGACTGGGACGTCCTTACTCGTTTCCCCGGGATAAAACGAGGAGACTGTTCGAGCTGGCAGTGCGCAACAGACTCATCAATCTGTCGGATCCAAAACGTCTGTTGCAGCCAGACGATGTCAACAATCCTAATTACCACCCTTACCACCAAGCAGTAAGCCATCCAATCGAAGATTGCTTCGTCTTCAAAGGCTAGATTAATGACCAATACTAACAAGGCAAGTTCACATTATCCGAAAACTGGAAGGTGAAACCACCACAACCTCACGCCCCTAAAAAGGTGGACATGCCGGGGGCATCGTGCTCATTCATAGAGAAAACCCCATGGACCGAAAAGTCCGTAAACTATAAATTCGCCTCAAATACGGCAACGGCGGACCGCAATGTTCTAAAACTTGCGACAGACCGAAACGTCGTTAAACTAATGATGGACCGCAATGTCCTAAAACTTGCAACTGACCGAAACGTCTTTAAACTACTACAAACCCGCGGCATCGCCGGACTGGCGTGTTAAAAAAAAGGGTATGTCCATAAGCGAAATGGGCACGGATGAAAACCCGAAAGGGCTCCGTGAGTAAAAACAGCAGGGCTATCGGCGAGTTTTATGAAAACCTGAAAGGGAGCAATCTCGTCAGAAGACACTTGCAAGGTCCTCTCGACCCTGTAAGGAGAAAATACCTGCGTGAGATCCTTACGACTCACAAGGGAATAACACACTTAGGAATCCCCACGATTCCTAAGGAGAAAACACACTTACGAGATCCTCATGACTCGTAAGGAGAATTCCCCTTTGAGACCCTCACGGCTCATAGGATTCAAAAGCCTTAAGTTACAGGGATCTGAACCTGTTCTTAAGTCATCACAACCCACAGACTGCCCTACAAGCGGTTCAATGCTGACCCTTGTATACAATCGACGGGCACGAATAAACATTTCCCTAATAAAGTCCCATCCACGACTAGGGATATGTTCACACAGTGAACGACCCTTGTAAGTCCCCTCGATCTATAGGGAGAAAACACTCTTATAAGATCCTTACGACTTATAAGAGACCATACACTTAAGACTCCTCACGATTCTTAAGGAGAAAACATACTTACGAGATCCTCATGACTCGTAGGGAGAAACAACTTTATGAGACCCTTACGGCTCGTAAAGTTAAAAGCCTTAGTCGAAAGGATCCTAACCTTGTTCGCTAAGCCACCTTTGTTCGACATCGACAGAGGCAAATGATGATTTGCTCCTGGCAATATCCCAGTTGTAGCGATGCTGATGTCTAAATCGGTATCAAATCCCAAATTCGCAGCGAAAAGCCAGCAATCCACAAATGCATATGAAATAGCCGAAATGATGGGGCAACTTGCAACAAAATCAACAAGTAAAAATATATGCATACAAAATAGCCGAAATGGTTAGGCAACTTGCAATAAAAAGCAGCGAGTAACCAAAAAAAATAGTCGAAATGATTGGGCACCGCGAAAAATAGCCGAAATGATTGGGCAATCGCGACTTTCGCAATATAAAAGCTGAAATGATAGAGTATCGCGGAAAGAAAAATATATAAATGAAACTATTTGCCCTACAGGTGAGATCACATCAATCCCTGTATACAATCCAGGGGCACAAACAAAAAGGGAACCATACCTTCCCACCAGGCTCCATCAGAAAAAGAAGCCAAATCTCGACGGTTCATAGACAACCTAGAGACCACCTCAACATTCGTCTCGTTACACCAGACGCAATGTCAACAATGGCGTTCCTTCGCAGTCTACCAGGATGCAGATGCAACGTCAACGAAAGACCTCACGGTCGAAACAAAGCGGAGTGATGGAAAAATCCCAACTCCACCTCAGCATTCGTCTCGTTACACCAGACGCAATGTCAACAACGACGTTCCTTCGCAGTCCAGCAGGATGCAGATGCAACATAAACGAAAGACCTCACGGTCGAAACAAAGCGGAGTGATGGAAAAATCCCAACTCCACCTCAGCATTCGTCTCGTTACACGAGACATAATGTCAACAACGGCGTTCTTTCGCAGTCCAGCAGGATGCAGATGCAACGTCAACGAAATACCTCACGGTCAAAACAAAGCGGAGTGATGGAAAAATCCCAACTCCACCCCAGCATTCGTCTCGTTACACCAGACGCAATGTCAACAACGGCGTTCCTTCGCAGTCCAGCAGGATGCAGATGCAACGTCAATGAAAAACCTTACGGTTGAAACAAAGCGGAGTGACGACAAAATCCCAACTTCACCTCAGCATTCGTCTCATTACAGCAGACGCAATGTCAACAACGGTGTTCCTTCACAGTCCAGCAGGATGCAGATGCAACATCAACGAAAGACCTCATGGTCGAAACGAAGCGGAGCCACGGCAAAATCCTTAGTTCCAAATCTCGACGGTTCACTAACAACTTAGAGACAACCGCGACATTCGTCTCGATACAGCAGACGCAATGCCAGCAAACGAAGCAAATGCCAAATTCCTAGCTTCAGGGTCTTGACGACAACTCATATAAAGCCTAAAAGACCATCAGAGATCATCCCACACCAGCACGAAGTGATCACCACCTCGACGTTCGTCTCGATACAGCAGACAAGATGTCACCACAGCGTTCTTCCTCTGCAGGATTCAGACGTGACAATCAAACAACGGAGCCACGGAAAAATTCCTAGTTCCAAACCTCGACGGTTCACCAACAACCTAGAGACAACCGCGGCATTTGTCTCGATACAACAGACGCAATGCCAGCAAACGAAGCAAAGGCCAAATTCCTAGCTTCAGGGTCTTGACGGCAACTCATATAAAACCTGAAAGACTATCGGAGATCATCCCACACCAGCGCGGAGTGGTTATGACTCATCGGGGCTCCCCAAACTGAGCCTAACCTCAAGTAAAAAGCAGCATGGCAAAATTCCTAACGCTTGCTCTTCCGACGGTCAAACTGCCTAGGAAGATTGCTTGAAAACGTCTTGTCCAGCCTCCGAAGGAATCAGAGACACGATAGTCGCAAGGCTACTCGAACAACAAGATTGCCTATCGAGGGATACGTCAGCCAACGCGACGGTACGACAGGAAAAACCCTAGTACCACAGATCCTAACGGACCTCTGTCGTAAAGAGCAGAGGTTAACTGTGACGTTAGGACATTCTTGTGAGAACTTCTCGATTCGCGTCGACCCGCAGAGAAATCAGCGTCTTTACAGGAATACCTCGATTCGTCTCAACCCCAGGGAAATTAGTGTCCTTGGCAACCTCCTCGATTCAGGGAAATCTGCGTCCTTGACGAGAGCTTCTCGATTCGCGTCGACCCGCAGAGAAATCATTGTCTCTGCAGGAATATACGACGTCAGCAAAAGGAGCCACAGAAGAGTCCCTTGTTCCAAGTCTCGACGGCCGCATCTACAGCATAGAGATCACCAACAGCATTCCTCCTCATTCCAGCAGGGTTCAGACGCGACAATCAACCTTGGAGCCATGGCAAAGTCCCTGTTCCAAATCTCGACGGTTCACAGATAGCCTGGAGATCATATCAACATCCGTCTCATTACAACAGATGCAACATCAACAAATCGGAGCTGTGGCGAAGTTCCCAATTCCATGACTCGACGATGCACAGACAACCGAGAGTCAACCCCACCTGGTCCTTGCGGAACACGGTTTATATCAATCCTGACCCCGTGGGAAGCATCCAGAGCAAATCCTGGTTTCGTGGAACATGGCCTATGTCAATCCTGACCCCGTGGAAAACGTCCAGAGCGGATCATGGTCCTTGTGGAACACGGCATATGTCAATCCTGATCCCGTGGGAAGCATCCAGAGCAAATCCTGGTTTCGTGGAATACGGCTTATGTCAATCCTGGCCCCGTGGGAAGCGTCCATGTTCCCCGCCGAAAGACGGAGACGCGACCGCGTAGATCCGTCTTGCCTGAATTTCGGGGCAGATGCCAATTGGTGCTATTCGTCCACCTCTCCGAAGATGCCAAGTTGATTTATGACACCATGTATCGAAGGTTTAAACGGATACGGCCGATGTACCAGACTTCGTCAGATTTCCCCTCATTTGAGGGTTTTTTTTTATTGTGGGGACGCTCTTCCCTGCAAGCGCAAGCCCCTGCAGTTAATTACGCTACCGTATCGCGGTAACCACTTTCTCCTTCTCCAGATGGTCACTTCGTGTTGTGGGTGTTCGTTTTGTTTTTTTGGTTGCCCGTGGATTGTATACGGAGACTAATTTATGTTGTCGCCCGTAGGGCGTGGATTAGTCCAAATCCGTATCTTCTTAGATTTGGGTTTGGGGGTTGGGTTTAAGGATACGTCAGTCTCATTTGAGACTAAGATCAACTTAAACGTTTGTTAAGAATACGTTAGTCTAATTTTAGACTAAGATCAACTTAACGGGATCGTTTAGATCCGAAAAGAGAGCATTTGAGCTCTATTGTTTAGTTTAGGGACATTGCGGTCGATTAGTTTAAGGACATTACGGTCTAATGTTAGTTTAAGGACATCTCAGTCCAAGGTTAAGGACATCATAATCCGTGAGTTTAAAGACCTCACAGTCAAGGTTAAGAACATCATAGTCCGTGAGTTTAAATACCTCACATTCAAGGTTAAGGACATCACAGTCCATTGGCTTAATGACCCAATAGTCCATGAAATGTGTGGTTGTCGGGACACGTCACCTCTCTGAAGACGTTGAAGGATTACAACGACAAATATCAAAGGGGTTCAAAGATGTACCCTTAAACCGATGTGGATTGAAAGATCTGCGGTCCAATTTAAAACTAAGATCTGTTAAAAGATTTATGAGCATGTGGGCTCAATTAATCTGAATTTGAGGACTTATGGCTAATCTTTGGTTAAGTCCAATCAAGTTAAAAAATGTTTTAGCATTTATTTTGGGCTGTTGGAGCATTAATTTGGGCTTTGCCTTTTTAACAATGCTGAGCATTGAATTGCATTCTGACAATGTTTTGTCTTTTATGGAATGCTAGGCATTCGTCATAGCCTTGGGCTTATTAAAGAACAATTTATGTTCTGTCAGCGCAGCACATGGTGCGCTTGGCGCTTTGCGCCAGTAAAAGAGTGCAGTGCGCTTCTGCCAGGTAGCGCACATGTGAAGGACACGTGTTGCGCTTGGCGCTAAGCGCCAGATGATGGGCGCATTGTGCCTGTTTATGTGCGCAGAGCGCTAGTTCATGAGCGCATTGCGCTTTCAGTTTAGTGGCGCACACCTGAGTGACACGTGGTGCGCTTGGCGCTGAGCGCCGGCCCATGAGCGTAGTGCGCTATTTCAAGAGTGCAAAGCGCTAGTTGTTAATTAGCGCATACGTGATTGACACGTGGCGCATTTGGCGCCGAGCGCCAGTCCAGAGAGCGCAGAAGCGCAGTTCAAGGGCGCAAAGCGCATCTGATCAACTTTATGATCTGAGCTTTTTAAAAGAGACTTTGTCTCAAGATCTAAGAACAACCGTTCTTATTTTGTTTCAATCTCTTATATTGATGAAAGGCTTTGCTTTTATGGATCTATGATTCTTAAGAGAATTGAATCATTCTCCTTTTTTATAATGAGATGTTCATGATCCCTTCGAGATAAACTTTATTCTTATAGATCTATGATCTGTGAGAAGTAAGTTCTTCTTTTATTTTATAATGAGATCTTCTGATCTCTTTGTGAAAGACTTTTTGTCTTTGTAGATTTATGATCTTTTTAAAGAAATGAATTCTTCTTTCTTAATCATGAGATGATTTCATCTATGTGTTCATCATCATTCATTCTTACCTTGAAAAAAAAATCTTTTTGCAAGAGCTTGCTCTTTGAATTTTCTCAAAGTTTTTGGGGGAGGTTTCTCTCTCTTTTTGTATATATGAGACTTGAAGTTTAGGGGCATTTTTATAAGGTAGGCTGATTTGTTGAATCAGTTTAAGAGATCTTTCTCTGATTGATTTGGGGATGTTTCCCCACCATTGGATCTTTGATCCTAGGGTTTCTGTTTTACAGAAAGCAATCTTCTTGTTTTTTAACAAGATTGGAAAATCTTTCCATACAGAATTTATTCTGTCTTTTGGTAATTTTTATTTACCATTGGATCATTAATCCAACGGTGCTATGATTTATAGAGCACAATCTTATTATTTGGAAAGATTTTGAGGAATCTTTCCTTAACAGAATTTAATTCTGATTAATTAATGATTTATCATTATTATTAGATCTTTGATCTAACGGTGTGGAGCTTTTAGTTCCAGCGCTAGCGCACCCGTGCTTTACACGTGATGCGCTGCTTAAAGGGCAGAGCACATTGCGCTAGCGCACCTGTGTTTGACACGTAGTGCGCTGCTTGGAGCGCAGCGCACCTAGTACTAGCGCATACGTGGCATGCTGCTTAGAGAGCAGCGCACCTAGCGCTAATGCCCACGTGCTTTACACGTGGTGCGCTGCTTAGGGTGCAGCGCACTTGGCGCTGCATCTGAAGCGTTGCTTCATTTCAAAAATTTGAATTTTAAACAGAATTTCGCTCTGATTGGGGGAAACAAATGCCCCCCACCGTTGCGCTCACGTGGCCCACATATGAGTGCAGCTGTGGCAGCATCTGCACCCTTGGATCAACTCAAAAGTTGAAACGGCACTCAGTGCCTATAAATAGGACCTTTGGTCCTTAGGATGATTTCTGTTCATCTTCTTCCTTATTTTCTGAGAATTTTTATTCTCTCACAGAGTATAGCTCTCCATCTTAAGAATTTTCTTAAGGACAAAAACTCTGTCAAAATTTAGGTAAAGATTAAATCTTTTAATAATCTAGGGTTTTACCCATTAATAGAGTCTTGCTCTTCATAGATCTTTGATCTAAAGAAAACCCCTTTTAGGGTCTCATTAACAGAGCTTTGCTCTCTTGGAATCATAGATCTAAAGAGAGAAGGTGTAACACCTTAGGTTGTGTTTAGGGGTTAATTTTATTTTGATAGATAGTTTTTGGTAAAAAGTTTACCAAATTAGGTTTCTGATATTTTATTCTAATTAATGAATATTTTATTAGGATTTTTCTAGACACACACACACTTGTGCATGTAAACTAGGGTTTAGATTTGGGGTTAAAACCATGATTAACAACCATGGTGGGTTAACCTATTTGTATTAAGTGCTTTAGGATTTAATTGGGGTTATTATTTGTGTGTTTTATTATTTGAATTTCTTTTCTTTTTTTGTTGACTTGGTGCATGAGAGAGGGGGTATGGGCATGGCTTGAGCCATGCTCATTAAATGAAGAGAGAGGGAGAGAGAGGGGGGGGGTCTTTGACTTGGGCTCTCATTTCTCTCCTCATTCTCAATCTCCCAACTCTCTCACACACACACTTCCAGCTGAGAGAGAGAGAGGCAGCAGCATCAGCAGCAGCCACAGCATCAGCAGCCACAGCATCAGCAGCAGCACAGCAGGCAGTGGCAGCAGCAGCAACCCCAACAGCAGCCCCCAGCAGCTGCAGCAGCATTCCCATCTTCTTCACCTCCTTTCTCCTTGCACCTAGGGTCTTGTAAGGTATAGAATTTGAGCCCAACTTCATGTTTGTTTAGCGTATGCATAGTTTAGCTTCGGTTTGCGTAAAAAGTGAGTTTTGTGCTTGAAATAGTGATTTGGGTGAACTTGTGGTTTAGTGCTGTTAGTGTTAGTTAATCTAGCCTAATTAGGTGTTATTAAGGCCATGTAAACCTAGTTAGACCCCAGATTTCACCAAAATACCATAGGGTTTCTAATTGTGCAATTTAGTGTTTTTAAGTGAACTTTTTGGGTTTCTGTGATCTGCTATAGGCCCGGGTAGTTCAGGTTGAAATTGAGGAAACTGGAGCTTGTATACAAGGTTTAGACCACACGAACAAAGCCCGAGACCCCCACCCCAATGCGAGGCCGCCAATTTATTCTTTCTGGCCGCAATTTGCGGCCAGACAGGGGAAGTTTTGGGTGTTGTTTGGATGGGTAGGAGTCTGTGATGATTTCTAGGCCAGTGGTATGTATAGTTTTGTAATTTGTTAGCCTGGGTAGAATCTGGAGCGTTATGTCGTATTTTTAGTACGTTTGGTTCGCGCGATACGCGAGAGGGTTCCTTGATGCAGCGTATTGCGGCGTATCGGGGTTAGTTTTAGACGCGTGCACACGTTTAGCGTATCGTACACACGCGCGTTTAGTTCGCGACGCGAGCGTATCGTTTGACTTCGATATCGCATTTTGCGAGATAGTTGCTTATATATGGATTCTTGTGTAATTCCAGGTTCGCAGGCGGGTACGTCGGACGAGGCTACGAAAGAGAAGCAGGTGGTCGGCTACGAGTAGCGCACGACCAGGTGAGTAGATTTAACATCTACGGGGAAATCGCCCGTATGGCGTTAAGCGTCAGGGCGAGTCAGGATATTAGGTTGTAGATGTTCATATGAACTGTAGTAGCATACCTTATTGTTGCATATAGAAATGATAGCCTAGGACACTGCACTGTCACTAACGGTTCAAGTCGCACGAGCACGATTGATATGCTACACTCACACCGTCAGTGATTGCCATGACACTCACATTATAGGATTGCTATAAATCATATACCATACTGATTCTACCCTATTGATGTTGTCATGATTTGCCGCATAATAACATATATTGATATCTTCATACCTGCGCACATGCACACTGTATATTCATACCAGTGCACACATGTATTGGTATCTTCATACCTGCGCACATGCACACTGTATATTCATACCAGTGCACACATATATTGATATCTTCATACCTGCGCATATGCACACTGTATATTCATACCAGTGCACACATATATTGATATCTTCATACCTGCGCACATGCACACTGTATATTCATACCAGTGCACACATATATTGATATCTTCATACCTGCGCACATGCACACTGTATATTCATACCAGTGCACACATATATTGGTATCTTCATACCTGCGCACATGCACACTGTATATTCATACCAGTGCACACATATATTGATATCTTCATACCTGCGCACATGCACACTGTATATTCATACCAGTGCACACATATATTGATATCTTCATACCTGCGCACATGCACACTGTATATTCATACCAGTGCACACATATACTGATATCTTCATACTTTCTTAGATTACACATTGAGATATGTTGTTTCCATGTAAATTTCTGGATTTGGGAAACCGTGGATATTTCAAAGAGTATAGTTAATTATTTAAAAACCCGGTTCTCCTTGATATGATATTTTAGTGCGTCCACCATGAGTTTTCTCGGTTCTAGAGAGCTTGTGTGAGTATACCCGATTCGAGGAGAGATAGGCACCGATTGCGGGTACATAGTGGACCCGGTACGGTACCCCGGGGCGAGAAGACTCGTATTGGTTAGACGGTGAGCCCGGCGGAGGGACTACTACCTACCGGTGATTGGTTGGACCTGGCGGTTATCCGGAGGATACCGACCAGGGTTGATGGATGGATACGGGACGACTCGTACTGCCGGGGCCGAGGGCCGATACCGCAGACTGAGCCCGTGGGCTGATCCGGACTGACGGATTCCCTATACAGGAGGATTTGCGTGTCGATGCTTGGCACGAGTATTTCTTGATATTTTGGGTGCCGATGTTGGGCACTCACGGTTATATGAGATTTACAGGATTGGAGGACCGAGGAGGACGACGACGCCTGAGTAGTATTGGGATTTGGGTACATTGATGGATACCGATTATACTTTCCACGATAACATTTCCGTGTAGATGTTATATTTACCATGCTCAGTATGTAGTAACTGATATCTCATCCTGTATCTATTATACCTGATATAGTACACATTGCTATACTTGATCATTGCATACCCTGTTCATTCTATATAGGGTTGTTAGATTGCATTGCTATACTTGATCATTGCATACCCTGTTCATTCTATATAGGGTTGTTAGATTGCATTGCTATACTTGATCATTGCATACCCTGTTCATTCTATATAGGGTTGTTAGATTGCATTATTATACTTGCTCATCATATGGAGATGTTATTCGATCGCACTTGTTGCATGATTGAGCATCCAGTTCATCATATAGATGTTATCTGTTGATATAGGTTAGAGTATCGTAGCGCGTGCATACTCGCGATTACCTTTATATGTTATCTTCTATTCACGAGTTGGCAACTCACCCCCGTTGTGCCACAGTGTTTGCAGGTTGCCCTTCGGAGTAGTCGCGGCAGGCTGCGTTCTTACATCTTTTGACACAGATACCCCTACAGTTGGTGTACTAGCTCTTTTGCTGATAGGTGGGTTTTGTGCGGTATCTGGTTATCTTTCAGTTATGTACATTGTTGTATCTAGTACTCTCCATCTACCACTTATGTATTGACTTAGAGACCAGTTGTGAGGACGCTGTATATTATTTTGTATTCTGGCGTCGAGCTCGTTGTGAGCCGACATTACTTATGCTGTTTATTCTATCTGTGATGTTTCCCACTTGTTGCTCATTTTCTTCGCTACGGCGTTATATATTGTTATCTTAGTAATTTGTTCTGTTAAATGCTTAAAACACTCTTTACTTTTACTGGTTTGATTTCTGGGTTTTCGGCTTACTTAGTCGCGTTACGCCTGTAGACGTTACGTGGTTAAGTGCCGGTCACGGGCCAAACTTTGGGTCGTGACAGAAGGATTCACCAAGCGCGCAGCAAAACGAGGAACAAGGTCCTGGACGGGCACTTCCCACGGCTGTCTACGAGCATGGGGGCGGTTACAAGCCATAGTTGAGAGGGTTCTTTGGAGATGAGAAAAGGAAGAAGCTTTGCTTCGAGTTATAAAGAACTAGGCACAGGAAATTTTGTGCACAATGGAACTGTTTCCAAGATTCGGGGAATGAAAGATTCTATGGAATACAAGTTTGACTTAAAAAGAAAAGTGAAAAAACACCTCTGTTGAAGCAACGCTTCAGATCCAGCGCTCTAAAGCAACGCTTCAGATCCAGCGCTCTGCGCTGCGCGCCATGTGTCAAGCACAGGTGCGCTGCGCAGTTGCGCTGCGCTCTGCGCTGCGCGCCACGTGTCTAACGTAGGTGCGCCAGCGCTGGAATTAAAAATTCCCACCGTTGGATCAAATGATCTAATAATGATGATAAATCATTAATTAACCAGAATTAAATTCTGTTAAGGAAAGATTTCTCAAAATCTTTCCAAACAACAAGATTGTGCTTTAAGCACCGCTGGATCAATGATCCAATGGTAAATAATAAATTACCAAAAACAGAACAAATTCTGCATAGAAAGATTTCTCAATCTTATTAAAAACAAGAAGATTATATTCTGTCAAACAGAAGCCTTAGGATCAAAGATCCAACGGTGGGAAATATTCCCCAATCAATCAAGAGAAAGATCTCTCAAAACTGATTTAACAAATCATTTGGCCCTATATAAAGGACCCTAGACTTCAAGTCTAAAAAAAAAAGAAAGAAACGAAGAAGAAGAGAGGAAAAGATAGAGAGAATACAGAAGAACAGAGAGAAAAACTCCCTGCAAAAAAAAGAGCAAGCTCTTAAGAAAAAAAGAGTTTTTCTTCATATCCAAGGTAAAGAAAGAACTACGTTCTTGAACAACAGAGATGAAATCATCTCGTAAAAAGAAGAAACATCTTTTAAGAAGATCTTAGATCTATAAAAAGACCAAGGTCTTTGATTAAAAAGAAAAGATCAAAAGATCTAATCATAAAAATATAAAAAGAAGTATTTTACTTCATTCACAGATCTTTTGATCTATAAAGGCAGAGCCTTTTTATAAAAACAAGAACAGTTGTTCTTGGATCTCGAGGCAAAGCCTCCTTTGAAGAAAGTAAATTTGTTCTCTGATCTTAAAATTGATCAAAATGCGCTTTGCGCTACTGAAAATTGCTTTGCACTCATGAACTGCGCCTTTGCGCTCCTTGGATCGGCGCTCAGCGCCAAAACATGCCATGTGTCAACTATAGACACAATCTGCGCTTTGCGCTCCTGAAAACAGCGCACTGCGCTCTTGGGTTGGCGCTCAGCGCCAAGTGCGCCACGTGTCACTCACTGGCGCACCCATAAACTAGTGCAGCGTGCTCATAAATTAAAAGCGCAGTGCGCTAACAAACTAGCGTTTAGCGCTAAGCGCAACACGTGTCCTCCTCGTGTGCGCTAACCGACAGAAGCGCAATGCGCTCTTTGACTGGCGCAAAGTGCCTAGTGCGCCACGTGGCGTGCTGTCAGAACATACTTTGTTCTGATAAATGTTATGCATTCAATATAAGACAAAAAATGTCAGAGCCCAATGCTTGGCATTATTAAAAGGGCAGAGCCCAAACAAAGGCCTAACAGACAGAACAAAAATAAAATGTTAAACATTTTTAACTGGACTTAGCCCAATTCTGGCCATAAGTCCTCAATTTAAATTGAACTGAGCTCATCTGCTCTTCCAATCAATTTACACCCGGTTCGAGGGTATATCTCTTCACTCCTTTGATATTTGTCATTGTAATCCCTCAACGTCGTCAGAGAGGTGGCGGGTCCCGACAACCACACATTACTACGGACTGTGGGGTCCTTAAACTCATGGACTATGATGTCCTTAACCTTGACCGTGATGTCTTAAAACTAATATCGGACTGTGAGGTCCTTAAACTCATGGACTATGATGTCCTTACCTTGACCGTGATATCTTAAAACTAACAACGGACTGTGGGGTCCTTAAACTCGTGGACTATGATGTCCTTAACCTCGACCGCGATATCTTAAAACTAACAATGGACCGTAATGTCCTTAAACTAATTATCGACCGCAATGTCATTAAACTAAACAATAGAGCCCAATTGCTCTCTTGTCGGATCTAAACGTTCCCGTTAAGTCGATCTTAGTCTAGAATTAGACTAATGTATCCTTAACAAACGTTTAAGTTGATCTTAGCCTCAAATAAGGCAAACGTATCCTTAAACACAACCCCCCAAACCCAAATCTAAGAAAGATACGGATTTGGACTAGTCCACGCCCTACGGGATGTAAGTCTACGCTAGCGCCCCGGCCGTCTACAGACGCCAAATGCGGAACAAAAACTTTTTAACTGGCGCTATCGTATACTTTAACCCGGATCTGCCATTATTGCTAAACTAACAAACTGTAAAGAGTGTAGAAAGGTTATACCGAACGATCCGAGTCCTTCGTTCTTTAACCATCATCCCACGCTCCGTTGCGGCTGCTCCGATCTCGTCGATCTCCGATCTCCTCGTCAAGGTGGCACCACGTCGACGATTCTTTAAACGGGCTCCCGCCTCTGACTTGAGGCAACTCGGTCGTCAAGTTTGCTAAAAGAGACGACCAAGAATGATGTAGAAAATGAGTAGATGACTTTGTCTCACTTCGTCCAAAGCCGTGGACGATCGGTTAATGAAGTTGCCGATGGAAATGAAATGGAACAAGAAATGAACTATGAAATTTCCATGCATCCAAAACTTTAGTCTTTTCTTTTTAGCAACCATAATTTTCTCAAGTGAGAGAGTGAGTGAGGAGAGAGAGGGCCGGCCACTATATAGCAAAGAGGGAGGTGAGTGTAGGAGAGGGGAGAGTAACCTTAAGCAAATATCATATGTGAACACAAAAATAAATATCTTAAGGAAAACAAAACCTCATTGAAATCAAAGCATGAGTCATTAACCTTGTCACCAAATTCTAGAACCTTTTAGAACCTTCTAGAAGCATGACTCACTCTCATCCAAGAAAAGATAAATCCGTCTTTAACCGAATGTTAAAAGACGGCAGATAGAAAACTGGAAACTGGCAACTTCCAAAAGTGATCCTGAAACGACTTTCAGGATAACCCCGAAACTGTATAAATATACCCGCATTTGTATTACGACCGAATACAAATGCAACTGAGACAAAGATATTATACCTACTCAATATAATACTCGGATCCGGCTTAAACCAAAGCCGACAAGTATCATCTGCCCGAAAAATAACACGTGCGTAAACGCACGTGCATTTTCCGAACCCTGCCATAAAACCATACAGCCTCTACAACGTTTCGCCTGAACTTGGGAAACTGTCTGTGGGGGACTCTAATGACTCGTCAGTACCCTGGCAGTAGGTTTAACCACAAACCGTCAGCGGCACTAGCAATGCGTAACGGCTGCCCATGGACTGACCTCAAGGGAGGCTGATGAGCGAACTCATCCAGAAACCCTACTGAGCCTAACAGTGACAATGTATATACAGTCCGGTCCGTTCGTCTATGAGTATCGCATATCTGCCTAGGGGGCTAGTAACGTCAGACCCCCAATAGCAGTATAAGTCGTGTCGGAGTGAAGCCCAATAACACCCTGAGATACTACTGGAGTACCTACCAGTAAATCTCCTGCCACGGCCGTGGGCTTTGTGTAATGGCTCTCCTAGACACAGCACGATCTCGCCCCCAATACCGGGAGAGACGAATCCCCTGCCGATCCGCTTACGTGCCTCCATATGGCTCGGGACTGTACCCAAAAACTACCTGTTTGCACGACTCCTTTGAACCGTGGTAGGGTAGAAATCAAAGCACAGTGGGAACTCACACGAGACAAATGACGACCTCAGGTCGATGAACTAACCTGTACACATGTCACCAGGGAACTGCTATCTGACGATATGTATAATACCAACTAGCAGGTTCCCGGCGAGTCCTGTCCGGTGTACTCATAACCCAATGAGCACCTGTATACATCTTAGGTGATCCAACTGACACCAGTGGCTTGTGAGACCGGCCACCGCCCCTCGTCGGGGTCTCGACTGTACACACTAGTCTACTCCGGAGTATCGATGCCCTGTCTCGAAACTTCCACGACTAGGGACCACAATTAAGGATATGCATATAAACTACCCAACTCTCACATATATGATCGCCATCATACTGTTGGTAGTAAAGCAAGATTCTAAGGGCTCTATCAAAGTGTAACATGTACACGACTGATAAAGGCAAACCAGATAGCATACTATCATCTCGAGTAAGACTGTTCTACCGGTATAGGTCCTCCGCAATCATTGCAATCACGTACCTGCGATCCAATAATTGACTATGAGGGCACTATCTCCAACAATCTCCCACTTGCACTCAAGGCTAATTATTGTGATGTCGACTACTCACAGCCCGTGTGAAACCGAACATCCAACTCCTCTACTAATCAGTTTCACAAAGCCCGTTTGTAAAACTATTGTGTTCGAGAAATAGCCTTAGTGAGTGGATCCGCCTAGATGTTTCTTTCTATATCTCTCTAAATCTCAAGTTCGCGGAGAAAGCCATCTCCCGAATTGAGTAATACCTGTCTTAGAATATGTCTGGATATCAGATGGGACCTTGTTCATAAATGAACTCCAAATCCAAACTTCTTAGACTGTATCGATCACTGAACCTAATCAGTATCCGGTACCATGCCTCCCACAGTATTCTCTTGGACCACCTGTCCATAATACTGTCCCTCGTCAGAGGGAAAACTATAACTCTGACAATCACTCTGTCATCCATGTCACCTTTGAAGCCTGGAATGATAATCGTCTCCCGAAGGAGGCTGCCATCATCAAATCCGTAGAACATGCACTTATGTTCTAAAACTGCTTCCTTATGTTTCTCCAGGATTGGATTAATATAAACTCATTGCATCTAGCGCAAAAACAACATCTGGTGTGGTACTTGACATCTCACGATTGACTCAATTGCCTAAGCAAGTGATCTGTCAATCATGCACATCCCTCTCCCCTTTAGTCTGTACGACACCTTTAGAGAGGGTGACTCCATCACCTGCAGATACACCACCATGCTAGGAGTCATCTATTCTAAAAACCATTAGAATATCTGTCAAAGTACCCACATTGGGAAACTACCCAAATCTAGATCTAAAACCATAGATCTAGAAACCAGAATGTCAAACATTATATCCATATCCTGTCTGGAGAAACAACTGTGTGACGATCACAGTGCAACCGATCGTAGTATAGGAATTTTACTTCCTACTCTGTGTATGTCATCCAGATACCATGACATCACACCCTACTACCTTCTTAATAGATCCATCCCCTATTCTGATGAAGTCAAACCTAAGACTGTCACATCAAAATTAGATGATCTTTCTCCGCTATAACTGCTCAAGTCTATAAATAGATATAAGCTACTTGCCCACTATGCTTCCGATGCTCCCACTGACTACGACAACCCTCCTACCGGGTCTCATAGCCTGGAACAACAGTAGTGCCAAGTCTTGGTAGATAAGAACCTCCCTGTCACCGTCCTTGAGCCTACCGAAGTACCTCTCGGGTGTCTGAGGTTTCCTACCATATCTGCGGAGTGGTTATTGGAATGTCAAACCTGATTGAATATATAGGTCCTATTAAATTTTCCGTAATCGTTCGCGGTTCTGGAATCACTTCCAGTTCTATCATACTCCCACTACTGTTTTCTGAAAAAGATCCATTTTACTAAAACTGTGGCGAGTCAAGAACAATATCACTATTGATCTTCCAAATGGTAGAATATCAACCCTCGTCATAGCCAGGGTCAACCCACAAACAGCCATTACAGAAACGTGCCCTGAGTTATCCAGAGTCTGGTTTTAAGCATAAGCTGGACAACTCCCCGTACCTTAACATCTTTTAAGGTACGATCCATTCTATATCCAATACAGAAACTTTGGCACTTATTTAATTGGAACCAGATTCAAATCATGCAGCTGTCTCCAGTGCATATCAACTTAATGGAAAGAGGCTAATCAGCATTACTCAACTTAGGAATCCATCCAATTATGAGTAACCTGAAAGAGAAACACGTTTCTCAAAACCATCACTATCATCTGAATACCAATCATAAGAATCTACATCTTCGATCTCTTTGAAGAATCCCGATACTTGTGATACCTGGTTCTCTACTTTATTCTTATACCCACAACTTCTCAAAACTTAGACCTTGTATTTCTACGAAACACTTGTCTAAATACTAGAGAAGTTATAAGTAAACAGAACATAGTACGAGGACCTACCCTTTTGTCCTGATGGACACTTGGACAACATACAATACTCTGTATAAGTCCGCTGAGTTAAACAACTCATAACCTGTGCGTCGTAGGTTGAAAACTGTACCCTGGCGATTTCCTCAACTTTCACCAATTACAACGAATTCCGATATAATGAGGATAATCACCTAATTCCCAATAACTTACTCCCACTCATCATCTGTAAAACCATACAAATATAAGAATGAAACCTGGTAAATACATACCCTTGGAGTAAGTGTCTAATCGGGAAAACAGGTTTTCTTTAACAATGCACTGAAACATGAAAATGTTTCGTAGGGGTATCCTGGTATTCATAGTAATGCCTCTTCCATAATCCAATTCATGACTTCAACCGTATATTTTATTGCCGTCTCTCCAAATCCCTTTATTTGTCTTTAGTCGTTACCTTCTGTACACCATCGTTAGGCTAAATGGTTTTCTTCCTTCCCTACCGTTCGGCACCAGCCTATGGTTTGGAAGAAGACTATCCAGTAAGCATAATAGGTGTACCCTCCTAAACCAAGGAGTACTCGTATCTTGAGAGAAGGTGATGATAAAAGACAACTGAATAATACCTTATTCCTTTAAAGGTGAAATAGGAGTGGCGATAAAGTACGCGGTTTTGGTCGTGAATGATATCAGTCGCAATTTACTTTGCCCTCTTTCTAATCCCTTTATTTTGTCTTTACATACTACCTTCTGCACACCCTACTTAGGCTAATTGGTTTTCTTCATTCCCTACCTTTCGGCACCAGCCTATGGTTTGGAATAAGACTATCCAATAAGCGTAATAGGTGTACTCTCCTAAACCAAGGAGCTCTCGCAACCTGAGAGAAGGTGATAATAAAAGACAACTGAATAAACCAATTCTTTTTCTCCTGAACCTTGATCCATCCTCGAAGAAGTCCCTTCGAGTTCGTATATAACCATTCGATGGATCTATCCAATGGAAGTGGATATCCGTAGTAATACGGGTGTTCTGAGAAATTCAAAGGGTAAAAGAAGGAGTGGCAATGACTTATGCAACTCAGACAATCCAAAAGCCAGTATTTTAAGAAGGTTCTGTCAACCTGGTCACTGAGTCATAGTCTAGGGTCGGTCAAAGGTCGCTGCCAAAGAGAGAGAGAAAAGAAACACTCTGCGTGCACTCTATCCTAGATCAGAATGGTCTTCACTTTATCTAATCCGGAAACCTCCCACTGTCCTGTCAAATTCTCCTCCAAACCTAAAGAAGAATCAATCGGGATCACCCGAAGAGTAAACCAACTCATCAGTGGGAATCAGGATCCAACTCTCATCGCATGATAACGTGATGGAATGCATCCATGTTACTCATACTCCAGAAGGTATGCGCATACTCGGCAAGTTTCAGTTTCTTTAGAAACTCCTGATATGATTTTTGCCCCATGCTCTTATAACCTTGGCGTTAGGTCAAAATGTCATAAGTCACATGCCAAGTTCTACCCATCACTATCTTGTTAATTTGAACACACCCGCACATGCCCTTGGCGTTAGGTCAAAATGGCAGAACGGCTGTCCCAAACCAACTCATCTATCTATGCAACAATTGAATACCCAGCAGCTACCAAACACTATACCTTGGCGTTAGGTCAAAATACATAGCTTGAATACTACTGAATACCCAAAAGAAGTGACGGAGGGCTACGGCTGGTTTTTGGCGAAAAAACCTTTAACGTAGTGAACTTGATATCGCTGAAGGAACCTGATAGCTTTTTAAAATATAGTGGCGAAAACCTTTTGCTAAAGAGGTCACTCCCGGTAAAGGGATCTCGGCTCTTTCCTCGTGGAATGAGGTGCAGGATATTCCACTGAATACCGCTATGCAAAGCAACTTGTAATCGACTATAGTGAAGTTATTACCCTGACGCAAACTTCTGCCCAAGGGGTCAGTCCCGCTGAAGGGATATCGGCCCTTGCCCCGTCGAATGAGGTGCAGGATATTCCACTGAATACCGCTATGCAAAACAAAAGGAAACGTCTTTGCAATAACACTTTCTAAATTTGTTCCAACAACTCCAAACAGGTTTGTTTTACTTTGCATTGATCAGAATCAACGCAGTCCCATTAATAATCACACCAGAAAAGAACGAAAATAAAATGTACGTATATGCCATCCGCATTCGTCACTGGGTCCCGTCATCACCCGTTAGGTTACTTAACTAACGACAGAGCGGGGACTGGACTAGCGCGGGTGTAAAACATATACAAAATCTAATAGTATATAAACCAATATACAATAATCGCTCCAGGCGTGATAATATGCAACATTACAGAAAAGTAATAAGCATCACAGAACAATACAGATAATCTGGGATCCCCGGGTTTCACAGAGCCGCTGCTGAAACCCGACGTTCCCCTGTCATGTGGATAGCCTGTGCAATGAAACCTAGACCCCTACGGGTGCGGCAAGTTACCCGCCAAAACCTGAAGCGAGGCAGCCCCCTACAGCATAGTGAATGGACCACCCTGCACTTCACGGAATCCGGTAATCTTGGGCACCCCTCCTTGGGTCAACCTGTACCCCCTACGAGTGCGGCGAATAGTCTGCCAATTCTAGAGTGGGACCCCTCTGCCTCTCAAAGCCATGAGATGCGGACCCGTTGCCCCTCAGAACCCGGTTATCCGTGCACTCCGTCGCGGGGCAAAACCTAGTACAGTAATGAAAAATAGTACAACAGGTACATCGACCGCAACCTGGTCGTGCCCCAAATGAATATTATACAACAGGCAGTGACGGCAGTCCACAAGTTGGACGCTCGCCCCGCAATATCAAATGTACAAATAAATCCAAACTGCACTATCATTGCACACTGCTATCCACCACGACAAATCCGCAACATCACAGCACAACACAGAACATCAACGCGAATGTCACGTTCGCAAACCCGTCTAAAAGAACTATAGCAATCAGACGCGGTTTACCGATCAAATGACATTCCCGGTCGGAGATATAATGTAAGCACTGTAAACTAACATGTTTAAATTTCGATCGACAAAATATCACAAAGTGGGCCCCACGAACAACTGGTGAACAGTAACAAAATCTGGGACCAAAAGATATATACCAAAAACCCCAAATTCCAAAGAAGAATACACTGTGCAAATTTGGGGGCATGATCGCTCAGAACGGCCGCGGATGCGCGGCCAAACCATGGGTTTGGCCGCGTTTCCGCGGCGGTCTTGTCGATTCACGTGCCCAAATTTGTACGTCGTTCTTATAAAACCCTGCACAGTTTTATGAGATGTGTGGAATATTTTTAGGACACCATTTAAAATCAACAGAAACTGTCAAATTGGAAAAATGCGATTTTTGATTTCCGGTTCGATCGATATTTTAAACGCGTTAGCACAAGTTAATATAGCAAAATGGTGAGGCTCTGATACCACTGTAAGTCTACGCTAGCGCCCCGGCCGTCTACAGACGCCAAATACGGAACAAAAACTTTTTAACTGGCGCTATCGTATACTTTAACCCGGATCTGCCATTATTGCTAAACTAACAAACTGTAAAGAGTGTAGAAAGGTTATACCGAACGATCCGAGTCCTTCGTTCTTTAACCATCATCCCACGCTCCGTTGCGGCTGCTCCGATCTCGTCGATCTCCGATCTCCTCGTCGAGGTGGCACCACGTCGACGATTCTTTAAACGGGCTCCCGCCTCTGACTTGAGGCAACTCGGTCGTCAAGTTTGCTAAAAGAGACGACCAAGAATGATGTAAAGAATGAGTAGATGAATTTGTCTCACTTCTTCCAAAGCCGTGGACGATCGGTTAATGAAGTTGCCGATGGAAATGAAATGGAACAAGAAATGAACTATGAAATTTCCATGCATCCAAAACTTTAGTCTTTTCTTTTTAGCAACCATAATTTTCTCAAGTGAGAGAGTGAGTGAGGAGAGAGAGGGCCGGCCACTATATAGCAAAGAGGGAGGTGAGTGTAGGAGAGGGGAGAGTAACCTTAAGCAAATATCATATGTGAACACAAAAATAAATATCTTAAGGAAAACAAAACCTCATTGAAATCAAAGCATGAGTCATTAACCTTGTCACCAAATTCTAGAACCTTTTAGAACCTTCTAGAAGCATGACTCACTCTCATCCAAGAAAAGATAAATCCGTCTTTAACCGAATGTTAAAAGACGGCAGATAGAAAACTGGAAACTGGCAACTTCCAAAAGTGATCCTGAAACGACTTTCAGGATAACCCCGAAACTGTATAAATATACCTGCATTTGTATTACGACCGAATACAAATGCAACTGAGACAAAGATATTATACCTACTCAATATAATACTCGGATCCGGCTTAAACCAAAGCCGACCAGTATCATCTGCCCGAAAAATAACACGTGCGTAAACGCACGTGCATTTTCCGAACCCTGCCATAAAACCATACGGCCTCTACAACGTTTCGCCCGAACTTGGGAAACTGTCTGTGGGGGACTCTAATGACTCGTCCGTACCCTGGCAGTAGGTTTAACCACAAACCGTCAGCGGCACTAGCAATGCGTAACGGCTGCCCATGGACTGACCTCAAGGGAGGCTGATGAGCGAACTCATCCAGAAACCCTACTGAGCCTAACAGTGACAATGTATATACAGTCCGGTCCGTTCGTCTATGAGTATCGCATATCTGCCTAGGGGGCTAGTAACGTCAGACCCCCAATAGCAGTATAAGTCGTGTCGGTGTGAAGCCCAATAACACCCTGAGATACTACTGGAGTACCTACCAGTAAATCTCCTGCCACGGCCGTGGGCTTTGTGTAATGGCTCTCCTAGACACAGCACGATCTCGCCCCCAATACCGGAAGAGACGAATCCCCTGCCGATCCGCTTACGTGCCTCCATATGGCTCGGGACTGTACCCAAAAACTACCTGTTTGCACGACTCCTTTGAGCCGTGGTAGGGTAGAAATCAAAGCACAGTGGGAACTCACACGAGACAAATGACGACCTCAGGTCGATGAACTAACCTGTACACATGTCACCAGGGAACTGCTATCTGACGATATGTATAATACCAACTAGCAGGTTCCCGGCGAGTCCTGTCCGGTGTACTTATAACCCAATGAGCACCTGTATACATCTTAGGTGATCCAACTGACACCAGTGGCTTGTGAGACCGGCCACCGCCCCTCGTCGGGGTCTCGACTGTACACACTAGTCTACTCCGGAGTATCGATACCCTGTCTCGAAACTCCCACGACTAGGGACCACAATTAAGGATATGCATATAAACTACCCAACTCTCACATATATGATCGCCATCATACTGTTGGTAGTAAAACAAGATCCTAAGGGCACTATCAAAGTGTAACATGTACACGACTGATAAAGGCAAACCAGATAGCATACTATCATCTCGAGTAAGACTGTTCTACCGGTATAGGTCCTCCGCAATCATTGCAATCACGTACCTGCGATCCAATAATTGACTATGAGGGCACTATCTCCAACACGGGAGACAACATAACTTAGTCTCCGTATACAATCCACGGGCAACCAAACACAAAACGAACACCCACGACACGAAGTGACCATATGGAGAAGGAGAAAGTTGTTACCGCGATACGGTAGCGTAATTAACTGCAGGGGCTTGCGCTTGCAGGGAAGAGCGTCCCCACAATCAAAAACCTCTCAAACGAGGGGGAATCTGACGAAGTCTGCTACATCGGCCGCATCCGTTTAAACCTTCGATACATAATGCTATAAATCAACTTGGCATCTTCGGAGAGGTGGACGGATAGCACCAATTAGCATCTGCCCCCATATTCAGGCAAGACGTTTCGTCTTCCCGGTTTCCGGCGGTAAACAGATTCTGGCACGCCCGGTGGGACCTTTTCCTCTTTCCACTCCATACTTCGTATGTCGTGTTCACGAACGAATCGCGGTTTGCTAATGGTTGCCCTTGGGTTTTGAGATACTAAGATTTGGCGTTTTGCTTGGTGCAGAAAGCGAAGGATCAATGGCGTTCACCTGCTCAAAGTGTTCCACATGCAACTGCAACCCATGTCCTGCCTCAACTGGGGGCATAGCCTACAGGTCCTAAGCGGGTTCCCTGTTCATGATGCCCGTGGAACAGGTCACTCAAGCCACCACGGGATTGTTTTTCGGAACCATGCTTCCGCCGACGAGCTTCAACACTCCTCTACCAACACTAGAAGCTCCCAAGAAGTCGGTCTTTGATCGGCTTATAACTACTGCGGCCCCTCTCAACGGGTCGTCCAGTTCCAACTCCTCGGTCTTCGCCAGACTGGGCCAAAATTCCTATAGGCCCACAATGAAGCCTGCAATCCCAGAGTAGGTTGTTCCGAAAAGGATAACCAACCTTGCCCCTGAAGTCGTCAAGGCAGCTTCTCCTATCAAAGGGTCGGTCTTTACAAGACTGACTGTTCCGGCTCCCGCTACGGTTCCTGTCCCTGCTCAGAAGTCTGTTTTCAACCGATTGGATACTGCTTCTCAAAGGACATCAGTCTTCAACAGGCTAACGCCAGCAGCAACCCTTCACCTGGAAAGGGGGGAAGACAAAGCCATCGCTGAACCAACCCCAACAACTCGACACGCTCGACGTCGCCACTGGCGCCGAGTAAGGAAGGCCGGGGGCAACTCTCCTTCTGGGCTAACTCCACCAGCTCCAACAGTGGAAGTTAATGCTGCTGTTCCAACCGGGAATGGATTTGAGCTGCTAAACAAGGTGCGCAGGAATTCGCCTACCGCCATACTAAAAAGATCTCCGCCGCCGGTGGAAACCGTTATAGAAATGAAGCCGGAACAGTCCCCTCAACGATTGTCTTCTAAAGTTTACAAAATCTGGCGACAAGTCTGAGAGTCGGTGGTTGATCAAGACTATCCCCGCCGACAGAAGAAGCTGAAGGCCCGACAGGAAGAAAACCGTCCTGTTAAGCCGCAAAAGGCGGCGGCTACTTAGGTGCCTACTGCAACCGCCCCCTCAACTTCGACCGCTCATAAGAGGAGAAGGCCGGAGAAAATCCCCATGCCTGCGACAAATGTCAAAGGCACTGAGCCCAAACGCCCTAAGTCCAGGGGCATGGTGGTGCATACCGTCTACATGGCATCCGGGAAAGAGGATAGCCACACTTCTACGGACCACCGACCACTCTCCCGATCCATCACGAGAGCTCAGGAATAGCAGCAGCAGAAACTTTAGGAGATGCTGAGTGCGATGGCCGCACTCACTGGGCCAAAAGAAAACCCGGAGGCATCATCAGAACAGCGTCACGAACAAGAAACTGATGCTGACTTCCTTCGCAGAGTCCTCGAAAAGAAGGACAAAGAAGCCGCGGAGCAAGCGACTAACATAAAGCGAATAGCACTTCTCTTCCAAGACATAGTGGGCATGATGATCCAGCCGGATCCCCCAGCCGAAGATCCTCCAGTAATAATTGAAGATGACAGAGGAGAAACATCGAATCCTCTGCCGGCTCTGTCAACAGCCAAGGAGGAGACAATCTCTAAAGCTGTCCTGGATGACTATATTGCTCAGCAAATAAGAGTTCACCAGGCAAATGAAGCAGCCGGCCAAGTTGTCTAAACTGGGCGACCGTATCCAGGCTAGTATGATTAGATAAAGTACCCGCCACGATACACGATCCCCAAATTCCACGTATACAAGGGGACGGGCAATCCCCACCAGCACGTCGCCCAGTTTAGAGCTCTGTGCGGCAATACTGGTGGTGATGATAAGCTCTTGCTTCGCCAATTCGTCGGCAGTTTATCGGAGACGGCATTTGAGTGGTATTCTGAGTTTCCAAACGACTCCATCAAAACTTTCGCAGAAATAGAGTTGTTGTTCACCCAGCGATTCGCAAGTGCTAGTGAACGCACCCCGATAATGGCATTGATCAATGCCAGGGTGAAGCCGGGCAAAACTTGGGTTCAATACGCAATCCGATGGCGAAATCTGTGGTCGAAGTGCGAACAACGTATCGAGGAAGCACCAGCAGTGGGCATGTTCGTGGGCACCTTAGACCCTCATGCAACTATTTCACAGTTCATGATGTTCTTCAAATAGACCACATTCCAAGATTTAATCGACAAGCTAGCCCAGATGGACCAGATGGGCCATAGGCCGTCTCTTCTGAAGCCAGAACCGCGGAACGAAAAGGGTAAAGGGAAGGCGACCTTCGTTACGAACACTCAACAACAGCCCAGTGCTCCAAGACTAACGGATCAATTGGAAGAGAGACGGCGCTATTACAATGAGAAAATGAAGCGCCCTTACTCATTCCCGCGGGATAAAAGGAAGAGGCTGTTCGAACTAGCGATACGCAACAGGCTTATCAATTTGCCGAATCCAAGGCCACCATCGCAACCCGGCGAAGTGAATAATCCCAATTATTGCCTTACCACCAAACGGTAAGCCATCCGATCGAAGATTGCTTCGTCTTTAAGGGATGGATCGAGGATCAGTACCTACAAGGCAAGTTCGCGCTGTTTGAGAAGTGGAAAGTAAACCCACCATAACCGCACACTCCTAAGAAGACAGACACACTGGGGGCAACGCGCTCTTTTGTTGAAGAAGCTCCATGGGAGGTGGCTCTTTCAGCCAAAACCAAAAGGATGTTGAATCCAGACATGCCCAGCAATCAGGTGGAAGAATCCGCTGGAACCCCAGATCATCGAAGGGATGCTGAAGCCGCGCCCAACTCCAAAGATTGGTGGTGATAGCCAAAGCGTTCATGCTCAGCCGTCGAAGTCTTTGAAAAAAAAAGAAAAAATCCAAAAAGCCCGTGAAGCCTGGCGATAAGCACACGGACCTGCAGAAACAAATCGACGTGCTGGAAAAGTATAATCAGAAGGCGGGGACTCCAATCACGCTCCAAGAGTTCCTCGGCCACGTCCTTGAGGACGAAGATGATGGAGAAGACTCGTCGGATGGATCTGGGGATTACGTGGCAAGTTGCCATGTGATCTCTCATTCATCGCTGGACAATGAAGAAGCTCCCTGCACAGAGAGACTGGGGGCAGGTCCCGAGCCGGAACTTTTATGGCCGTCAGACGAAATGATCGACGCCTTCCTGAATGAGATTCATCTAAAAAGTAAAGCCGATCGGGAGCGTGAGATGACCATATTTAAAAGAGCCAAACGCCGTCGACTAGACGAAATAGTCGAGACACTCCCGCCGAATCAAGGAACATCCGTCGCGAACAAAAACAAGTTCAAGACAAGGAAAAGATTTGCTAAAGCCATATCGATGGGAATGAAGCTACCACCCTCCGAAGGAAACACTGTTGGTGAAGCGGAGATGCATCCTAGCTACTGCTCATATCATCGAAAGATTTCGCACCCCACCGAAGAAAGCGACACTTTTAAAAGATGGTGGCAGGGATATGTTGCTCACCGGCAACATTTTAAGCGGATGAAATGCAAAACTCGTCGGGAGAGAAGAAACACGACCGAAGAGCGTGGAAGAACTACCGGCAACTGTCGCATGGTTAACGCTGGGGGATCACAAGTTCTCACGTTCGGGAGTGACTCTGATGAAGAGATGACTATTGGCCCTCTATTCAAGGAATCCACCTCGGGAAAGGAGGGAGAATCGAAGAACTGTGAAAATATTCAGCTGCGCAATCGTACGCTGCCCGAAAAGAATCTCGGACCCGCAAACTGAAAAGATAAGGGAAAAGAGAAGGTCTCTGTAGATATCGCCTTAGATGACCAAGTCATAAAAGAGCTGACCGCCAAGGACCCGCCAAAGAAAAGTAAGGTGGACTACAACGTTCTGGCGCACTTGAGGAAGTTGCCCTCACAACTCAGCATTCTCGACGCCTTTTACTATCCAAAGAAGTGAGAGATTCATTGATCAAGGCGCTACAAGAGCTAGAGCAATTCCAAGCTTTTCTTACCGAAGAAAAAATGAAGGACGAGCTGGAAGAAGAGCACACAGCCGATATTACCTTCGGTGATGAAGATATCCTCCTTGGGACATGCGAGAACAACCGTCCCCTCTATGTCTCAGGGTACTGCCACGACGTAAAGATAGGCAAAATCCTGGTCGACAATGGGTCTTCCGTCAATCTCCTCAACGTGCGAGTGTTGAAGGAAATATGCATGAGCGTCCAGCATCTCGCTCGTGATAAAATCACTATCTCCGGTTTTGATTCCCAGTCATCGCGAACTCTCGAGTCTGTGATATTGATATTACGATTCGGGCTACTTGTCACGGATATTAAATTTCATGTCATTGACGCCAAGACATGCTATAACGCTTTGCTCGGCCGGCCTTGGTTACACGAGTACAACATCATCCCTTCGACACAACATCAGTGTATGAAATACTTTAAGGATGGTCTCGAGTATACCGTAACAAGAGAGTTGAACCCGTTCTCCGTAAACGAAGTCCACAAGTATGAAGATGCAAAATATTTCTTGCCGGATTTCGAGGACACGGAAAGATGTTACAAACCGGAGAACAAAGCTATCACCACCATCCCGGTCTTTGGGAGTGATACTGAAGAAGAGGAAGAGATAGTTTGTTCAGGTCCACCCCAGTACAACAAGCCGGGGCCGTCTGCTCCTATGTTGATCTTTGGCAGCGACTCGGAAGATGAGGTCCATACTATATTCTCCGCTCGGCCACTAATACAAGCATTCGCTGATGATAATCAGAGTTTGCAAATTACCATGATTCCACGGGAGCACTACAAAGATCTCGACACACTCGAAGCTTATAGCGTGCAAGAGCTACAAACATTTTATGTCCCTCCCAGGCGAGAAGGTGAAAAGGCGATCCTATTCTACCGATCCGGGGAAACCAAAGTGGAGAAAGAAATCTGGCACAGCACAGATTTTATACTTGACAGGCTACAGCCTATCCGTCTGCCTAGATATTACACAGAAGGCTTGAAAAGGCTATTGAAGTGCCAAGGGATACCCTTCAAACAGACCGCTCGAAAGGATAAGTTCTATGACAGGATCTGGAACGTTCTCGGAACTCAGCGCAAGTTGCCTAACGGGAGAATGGAAGCGATCGGGTTTGGATATGTTCGGTCCAAGAAACGGGAGCTACTCCGTGATTTCTATGTCGTACATGACTTTGATGAAGAAGGAGATGCTCAATGGGAGAATGCTAACCCTGAACCAGAAAGAGCCCCCGACATGAAAATGCCCAGTCCGTCGTTCGAAGAACAAATGGACAAGCTTATAAGGGAAGCAGGTCAGAAGGTTCGAGACGACCATAATCGCGAAATGGCCATCTACGAGAAAGCCAGAATGCAACGCCTTCTTCAACAGGCTGCGAAAGATGAAAATGCCCTTCCCTGTCAACCTGTTGTACAAAAGGCCCGACGCAGAGGCAAAAACAAGTCAAAGAGCGGAAAAGGCGTTCAACAACGACAAAGCGGGACCAAGAAGTCACGCGATCGGGAATCGAGCGGTCTGGATTTGTCCCTTATGAAGAAGATGAGTCGAGCATACTCTTTCCTTCAAGACACGACAAAGAAGATACTTGATCTTGCCATAAGACATCAAATGCTTGCACTCCTGGAGTTCAAGCACCCCGAGCAAGCTAACGAGGTCTCTCATCCAGACTATTGCTCTTATCACCGAGCAATAGGACATCCTCTCGAAGACTGCTTCACCTTCAAGAACTGGGTCGAAGACCAATATCAGCTCGGCAAGTTCGCTCTATCCGACAGTTGGAGGATAACTCCGCCGCAGAAGCATGAACCCAAATCCATGAGGTTAGACCCAGATCTACATCGGTCTTGGAAGCGAGCTCGTACTTGTCATATGATAACAATATCAAAAGAAGAACCAGAGAATATGGATGACCTCCCCTGGTGCTTCGAAAACAATGATGACGAGGTGATCTCAGAGTTTCCACCGGCGCCAAAAGAGCTAGAAGATGGAATACATACCACTGCAGATAACCTCAAGAAAATTGATTTGGGGATGACAAGTGACCCGCGGCCGACGTTCGTCAGTGAGCTGTTGTCTGAAGAAAAGGTGGCTACACTAAGAGACGTGCTTATGCAACATAAAGATTGCTTCGCATGGAACTATTCCGAGATGCCAGGACTAGATCCAGAGATTGCTGTCCACAAACTGGCTATATCTCCGGACGCCAAGCCAATCAAACAAGCACCAAGAAGAATGCGGCTCGAGCTTGAGATGAGCATCAATGCCGAGGTCAAGAAGCTAATCGACTCTGGCTTTATCCAAGAGGTTCAGTATCCAGACTGGATCGCCAACATCGTCCCAGTAATGAAGAAAAATGGGACAGTGTGCATCTGCGTAGACTTTCGGGATCTCAATAAAGCTTATCCAAAAGACGACTTCCCAGTACCGGTCACCGAACTGATGATAGACAATACATCCACTCATGAAATTTTCTCCTTCATGGACGGCTCATCAGGATATAATCAGATAAAGATGCATCCCGAAGACCAGAAGCATACCGCTTTCCGGACCCCTTTGGGTATATTCTGCTACAAAGTGATGCCCTTCGGTCTATAGAACGCCGGCGCCACCTACCAGAGGGCCATGATGAAGATCTTTGATAACCTCATACATGAAGTCGTCGAATGCTATATCGACGACCTTGTGGTTAAAAGCAAATCATACTAGGAGCATTTAGAGCATCTGAAGACCGTATTTCAACGCCTTCGTAAATACAACTTGAAGATGAACCCTCTTAAATGCGCGTTCGGAGTCTTCTCGGGCAAATTCCTGGGGTTCATCATCCGACACCGAGGCATCGAAATAGATCCGTCGAAGATCAAAGCGATCATGGAAATGCCTCCGCCAAAAACTCTTAAGCAATTACGGTCTCTCCAAGGAAATCTCGCGTATATTCGGCGATTTATAGCCAATCTCTCCGGCAAGTGCCGCCCCTACAGCCACCTGATGAAGAAGGGAACCCCGTTCGTCTGGGATCATAAATGCCAAAGCGCGCTGGATGAAATCAAGCAATACCTGCAGAATCTGCCAGTACTGGCCGCTCCGGTCAAGGGAAAGCCTCTCATTCTTTATACGACCGCCCTCGAAGGTTCCTTAGGCGCATTATGGGCACAAGAGAACGACCAAGGGAAAGAAAGAGCTCTCTATTACTTTAGTCAAGTTCTCCTGGGGGCAGAAAGCAATTATTCTCCCATCGAAAAACATTGCCTGGCATTGATCTTCGCGATAACGAAACTCAGGCACTATGCATTGGCGCATGAAGTCCGTCTCATATCGAAGGTGGATCCTTTCAAATATTTGATTTCAAAGGCCATACTGACGGGGCGACTCGCTAAATGGACCCTGCTCTTGATGGAGTTCTCAATAACCTATCAGCCTCTTAAGGCAGTGAAAGGCCAGGCCATCACTGACTTCCTCGCTGAGTATCCGATACCTGCTGATTCTCCCTTGAACTGCGAATTGCCAGACGAACATGCGTTTGACACGATCGACGGAAGTGACACCCGATGGGAACTTTACTTCAATGGAGCGTCTTCCATGAAGAAGCGCAAGCAAAGCACCCCCATAATCAAATCAGGGGTAGGACTCATCTTCGTGACTCCACAAGGAGGGATAATGCGCTTTGCCTTTTCCTTAACAGAGCCGAGGACAAACAACGAAGCCGAGTATGAAGCCTTGATAGCAGGTCTCGAGATCGCCATCGACATGGGAATTGAAAACCTTCTCATATACGGAGACTCCCAACTAGTCGTTAGTCAAGTAAACGACGACTATCAAACGTGCAAACCAGAACTGGTAAAGTACGGCGAGAGGGTACAACAACTACTGACCCAAATACCTTCCTACATCTTGGAAAGCATACCGCGTGCATAAAATATCAAAGCGGATGCACTAGCTAAGCTCGCTAAAGAACTGGCCGACGAGAACCTCGATGACATGAGAATCGTTGTGCAAAGCCGTCGGGTTCTTGCGCCGGCGAAAATATCTCCGGAGTCGTCCGAAGAAAAAGGAGCGACTGAGAAAATGGCTATGCAAATAAAAGACCAAGAAAAGGTCGAAGATTGGAGAGAAGTCTTTATAGACTACTTCAAATCCCGTCGAACGCCTGAAGATGCGTCCTCAAAACATCAGCTCATGAAGCGAGCCCTATCTTTCGCTTTCGTCAATGATACTCTGTACAATAGGTCATTTGATTCTTAATGGTTAAGATGCCTGGGACCTGAAGAAGCAAAAAAGGTCGTCCAAGAAACTCACGACGGACTCTGCGGTTCTCTCCAAGCCGGGCCAAAGATGAAGCTGAAGATCAAACGGATGGGTTATTATTGGCCCACGATGATCCAAGACTGCCTCGAATAAGCGAAGCAATGCCACTCGTGCCAGATCCATGGGGACTTTATCCACCAGCATCCGAATCCATTACATCCGACAATGGATAGCTAGCCGTTCGAAATGTGGGGGACTGACATAATCGGCCCCATCGAACCAGCATCCTCCAGAGGACATCGATTCATTTTGGCGACAACTGATTACTTCTCCAAATGGGCAGAAGCAGTACCGCCGAGGGAAGTGAAGACGGAGAATATCCTCCATTTCTTCAAGACGCACGTCATTTATCGGTTTGGAACTCCGAGACGGATCATCTCCGATAACGGGCCAGCCTACAGAAGCCACAAGATCAGCCGCTTTGCACAACAGCACAACATAGACTGGAGATACTCCTCAGTTTATAATCCCCGAGCTAACGGTCTGGCTGATGCTTTCAACAAAACCTTGACAAAGATCGTGAAAAAGACGGTGTCTTGAAATAAGAAAGACTGGCACGAGAGACTGCAAGAAGCTCTTTGGGCGTATCGAACTGCGTTCAAGACGGCCACGAACACAACTCCATACGCGTTGGTATTCGGCACAGAAGTGGTACTCCCCCTCGAGATAGAGTTACCCTCTCTACGAGTGGCAGTTCATTACGAGCTAACGGACGAAAAGAACGCTCACCTTCGCCTTGAGGAGCTCGATGCCCTTGATGAAACCCGGCTCATGGCGCAGCAAAATCTGGAAGATTATAAAGCAAAGATGACGCGCTCATATGAAAGATTGACCAGGCCGAGGATATTCCGCCAAGGAGAACTCGTGCTAGTGGTCAAAAGACCTATGATCCCCAATCGCGCCAAGCGGGAAAAATTCGAGCCGAACTATGAAGGCCCGTACATCATAGACAAGGTCTATCAGGGTGGAGCCTATCTACTCATGGACATGCATGGTGAAAGACCTTTCAGGCCAATAAACGGTCGCTTCCTGAAGAAGTACTATGCTTGACGAGTCACGTCCTAGGTTAATGATAGATGACGACGACTATGTCCGCTCGCTATCTTCCTAAGCCCAAACTCTATAAGTAGTAACCGGCTTACTCTAAAACGGACCGAAACGTCCTTAAACTAACAATGGACCGAAACGTCCTTAAACTAACAATGGACCAAAACGTCCTTAAACTACCAACGGACTACTATGTCCTAAAACTAGCTGTTGACCGAGATGTCGATAAACTACGGTGCATTGCAGCATCCCAAAACTGATACAAAAAAGGGAAAAAAAGAGAACGGTATGTCCATAAGCAAAATGGGCACGGATGAAAACCCGAAAGGGCTCCGTGAGTAAAAGCGGCAGGGCTACCGGCGAGTGTTTGTGAAAACCCGAAAGGGCGCAACCTCGTTAAAAGACACTTGCAAAGTCCTCTCGACTTTGTAAGGAGAAACCACCTGCGTGAGATCCTTACGACTCACAAGGGAGCAAGACACTTAGGAATCCTCACGATTCCTAAGGAGAAATTACACTTGCAAGATCCTCACGACTCGTAAGGAGAACTCTCTTATGGGACCCTTACGGCTCATAAGATTTGAAAGTCTTAAGCTACAGGGATCTGAACCTATTCTTAAGCAGCCCCCACAACCTCCACTACTGCCCTACAAGCGGCTCAATGCTGACCCTTGTATACAATCCACGGGCACGAATAAGCATTTCCCTAACAAAGTCCCACCCGTGACTAGGGATATGTTCGCACGGTGAGCAACCCTTGTAAGTCCTCTCGACTTATAAGGAGAAAATACTCTTGTAAGATCCTTACGAGTCATAAGAGAACATACACTTAGGAGTCCTCACAATTCCTATGGAGAAAACATGCCTACGAGATCCTTACGACTCGCAGGGAGAAATACCTTCATGAGACCCTTACGGCTCATGAAGTGAAAAGGCTTAGTTGACAGGATCCTAACCCTGTTTACTAAGCCACCTTCGTTCAACATTGACAGAGGCAAATGATGATTCGCTCCTGGCAATATCCCAGTAGTTGCGGTGCTGATGCCGAAATCGGTGTCTAATTCCGAGCTTGCAGCGAAAAGCCAGCAAGCCACACATACATACGAAATAGCCGAAATGATGGGGCAACTTGCAGACAAAATCAGCAAGTAAAAATATATGCATGAAAAATAGCCGAAATGATTGGGCAACTCGCAATAAAAAGCAGCGAGTAAAAATAAAAATAAAATAGCCGAAATGATTGGGCACGGCGAAAAATAGCCGAAATGATTGGACAGTCGCGACCTTCGCGATATAAAAGCTGAAATGATAGAGCATTGCGGAAAGAATTGAAGAATAAAAATGAAATTTATGCCCTATAGGTGATATCATGTCAATCCCTGTATACAATCCAGGGGTGCAAACAAAGAGGGAATCACACCCTTCCTCCCCAAGCTTCATTAGAAGGAGAGGCCAAATCGCAACGGTTCATAGACAGCCTAGAGATCATCTCAACAATCGTCTCATTACAAAAGACACAACATCAAGTAAAGCGGAACAACGGCAACTCTCAGTTCCATGACTCGGCGGTGTACAGATGACCGAGAGTCAAACTCCGACTCCGTGAAATGCGGATAAAGTCAACCCTTCCTGGTCACATGGAACGCGGATTATGTCACTTTTGACCCCGTGGAAAACGTCCAGAGCGGATCCTGGTCCTCACAGAGCACGGCAGTGAACCCGTGTGAAGCATCCAGAGCGGAGCCTAGTCCTCGCCGAACACGGCAATGAACCCGTGGAAGCATCTAGAGCAAAATTCCTGGATACGTGGAACGCGGATCATGTCACTTCTGACCCCGTGGAAAACGTCCAGAGCGGATCCTGGTCCTCGCAGAGCACGACAGTGAACCCGTGTGAAGCATCCAGAGCGGAGCCTAGTCCTCGCCGAACACGGCAATGAACCTATGGGAAGCATCTAGAGTAAAATTCCTGGCTACGTAGAACACGGATCATGTCACTACTGACCCCGTGGAAAACGTCCAGAGCGGATCCTGGTCCTCGCAGAGCACGGCAGTGAACCCGTGTGAAGCATCCAGAGCGGAGCCTGGTCCTCGCAGAACAAAGCAGTGAACCCGTGGGAAGCATCCAGAGCAAAATTCCTGGCTACGTAGAACGCGGATCATGTCACTTCTGACCCCGTGGAAAACGTCCAAAGCGGATCCTGGTCCTCGCAGAGCACGGTAGTGAACCCGTGTGAAGCATCCAGAGCGGAGCCTGATCCTCGCCGAACACGGCAGTGAACCCGTGGGAAGCATCCAGAGCAAAATTCCTGGCTACGTGGAACGCGGATTATGTCACTTCTGACCTTGTGGAAAACGTCCAGAGTGGATCCTGGTCCTTGCAGAGCACGGCAATGCCCCCGTGTGAAGCATCCAGAGCGGAGCCTGGTCCTCGTCGAACACGGCAGTGAACCCGTGGGAAGCATCCAGAGCAAACATCGAACTGTGGAGTCCTTAAATCCACGGACTATGATGTCCTTAACCTCGACCGTGATGTCTTAAAACTAACATCGGACTGTGAGGTCCTTAAACTCACGGACTATGATGTCCTTAACCTCGATCGTGATGTCTTAAAACTAACAATGGACCGTAATGTCCTTAAACTAATTTTACCTTGGTTCAAGGGTAAATCTCTTCACTCCTTTGATATTTGTCGTTGTAATTCCTGAACGTCTTCAAAGAGGTGACGGGTCCCGACAACCACACATTTCACGCACTGTGGGGTCCTTAAATCCACGGACTATGATGTCCTTAACCTCGACCGTGATGTCTTAAAACTAACATCGGACTGTGAGGTCCTTAAACTCATGGACTATGATGTCCTTAACCTCGACCGTAATGTCTTAAAACTAACAATTGGACTGTGAGGTCCTTAAACTCATGGACTATGATGTCCTTAACCTCGACCGTGATGTCTTAAAACTAACCACGGACTGTGGAGTCCTTAAACCCACGGACTATGATGTCCTTAACCTCGACCGCGATGTCTTTAAACAACGGTATCCTGGAAAACGTCCAGAGCGGAGCCTGGTCCTCGCAGAACACGGCAGTAAACCCGTGGGAAGCATCCAGAGCAACCCCTAGCTTCGTGAAATGCGGATAGGGACAATTTCATCCATCACTTGCGGGTCCTCACGACTCGTAAGGAAGTAAATTCTCTTGTGAGATCCTTACGACTTTCAAGAGAAAACGCACTTAGGAATCCTCACGATTCTTAAGGAGAAATTACACCTATGGGATCCTCTCGACCGGTAGGGAGAAAATTCTTTATGACGCCTTCACGGCTCATAAAGTTGAAAAGTCTTGGGTGACAAATCCTAACCCTGTTTGCTAAGCCACCGCCACTCTACAAAGAGCCCAAGACTGACAGCTATATGCTATCTACAGACCGCACTTACTAAAATCACATGGCAACAATATATCAAGGAGAAGAAAGCGACAGAAAGAACATCTGATTTGCATTTAATTAGGCGTTCGAGGCATACCCATTCATGCATGTGCAAAACATTTAGTACATAAAAGAGGACACGCTGAAATGAGAAATTTGCCATTCATATTTCAAAAAAAGGGGGGGCTCTTACAATTATGAAAGCAATAAACGAAAACATAGTCAAGATGATTACAACGGCAAAACCTCGAATCCAGGGCATGGATTGAGAAATTCGAAAGTAAGGCCGTCTAGAGTCTTTCTGGCCTTTCTGACCATTCTCGTGTGCATCCTCTCACGCTCACGCGTGTCAAGGTCTTCGGCAATGCCCCCCACCCTTTGATAAGAAGCAATTATCGTCGTCTGTTAAAAAAATTGATGCAGAATATCAATAAGGCTATCTGGCCGTTTTTTCGAGATCAGCCCCGACAGGTACACTGAGTGTATCTTATCTTCGGCATCATCCAGTGCATTAAGCGGCATGGCCTCGTGAAACCCCGGAAGTGCTCTCCAAATTGCTCCCAATACGACTTTCAAGAGAGCAGAACGGCGAGGAAGCAACCAACCAATGCGTGCATACAGACGCCCCATAATCTCTGTGCACTGGGCATCTATGAACTCTTAGTTTTGGTGACGGCCCTATACGCGGATATCCTCATAAGTAATGAACTCGTTCAGACTGTATAAATGAACAGCCATAGTGCCTGAAAGAAACATCATTAGAAGATTAGCAATAAGGAAAAACAGACACAGGGAGTTAAACTCCTCAAGAGCAATGCTCTACACACAGGAGTGACACCTGTCAAAAACAATTATGAGGGGAATTTAAAGAAATCCCCCGAGAACATTGAAGGCTTTGCTCTGAGAAGGTGATATAATTCATCAGGAAATAAAATTCCATCTTCAAGATCCATGAAAAACTCTTAAGAGTTCTTCTATATGATTTGAAAGGAGCAAAGCGCCATTAGAGAATTAAGAAATTATAAATAAAATCCTTTTAGAAAGTAAAACTCTATTAATGAAACCCTAAAAGGGTTCTCCTTAGATCAAAGATCTATAAAGAGCAAAGCTCTGTTAATAGGTAAAACCCTGGTTTATTAAAAGTTTTAAACTGTACCTTTGTTTCGATAGAGTTTTACTCTTGAAAAGTTCTTAAAACTAAAGAGCAATGCTCTGAATAAGAGTAAATTCTCAAGAAAGAAGATGAGAATCATCTAAGAGACCAAAGGTACTATTTATAGGCATTGAGAGCCGTTTCAACTCCCCAAAAGTTGATCCAACGACTGAGATGCTACCGCCGCCGCACTCACGTTTGGGCCACGTAAGCGCAACGGTGGGGGGGCATTTGTTTCCCCAATCAGAGCAAAGCTCTGTTCGGATTCCAAGATTGGAAATGAAGCGACGCTTCTGCTTCCCCTAATCAGAGCAAGGCTCTGTTCAAATTTCAAGATTTGAAATGAAGCGACGCTTTCTTTCCCCCAATCAGAGCAAGGCTCTGTACGGAAATTCTAAAGGGCAATAATTGAAGCAACGCTTCAGGTTCTGCGCCAGGCGCACGGCGCGCCACGTGTCAGGCACGGGTGCGCTAGCGCTAGGCGAGCTGCGCGCCACGTGTCAAGCACGGGTGCGCTAACGCTAGGTGCGCTGCGCGCCACGTGTTAAAACACGAATGCGCTAGCGCAATTGCGCTGCGCCATGCGCTACGCACCTCAAATTAGAGCAAAGCTCTGTTTCCAAGATTGGAAAGCGAAGCAACGCTTCATGAAAGGTACTAACATTAAATGAGCTTACAATAAGAGTCAAAGACTCTGAAACGGCACCCGTGTGCAAAGCACGAGAGCGCTAGGCGCCAGAAGCACTAAGCGCCAGAAGCGCTTCATCCTTATAAGAATTACTTGCACATGATTATGGCAAATTAAATTATGCAGCGCATAAACATCATACAGAGGAATAACAAAGAATTAAAAACAAGGGAACACTTAACAGATAATAAAATACTTAATTAAAACATCTTTTTATTATTATTATTATTATTATTACATTTAAAAAAGATCACCAAACATGGGATCAAAAGGACAGGGGTTCGCAAAGCTAAGGAGGAGATTATCCAATTCCCTCTCCGTCTTCTCCACCATGTCGAAACGGCGATCCTCCCGAGGGGTGGATATCCAACGATCGACGTTGCACTCCTCAGAGAAAGTGGTGATGACAAACTGACGAGCCCGTATCTGGCTCAGCAAGTGGATGGAGCAATCCCTCAGGGGTTGAGTGATTAAGTGCACCTCGAGGAAGCACTCAATCTTGTCTTCGGCAGTATCGAGCATTGCCGAGGACATCTCTGCTGGAGAAGGAGGAAGATCGCCGAGCACAGACGCAAGGATCATCCGAAGCCAAATAGAGTGTGGGGGAAGAGGAGACCCCACACGAGTCAAAAGATCATACAGTGCAGCGTCGCACTGCTCATCCATGAGAGAAGGATCCACCAAGCACGCAGCAAAACGAGGAACAAGGTCCTGGACGGGCACTTCCCACGGCTTTCTACGAGCATGGGGCGGTTACAGGCTATAGTTGAGAGGGTCTTTGGAGATGAGAAAAGGAAGAAGCTTTGCTTCGAGTTATAAAGAACTAAGCACAGGAAATTTTGTGCACAATGGAACTATTTCCAAGATTGGGGAAATGAAAGATTCTAGGGAATACAAGTTTGACTTAAAAAGGAAAGTGAAAAGACACCTCTGTTCACTTCAGATCCAGCGCTCTAAAGCAACGCTTCAGATCCAGCGCTCTGCGCTGCGCGCCATGTGTCAAGAACAGGTGCGCTCTGGACGTTTCCCACGGGGTCAGGATTGACATAGGCCGTGTTCTACGTTACCAGGAATTTGCTCTGGATGCTTCCCACGGGGTTTGATTGACATAGTCGGGTTCTACGAGAACCAGGCTCTGCTCTGGATGTTTCCCACGGGGTCAGTATTGACTTAGGCCGTGTTCCACGAAACCAGGATTTTGCTCTGGATGCTTCCCACGGGGTCTGATTGACATAGTCGTGTTCTGTGAGGACTAAGATCCGCTCTGGACGTTTCCCACGGGGTCAGAATTGACATAGGCCGTGTTCCACGTGACCAGAAATTTGCTCTAGATGCTTCTCACGGGGTCTGATTGACATAGCCGTGTTCTGTGAGGACCAGGATCCGCTCTGGACGTTTCCCACGGGGTCAGGATTGACATAGGTCGTATTCCACGTGACCAGGAATTTGCTCTGGATGCTTCTCACGGGATCTGATTGTGATAGTGCTCGATATTGGCGATCCCCAAGATCATGACACGTGGCAGGCGACGTGTCCCAGAACTCAGAAGAAAGGGCCCGCAGGGGCCGATCAGGCCACCCCGTGCCCGACCAGCAAGCACAAGTTGGCCCCCCTCGGGGCCCCTGCAAATTGGCCTCCTCGGCCTCTCAGCTCGCCCCCGAGCTACCACAGGACCAAGACTCCTCGGCCTTCTTGCTCGTCCCCGAGCTCCCGCCGAGGACGTCTTCCTCGGCCCTCCGACCTACTCCCAGGCGTAACCACCGCTCCGCGAATCTCTCCATGCACGGATTTTACACCAGCAACGTCCCACGTTCCACGCCATCACGATCCCTATTGATGGGCAATCCGCTCTCTACACGGGCGTGACGTCGGGAGCGTAACTGCCAGCGAGATTCTCGCGCCTGCTGCTGTGTGCTCCACCGCTATATAAACCCCCATCATAGAGGGGTCAAGTAAGCCATTTTTACACTTTTATGTCGTTACTCTGCTTGGATCTCATCACTAACTTGAGCGTCGGAGGGTCCTTGGTGGTACCAAACCACCCCGGGACTTCTTTGCAGGTACTCAGCAACAGCTTCCTCACCTCACCTCTTCCTCCAAAAACCCATTAAGACCCACACGCAGCGAAGGATAATCAGCTAAGTTCACCGCGAGATCAACGGAAGACAACATCTGACGGAGGCTCGAAAAGGAGCTCCATCAGTTGGCGCCGTCTGTGGGCCTTCCTATCTCCACCCTCATGGCAGACGACCATCCTGGGGATCCCGGTACCAGCCACCGTCCTCCACTCACTAAAGGCAGGGATGAACCTCCTCCCCTGACAGTCATCAACGCCCTCGCAGACCGGATAGATCGCCTGCAATCCCTCGTGGAGGCCCTCGTTCGCGTCCAAACGGCCGTGCCCGGGCCCCAGATCGCCGCTCCACCACCTCCAGAAGGCTCTGTCCCTGTCTGGACGGCCGAACACCAACAGGCCACGTCCCTTGGCCGCCAGTCTCTCGAACCGGTGCTCGCTGAGGCCCGTTGGGCGCCCCAGGGCTCTACATCGAGATCCGCCGCCAGGGCGCCTCGCCTAGAGCCTCCTCGCGACCCCTATCCCCCTGAGGAGATGTCGGTCACCTCACCTATCCATGGGCGTGGTTGACCTCACCACCATCGGCGGGGCCGCACAGAAGAGGTTCGCCCAGGTGGCTCAAGAGCTACCTCACCCCGGGACCTGAGGCACCTCATTGAGAAGAACCGGGGCCGCTCTCAGACGCAGGTCACCCGCAGCGTGGGCCTGGGATACCGAGGCGTCGATTCCTCGGGGTAACACGGTCGGCTCGACGCCTTCGAGAAGAAGATCGAGGGCATGTGCCGAGAAGCTCACCTCTCTAGCGACGGAGCTAAGTACGCCTCCGACTCGCTCACGAAGCCGTTCACCGAGGAACTGCTCGCCGTCCACCGAGGAACTGCTCGCCGTCCACGTCTCCTCGCGCAACAAGCCCCTAAAAGTCTCTCTGTTCGACGGGAAAACCGACCCGAAGGACCACTTGGACGATTTCACCGCGGGGATGAGCTTCTAGGATCACTCCGACGCCGCCCAGTGCAGAGCCTTCCCGGCCACCCTCATCCGCGCAGGTCGGGACTGGTTCTGGGGGCTCGAGCCTCGCTCGATTTCGACTTTCGACGAGCTGGCTACTAAATTCCTCGGCCATTTCGTGGGGAACCGGCGACAGAAGCGCACGGTCGACTACCTCTTCACGGTTAAGAGTGGGGACAAGGAAACGTTTAAGGCCTACATTACCCGTTTCTACAACGCCCTTCTCGAGGTGCTCGAGCACCGAGACGAAACCGTCATAACGGCACTCAGATCTGGTCTGAGGCATAAGGAATGGTTACGCTCCTTCACGCTGGCGCAACCTAAGACCATGGCCGAGGTCAAGGCGTGGAACGAGCGCGAGGTCCAGCTGGAATCCGAGGTGAATGCTAATCTTTCCCGGGGAGAACGGCCCGACCAGAAGAAGAGGGCTCGGGAGGAGAGGCCGGAGCGTCAGCAGCCCTACCGCCCGAAGTTCCAGGAGTATACCCCCCTCAACGTCTCCCTCGCGGTGTTGCTGGAGGAGGCCCAGAACGAGGGGTTCTTCAAGTTCCCCTCGGTCCCGCGTTAGGCCGCAAAGCGAACCCGGGACCCCTACTGTGCTTTCCACCGGGTACTGGGCCACGCTATGGAGGACTGCAAACAACTGAGGGACTACATCGAGGGAGCGTCTTCAGGTGTTTGACGGGATTTGAAGTGGTCTATAAAGACTTCTTTCCAATCCTTTGTCTTTTCCTGATCTTTTATTCGTAGAGCCGTTTCCTCAGTCGCTCCCTTTTCTTCGGACGACTCCGGAGATAATTTTGTCGGTGCAAGAACCCGACGACTTTGTACCACGATCCTTACGTCATCGAGGTTCTCATCGGCCAGTTCTTTAGCGAGCTTGGATAATGCATCCGCTTTGCTATTTTTCGTATGCGGTATGATTTCCAAGGTGTAGGAAAGAATTTGAGTCAGCAGTTGTTGTACCCTCTCGCCGTACTTCACCAACTCAGGCTTGCATGTTTGATAGTCGTCGTTTACTTGACTAACGACCAGTTGGGAGTCTCCGTATATGAGGAGGTTTTCAATTCCCATGTCGATAGCGATCTCAAGACGTGCTATCAAAGCTTCATATTTGGCTTCATTATTCGTCCTCGGTTCTGTTAAGCAGAAGGCAAAGCGCATTATCCCTCCTTGTGGAGTCACGAAGAAGGCCTACCCCTGATTTGATTATGAGGGTGCTTTGTTTGCGCTTCTTCATGGAAGATGCTCCATCGAAGTAAAGTTCCCATCGGGTATCACTCTCTCTTCTCTCCCCGTCGATTGTGTCAAACGCGTACTCGTCGGGCAATTCGCAGTTCAAAGGAGAATCGGCGGGTATCGGATGTTCAATGAGGAAGTCGGCGATGGCCTGGCCTTTCACTGCCTTGAGAGGACGATAAGTTATCGAGAATTCCATCAAGAGCAGGGCCCATTTAGCGAGCCGTCCTGTTAATATGGCCTTTGACATCAAATATTTAAGGGGATCCACCTTTGATATGAGATGGACCTCATGTGCTAACGCATAGTGTCTGAGCTTCGTTATTACGAAGATCAACGCCAGGCAGTGTTTTTCAACGGGAGAATAATTGCTTTCTGCCCCCAGGAGAACTCGACTCAGATAATAAAGGGCTCTCTCTTTCCCTTGGTCGTTCTCTTGTGCCCACAGCACGCCTAAAGAACCTTCGAGGTCTGTTGTGTACAAGATGAGAGGCTTTCCCTTGACTAGAGCGGTTAGTACCGGTGGGTTCTGCAGGTATTGCTTGATTTCGTCCAGTGCGCTTTGACATTTGTGATCCCAGACGAAAGGAGTCCCTTTCTTCATCAGGTGACTGTAAAGGCGGCACATTCCAAAGAGGTTAGCCATGAACCACCGGATATACGCGAGCTTTCCTTGGAGGGACCGCAGTTGCTTGAGAGTCCTTGGCGGTGGCATTTCCATGATCGCCTTGATCTTCGACGGGTCTATTTCGATGCCTTAGTGTAGTACAACGAATACTAGGAACTTGCCCGAGGAAACTCCGAACGCGCATTTGAGAGAGTTCATCTTCAAATTGTATTTCCGAAGGCGCTGAAACACGATCTTCAGATGCTCTAAATGTTCTTCGTATGATTTACTTTTAACTACGAGGTCGTCGATATAGCATTCGACGATTTCATGTATGAGGTCATCGAAAATCTTCGTCATGGCCCTCTGATAGGTGGCACCGGCATTCTTTAGACCGAAAGGCATCACCTTGTAGCAGAATATGCCCAAAGGGGTTCGGAAAGCGATATGCTTCTGGTCTTCGGGATGCATCTTTATCTGATTGTATCCTGATGAACCGTCCATGAAGGAGAAAACTTCGTGAGTGGACGTATTATCTATCATCAGCTCAGTGACTGGTAGTGGGAAGTGGTCCTTCGGGCAGGCTTTGTTGAGATCCCGGAAGTCCACACATATGCACACCGTCCCATTTTTCTTCATCACTGGGACGATATTGGCGATCCAATCAGGATACTGAATCTCTTGGATGAAGCCGGAGTCGATTAGCTTCTTGACTTCGGTGTTGATGCTCATTTCAAGCTCGAGCCGCATTCTTCTCGGTGCTTGTTTGATCGGCTTGACATCCGGAGATATCGCCAATTTATGGACGGCTATTTCTGGATCTAATTCAGGCATCTCGGAATAGTTCCATGCGAAACAATCTTTATGCCGCATGAGCACGTCCTTTAGCGTAGCCACCTTTTCTTCAGACGACAGCTCACTGACCAATGTCGGCCGTGGGTCACTTGTCGTCCCCAAATCAATTTTGTTGAGGTTATCTGCAGTAGTATGTATTCCATCTTCCAGCTCTTTTGGCACCGGTTGAAACTCTGAGATTACCTCGTCGTCATCGTTTTTTAAGCACCAGGGGAGGTCATCCATATTCTCGGGCTCTTTTTCTGACAGCATTATTACGTGGCAGGTACGAGATCGCTTCCAAGACCGATGTTGATCTGGTTCTACTTTCACTGCATGTGTGGCTTTTGGTTCATGCTTCTGCGGCGAAGTTACCCTCCAGCTGCTGGATTGAGCGAACCTGCCTTGCTGATACTGGTCTTCTACCCAGTCTTTGAATGTGAAGCGGTATTCGAGAGGATGTCCTGTTGCCCGATGGTAGGAGCAATAGTCCGGGTGAGAGACTTCGCCCGCTTGCTCAGGGTGCTTGGACTCTGGGAGGGTAATCATTTGATGTTTTACGGCGAGATCAAGTATCTTCCTTGTCTTGTCTTGGGAGAAAGAATACGCTCGACCCATCTTCTTTACAAGAGACGAATCCTGGTTGCTCGATTCTCAATCGCGTGGCTTCTTAGTCCCGCTTTGTCGCTGTCGAACGCCTTTCCCGCTCTTTGATTTATTTTTTCCTCTTTGTTGGGCCTTTTGTATGACGGGTTGATAAGGAAGAGCATTTTCATTTTTCGCAGCCTGCTGAAGGAGGCGTTGCATTCTGGCTTTCTCGTAGATGGCCATTTCGCGATTATGGTCGTCTCGAACCTTTTGCCCCGCTTCCCTTATAAGCTTGTCCATTTGTTCTTCGAACGACGGGCTTGGCATTTTCACGGCGGGAGCTCGTTTTGGTCTAGGGTTAGCGTCTTCCCACAGAGCATCTCCTTCTTCATCGAAGTCATGTATGACGTAGCAGCCGCGGAATCGCTTTCTTTCCTTGGACTGAACATATCCAAGCCCGATCGTTTCCATTCTCCCGTTGGGCAACTTTCGTTGAGTTCCGAGGACGCTCCAGATCCTGTTATAGAACTGAGCTTGTCGAGCAGTCTGCTTAAGGGGCACACCTTGGCGCCTTAACAGTCTTTTTAATCCGTCTGTATAATATCTGGGCAGACGTATGGGCTGAAGCCTGTCAAGTGTAGAATCCACACCATGCCAAATTTCTTTCTCCACTTTGGTTTCCCCGGATCGGTAGAATAGGATTACCTTTTCACCCTTTCACCTGGGAGGGACGTAGAATGTGTGCAGTTCTTCCACACTGTAGGTATCAAGCACGTCGAGCTCTTTGTAATGTTCTCGCGGAACCATAGCGATTTGCAAACTCCGATCATCGCCAGCAAAGGCTTGTATTGATGGCCGAGCAGAGAATACGGCATTGACTTCATCTTCCGAGTCGCTGCCGAAGATCAACATAGGGGTGGACGGTCCCGGCTTGTTGCATTGGGGCGGACCTGAATAAACCATTTCTTCTTCCTCCTCGGTATCACTCCTGAAGACTGGAATAGTGATGATAGCTTTGTTCTTGTCCTCCGATTTGCGACATCTTTCTATGTTTTCGAAATCTGGCAGGAAGTATTTTGCATCTTCGTATTTGCGGACTTCGTTTACGGAGAATGGGTTTAGTTCCCCTATCACAGTATACTCGAGACCATCCTTGAAATACTTCATACACTGATGTTGTGTAGAAGGGATGATGTTGTACTCGTGTAACTAAGGCCGGCTGAGCAAAGTGTTATAGCAGGTCTTAGCGTCAATGATGTGGAATTTAATGTCAGAGACTAGCAGCCCAAAGCGCAGCGTCAGTATCACAGACCCGAGCGTCTGTGACGACTGGGAGTCAAAACCGGAGATGGTGATTTTGTCACGAGCGAGGTGTTGAACGCTCATGCAGATTTCCTTCAACACTCTTACATTGAGGAGATTAACGGAGGACCCATTGTCAACTAGGATTTTTCCTATCTTGATATCATGACAGTATCCGGAGACATACAGGGGACGGTTATGCTCGCACGTTCCTAGGAGGAGATCTTCATCACCGAAGGTGATATCGGCTGTGTGCACTTCTTCCAGCTCGTCCTTCATCTTCTCTTCGGCGAGGAAAGCTTGGAACTGTTCGGGCTCTTGCAGTGCCTTGATCAAAGAATCTCTTGCTTCTATTGATAGCAGAAGAGTGTCGAGAATGCTGAGCTGCGAGGGTATCTTCCTCAAGTGTGCCAGAACGTTGTAGTCCACCTTGTTTTTCTTTGGCGGGTCCTTGGCTGTCAGCTCTTTGACGACTTGATCTTCTAGGGCGATGTTCTCAGGGACCTTTTCTTTTCCTTTATCCTTTTTGTTTGAAGCCTGGTTGGTAAGTCCCTTCTTTGCAGGCCCGAGATTCTTTTCAGGTAGCGTGCGATTGCGCAGCTGAATATTTTCATAGCTCTTAGGTTCTTCCTCTTTTCCCGAGGTGGATTCTTTAAAGAGAGGGCCGAGAGTCATTTCTTCGTCAGAGTCGCTCCCGAAGGTGAGAACTTATGATCCCTCAGCATTGACCATAGTTTATCGTCACCCCCGGTGTTGCCGCACAAGGCTATGAATTGAGCGACATGCTGATGTGGATTCCCCGTCCCTTTATATACGTGGAATTTAGGGATCGTATATCCCGGTGGGTACCTTATTTAGTCATACCAGCCTGGGTAAGGTCGCCCAGTCTTAACGACCTGTCCAGCCGCTTCGTTTTCCTGGTGGGCTCGTATTTGCTGAGCAATGTAATCATCTAAAGCGGCCTTAGAGATGGTCTCCTCTTTGGCTGTTAAAAGAACCTGAGGAGGGTTCGATGTTTCCCCTCTGTTGTCTTCAATGATGATCGGGGGGTCTTCAGCTGGAGGTTCCGGCTGTAACATCATCCCAGCCATGTCTTGGAACAAAAGAGCCATTTGTTTTATATTGGCTGCCTGCTCTGCAGGCTCTTTTTCTTTCCTCTCGAGCACTCTTCGGAGGAACTCGGTATTAGTTTCTTGTTCCCGACGCTGCTCCGAGGTCTCTGGGTTTTCTTTTGGCCCAGTGAGTGTGGCCATTGTAGTCAGCATCTCCTGAAGTTTCTGCTGCTGTTGTTCCTGAGCCTTCGTTATCGATCGGGTGAGCGGTCGATGACCCGTAGAAGCACGGATTTCTTCTTTTCTGGAAGCCATATAAACGGTATGTATTACCATGCCCCCGGACTTGGGGCATTTAGATTCGACGTCCTTGCGGTTTGCCGTGTTCACAGGGGCCTTCTCTGGCCTCCTTCTCTTGTGAGTAGTTGAAGTCGAAGGGGCCGTTGTAGCGGGCACCCAGACGGATGTCGCCTTTGGTGGCTTGACATAATGGTTTTCTCCTTGTCGAGATTTAAGCTTCTTTGATCGGCGAGAGTAGTCCTGGTCAATCACCGATTCCTGGACCTGTCGCCAGACTTTATAAATTTTGGAAGACGGCCGCTGAGGGGGCTGCTCCTGCTTCTTTTCTGTAGCAATCTCCATAAGTGGAGGACATCTCTTCAGCACGGCAGTCGGAGAGTTCTTGCGAACACTCCTGAGCGGTTCAAAGCTGTTCCCAGTTGGAACAGCAGCATTGATTTCCACCATGGGAGCTGGCGGAGTTAGTCCCGACGGGGAGCTGCCCCCAGCCTTCCTTACTCGGCACCAGTGACGACGGCGAGCATGTTAAGCCGTTGGGATTGTCTCAGCTGTAGGGATGGCATCGTCATGCCCTCTATTTTGGCGAAGGGTTGTCGCCGGCGTCAGCCTCTTGAAGACCGATTTCCGTTGAGAAGAAATATCCAATCTGTCAAAAACAGACCTCTAGGCGGGGGAAGCAACTTTGATGACTACGCCTGGAGCGGGAGCCGGAACGGCCAGCCTTGTGAAGACTGACTTCTTGGCAGGAGAAGCTTCTCTAATAATTTTGTCCGCTTGAGCCGGGATGGCTATCCGCTTTGGGATGGCTGCTTCGGGTATCACGGCCTTGTTGGCGTTCTGGCCCAGTCTGTTGAAAACTGAGGCAGCGGAGTTGGGCGACCCGTTGAGAGGGGCCGCGGCAGTGGTAAGCCGATCAAAGACCGACTTATTTGGGGCTTCTTGTGACAGCAGCGGGGTACTGAAGCTCATCGGTGGGATCATGGTCCCAAAGAACAGCCCAGTGGTGGCCTGAGTTACTTGCTCCACTGGCATTTTGAACAGGGAGGCCGCTTGGGGCCTATAACTCACTCCCCCGGACGGGACGGAGCGAGAGTTGCAGTTGCAGTTAGTGCAGGTTGAAGCCATGGATTTTCTGTTTTCTTCACGGAGCAAGACACCAAATCTTAGTACCTCGAACCCAAGGGCAACCATATCAAACCGCGATTCGTTCACGAACGCGACACATGAAGTGTGGAGTGGAAAGAGGAAAAGGTCCCACTGGGCGTGTCAGAATCTGTTCCCCGCCGAAAGACGGAGATGCGACCGCGTAGGTCCGTCTTGCCTGAATTTCGGGGCAGATGCTAATTGGTGCTATCCGTCCACCTCTCCGAAGATGCCAAGTTGATTTATGACACCATGTATCGAAGGTTTAAACGGATGCGGCATATATAGCAGACTTCGTCAAATTCCCCCTCATTTGAGGGTGTTTTGATTGTGGGGACGCTCTTCCCTACAGGCGCAAGCCCCTCCAGTTAATTACGCTACCGCATCGCGGTAACCACTTTCTCCTTCTCCAGATAGTCACTTCGTGTCATGGGTGTTCGTTTTGTTTTTTTGGTTGCCCGTGGATTGTATACGGAGACTAATTTATGTTGTCGCCCGTAGGGCGTGGATTAGTCCAAATCCGTATCTTCTTAGATTTGGGTTTGAGGGTTGGGTTTAAGGATACGTTAGTCTCATTTGAGACTAAGATCAATTTAAACGTTTGTTAAGAATACGTTAGTCTAATTTTAGACTAAGATCAACTTAATGGGATCGTTTAGATCCGACAAGAGAGCATTTGGGCTCTGTTGTTTAGTTTAGGGACATTGCGGTCGATTAGTTTAAGGACATTACGGTCCAATGTTAGTTTAAGGACATCTCGGTCCAAGGTTAAGGACATCATAGTCCGTGAATTTAAAGACCTCACAGTCAAGGTTAAGGACATCATAGTCCGTGAGTTTAAAGACCTCACAGTCAAGGTTAAGGACATCACAATCCATGGGCTTAAGGACCCCATAGTCCATGAAATGTGTGGTTGTCGGGACCCGTCATCTCTCTGAAGACGTTGAAGGATTACAACGACAAATATCAAAGGGGTTCAGAGATGTACCCTTAAACCGATGTAGCTTGAAAGATCCGTTGTCCAATTTGGAACTAAAATCTGTTAAAAGATTTATGAGCATATGGGCTCAATTAATCTGAATTTGAGGACTTATGGCCAATCTTGGGCTAAGTCCAATCAAGTTAAAAATGTTTTAGCATTTATTTTGGGCTGTTGGAGCATTTATTTGGGCTTGGCCCTTTTAACAATGCTGAGCATTGAATTGCATTCTGATAATGTTTTGTCTTTTATGGAATGCTAGGCATTCGTCATAGCCTTGGGCTTACTAAAGAACAATTTATGTTCTGTCAGCGCAACACATGGTGCGCTTGGCGTTTTGCGCCAGTAAAAGAGCGCAATGCGCTTCTGCCAGGTAGCGCACATGCGCCAGATGATGGGCGCATTGCGCCAGTTTATGAGCGCAGAGCGCTGGTTCATGAGCGCATTGCGCTTTCAGTTTAGTAGCGCACACGTGAGTGACATGTGGTGCGCTTGGCGCTGAGCGCCGGCCCATGAGCGTAGTGTGCTATTTCAAGAGCGCAAAGCGCAAGTTGTTAATTGGCGCATACATGATTGACACGTGGCGCATTTGGCACTGAGCGCCAATCCAGAGAGCGCAGAAGTGCAGTTCAAGAGCACAAAGCACATCTGATCAACTTTATGATCTGAGCTTTTTAAAAGAGACTTTGTCTCAAGATCTAAGAACAACCGTTCTTATTTTGTTTCAATCTCTTATATTGATGAAAGGCTTTGCCTTTATAGATCTATGATCCTTAAGAGAATTGAATTATTCTCCTTTTTATAATGAGATGTTCATGATCCCTTCGAGAAAGACTTTAGTCTTATAGATCTATGATCTGTGAGAAGTAAGTTCTTCTTTTATTTTATGATGAGATCTTCTGATCTCTTTGTGAAAGACTTTTTGTCTTTATAGATCTATGATCTTTTTAAAGAAATGAATTCTTCTTTCTTAATCATGAGATGATTTCATCTCCGTGTTCATCATCATTCATTCTTACCTTGAAAAAAAAAATCTTCTTGTAAGAGCTTGCTCTTTGAATTTTCTCAAAATTTTTGGGGAGGTTTCTCTCTCTTTTTGTATATATGAGACTTGAAGTCTAGGGGCATTTTTATAGGATAGGCTGATTTCTTGAATCAGTTAAAGAGATCTTTCTCTGATTGATTTGGGGATGTTTCCCCACCATTGGATCTTTGATCCTAGCGCTTCTGTTTTACAGAAGGCAATCTTCTTATTTTTTAACAAGATTGGAAAATCTTTCCATACAGAATTTATTCTGTCTTTTGGTAATTTTTATTTATCATTGGATCATTGATCCAACGATGCTCTGATTTACAGAGCACAATCTTGTTATTTGGAAAGATTTTGAGGAATCTTTCCTTAACAGAATTTAATTCTGATTAATTAATGATTTATCATTATTATTAGATCTTTGATCTAACGGTGTGGAGCTTTTAGTTCCAGCGCTAGCGCACCCGTGCTTTACACGTGGTGCGCTGCTTAAAGGGCAGAGCACATTGCGCTAGCGCACCTGTGTTTGACACATAATGCGCTGCTTGGAGCGCAGTGCACCTAGTGCTAGCGCACACGTGGCGTGCTGCTTAGAGCACAGCACACCTAGCGCTAGTGCCCACGTGCTTTGCACGTGGTATGCTGCTTAGGGCGCAGTGCACTTAGCGCTGCATCTGAAGCGTTGCTTCATTTCAAAAATTTGAATTTTAAACAGAGCTTTGCTCTGATTGGGGGAAACAGTCCAGAGCGGATCCTGGTCCTTGCGGAACACGGCTATGTCAATCATGACCCCGTGGGAAGCATCCAGAGCAGATCCTGGTCCTTGTGGAACACGGCCTATGTCAATCCTGACCCCGTGGGAAGCGTCCAGAGCGGATCCTGGTCCTTGCGGAACGCGGCTATATCAATCCTGACCCCGTGGGAAGCACTCAGAGCAAATCCTGGTTTCGTGGAACACGGCTTATGTCAATCCTGACTCCGTGGGAAGCGTCTAAAGCGGATCCTGGTCCTTGCGGAACACGACTATATCAATCCTGACCCCGTGGGAAGCACCCAAAGCAAATCCTGGTTTCGTGGAATACGTCTTATGTCAATCCTGACCCCGTGGGAAGCGTCCAGAGCGGATCCTGGTCCTTGCGGAACACGGCTAATGTCAATCCTGACCCCGTGGGAAGCGTCCAGAGCAAATCCTGGTCCCATAGAACACGGCTAAAGTCGATCTTAACCCCGTGGGAAATGGCCAGAACAACCCCTGACTCCGTGAAATGCGGATAATGTCAGCCTCATCCATCACTTACGGGTCCTCACGACTCGTAAGGGAGAAAACTCTTTTATGAGATCCTTACGACTCTTAAGAGAAAACGCACTTAGGAATCCTCACGATTCTTAAGGAGAAATTACACTTACGAGATCCTCATGACTCGTAAAGAGAATTGCCTTTATGGGACCCTCACGGCTCAAAAAGTTGGAAAGCCTTAGAGGCAGATCTGAACCTGACTCCTAAGCCATCGCGATCCTATAAGGAAATTGAAATAGATTATCCATAGAATGCATTTACTGAAAGGGACACACCATCATGAAACAAAATATGTCTTTTATGCATGAATCAAAATGAATACAAAGTACAATTTATGAAAGAATAAAAAAATACTCTCATTTAGGAGTATGTACAAAAGAAGAATAAAAAGAAAAGTATACAATTCTTCAAGCTGGCGGACGATTCAATAAATATGCCAATTCATCCTTTTTCCGCTGGGCCTCAGCTTCATGATTCATTATCGCTAAGAGACGAGCCTCCGCTTGAGATTGCTGAGCCTGATAGGAGGCAAGCTGACTTTCAAGCTCTTTTTTAGCAACTTTATGAGCTTCGACCATTTCGCGAGTGAAAATGACGGCTTTATCAATGGCTACCACTTCCCTGATAGCTTCTTGAAGCACCCGCCAAAGTTCATACGCATGAGTGGTCTTGGCCATTTGCGGCGCACCGTTCAATCAGCCCCCGCAAGCTCGTCTTTGCAGCCACGACCTATGAGGGAAGGCGTGTGCACTTGAGATCATGTAAACAGACCTCCATTCGACGCCAGTCCTCGATCCAAAACACGCACAAGCTATTTTCTCTTTCTGGCAACAAGGAAAGTTTTCGTGTTCGTACTTAAAGAAAATTCTCAGGGGTCAAGTATGAAGCTTGTGTACACAGGTGGGATGCACGTACAAATACACATCAAGCAGGAAAAGCCAACAGAGAACATTCAACGATTAATGATAAGAGAAAATACATTGATATTACTCTAAAGGAAAGAGATCACCAAACAAGGGATCGGAAATACAAGGGTTAACAAAGCAAAACACAAAATTTTCCAGCTCTCTCTCCTCCTTCTCCAGCACATCAAAACGACGGTTTTCGCGAGGAGTCGCTCCCCATCAGTTGGAGCCGTGCTCATCAGCGAAAGCAGACATGACGGTCCGTCGGGCCCTTATCTGACTCAGTATATGAACTGAATGATCCTTCAGAGCTTGAGTGACTAGACAAGCCTCGTGAAAGCACTCGAGCTTGTCCTCCGCCGCGCCAAGGATCGGCGAAGTCATCTCCGCCGGATGAGGGGGTATATCGGCAATCACAGACAGAAAGATCATCCGGAGCCAAATGGAGCCTATGGGAAGAGGAGATCCCCGACGAGTCAGAAGATCATACATCACAGTGTCACATTAAGCGTCGGTGAGAAGGGGATCTGCCAGCCGCGCAGCGAAGCGAGGGATTATCTCCTCAATGGGCACCTCCCATGGTTGCCGACGAGCGTGGGGATGATTGCAAGCCATAGCAATTGATCGGTTTCTCAAAGATGATCACCCTAAAGGTATAAATGGGTTTCTCTGTGAGGAAAAGAAGAAAAGCATGGTTTCAGGTTATAAAGGGGAGCATTTAATGCTATGCACAAAAAATGTTGTGCATGGTGGAACTATTCTCAAAACCCGGAAAAAAGGGGGGTGTTGGAAATGAAAAGCAATGACGCATTGAAATCAGATCAGGGAAATGAAACGTCCCCATCAAGCAGAGCCCCGCATGTGCAACACGTGAGCACAAGCCTTGATTGGAAGATAAAGCGGCACTGCACATACATAACAGAGAACTGAGCTCTGAGAAAGAGAATTAAATTCTCAAAGGAAAATGAACAAGAAAGGAGATGAAATAGTGGAAGCACTTCTGAAGAGACCCCTGCATTTATAGGATGTGATGGGAAACGGTTCATCTACCACCTCCCTGGGAAGATCCAACGGCCACAAAAGATGACAGCGTTGCACTCACGTGCAAACACGTGAGAACAACGCTGTGGGGGCATTTGTTTCCTCATAAAATTTTGGGGAAAAAACCCCAATGGGGCATCACGTGCTCACACGTGACCAAGGGTCACGTGATGGTTTCCTGAGGACTCTATTATAATAGAATTGAATTCTAATCAACAGGAGTCACGTGCCTACACGTGATGGGCCTTTAAACCTACTGAAAGGGATTAAAAGATATAATAAAAACTAAGGAAAAACCCCAATGGGGCATCACGTGCTCACACGTGACCAAGGGTCACGTGCTGACACGTGATGATTCCTTAATTCTTTAAAACATCAGAATTAAATTCTGGTTAAAATGTTAATCAAGGGGGTTCACGTGTCAACACGTGATAGGTCCCTAAGCTCTTTAATTAATAGAATTAAATTCTATTCAAATGATCAAACAGTGGGATCACGTGTCAACACGTGATAGGCTCTTAAGCTTTCTAAACTAATAGAATTAAATTCTAATTAAGAGGGAATCAAGAACCCTAACTGGAAAAATATTTCCTTAGATCTTTCCAAACAAAAAAGATTGTGCTCTGTAAAGTGGAGCACCGTTGGATTAAAAATCCAACGGTGATTAAAAATCACCAATTTATAGAAAGATTCTATATAAGGAAAGATTTCCTTGAAATTTGCCAGGATTAAAAATCCAATGGTGAATAAAATTCACTGAGTGATCTAAAAGATCATGCTGGTTACAAAATCAATTAAAATCTTTCAATGAAAGATTGACTAAACAAACTGATTATTTTCTTTCTCCTATAAATAGGAGCCAAGAAGAGAAGAGAATGATCCTTTGGAATTCTTTTTAAGGAGAAATACAACAACAGAGAAAAAAAAGAGGAGAATTTAATTCTCAAGAGAGAAAAAGATTTCCTCAGAAGAAAAAGAAACCCTAGGTGAGAAGGGGAAAGAGATCTAAGCTCCATAAAACAAAAAGAGAATTTAATTCTCAATTTAATAGTTTAACTCTTCTGAATAACAACTTAATTCTTCTTTTGGTTGAAGATCTGCAAAAGCAGATCTCCCCACAAGTTGAGAATTTAATTCTCATCGGGGAGATTCTGCCATGCAGATCCAAAACTTAGAGGGAGAATTGAGTTTAGGGAATTTAATTCCCCCAAATTCATAGGAATTTAATTCCCCCAAATGAAACTAGGGTTTAACCCTATATAAGAATTTAATTCTTCCAAATACATAGGAATTTAATTCCTCTAAACAGAACTAAGGTTTAACCCTATAAAAGAATTTAATTCTTAGAAACTACAGACTTAAAGCTCTCCATACACATAAAGATCAAAGTATCCAACGTGATCACGTGGTAACACGTGACCCTTCATCCCAACGAATGAAAAAGAACGAACAAGACTGGGTAACGTGCCCCTTAAACATACTCCTCAAAATAAGAAAGAAAAAGTATGAAGGCAATGCCTCACGTGCTCACACGTGACTCTCAAAACAAAATGGAACAAATCCAAGAGCAGAATCAATTTTGGGCGCCCTCACGTATCCCCACGTGACCCTTAAGAAATCCTTTTAAATCCAGTGCATGGATGCCCATCACGTGCTCACACGTGATGGCCTCGAAGACTAAAAGTGTTTAACACTTATTTGAATATTCTTAGAAGAAAATAAAGGAAGTCTGGCCCCATCTTCAGATACCTCATGTGTCCCCACGTGACCACCTCATTTCTAGTGTTTAACACTATTTTGAGCGTTTTATCCCTAGTGTTTAACATTATTTTTAGCACATCACGTGGGAACACGTGATCGCCAAATATGCTTTAGTGTTTAACACTATTTTCAAACCAAGTTTAGCCCAAATTGACTAAATTTTCCAGAGACAAGACTCCCCTTTGACTGAGTCTCAAATATACCCTTGTCTTCCAAGATTGATCATCTCATATGGCATATGAGTGCTCAGCACTCAATAAAAGATAAAAATATGGTCAGAACCCAGACCCATGCTTAGCATTGCTAAATAATGGGGGCTAAACCCAGACAAATGTTCAACAGTCCAAACAAAGGTCCAACATTTTAAATCTAATTGGACTTAGCCCAAGTTGGCCATAAGTCCTCACTTCAGATTTAACTGAGCTCATGTTCTCATAATCCAATTAATTGATCTTAGTCCCAAATTGGACTACAGATTTCCCAATCAACATTGGTTCAAGGATACATCTCTTCACTCCTTTGATATTTGTCGTTGTAATCCTTCAACTTCTTCAGAGAGGTGACGGGTCCCGATAGCCAATCATTCCATGGACTGTGGGGTCCTTAAACTCATGGACTATGATGTTCTTAAACTTTATAGATTATGACGTCTTTAAACTACGGACTGTGGGGTCCTTAAGCCCATGGACTATGATGTCCTTAACCTCGGACTGTGGGGTCCTTAAGCCCATAGACTATGATGTCATTAACCTTTACAGACTATGACGTCTTTAAACTTGATCACCATGTCCTTAAATTGGTAATCGACCGCAATGTCCCTAAACTAAACAATAGAGCCTGAATGCTCTTTTGTTGGATCTAAATAATCCCGTTAAGTTGATCTTAGTCTGAAATTAGACTAACGTATCCTTAACATACGTTTAAGTTGATCTTAGTCTCAAATGAGACTAACGTATCCTTAAACCCAACCCCAAACCCAAATCTAAGAAGATATGGATTTTGACTAATCCACGCCCTACGGGCGACAACATAAATTAGTCTCCGTATACAATCCACGGGCAACCAAAAACAAAACAAACACACACGACACGAAGTGACCATCTAGAGAAGGAGAAAGTGGTTACTGCGATGCGGTAGAGTAATTAACTGCAGGGGCTTGCGCCTGCAGGGAAGAGCATCCCCACAATCAAAAACCCCTCAACGAGGGGGAATCTGACAAAGTCTGCTATATCGGTCGCATCCTCTTAAACCTTCGATACATGGTGTCATAAATCAACTTGGCATCTTCGGAGTGGTGGACGGATAGCACCAAATAGCATATGCCCTCGAAATTCAGGCAAGACGAACCCACGCGGCCGCGTCTCTGTATTCGGCGGAGAACAAAACCCTAAACTAGTTATATGAAAAGGAGTTAAGAATGGTTATACCGAATGATTTATGTCCTTCGGTCTTCAACCTCTGTCTTAAGCTCCTCGTGGCTTCCTTGATCATGTTTGATCTCCGGTCTCCCCCATCGAAGACGATCCATATTGAGAGTATATAATACGAGTCCCGACCTCAAATTCGAGGCAACTTGAGTATCTAGTTTGCTACCCTAGATAGCCAAGATGATGTAGAGAGTGTGTAGGATTAGATTGTCTTAATACACCTTAGGTTTCTCAACACATGAGACATATAGGGTGGAGGTAGAAGAAGATGCCATGGGAGAAGCGTGAAGCATAGAAAAAGGCAAGTGAAGAAAATGGGCCAAGTCTAGTGTGTTATTTGTTGTGAGCTAATATATCAACTAAAGAAAAGCCTTGCCAAAAAAATATATCTGCCTTGCTTTTTCCATGCTCACTACAAATATCTCACAATACAACAAAAGATTCATCATGCCACCATGAATCATCACTATGTGTCACCAAGTGCACATGCATGAATCAATGCCAAACCATGAGTCACACTTCCACTCACATAAACATTTAAACCAAAATGTTTGATGCAAAAAAGAAATAAAATGGCAACTTCTAAAGTAATCTTGTAATAGAATTACAAGAATACCTCTCATCCGTATATACATATACGCATCCGTATTCCGAAAGAATACAAATACAACGAGACGAAAATAATCCAACAATATAATACTAGGATCTGGCTTAAACCAAAGCCCACTAGTATTATTCGTCCAAATCATGATCCGTGCACAAGTGCATATATATGATCGAACCCTGTCATAAAACCATACGTCCTCTACAACGTTTCGGCTGAAACAGGGAAACCCTCTGTGTGGGACTCTAAAGACTCATCAATATGCTGGCAGTGGGTAACCACAAGCATGTCAGCGGCACTAGCTGTACGTAACGGCTACCCAGATATTGAGCGAAAGGGAGGCCGATGAGCAAACTCATCCTAAAACCCCTACTGAGCTTGACAATGAAAATATCCGTACAGTCCGGTCCGTTCGTCTATGAGTATCGCATATCGAGTCTAGGGGTGGATAAAGTCAGACCCCTAATAACTTGACATTTAGTGTCGGTATGAAACCTATCACCACCTGAGAAACTACCGATCCTAGATCAGTAATTCTCGACTACCTTGGCCAAGGATTTCTGGTGATGGCCACTCGTGCACAACGCGACATCAACCCCCAATACCGGAAGAGACGAATCCCCTGACAATCCGCTCACCGCCTCCATATGGCTCGGGATTGTACCCAACTAAAACCTGTTTGCACGACTCCTTTGAGCCGTGGTAGAGCAGTAATCAAAGCACAGTGGGAACTCACACGAGACAAATGACGATCTCAGGTCGACAGACTAACCTGTACACATGTCACCAGGGAACTGCTATATCACAATAGGTATAATACCAACTAGCATGTTCCCGGCGAATCCATCCGGTGTACTCATAATCCAATGAGCACCTGTATACATCTTAGGTGAACAAATTAACACCAATGGCTTATGAGACCGGCCACCGCCTCTCGTCGGGATCTCGATTAGTATACACTGGTCTACTCAGAAATATCGATATCCGGTCTCGAAACTCCCACGACTAGGGACATTTTAAGGATGTGCTAATAGACCCTCAGCTCCCACGTATATGATCGCCATTATACTGCTGGTAATCAAGCATGAATTCTATAGCCTCTATCAACATGTAATAGTGATCTGTAAAGCTATCTAAAGCAAGTACATGATGATAAAGACAAACCAGATAGTATACTATCATCTCGAGTAAGAGTGTTTTACCGGTATAGGTCCTCCCTCAATCATTTGTCTGCGATCCAATAATTGACTTGAGGACACTATAGCCAACAGTCCTGACACCGCTCCGTTAGATGTCTAACTAAATGAATGAAAGAAAATCTTTTTGATAAGTCGGAAGACCTTTTAGAAATCATTTAAAGTTTTGGGAAAGTAAATAGTAATTATTAAGTAGTGACGGGGTTTTTAGTAATCAGCTAAGTTTTGAGAGAGTAATTTCAATTCAAAGATCACCCTTCCTCTTTGCATTGATGGCAGAGAAGATACTATTTTAACTTTAGGGGGGAAATCCCAATTTGATTCTCAAAGGGAAAAAATTGCATTTAAAAAATATATATATTTCTAAATGTTTAAATTCTTCTCAAACCTTAACATTTTGAATTTGCTCAACTGAAGAATGGTTATGCAAATCTGTTCATCAACAGAATTATCCTTTATTCAGCAAATCAAACAGCAAAGAGAAAATTAAAGCAATTCAATTCAATTTAATTTCTATTCCAATCGTTCAAATCTTCTCAAACTCATTTTTCTGAATTTTTAAGCCACATCCATAAAGTCCTCATTTAGATTTACATACATGCATTGCATACTAAGAAAAAAGGATTTGAGGGGGTATGCAGGACCCTGCAGCTCCTTTTTTGCGAAGGAAAAAAATGGTACTGGTGACGCAGTGAATTTTATCCTTCAATCAAGAAGTAATCTACCATAAATAACAAAACTAATTAAAAGCTTATTGTTATATGATTTGTAAATTATAACATCTCTCATACTTATGAACTTCATAAGTAAAATATATGGACGATTAATTTAAAATATACTTACGAAAATCGCGAAATTTTTAAAAATCTTAAAATTTATATTTTATGTCTTTTAATATTTTGCTTGTTATATAGAAAATCACGAATGTACAAAATAACCAAAATATTTTATGTTCTCAAATTTTCAACATTTTGCCTGCTATAGCACACGAATATGGTGAACGTTTACAAATCTTATAATTGCTGTTCTTTTCAGTTTTTCAATCGTTTACAAATCTTATGTTTTGGAATTGTTAGCTAGTGTTGCCTTAAATCCATTGTAAATTAGAATGATTTCTCAATCCTTGGTTTTAAGTTTGAGAATAAGGATTATTATTATTATTTTGATATGAAGCATTTGCGGTTTCTTTACCTTGAGGACCGCACATAAGGGGACATTCTACGGAAAGATGAAAAAAGTCTTGACAGTTTAGACAAGGAGAGAGTTTGCTAATTTGTTGGACATGGACGGTTGTAGTTGATTGCTTTTCTATTGATTTTCTTATTGCTGCTAGCTCGGCTTGCTTCCCTATAGTAGCTTCAACTGCATGTAACCCTCCTTTAGATATGGTCGAACCTCTCTCACTAATGCTCTCCTATTACATTGTTTTATCAGATAATTCTTCTAGAAAGTTTCATACGTCATCTTCCTTTTTCATCATAAAGTCGTCTTAACATATCGACTCTATCATAAATTTAGAATCCATACTATCATACACTATCTGGCATAATTCCCACTTAGCTATATTGTAATGTGGGTATTTAATGAGAAGATCTTTAAAACGTTCAAAATATTTCCAAAAAGATTCCCCCGGTTTTTGTGAAGATGTCCTAATTTCATTTCTGAATTTAGCAGTTTTAAAATACAGGTAGAATTTTTTAAGGAAAGCTTTCGTAAACCCCTTCCATGAGCGAATAGTGTTGGTCGACACACTGTAAAACCAATACCAAGCTTTATCAATGAGGGTAAATGGTATAAGTCTAAGTTTTATAATATCTTGATTTAACTGCTTCAATTTGAACAATTATCATAAGTGCTCAAATTCCCTTATAAACATATATGCGTCCTCCGATTCTAAGCCATGGAATTTAGAAAGTACGTTTATGAAAGCATGTTTAATTTCATAGTTATCGGCAGTAATCGGTAAGATTATGCAAGATGGGAGCAAAATACGTGCATAATAGTATCTATCATGCAGCGTAGGTGTAGCGGGGATAAGATCAGCCATAGTATCTATAAAATCAAGATGAGTCAAATGGTTTTTTTCATCTCGATCCCACTTGCATACACTGTGGAAGAAGAATATAAAATGGTATTATTCTATGTTTTTTTTAAATGCAGAAACTAAACTAGAGATTCTAACAAATCACCAACAAAATACACAAATAAACCTAGATCTAGAGTTACATAGGTCAAGTTACTAGACCCGCTCCTAACTGTTAAAAGACAAATTACGAGATAGATCCTTTAACAGCTCTTTAATAACCTTGAAGCCAGATCAGTGCTAGTTAAGTGAGAAGGTTCCGCTATACGAGTCATCGAAGTAGCAGGACTTAATTAAATAACCATAACTGGTCACATGTCACTTGACACCTCAAGATTGGATGGGATAACCGTTAGATTACCTACAAGCTTCTCTTGTCCTATTGAGCACGATATGTCCTTAGGGCTGAAGTCTAGATATTTTTTAAATTTATGTAGCTTAATGTGAATGCTGAGGTGTGATTTGTGGCGCCTAGTAAGGATGATAAAATCCCCACATGATCAAGATTTGGATTGTTATCCTTTAGAATCTTTGTAAATATGCAATGCAATCTAAAAAAATAAAAAAATATAACTAATTTTTAAAAAATAATAACGCAAAGACTTTTGCAAAAATCTGTTGGTTGGAATCAAATCGATATTTGGAAAAAACGAGATCTTACCTAAAGTGTAGAGGTTTACCCTGATTCTATTACAATCTTGGCACTTTGTCAAAAATTGGAACAAAGTTTTAGAATATGCACAATAAATGCAACAAACCACAACTTGAATTTTGTGTGAAACCCAAAAATTTTGGCCGATTTTGATTTTAAATGGGTTTCGGCCGAAAATTTCTTTGATGAGTAAAATCGCCAAATTGCCTCATGTTCGTCTCGATCTGCTCTTCCTTTAACTTTGTCTCGATTCCTTAAATATTAAACAGAAATTTTGCAGAATCAAATGTATTAAAAGAAATCTAATTTAACTTAAATTAAAATCTAAAACTTATATTTAAATGTAATTAAACTTGATAGGGGTTTTATTATAATCTCCGAATTAAACCGCAAGTATACGGTGGTGTAATCGTAATACTTGAGAGTCGATCCACAGAAAGGTGTGTTAACTATTTTTAAATTAAGTTTAAGAGTAATTTATATAATGCAACTAAAAATAAAATTCGGCTTTTTATGGATATATAGAAGAATCTAGGGTTTTGTATTTATTTATCTCTATTGGTTGGTTTAAAATATGATACTTCTTTTTTAGATCTATATTTAATATATTTTCTATTGATCCAATAAAAGTATAGGTTAATTTAATGTTACTAAAGTTAACCTATCAATTATAAATATATCATTTAGATGGCATATTAGAACATTTTTTCTAGTTAATTAAAAATAATCTATATTTAATTTTCGATTAATAGCGGTAGGTGATCATTCTACTTCTATCATCTCAACGCATAATCTAGATCACTCTTAACTACCTAGTTTTAATTTCTTTTAATTAAACTTGTCTCTTACCTTCCCTCATTAGATCTCTAAAATGTCAAACTATCATTTAACCTAATAAGTTTCTTGGTGTTATCATCTTCCCCTAATTTTCTTTTCAGACGTCAACTATCATTAAAAAATTATGTTTTTAGATGATAAATTTAATGAGAAGAATTTAGATAATAAGAGATTAATATTTAAGCACAAGAAAAGAAAGCAATAATACATCCAACCAAACAGAGTAAATAAATATAATAACCTAGAAAAGAAATTATTTATGCTTCATCTTAATAAAAAAAAAAGCAAAAAATTTTCGTAGAAAAAAATTACATACAATGGAGTTCATCTCTCAAAAGAAAACCCTAAAGTTTATTGTCAACAGACAGATATAAAATCCTAATGCTATACAGGCGTTTATATAGTCTTTTGTGAGATTTGAAACAAAATTTACAGATAAAAAGAGAATAAGAAAACTACCCTAAAAATCCCAACTCAAATCTCCACCAAAAACCGGCCGAATCTTCTAGAAATGGCATTTCGGCCGAAAATTTGACACCTGCAATATTTTGGCTTTTTTCAATCATTTTGTTTTAATCTCTAGATCTCCAAACTTTGATTCAAATCTTCAAATTTGTTCTCGAAATTTCTGTATATCTCCAATTTAATTACCATTGCACGCACGTGATCTTCTATTATTTTGTGATTATCTTTTTAATTTTGATATAGCTCTGTGTTGTCTACATTGTACACACGTAATCCGTCTTTTAGGACAATTTTCCGTATTTTTGCGTCCAACCCCTGTTATCTACAGTAATTCATAAAAGATACCCGAAACGGTATAAAATATGACAATAAAATGATAAATGAGTTTTAAAAATGTGCAATAAATTGCACCAATCAGTTTTTGACAATTTACCCAAAATTTTAATATCGTTTTTGACAATTTACCCAAAATTTTAATATCTCACCTGCTATATAGCACATGAAAATAAGGAATTTTTCAAAAAAAATTCAGTTTCTTTGGTTTTCTCAATATATATTTTTTACAATAAAAGATGAAAATTGTGAAAGTTTTAACTTTAAATTATTTTTCCCCAATTTTTCAATATTTTCCTCGTAAAACCCAAGTAATGAGAAAAATGTAAAAAGAGATTCTAAAAAAGTGGGCAGGTCAAAAAATTTCCACCATTTAAGTTTAGTTATATAGAATAAAAGAGTGATACATAATAATAAGTAGGAAGCCAATATAAAATTATCCATGACCCAAATAAAATAGGAGAATTAAATAAAGGGCAAGGTAACAACTTTTAGCTGAAAGTCCAACCTAAGTCCAACCATGATAAGTGAATATACAAATGATTATTCTTTAGTATAGCTTTATATACATTATGAGAAAAATGTATCTACGTCCGGTTTTAGAGAACTTCTTTATAGCTCAAGACCAAACCACATGGTAAACCGCATGAGTCCAGTGTGCATGCGGTAGGACCACACGTTTTGTTGGGATGTCCTGAATCATAACTCATATGTTATATTTATATTTAAATATATATTGTTGGTTTGTTTAGAGATAAGATTTAGTTAGTTATTTAGAGATAAATCATAATTAAATCAATGTTATCTCTAAGCATCATTGTATATGCTATAAATATGGAGCAATAGCCTAGGGCTTGGATTGTATCTCCAAGAGAGAGCCGCCGCAATGTAGCCTTAATATTTATGAGATTTTATTCTGTATTCTCCATGTAAACTCTCTCATCTGAAAATTTGTAATCTTTCCATCTGAATTAATGAAAACGATCTGCGCTGCGTCCGTGGGTTTTCCCGTTTGGGTTTTCCGCATAAATTCTCTGTGTCCTTTTTGCGTTGATCTTTTATGTTTTCTGCGTTTGATTTATTCTCTGTTTCCGCGTTTATCTTGATCATCCGTAACATGTTTTTTCCATATGATTTGTACTAGAACCGTTGAGAATTCTCTATGCTAAGAAGCAGTGACATATTACTCTTATATTATATAGATAGACTCTAACTACTGAAACTTAAGGATCCATGTGTCCTTTTCTTGTATCTTTCAATAAAAAAAATTCAAAAAATTAGAAGTTTTCTTCACCCCCTGAAATGGATGGAACCATCATTTTAAATGTCTAGCGCTCGTATTTTTCATAAAATACATCTAATAACATAGACACATGCATCGCAGATGCAGATACACGAGCACAATCGAAATACCCGACAAGCAGCAAATCAATTGTTACTGCATTTCTTCTCCTTGAGGAACTCAACAACCCCTCTCAATGCAATTTCCTCATCATCACTACACATCAACTTCTCTGCAATTTGAGCAGGAGTCACCTCTACTTCCTTAATCAACCCTTCAATCTCTTCAACCAAAGGATGATTATAATCATGATCAATGTCATGATAATTAAATGCCAAAACCCTAAACTCTGAAACCCCACAGTACCCCATATGAATGTGCTTGTCCATTCTGCCCGGCCTCAACAATGCCTGGTCGAGACGGTCGATGTAATTCGTCGTGAACACGATGATCCGTTCCTCGCCACAGCTCGACCATAATCCATCTACGAAATTTAATAAACCGGAAAGGGTTATTTTCTCTTCGTCTTTTCCTCTGCTACTGTTACTGCGCTCCTCGTTCCGTTGTTTTAAGTCTAGAGTGCAATCGATGTCTTCGATGACGAGTATAGATTTGTTTTGTATACCAACTAAGAGTCTTCGTAAGGACGAATTTGAGCTCACTTCCGTGAGCTCTAAGTCGTAGATGTCGAATTTGAGGTAGTTGGCCATGGCGGCGACTAGGCTGGATTTGCCCGTGCCCGGAGGGCCATAGAGCAAATACCCGCGCTTCCATGCCTTGCCTATCTTCCTGTAGTAGTCCTTTCTTTGTATGAATCTGGAGCAAACGAAAAATAACGAAATAGTTAGAAAAGAATATAAAAATTGCGAGTTTGGTTATTAAAAATATGCTAAATTTCAATAAAACTTTCGATGTTTTCCTGATAAATACCTCGAACTTTTTCACAACAGATAAATACCGACTTTTAGCTTTTTTAAATTTAATATTGTACACATCTCCCGACGAAAGGATCTAAAATAATGTTTAAATAATAAAACGAACCTCAATAGATCATCCATGACTTCTTCTTTAACCTTCGAGTCCATCGCCAACGTGTCAAATGTCGCGGGGTGATGCAAGTTTATAGGCCTCCAGTAATCTGAATCGTTCATGTGGATCTTGATAGTACGAACTTCATTCGTAATGGCTTTCGATTTTTCAAGAATATACGGTAAATACGAATCCATAACCATATCTTTGTGCTTCTTATGAAAACTTAGCTCAAAATAAAGAGTGTCGGACGGACCACCATGCATCCTCACAATACGCCCGTTGCTTTCTCTAACGGTCGAAGCCTGCTGAGTGTTTTCTCTAACGAGCAGCCTCCATTTGAATTCCCCGCCTTCGAATATATCGATCATATCTTCGCCCGTCTCGGGGGAGATTGCGATGTTTTTCTCATCATCGCTGAGTTTGCTAACTTTTAGCCTCCGCGTGGAAGCTGATATCCTGGTGGCCAAGTAAGTTTTTGCAGCTGTAAAGATTCTGTTGGTACAATAATTCTCGAGTTCTTCGATGATTACGGTGTGTTGGGATGACAGCCGCGCACGCAGGTTCTCTGTTGCGAGGGACAGGTAATTCTGGAACTCGTGGGGGAGGAATTCGTTGCAGAGAGAGCGCGCTAGCATCGCAGAGGCAGCGATAGAGGCCGCGGTGGAGAGGAAATTCTTTGTGGATTGAATGGTTTTGTTTTTTGAATCCATTTTTTTTTTCCTTTATTTCTTTTTTATTTAAACTTTCTTCCTCTATAATTTGATGTTGTGAAAGGATTGGATCTGATATGAGAACTTTTATAGAAGAGGAAGGCTTGACTTGTATGATGTAAATTTAAACAAAGTGAAGGCTAATACAATTCTATGAACCCTTCTGTTCCAAGTTTCCTGAAGGAAGTTTCTCTTCAAGTTCAGAAGAAAATTTTTTGGTCTTGTTCAAAGAAAATTCTCTCTGGGAATTTGTATTTTTCCGTGGAGTCAAGAGTCTTTTTATGACTATGGGTTTATTTTCACCAATGGAATTAGGTGTGTGATGCCGTCAACACATCATTTGCAAGCAATTTTTCAACACAGCATAACGCATTATGCAAATAAAGTTATATTAAGAAACAAATAAAGCATAAATGGACAAAAAAGTGCCAATCACATAGTAACATACTATGGTAATTGAACTAAATTGTTTGTTTATTTAATCCAACTCAAATTGGGTACAAAAAATTCAAATCAAAACATGATGATGCTTGATATCGGTGATCTCCCAGATGGCGACACGTGGCAGATGACGTGTCCCGAAGCTCACAAGAAAGGACCTACAGTGGCCAACCAGACCGCTGCTATGCCCGTCCTACAAACAACCGCTGGCTCACCTCCGAGCCCCCTGCACAATTGGCCTCCTCGGCCCTCTCAGCTCGTCTCCGGGCTCTAGCAGAACCAAGATAGCTCGGCCTTCCGCTCGTCCCCGAGCTCTCCTGCCGAGCTCATCTTCCTCGGTCTCATCGACCGACCAACGGCACCACTTACAGGCGCAATCGCCATCCCGCGAATCTCGCCATACGCGAGATATCCGCCGGTCACATCCCACGTTCCACGCCATCACGATCCCTCATTAACGAGCATGTCTCGCCATTAATGATGGATCCCGTCCATCACGCGGGCGTGACGTCGGGAGCGTAACGGTCGGCGTGATTCTTACGCCTGCCTGCCTGCTGCCACCGCTATTTAAACCCCTCCTCTCAGCTCGTCTCCAGACTTTAGCAGAACTAAGATAGCTCGGCCTTCCGCTCGTCCCCGAGCTCTCCCGCCGAGTTCATCTTCCTCGGTCTCATCGACCGACCAACGGCACCACTTACAGGCGCAATCGTCATCCCGCGAATCTCGCCATACGCGAGATATCCGCCGGTCACATCCCATGTTCCACGCCATCACGATCCTCCATTAACGAGCATGTCTCGCCATTAATGCTGGATCCCGCCCATCACGCGGGCGTGACGTCGGGAGCGTAACGGCCGGCGTGATTCTTACGCCTGCCTGCCTGCTGCCACCGCTATTTAAACCCCTCCTTCAAACGGTTCAAGTAAGTCTTTTTCTTTCCACTAAGCCGTTGCTCTGCTCGGATATCCAGTCTAACTTGATCGTCGGTGGTACAACCATCTCGGGACTTCCTTGCAGGTAGCTCGACAACAACAACCTCAAACCCATTGAGATCCACACGCTTCAGGAGCCAGCCTCCAACTCCAATCTCAGCCGTCCATCGTCGCTCCCAGAGGATCTACGAAAGGCAACATCTTGACGTGATCCGACATCCGTCAGCTGGCGCCGTCTGTGGGAACTCTTGATTCCATAAAACAAAAAGTTCGTCTTCCGATCCCAACCCAATGGCGAGCGGTCACCGCGACGATCCAAGCGCTAGCCACCGCCCCCCCCCCCTCAACAACGGAGACGCAGACGAATCTCCTCCTCCGAACACCATCATCGCCCTCGTCGCTCGAATAGATCGACTCGCGTCCGTCATGGACGCGCTCGTCCGTGTCCAGACGGTGAGGCAAGCTCCCCAGATCGCCGCTCCCCCATCTTGGGACCGAGACCCCTGCAGAGGGAGAGAAAACTCCGCTCGCGTCGGCACTGCCGACCACCGCCTCGCTGCCTCTCACGGCCGCAGATCCCCCGGACCGATACATTCTGCGACCCGCTGGGCGCCCAACAGTTCAACACCGAGGTACATCGCCAGAGCGCCTCGCCTCGAGCTCCTTCGCGCACCTGTCCCTCACGAGGAGATGTCGATCAGCTTGCCTGCTCCCAGGCATGACCGACACCCCCTCCCTCGACGGGGTCGCGCGGACAGGACTCGTCCCGGCCGCTTGAAGACTATCTCGCCATGGGGCTCATAAAAAATCATGGTCATGACAGCGGGGGGTACGTCGAGTACCTGCGAGACTCAACACCCCACGCCAGCCGCGGAGGCCGACAGCCGTCCGAGGAAGAAGGCCAGGGAGACCGAGCTGGTCATTTTTTACGACGGAGACTTTCACGGCATATCACTGCCCCACAACGACCCCCTGGTGATTACGGCTCGGGTCCATCAATACGAGATGCACAGGATCCTGGTCGACTCGGGAAGCCCGGCAGACATTCTCTTCTACGACTGCTTTCTGCGCATGGGGCTCACCACGGCAGACCTGAGGCCGACCTCCCACGTCCTTTCACGATTCACCATCCACTCCATCCCGGCGGAAGGGGTAATCACTCTGCAGTTTAACGTCGGGGAGGCCGGCCGTACACGGACAGTGCCTATGGAATTCATCGTAGCGAGAATTGCATCAGCCTACAACATCCTCCTCGGCCGCCCAACGCTGAACTCCCTCCGGGCCCAGATATCGACCTACCACCTGGAGATAAAGTTCCCTCTCGACCAGGGCGGGATAGGTCGGGTCTATAGAGATCAGCGAATTGCAAAGGTTTGCTTCACCGCAACGTCTTCATCTGAGAGGCCGGTCGACGATGTCGAAGGTGAAGGTGACATCAGGGGTTCTCTGGACACTCGAAACGAGCAAAAAAAGGTCCGAGGGACTCCGGTGGAGCCTCTGACAGATGTCCCCCTTGTAGAAGGGGACGATGAAAAACTCGTTCAGATCGGGTCGCTTTTGACAGGAATTCAGCGAGATGACCTGGTTCATTTTCTCAGAAACAACTCCGACGTGTTTAGCTGGGCGCCTGCTGACATGCCTGGGATCGACCCAAAGTTATATCTCACAAGCTCGGGGTAGATCTTACGGCCCGACCCGTCAGACAGAAAAAGCGAAGCTTCGCCCCAGTCAAACAGAAGGCTGTCGAGGACGATATAGATCGGCTCCTCGCCGCCAACTTCATTCGGAATGTGCCCTATTCGTTATAACTGGCGAACGTAGTTCTGGTTAAAAAGTCCATCGGGAAGTGGCGCATGTGCGTCGACTTCATCGACCTCAATAAGGCCTGCCCCAAGGACAACTATCCCCTCGCTCGGATAGATCAACTCGTCGACAGCCCGGCAGGCCACGAGATACTGAGTTTCATGGACGCCTTTTCCGACTACAATCAGATCCGTATGAATCCGGCAGACGAAGACCTCACCGCATTCACAACGGACCGGGGGGTATACTGCTACAAGGTGATGCTCTTCGGCCTCAAAAACGCCGGAGCTACATACCAGCGATTGGTCAACCGCATGTTCAAGCCACAGATCGGCAGGAACATGGAAGTTTGCGTCGATGACATGCTCGTCAAATCAATCTCATCAGTCGACCACGCTAAGGATCTGGGCGAAGCCTTCGAAGTACTCAGCAGGTTCAAGATGAAACTGAACCCCGCCAAGCGCGCATTCGGGGTCACCGAGGGAAAGTTCCTCGGTTTCATGGCCACCCACCGCGGAATCGAAGCTAACCCAGAGAAAATCGACGCTATCCTCAACATGGCCGTGCCCAATACCAACGTTGAGATCATGCGACTAACAGGGCGAGTGGCTGCTCTGAGCCGTTTCATGTCGAGGTTCAGGGAGAAGTGCCTCCCGTTCTTCAAAGCTCTGAGGAAGATCCCGAGGTTCGAGTGGTCAGAGGAGTGTCAGACCGTCTTCGACCAATTAAAGAGGCACCTTGCGACGCCACCGCTGCTAACTCGACCAGTTGATGGAGACAAACTCTCATTATATCTGGTGGTATCTGACCAAGCAGCGGGCCCAGTGCTCATACGAGAGGTCGACGGAGTGCAGAAGCCGGTATACTACGTGAGCCACGTCTTCAAAGACGCAGAAACGAGATATCTGGCCATAGAAAAGATCGTCTTGGCACTCATTGTGGCCTCAAGGAAAGCTACAACACTAATCCCAAGCGCACACTATCATCGTTCTCACCGAGCGCCCGCTGGGGGCTATCCTCGCCTCACCCGAATCCTCGGGCCGCTTAGAGAAGTGGAGGTGGGAGCTGTCCCAGTTTGACATAAAATACCGTCCGAGGCAGGCCATCAAAGCATAAGCCCTGGTCGATTTTATCGTCGAGTGCACTATCCCCAGCAAGGAACCGAAGTCCACGCTGACCCTCGCGGCTCAACACCCGATCGTGGGGAGACCCGACTCGGTTCCTGAGTGGGTCATTTACGTCGACGGGTCCTCAACCGAGGAAGGCTGTGGCGCCGGCCTCATCATTCAGGGCCTGAACGAGGCAGAAATGGAGCTCTCTAAAGCTCGGATTCAAGACCTCAAACAACGCGGCAGAGTACGAGGCCCTGCTGGCTGGACTGCGCATGGCCTCCGGGCTGGGGCTGAAAACAATTCGAATCCGCAGTGACTCAGCCCTAGTCGTTGGCCAAGTGACCGGCCATTTCGAGGCTCGGGAACCTCTAATGGTGAAGTATCTGGCCGAGGTAAGAAAACTTTGGAAGAACTTCGACGAAGTCCAGGTAGAGCAAATACCCAGGCAGCTCAATGCCCAAGCCGACGCCCTGAGCAAGCTGGTTTCATCCTACTCGGCCAACAACAAGCGATCTATCCTCTTCGAGACCTTTCCACGGCCCAGCGTGGAAGACGGGGCGACAATACTTCGTGTATACACAGCACAAGAAGATGACCAAGACTAGAGGAAGCCCCCCGTGAAATTCCTAAAGGATGGTACACTCCCAGAAGATCGGGAAGCAGCCCGCCGTCTCCGGGCCAAAGCCCGTCGCTTCGTCTGGAGCAATAGGAACCTTTACAAGAAATCCTTTACTCAGCCCTTGCTCCGGTGCGTCGACCCCCACGAAGCCGACTACGTCCTCCGTGAAATCCATGAAGGGGTCGACGGCGCACCAAAAGGGGCCCGAACCTTAATCCAGAAGGCATTACTCCAGGGGTACTACTGGCCAACTATTCACAAAAACGCTCAGAAGCTCATCAGGAGATGCAACTGTTGCCAACTCCACGGAAGCATACCCCGTCTTCCGGCTACCGAGCTAACCGCTTTAACCTCCCCGTGGCCGTTCGTCCAGTGGGGATTGGACATGATAGGCCAGTTCCTGACCGATACGGGCGGGCACAAGTATGTCCTCATTGCAGTAGATTACTTCACGAAGTGGGTCGAGGCCGTCCCTATCAAAAAACCGGATGCCACCACGACTATCAAGTTCCTGCAGAACAATGTGATACTCCGGTTCGACATCCCGAGGTGTATCATCACCGACCACGGGACGAACTTCGAAAACAAGAAAGTGAAGGAATTCTGCAACGAGTACCATATCCTCATGAAATTTGCCGCGGTCGCACATCCCCAATGCAACGGGCAGGCCGAAGTCGCTAATCGGGATGTCCTCCGAGGCCTCCGGACCCGCCTAGAAGGACGCCAAGGCAGTTGGGTCGAGAAATTGCCTCGGGTCTTATGGGCCCTGCGCACGTCAAAGAAGACCCCCACCAGGAAAACCCCTTTCAGCCTCTGCTACGGAACCGAGGCAATGGTCCCAGCGAAGATCGGGCTACCCAGTCACCGGGTCGAACACTTCGACGACGAAGCAAACACCACGGCACTACGGACCAACCTGGACATCTTGTTGGGGAAACAAGACCGGGCTCAGATCAGAGCTGCCGCCTATCAACAGCAAATCGCCCGGTACTACAATGCGTGGGTCAAGCGTCGCTCCTTCAAGGCCGAATCTGGTCCTGCGGCGAAACGAGTTCGTCGATCAGAGCCGACTGTATAAGTTTTTCATGAAATGGGATGGTCCTTTCCTCGTCTCCAAGGTACTTTCCGGTGGAGCCTACCGTTTACAAGACGCGGGCGGGCACAAGTTTCCACGGCCTTACAACGCTGAGAAGCTCAAGTTGTACAGTGAAATGAATACCTACGAGTGTGTAACTCTTCTTTCACAAAAACAATGTAAATCTTTCTAAAAAGTCCTTTCCACTCAAATAACAAGTGAACGCTAGAACATTGCAAAAGAAGAATCTTATTCATCCAAAAAGATACTATGGGCTCCCCAGCTTTACAGAAAAAATAAAGTTACAATAAAGGTGGAACGGGATCAAGAAAGTACTCCCGGTGATACTCGGAGTAGTTATCCGTTAGCCGGGCCCTAGCCGCTATAGCCCGCTCCCGCCGACGCTGCGCGCGGACCCGGGACGCCACGGAAGCACCCGACGCTCCGCCCTCTGAGCCTTGGCACTCGGTGTACCTCATCTTAAAACACTCCAGAATAAGAGCCAAGGATCGGTCGTGCCTGGCTTTCGAGATGAGGCCGAACAAGAAGATCGAACGCACCTTGTCGAGCGCTTCGTCCAGAAGCTCTTCTGTAAAGGGGTTATCCAGACTCGGAGACATCCTCCAGATCGCATACATCAACATCTGAAGGAGGGACGACCGTCTAGGGAGAAGCCGGCCAAAATGATCCTCGAGGCGCTGAACCACTCCCCGGTACCTATCCTCGGTCAGAGATTGATCGTACAAAGAGACATCACCAAGGGAGATGATCTCTTCGATCAAATAAACGCACCCAGACATCTTAAAGGAAGCGGTGCCGAAGGAGCTGCCATCTCCCTCCCTATTTATAACCCCAAGCAAAATCTTCAAGGACCCGGATTCTCGCACGTATCGGCGCGGATCTTGTGAATCGCAGCGACTTGTCCAATGCCACGCCGCCACATGGCAGAAATGACGCGGCTTCCAAAAACGTTCGGCCTTCCCCCGTACGTTCCTGACACGTGTCATCCGCGACTGTTACCCTTCCCGATGTTCGCACGTCGGGGGAGAGGGGGTCGGACAAATCCCTGCGACAGTCCTGCTCGGTCCGTCCTTAGCAGGCCTCGTACGGCCCCTCCCAAGCTAAGGACCAAAGCTTTCATCAAGAGGCAGCCGAGCGGCTACACCGCTCAGCTATCCCAGGCTGGTAGTTCCCTACCCCACAGCGCCAGGGATCAAAACCCTCGCCAAGAGGCACCGAGCAACTTCACTGCTCGGTCCATCCTTAGCAGGCCTCGCACGGACCCTCCAGTACTAAGGACCAAAGCTCTCACCAAGAGGCAGCCGAGCGGCTACCCCGCTCGGCTATCCCTAGTTGGTAGCTCCCTACCCTACAACGCCAGGGATCAAAGCCCTCACCAAGAGGCAGCCAAGCGGCTACCCTTCAGCTATCCCTGGCTGGTAGCTCTCTACCCCACAACACCAGGGATCAAAGCCCTCACCAAGAGGCACCGGGCAGCAACCTTGCTCGGCCCGTCCTTAGTAGCCTCTTACGGCCCCTCCAGTACTAAGGACCAAAGCCCTCACCAAGAGGCAGCCGAGCAGCTATCCCGCTCGGATATCCCTGACTGGTAGCTTCCTACCCTACAACGCCAGAGATCAAAGCCATCACCAAGAGGCAGCCGAGCGGCTACCCTGCTCAGCTATCCCTGGCTGATAGCTCCCTACCCTACAACGCCAGGGATCAAAGCCCTCGCCAAGAGACAACGGACAGCAACCCTGCCCAGCCATCCTTAAGGATCAAAGCCCTCGCCAAGAAGCACCGGGCAGCAACCCTGTTCGGCCCGTCCTTAGTAGGCCTCTTGCGGCCCCTCCCGCGGTAAGGATCAAAAGCCCTCGCAAGAGGCAACCGGACCCGCCCTTGCTCGATTATCCCTGGCTGGTAGCTCCCTATCCCACAACGCCAGAGATCAAAGCCCTCGCCAAGAGGCACCGGGCAGCAACCCTGCCCGGCCCGTCTTTAAGGATCAAAGCCCTCGCCAAGAGGCAACCGGGCCCGCCCTTGCTCGGTTATCCCTGGCTGTAATTCCCTACCCCACAACGCCAGGAATCAAAGCCCTCGCCAAGAGACACCGGGCAGCAACCCTGCTCGGCCTGTCCTAAGAAGGCCTTTTACGGCCCCTCCAGTACTAAAGGACCAAAGCCCTCACCAAGAGGCAGCCGAGCGGCTACCCTGCTTGGCTATCCCTGGCTGGTAGCTCCCTACCCCACAACACCAGGGATCAAAGCCCTCACCAAGAAGCAGCCGAGCGGTTACCCAGCTCAGCTATCCCTGGCTGGTAGCTCCTTACCCCACAACGCCAGGGATCAAAGCCCTCGCCAAGAGGCACCGGGAAGCAACCCTGCTCGGCCATTCTTAAGGATCAAAGCCCTCGCGAAGAGACATCGGGCAGCAACCCTGCTCAGCCCGTCCTTAGTAGGCCTCTTACGGCCCCTCCCGCGCTAAGGATCAAAAGCCTTCGCAAGAGGCAACCGGGCCCGCCCTTGCTCGGTTATCCCTGGCTGGTTAGCTCCCTACCCCACAACATCAGGGATCAAAGCTCTCGCCAAGAGGCACCAGGCAGTAACCCTGCCCGACCCGTCCTTAAGGATCAAAGCCCTCACCAAGAGGCAACCGGGCCCGCCCTTGCTCGGTTATCCCTGGCTGGTAGTTCCCTACCCCACAACGCCAGGGATCAAAACCCTCGCCAAGAGGCAACGGGCAGCAACCCTGCTCGTCCTGTCCTTAGCATGCCTCTTACGACCCTTCCCGCGCTAAGGATCAAAGCCCTCACCAAGAGGCAACCGGGCCCGCCCTTGCTCGGTTATCCTTGGCTGGTAGCTCCCTACCCCACAACGCCTCGGATCAAAAAGCCCTCACCAAGAGGCATCCGGTTTATCTACGTCTGAGCGATCTCCACCTCGACTTCGGGGCCATGGAGATACCGTCTTCCCACCGGTCTTCACACACTCGGCAAATGAATAGATTCAACTCGACGTGTAATCGCTAGACGAAGAACCAATATAACACGAAGGCAGTACTGTGCAAATACGACTGCAAAAAGTTTTTATTCACAAAGCCAAAAGTCTTTACAAGGGTATTGTGGGCTCCCCAGCCTTATCAAATTGCCCGGAAGCTTACAAGAGAGAGGAGGAAAAGCCAAAAAGTTCGGGCCACAAGCCCCGCCTAGACCTCACCTCCCTCGTCACCATCGGCCGGAGGCACGACCACCGAAAGTGGGACCCGAGCACGGAGCTCACCGTCGGCAAACTCCGGAAACTGCTCTTTGACGGCATCAAGAGCTTTGTTCCATGCAGTGGCGGAGGCCTTGCCGAGGTCGACGTAAAACTGGTCCGACCCCTTGTAATCAGCCACCGCCTTCCTAGCTCGGATCTCGGCAACCTCCACCGCCTGAAGCGCAGCCTCGGCATCCCGCCTGCTAACATCCCGCCTGCTAACATCCCTCGCCCTCTTCATGGCTGCAAAGAGATCAGCCAGCTCCATCAACTTCGCCTCGATGACTCGGTGGGACTCACTTAGACGGTGATAGGACTCCCGGCACTTTGAGACAGCGAGCTCCGCGACGGCCGATCGGGCTTCAAGGACGGCTATCCTCTCCCTCTCCAGACACAGCTCAAGCCGCAGATCCTCGGCCACCGAAAAAGACTCTCCCGCCGGCCTCGTAGCATGGATAGCCTCTTCGGGCTCCATGCGAGTAATGAGAGCACGGTGTTGAAGGACCTGACGAAAATAGCAGAGGGACTTAGAGACACTCGAACTAAAGAAAAAGCGCTCGAGATAACACATGAGGAAGTACATACCTGCACCGCCTCCTGAGCTATGGCCGCCATTTGGGTCCTCAGGGTCCCCCACGAGATCTTTCCCCCGGCCGACTCTTCCATGTCAGCAAGCAGGCTGACAGCAACGGAAAACCCGGACGGATCTACGAAACGGACGTCCCCCTCCTGCACAGGAATCCTCTCAAGAATCTCAGTCGGTGGAGTGCGAAAGACCGTCCTCTTCCTTTTAAGAGGAACCCCACCTTCGTCCTGTCCTGCATCTCTCGTCCGGGGCTTAGGAACCCGTGGATGCCTCTGGCCGCCGCCGGGAGCTCGGGTCGAAGCAGATGGCCCCGCCGCCGGCAACACATTTGGTGCGGGGCTCGGGTCAGTCCGAGGCGCGGCCACACCTCCGGCCCCCCTCCGGGACAGAGCACCGAGGGTACCAAGGGTCCTAGATCGATCCATCTGTCCTGCCAAAGGGAGAAACAGGCTCCACTCAGAAGGAGAAGCAGAAGAAAGAAAAGGAAGAATTTACGAGGGCTCCCCAGACTCTACCCCAACTACATCTACAGACTCCTTAGAAAAAGACATCTAATCTGATGAAGAGAAGTCCTCGGAAGAGCAAACGCGAAAATCCCGACTTAAAGAGGAGAACGCCGAGCTAATAAAACCAAAGACGAAGAAATTATGAAGAGAAATGGGCCTTCATGTGGACCCCACCTCTATTTATAACAGCCAGCGTAACACATCCAACGGCCTCAGTCATCTCCCGCCAAAACGACTCTTCGCACTCAACGGCCACCATCGCTCCACCTGTCATGCGCATATTGGCCGCACCCCATCGGGCGCAGGAAATCTGCGGCCCGTCGCATCAACCAACCAGCGCCCGACACGTGGGCAGTCGCTTCGATGAACGTACGCACTATCTGGCGCATCCTCTTTAATGGAAGATCTGATCCCTGATTCGCTGACGTCATCAAGAGAATACGACAGATTGTCCGGAAACACAACCCGACGATATCTTCGAAAGGGAGCTCACCTCGGGTGACCCGGCAGACTACTCTCGACCCGACCCGTCAGCTGGTCAGGACGAGAGTGGGGGGCTAATGATGATGCTCGATATCGGTGATCTCCCAGATGGCGACACATGGCCGATGACGTGTCCCGAAGCTCACAAGAAAGGATCTACAGTGGCCGACCAGACCGCTGCTATGCCCGTCCTACAAACAACCGCTGGCTCACCTCCGAGCCCCCTGCACAATTGGCCTCCTCGGCCCTCTCAGCTCGCTTCCGGGCTCTAGCAGAACCAAAATAGCTCGGCCTCCCGCTCGTCCCCGAGCTCTCCCGCCGAGCTCATCTTTCTCGGTCTCATCGACCGACCAACGGCACCACTCACGAGCGCAACCGTCATCCCGCGAATCTCCCCATACGGGAGATATCCGCCGGCCATATCCCACGTTCCATGCCATCACAATCCCCCATTAACGAGCATGTCTCACCATTAATGCGGGATCCCGCCCATCACGCGGGCGTGACGTCAGGAGCGTAACGGCCGACGTGATTCTCGCGCCTGCCTGCTGCCACCGCTATTTAAACCCCTCCTTCAGACGGTTCAAGTAAGTCTTTTTCTCTCCACTAATCCGTTACTCTACTCGGATATCTGGTCTAACTTGATCGTCGGAGGGCCCTCGATGGTACAACTATCCCGGGACTTCCTTGCACGTAGCTCGGCAACAACAACCTCAAACCCATTGAGATCCACATGCTTCAGGAGCCAGCCTCCAATTCCAATCTCAGCCGTCCATCGTCGCTCCAAGAGGATCTACGGAAGGTAACATCTTGACGTGATCCGACATCCGTCAAAACAAGTTTAAATTAAGCCTCATTTCTCAAATTTTGGGAAAGGAGAGAGGAGATCATTCAGTTCAATGTAGCAGTGCTCATCCAGTAGATCATCAGCAACCTCATCAATTGCATCATCCATTTTCTTACCCTGAAAAATTATTGAAGAGAAATTAATGACTGGGTCATGTCAAAAACCAATGAAAATGTTTTGTTTTTTTAGATAATAGGTGGAATAAATTAGCCATCCCCTCATAAATGGGAGGCCTGGGCTCGATCCCGAGTCTTCCCATGGGCTACTTCAAACCCCACCAATGAGCTACAGTAGCTTTCATCCAACTCTTGGTCTGTCAGTCTCCTTCCAAATGCCACCCAAAAAAAAAGTCTCCTTTCAAACATTTTCTACTGAAAACAACAATCCTGTAAATCGATTGACTTTAATGTTTTGTTGAAGACCAGAATTATACTGGTTTCCCAAAAACAATTCACACACACACACACACACACAAAAGGAAGAAGGAAACAACAATTGAAGATGGCTTCTGTTTTGGTTCAGGGAAAGCTAGCATCTTTATCATGGGATTTAGATAAAATAGAAAATATGCAACATAAGTAAATTAGGAAACTCTTAAATTTCAGTTTATGATAAATTTTGTCTATAATGAAGGTTGGAAACTCAACCGATCCAATAAACATGATGAAAAGCTTATTTGTTAATTCCCTTTAAGGAACCTTGGAAATGAATAAATAAGTTTTTGAGGTCTAATGTAGTAATATTCCTAAGCTTAAATCTTCTAAGGACATCAAAACGTGTGTTTAATATTTTTAAGTGCAATGCTATGAAGAAACATGCTAAATCTATGTTCTAATTGCATATAGATATAATGAAATATACAAAACAAGGATGAGGATTACAGTGCCTTTTAAGTTAATATACGTAGATGGGAATCTTGAGGTAAGAGTTCCATAAAAAATCTCTTTAGATTTTTGGAGCAATGCAAATATTACCGTTCCCTTTTCCTCTAAGCTTAAGGAAGTGTGCTTGATACATAACCATGTATATATCAACGAGGTAGCATTTATCAACTACTATAAAGTTATGTGTTGCATCGCGCGCGCGCGCGCACTCCCTCCCTCTTTAATTTGCTCATATATTTCCCTACCAACTATCTATCAATTTTACACTTTGCATTACTCATGAAACTGAGAGCATATAACCCAATCTAAGCACATTAATTGCCATCTTTTGTAATAGTTTTATTTTATCCATTATCATATATTGAAGATAAATAAAATTTAAAGATATGAAAGTATGCTCCTAAGAAGACACAAATAATTAAGAGATACATTAAGTACTTTCATGGTGTAGTAAGTTTTGGGATCATATAACATGTGATGTCCAATGATAAATGTCAAATTCTTACAAAGTTTTGCACCCAAAAAAAAGCTGAGGATTGCTAAAGTTATAGCTTACCAATTTCTCCTGAAGAAAATGATATGCTTCAATGAGAACTTCCTCCAATGACATATACATGGCATTCTCTAGGATTTCCACAAATGCATCAAATTCCCACTGTAGATCTTCAATTTCCCAAAGAACGTCATCCATCAGCTACATTTAGATAAAAAAATCCATGTTGAGATTTGTTTTGTGCAGTTTAAGAGAAAAAATACAATATATTGCAAAGTATAATCTATTAAATTACTAAAAATGGGAACATTGTGAAGACAGCGCAGATCTCTTTGTTTTAATTTTTATTGATCTAACTTTCTCATATGAAGTTCATCAGAGAGTTTGCTAGATACCAACGATAAAATCTAGTGTATACACAGAGATACTATATATGAAGGAAAAAATCTGAATAAATATAAAATCAAATTGATAAAATGGATATACTGCAAAATAATCAATTAGGTAAATTTTATTACTAGAATTGTGTCGTTCTTGATTTAGTAATATGCTATATATTACACATGTTGCATTAAAAATTAAAATCAACTTTATGGCTGGTCTAAAATATATGTAATAATGATGTTGACCAGTGTATCCTTGACCTTTTCAAAGAAGGATTAGAGCAATTATTACATATTTGCAAATTTTGAATAAACGGTTTAAAACCATTTTTTGCGGGAAATCGAATGTGCTTACCTCTATCCCTTCGATCAAGCTCCAACAATCATACTCGTTTCTGGTATATCCGTCTTCTTGCTGAGTTTGTTCCCATCTTCAAAATTTCGGAAAGGAGCACGAGATCCAGAAAAATCATCCAACATCGGTAACCCCTTTACTTGAACAGCAAACAAATACCATGTTAGTGCTGAAACTATCATACCAGGACTCTAAAATAATTTTTAGACCAAAACATGTAGAAAGAGATGAGGAACTGATAAAAGTAAATGTAATATACAAACCAAAAATTATACCTTATTTCTTGTCTTGTGAATTTCGTTCCCTAGACAGTGTGCTCACTTTGTTAGAAGGTAAGGGGTTTTTATACATCAAACGGCAAAGACACAGCGAATAATATATAGATTATAATACATAGTATTTTACAACAATGAATATTGCGGCTTGTTCCGAAAGGTTTTCTTTTCAATTAATACATGAAGGTATTACATCTATAGTGCTCTGAACCAAAAAATAGTGAACGAATCCTTCATTAACTTGTGCAAATTGTAAAGGAGATGGAAAAAAGGACGTAAAATATGGTGAATCTTACCGCATCACCTTCCAATTTTGGGAAAACCAAAAAAAGGGAAATTTTGGTTGTATTATCTTTGCAAAACCTTTATAATGCACAAAACCAAAATGATGAAGGCATCCTTTGTGAACCTGAGCAAATTCGAGAATAAAAAGAAAAAAGGATGCAGGATACTGTGAATATTAGCACATCACATTTTGATTTTGGGAGACAAAAAAATGGTAATCTGTATTCTATTAACTTGCGCAAAACCTCTACAGTGCATGGCACTAAAATGATGAATGAATCATTTGTGAACTTGCGCAAATTGTAGGAAAAGGAAAATAGGACATGGTATACAGCGAATATTAGCGCATCACTTTTTGAATGAGGGAGACAAATGGAAAAAACTTGATTCTATTAATGATAGGTGTAATATGGCAAATTATATAGGATAGAAAATTTGGCTGAATTTCACTAAACCCCACTAAGTTTGGGGTTGCATCACATAACCCCCCCTATATTTTAAAATGATACACGATCCCATCCTAAATTTTAGGTGTACATCACATCACCACTATATGTATCAAAATGCCATCATTATGCCATTGCCACCCAAAGTTTATTTATTTTTTCATATACTGACCTTTGATTTTAGAACAATGGCTTTTTTGCCCTTATATTATGAAAAAATACTATAAGCAATAAAATATAATTAAACTATTTTTTCCCTCAAAAAAATTAATTAAACATTTTTTTGGTGATATTTTCTCTTCGCTTCCATTCCCAATTTTCAACTCTCTACCTAATTATCCAACTCTCTTTCTTGTTTACCCCCTCACTTTCCATTTCTTTTTCCATGAATTTGGTTTTAAAGTATATAAATATAAACTAAGATTTCAAGCCTGTTTAAAAATTACAGTAGTGGATTGAATTGAAAACACGATGACATGAAATAGAAAAGTAGATTAAAGATGAAAGCGGTTAGAGGATGAACTAATTGAATTAAGAAAAGATTGCGCAACCTTTTCATATCAAAAAAATAAAGAAAGAAAGAAAATATGTAATTGAGATGTCATGCTATAATATATATGATAAAAATGAGGACATAATATTTTCTACAAAACAATATTGAACAATAAAAGTTCAAAGGGATGACAAAAATAGAGTGGAGGTACGCAAAGACATGAAAAGAAGAACAAATAAAAAGTAAAGTGAAACGAAGGGAAAAAGTCGGGAAAATAAATAAAATGAGTTTGTTATTTGTATGTAAAGATCTAAGGGTCATTTGATCATTTAACTAGGTTTATGTTAAGTTTATGAGCTAGCAAAATATAGGGGGGCATATTGTAGCATTTTGAAATACCTGGGGTTTATGTGATACAACCCTAAAACGTAATGGGGTTTAGTGAAATTTAGCCTGGAAAAATTTTCTGAACGGAATTTTCTTGTGCATGATTAATCAATACAACTTTTATAGTTATTAATCAGATTGAATATGTTATCTCTATTAATACTATTATTTTTGTCTTGTACATGATATGATTATATTATCCTTAACATGTTTGTAACCTGCCAAACTGTACTATTTTTGTTATCATGTCAATACATGTTACCTTTAATACTTACCGATACCAACAATCTTGACTTGTTTTCCTGATTGACCTGACTTGTTGTCTTGCTAGACAAGACCAGTACACGATTGTTCCTGTGTTGGTATTAGATAGACATTCTATTAATACCTGATTTGAACACAAAATCTGGGGAAAAGAGAAAATCAAGAATGTAACCGAAATATAACTCAAAAGGATATTATTATTGTTTGTCGTGATTCCGGGCGTGAAAAAATTAACCATTGTTTATTGTGCCATGGTCCCGTGAGGGTATGAACGGGATATATTGTACCATGGTCCCTTGGAGGTATAAACGGGATATATATTGTTGAGTTACGATAACAATTATATTAATTGATTTCAAACACATGTAGAATAGATAATCTAAAAGTACAGATTTTAGGATACACATGACATACCTATAGCTCACTGTTTTACACCTGCGATAATTATTTATACTCATATTTCATCATAACTTTCTATTCTGGTTATTATTATCGTTATTGATATTTATAACGCATTGACGTATAGCTTTTGCATGGCCCAGTTCCTTTGACCTTATCGCAGAAAGATCGAGAGTATTTTAACAAGTAAGCTGAGCAGTCAGAAACTTGATGATTAGGTTTAGAGATACTTAGTTATTTTATTTTTGTAGTTTAAATTTATCGATGCGATCCTATAAGGGGCGTGATTAGGATATTATTTCGTTATTGGATTTTTATTCGTTTCCGCTATATACATTTCTTGACTTTTATTTATTATGGCAGATGGACATGTGTTACTTAGATTTTATTTACTGTTCTTGATATCCGATTAAATGGGTTTGCTTAATAAACTAGTTTATGGTGCACAGTACCCTTCAGATATTTCAAAATACTCTTAACAGTTTCCCAATGTGCTGGACCAAAATTATTTTAGTATCTGCTGACTAGATCTGCTGGGTATGCCAAGTCATGTCTAGTACATAACATTGCATACATCAAGCTTCCAACTGCTTGAGCATATAGGACATCAAACGGTTTCTGATATTCTTTAGGACTTTGTCATTTACTTAACCGTTTTCCTATAACTAGTGGTGTAGGTGCCGGATTGCTATTCTACATCCCAAATCTTCTAAGTACGTCATGTAGGTATTTTTCTTGGTTTAAACTTAACATCCTAGACTTTCGGTCCCTAAGAATCTGTATTCCTAGAACATAAGATGCTGCTCCCATGTATTTCATCTCAAATTCTCTATTAAGTTGTAACTGGACTTCATTCAACATATTCATGTCATTTCCAGCAAGCAAAATATCATCAATATATAAAGATAATATGGAAAACTTGCTCCTACTCTTCAGGACATATACACAACTATCTAATTTATTTGCAATGAAACCAAATTGAGTAATTGTATTATAGAATTTAAGATACTCTAGATGATTGTTTTAAACCGTATAAAGATTTCTTCAATCTGTATACCTTATCCTCTTGTCCTTCTACCTGAAATCTTTCAGGTTGTCTCATATATATAGTTTCCTACAACTTTCCATTGAGAAATACTGTCTTGACATCTATTTGGAAAAGTTCCAAGTTAAGATGTGCAACGATGGCTAAAACCATCCTAATGGATGCAAACTTAGCTACATGAGAATACTGTAAGTCCATGCTACCCGTCCCCGGTTCTTTGAGGTTGCGGAAATAGTGAAAAACGATTTTTTCTAGGGTGGTAACATGGACTCAAAATACGGATCTTTGTTAAACAACTACCTAACAACCTAACTAGGAGTTTTACCTACTCGGTTAGGGGGTTATACCTTAACTTGAACTCCTTCGTCTTCAACTCCTTGCGGTGGTCGAATCGGCCTCACCTCGTCGTCTCCTCGCGCCGAAGATGGATCCACCTGAAAACTTCTACCTTTTGGCTTCTACTTCAAACTAGAAGAAACTAGAACACTTGGTTTGCTATACCTTGTGAACTAGGATGAATAGAGAAGTGTTTTGGGTTTTATCTCTAAGGAAAATGTTTCTCAACACATGAGAGAGAGTTTCCTTGAGCTAGAGAGAGCAAGAGGAAGAGGAAGAGAGCTTGAGCATGAGAGAGAAACCAAATGATAGAATGAATCAACATCTTTCCTCCCATGCTCTCATAACAAAATAATAATAATAATAATAATAGTAGTAGTAGTAATTGAGTATTATGTGATGGTTCATATCATATCAAATGGCAATATCATTTCATGCACTCATTTTGCAAAGCATAACAAGCAAGCAAAAGTCTTTGCCATGAAATGATAACCATTGTAATGATGATGGTCAACTAGTCCAACCTAGTCAACCGGTCAACCAAATCAACAAAGTCAACCTTTCAATCCAACCATGGCACAATAATACTTAATTAATATTATCATTAATCATATTTCTTATTCTCATTAGGATTTAGAAAAAGCCAACAGCCAAGAACCCTAATGAGAATCCTCTGTCTCTGTCATCCGTGCATATACACCCGCATCCGCATTCCGAGAAACACGAATACAAACGAGATAAAATCAATCCCAAAACGTATACTAGGATTTGGCTTAACTCAAAGCCCGCTAGAAATAACCGCCCGGACACTAAACGTGCACAAGTGCACGGATGTGACCGAACCCTGTCGCAAAACCATGCGACCTCTACTCTTTTGCCTAAAGGCGAATAGCTCTCTGTGTGGGACTCTAAAGACTCGACACTACGCTGGCAGTGGGTTTAACTACAGACCGCAAGCGGCACTAGCTGTGCGTAACGGCCCCCAAGTAGATGCCGATAAGAAGACGGACGAGGTGAAACCCATCTGAACTCCTACTGAGCCTGAATGTGACAGTCTCCGTACAGTCCGGTCTGTTCGTCTGAGAATATCGCATGGCGGGCCTAGGGGGCGGAAACGTCAGTCCCCTAATAGCGGTACAAGTCGTGTCGGAGTGTAGCCCAGAACACCCTGAGATAACACTTAAAACATACCAGTATATCTCGCTTGCCCTGGCCAGGGACGACTGTGTGTAATGGCTCTCCTTGACACAGCGCGATATCAACTCCCAATACCGGGAGAGACGAATCATGTCTAACCGTCACTGCCTCCAAGTGCTTCGGGACTGCACCCAACTACTACCTGTTTGCAAGACTCCTTTGAGCCGTGGTAGAGTAGTAATCAAAGTGCAGTGGGAACACACTCGAGACGAAGTGACAGTGTCAAGTCAGCGGACTAAGCCGTACTCATGTCACCTGGGAACTGACAACTGGCGATAGGTATAGTACCAACCAATCAGTTCCCGACGAGTCCTGTCCAGTGTACTCGTAGCCTAACGAGCACCCGCATACTATCTCAAGTACGACGTACTGACGGCTGTGGGACAGACCGTCTCCCCTGCTGGGATGAGAAGCGCATACGCTAGTCTACTCCGGAGTATCGATGCCCTATCTCGATAATCCTACGACTAGGGACCTGTAAAAGGATGTGCTTGTAGATTATCCAGCCCCCACGAGTGTGACTGCCATCACAACGCTGGTAATCAAGCAAAGATCCTAAGGGCTCTACTAATGTGTATAGGTAATATGCTATAAGAAACACATGTACACACATTGAAGTAGAAACAAACCAAGTAGCATACTACCATTTTGAGCAAGATTGTCTATACAACTGTGAATATCCCAAGCTTCCATTAAGTAATATACAAACTAGTATGATACAGTAATGGCCTCTAAGGCATATACACTAACAAATACATCTTTTGAAAATCTATACCTGTCTTTTGATTAAATCTCTTGGCAACTAATTGGGCCTTAAATTTATCAACGGACCAATCAACACGATATTTTTTTAGTATCCATTTTCATCCTATCGACTTCCTATTTTCCGATAAGTCGCATAGTTTTCATACCTTATTTTTTTCTATAGATCAAGTTCTTCTTTCATGGCCTCTAACCACAATTTGACTGATCGCATCAATAAATGTCATGGGATCTGTATGCTCATCAAAATCTAAATCAACTGAGAAGCATGATAGTTCACATGAGTTTAGGTAATAGTCATCCATCCATGTTGGTGACGTTTTACCTCTTTTGTTGCCACTTAGGTTTACATGTTGAACAGGTTCATGTTGTATATCTACTATAAGTGTATCATCAATTATAGGTTCATCTTCTAAAATGAGATGATCTATCTCATCTCTAATAACTGGGTCATTTACCGAAACATTATTATAATAGTCATCATCTATTATAACCAGAGTTCTATTTTCTCTTGAGCTTATTCATTTTCCTCTAAATTATCTAGAAATGTAGTATCTCTAGTTTCAATTACCCCCTTTTCTTCATGAAATAACCTATATCTCTTTGACTTTTCTGGATACCCTATAAATCTACACCTCAAAATTCTAAGATTCAACGTATCTCTGAGTTAAGATAGAATAAGAATATAGGATACACAACCCCACATTTTAAGATGACTCATTTCAGGTTTGTGCCCATTCCAAAGTTCATATGGCGTAAATTCTACTGATTTAGCGGGAATTCAATTGAGAATATAATTTGCACTCAACACTGCTTCTCCCCAAAATTCCTTGGAGAGGCCAGAATGAGATAACATACATCTTACTGTATTTAACAATATTATGTATTTTCTTTCGGCCAGAGCATTCTGTTGTGGCGAATAGGGCATAGTTGTATGCCTTTTAATTCCACATTGAATGCAATAGTTATCAAATTCTTTTGAATTGAATTCCCCACCCCTATCAGTTCTCAATATTCTCCTATCAGTTCTCGATATTTTAATATTCCTTCCAAGTTTACATTCCACTTCAGCCTTATTCTTTTAAAACATTCAAAAGCTTCCAATTTCTCTTTAAAAGATATACAAAGGTAAATTTTGGAATAGTCATCTATAGATGTTATGAAATATTCCTTGTTACCGTAAGTCCCAACACTTAAAGGCTTACAAATATCTGAATAAACCCAACAATCAGCAGTGGTTGTAGTATCCCATACTCTACCATCCCATACAAGTCCCTCTTGGGAAAATGCCTTTGTAAGTGGATCCGCCGTGTTGTCCTCTGAGTCTACTCTCCTAACCTCGATCTTCCTGGAGATCAATCATCTCCATGATCAGGTGATACTGCCTCTGGATTACTGATGGGATGGGGGTTCCTAGGCATAAGCCACACCTCCATTGTCACACAATGGTAGGAACGAAATTCATCTTATGAACTTATATACATCCAGACTGCCTCTTTGGTAGCATCATTGGTAGCGATGTATCCAGCCTTTATCGTCTAATTTTCTACGGTATATAGCTTGGAACTCTTCCAATATACCGTCCATCCACTGAGGGTAAAGACAATGCATGTGACTGACATTCAATCGACCTTACCATCCTGAAAGCTATCCAGTGATATTCCCCAGGATCGATTGATACCATCTCACTACACCTAGTGAGAATCCTAACATCCACTTAGATCTATCTCATAGATCCAAAACCCAGGATTTAGGAGGTATCACATTGATCCTATATGGAGAATCAATATGATAAGAGGAGACACCTTCCCTATCAAGAATATGTCATCCACGTACAATATGAGAATGACTACCATACTCTCAACTACCTTTAAACCCAACAATTCATTGATCTTTGACCTCCTAAAAATGGTTTTCTAGTTATTTTTCCGGTCAAGCAATTTTCACAAGATAATGTTCTTAAACCTGTAAGGGTTGGTAACATATTCATTTTAATTATCTGTTTTATCTTAGATGTACCAGAATGTCCTAATCTCATATGCCCAAAATCATAATCAGATAAATAACACAAAGAATAATTCAAATCAGAAATTTTATTAATAGCATCATCGACCACTACAGGAAGACAAAATAAATCATGTTCAGGTACAAATTTGCCCATGGCAAAAACTTTCTTATTTTTCCCTATTGACACTCGATTATTATAAAAACGGACCTTCAGTCCATTTTTCAGCAATGCAAGAACTGAAACCAAATTACGCCCGATACCCGACGCATAGTACACATCTTTGAGGACCATAACACTATCCCAAGATCCAGCCTATAAGTTCCAATGCCTTCAACATTTAGATAGGTATTATTTTCCATATAAATACGATGTTCTCCTTTCTTCAGTTCTTTCATGTCAGACAATCCTATCCAGGTCTTTACATTGTGCCTAGTAGCACCCGAGTCAATCCAGTAGCCATCAATGTCAGCACTTGCAGCATTACACTCGATCATACCTACGAACTCACACTTATGTGGTGCTTTATTTCCAAAATGTTTTGATATACCCAAATTAGCTTGTTTTCCTAGATAGTTATTCTTAAAATGATCAAACTTTCCGCAATTATAACAAGCTCTTTTTGGTACTTTCTTTCGAGTGACTTACTGTTTGGATCCCTTGAACTGAGCTTTTGAAGTCCCTATATGCCAGTTCTTGCTCTTATATGCATCACGTGAAGGCCTGTTCTGCATAACGTTCAGCTCTTCACCCTGCACAAAATTCATTTCTAGACCTTTCCTTCTGGCTACTAAATCATGTTCTATTGCTAACTGAGATGGTAAATTAGTGACGCATTTAATGGTACCATTCAATCTAAGTGTTGTGGCAGCCATATCTAGTGATGGTGGTAAGCTATTTGCATTCTCTGGAATTTCAGTTCCAGCAGTAGCAAGATCCTTAGCCATGATAATCATCTTATTACAATATTCAATAGCGTAATTACCTTCTTGCATACGAGAAGAGCTATATCTGTGTAATAAAAGTTGTATATTCGCCTCAGATGTGTCATACTTTTCCTTAATTACATTCCATAACTCTGTTGCAGTTGCATAAATTTCAAAAACTTTTATTAAGTTATCTTCCATAAACATTAACATAAGACTTTTAGCTTTCTTGTCATTTAATTTCCACAGCTCATATACCCTCTTTTATTCCACGGTAGGATCATCTTCGAGAATAGGAACAGTGCCTTCTATGACGTTATCTACGCTATCATGGATAAATACATATTTAATTTTCCTATGCCACATATCATAATTAGTATCATTAAGACGTTTTATTTTAACCAATTCAGAAGCAATTAATTTACTAGCCATTCTAGTAAAATTTCGAAATATTATACAAAAATGACTTAATTTGGTGAAATATTGTTATGAAAACAAGTAATAATATTTTAAAAAATGATCATGACAGATAAAGAAACAAGTGTAAGATCAAGAAAACTATGCTAAGTTATAACAATTTATAAATATCAAATTAATCGTTTGATAAAAAAATATGTATATACAACTGTGTAAAATTCTAGAAACTATTAACATGTAAAATAATTGGATCAAAAGGAATTAATGATATTAAAAAAAACTAAAAAAACAGAGGTGACCTTTAAAAATAGTCTGTGATGTTACCTCATCTAAATAAAAAAAAACTGGTATCTAATCTGTGATGATACAAAAAAATGCAAAAAAAAAAACACAGAATCTGCACTGGGATTCGAACTGAGGCTGAAGAGAGACAAACGTATGTTCTAAACCATGGATCACCTACTGAACTAGCAACTCAGTTGTTATAAAGAGAAATATAACACAATATAAAGCATGTTATACCACTATTATAAAAACAAAGGAACAGGTCTTCTCCCCTAATAGATCTAATTCCTTACACTTTCTGTAGGGCACAAAAAAACTGGAATAAAAAAATTTTGTGATGTTCCCTCATCAACAAAAGGAGTACCTGATGAGCAAAAAAGATGCGAGATCAGGATAGCTACGAGAGTAAGCGAGAGGATCATGTTGATCTAGTGCATCGGAAATGGAGTCGGTTTCGTCGAGTTCCTCATCTCACGCCATCGGCGATCTGCTCGAGCTTTTCCCTTCCTCGATCCCTTTTGAGTCTCCTGCAGTCGACCGCCACCGCCGTTCCCCTCTGATACCAGCGAAGGATTAGGGGATTTCGAATGGATTTTTTGGGCTCCGAGAATAGTCGATAATCAGAGAGATACGCTCTTCTCTCTTTAATAGGCACTTCTCCTATTGGCTTCGTCCCGAACTGCCCAAATTTTTAGCGCAATTCTCTCAACGAACGCGTTCTCAATAATCTCCAAACTGCCCAAATTTTTAGCGCAATTCTCTCAACGAACGCGTTCTCAATAATCTCCACGTTCTCGCGTTTGACGCGGTCACGGACGAGCTAACAATCTAATTCGGGTTCAAATTATTAGGCCATAAGGCCACAACCACTTATAATGTTTACATTTCCCATTGATCCTTTCCAATTATAAACGACGACGGCGGCGGCGGGCCTTCTTCCAAAATTTTGTGTTAGCCATATAACCCTTTCCAAACTTTTAGCTCCTTTATGAGCCACCTCCAAGATTAAATTAACATTCGACATATTTTTAACTACATCGATCAATGTTCGGTTTGGTCTACCACTAACCCTCATGGCTCCGTTAACTATAAGTTTGCTACTCCTCGTAATTAGCATTTATCATCCTCGTTGCACATGTTCAATCTCATTTTATCCCATATGAGAGATCTATCTAACTCCCTACGAATGCACCAATTTCTTTTTAATTATCACTCGAGTTCTTCCACTCATCAATCACAACTTCCTTTCCAATTACAAAGAAACCCAAGATCAAGTAGGGGAAAATTCACCAAGAGAAGATACCTACATCGCCTCAAACGTAGTGGAAAGAGAACCAAACGGATTATCAAGGGCATGAACAACCGCCCGTATTAGCAAATTGATCCTTGAGCCAACAACTCCATCACCCAACTGTTGCATTGAAATGCACCAGACCCCCAAGTTACAAATAGCCTAAAAATCAAACTCCAAATATAGTAATCATCCAACCCAAAATCCAAAAAACCCATGACTCATTAAGGCATAAAATCAAACACCTTACCTTCTCATTATCAACTTCCCCAATGAATCCAAAACCAACCCAGCATCCACCTCTGCCAAAAACCAACCTCCAAGAACATCATATATCAACTTTAAAACCCTAAAATTAAAGAAAAGGAAAAGGATCGAACCTGAAAAGATTGGGGCTAGAGATGGGTGATAGAGCATGAACCCAAGGCACTTCAGAGCCAATGCAGCACTCCAATGGATTGGATGATGGGTCGTTTGCTGCGAATCGATGGATTTGGTGAAGATTCGAGTATGCGAGGGATCGATCTGATGAATTTTTTATCTCTTCGATTTGATGAATAATTGAATTCGCCATGAGAGAGAGAGAGGAGAGAGAAGGAGATTGGCGCGAGAAAAATGCTCAAGTATGCGAAAAACAAAAGGCTGCGGTTAATGGGGCGGGTCAGGATCGATCTTGACCCGGCCCAATCAATATAATTTTAGGCCCCGCTTTGGCAGCAAAGTTAAAATGAAACCAGATCCGCATGCATGTATTCAAGCCATGTTTTCATAAAAAAAAAAGGGTTTCCCAAAATTTAGAATCGTTTGGCTACATAGTTTTGAAGTCAATGGGGTTTATTAAAATAAGCGGCTTCAAACTTTGCAAAACTCCGAAGTTTTGGAGTTTTAAATAACAGGATTTCAAATCCTTAGATTTTTTTGAAACCATGGTTTAAAAATTTAGAATTTCTTCAGCTTAGCTTCAAACCCTCATGAAACCATGGTTTCCGAAACTGTAACACATAAGCAAAGGGAGAACATCCTACATTCAAATTTATGGTGTCATGCTAAAATAAGTAATAAAAGTATAGGTTAAAGGGAAAGAAAAAAAGACAAAATATCTAATGCTTGCCTGAGAAAAAGGTGCATATTTTCATGGAATGAAAAGATATCAAACAAATAGTTGGAACAACTTAATTTCGAATGGTATGTTGTATTACATCCAGACAAGCATAGTAGAAGATGACAGACCCCATTCAGTCAATTTTATAGGATAAGGATTGTATTAAATTTAGGCTTATTTCATGGAAACTGCCCTCTATATGCCCTATATATATGGTTTATCCAAAACCGCCATGACTTTCAAACCCGTTAAGAAAATCCCCCAAGTCTTGATCCGTTAAACAACAACCCCTGCCTGAATTTTTTACGTTTTTATTCAATTTAAACCATCACATGACTAAATTTTATATTTATGTTCCGAAATTACCCCCCTCTCACTATATATCGGCTTATATCAAAAAAAAAACCTTTTATGAAATCTTGAGATTTCAAGGTTTCATTTTAACGTAACTAAAAGTGTGCTTTGAGAAAATATGTTTCTTAACTAGACATTAATCTTTATTGATCTCATATGATCTCAATTATACATAAGGTTATAGATTTGCACCAATTTAGTTCTAATGATTTCATCAAGAGATCTTCTCAAATAACTGGAATATGCCACTACAAAAATCCATATGATTCATAAATTCATCATCCACAAATTAACCACTGAAAAGAAAATAAATAATTTTTGAAGCCTACTTTTTTCTCCCTCGATCTAGTCGCGAACGAGATCGTATCCGTCATCAATTCATGAGTCAAGCCTTCCGTGTTTGTCATCGATGGAGCTCGCGTCGGAATTTTGATAAACTTATGCAAATTTTCATCCGAAATCGAGATAGGGATTTTCAGGGTTTATCGCGGCAAGAAGATTGAGACAACATTTTTGAAAAAAAATCATTTATGAAATATGGAAGAATAATTTGTATGAGGATTTATTTTTTAAAAAAAAGAAAGGAAAAGAAAAATATAAGAAGAGCAGATATGTACATGCCTAAGGTTACTATTTTTGGCCAACTTGAGACCTCACTGACAACTGAGATTGAAAGAAAAGCATCTCAAATAATTACCACACCACCAATAAATTCCCATCAACACATTATATAATCTAAAAGAAAACAGAGAGAAAAGGAAAAGTTTTGATTTGAAAGATCATGATGTGTATGGGCATTTCTGTTTCTTTAACCATAAGAAGACAGAAAACACTGCAGCAGATGAAATCACTGATTTCAAAAGAGAAAAATGAAAAACTAGATCCACATGATATACATAATACTAACAAAAAAAGGAATATTAAATCATTTTTATAAAAAAGAGAAGTTGAGAACAATTGTTCTTCTCCTCTTCTTGATGTGTGCATGAACTCTCCTTGTAATTTCCCACAGCTTTATTGAACTGCAATAATTTAGAGAAAATTTAATGGATGCAGTTCAAGAAAGCTGTGGAAAACTACCAAGAGAGCCATCTAGAATTGATCCAAACAAAAAGACTTGTAAATTTTTTTAGAAGATGTAGGAAAAGTTTTCAAGGAGTGGGTTGGGTTGGTGTTTTGAGAGGTCTAGGGTAGGGGTGGGGGGGCGTAGGGGATGAATATATATAGGATGAAATAAAAGGAGAAAGGTTAAAAATGGTCCAATCCCAAGAAGAATATATATAAGCTTCAAACCAAACTGACTTTATATATATATATATATATATATATATATATATATATATATATATATATTTCTTTACTATGGAAATAAAAATATTATTGCTGTTTCTCTGTGACACTTTTTTGAAAGATTGATGGAGACTTTTGGGTCACTGATTAGGGTTTTATAAATTTAAATATGTATAAAACTATTATTTCTGCGCTTGTGTATATTTTGAACTAAAAAAAATTATTCTGCATATTATATGAATTATTTTTTAGAATTTATAAAGTTTTTCTAAATTTAAATTAAATGAATACGGTTGGTTGTAATATTAGAATTGAGAAATTTATGAGTTATACAAAATAACAAAGATATTACAGATTATATAAAGATTTGCAAGACATGTTTAATTTTAGGCATTTGAGAATGAGAGAGAATGTGTCATGAATGAGAGAAAGAAAATGGGTTGTTGACTTTTCATTTATATACTGTTATAATACCAAAAGAGGGATATAAGAAGCACATGGAAAAACACGACTTTAATTCACGGTCGCTAAATCAATGATGCCAACTTATTATGGCATGTGCCATGTGCATATTTAAATTAATAAAAATAAACAAAATAAAGAGGTTTTTTTTGTTTAAATCGCTTTAATTTTTTTTTTAGAACATCTTAAAAAAAAATTTAAATTTTAAAATAATTTCCAATTTTTTTTTAAAAATGGCTAACTTATTAAATATTTAAAAAAGAAAATGTGCCGCTTCAAACTTTTAATAATATATTATTTTAACCGATTGTTCGAAAAAAATTCTTCTCGAATCTTTATCCATAATCTCATAATATACAAATGTGCACCGTACATGCTAAATACTAGTTTTTTTTTAGTTTTGTCTTTTTGTGGTGGATGAGCTGGACGTATCCAACCCTCAACTTTGACTGTTGTCATTTTGTCATTTTTCCTGTTTTTTATTTTATTGATTGATGATATCACCTGAGCACTTCTGGTTATTACAGGAAAGATAAAAGATGGAATTATTTGTGCATTTGTTGGAATTAGCGGGAGTGTCTCAAATTAGGCATACAAAGCAAATTCAAGTCTTGTGGCCATAAATTTTTGAAAGACTTGCTTGCTCCTGAAAAAAACTTTAGAGCAAAAGAGAACAAATCCGTTGAGAGAGAGTATGTATGTATGTATGTGTGTCTCTCTCTCTCTCTCTATATATATATAATGGAGGAAAAATGCGAGAGAATTTCCTTCTGTGGCATCGGAAAAGTACACCCCTCTCTTTTTTCCCGCCAATCGGCATCCAGCATCTTCATCGTTATCATCTAAGATGTGGGTACACCAAATTTTATGTGATTCTAAAACTATTTCACCGTTGATTTAGCAATGTAAAAAGTTTTATTGTCGGTAAACCGTTAATTTTGAACCCACTAAATCAATGGCGAAAATGTTGTAGAATCACATGAAATTTGGTGTGCCCACATCTTAGATGATAACGATGAAGATGGCGGATACCGATCGTCGGAAAAATATGGGGATGTATTTTTTCGACGCCATAGAAGCTTACCTCTCTCCTCTATTAACCTCCCTCTCTATCTAGAGAGAGAGAGAGAGACCTATCTTGCACATATCCAAGCATCAAGAGACAAAGAAGCTCTTTCCAAATTGAAAGATTGATTACCAAAGGAGTCATATGGATAAAATACGAAAAGAAAAAAATAAAAATTCTTTCCTACGCGGATAAAGGAAAATTTATAACTCTTGAAAAATATAATTCGTGTGTAGTTTTTGATAAAGAACACAAAGAAATTTGAGAGGAAAATCCTATATTGAATGGAAAGCATTTAGGCCATTAAATAGCCATTTACATCAAAACAGAAAATACTACAAATAAGGGATCTTCCAACTAATGAAGACCTGTTCTAAAGCAAGGAGTCCCAAATAAAATGGGATTTTATTTAACTAATTCCTAACAATTCCTCCCTTAATGGGATTTTATTTGACTAATTCCTAACAATTCCTCCCTTAAACTAAATTCTTGAATACTGAAAGAAATTAGTTTATGTTGTTTCTTGCACAAACTCCAAGCATTGCACGCAGCTTCACAAAGACATCATCCTTGAGTGGTTTTGTCATCACATCAGCAATCTGTTCCGAAGTATTGCAATGAATCAGTTCTATTACTCCTTCCCGTGCGAGCTCTCGAAGAAAATGAAAACGAACATCAATATGCTTGCTTCGTCCGTGCATAACTGGATTTCTTGAAAGCTTGATTGCAGAACTACTGTCACATTGAATAGCTATTGACTCTTGCTTTTCTTGATCAAGTGTCATTAGCAACCTCTTTAACCAAATAGCTTGACAGGAACATGATGCTGCTGCTATGAATTCTGCTTCCGTGGTTGACAAACTTACAATTGGTTGTTTCTTGGAACACCATGATACAGCTCCAGCTGCAAAAAGGAAGACATTTCCAGTTGTGCTTTTTCTATCATCAAGATCACCCGCATAATCACTATCAGTATACGCCTTGAGTTTATCACTTCCTCCCTTCTTGTAGAAAATTCCAAACTCAGTTGTTCCTCGTAAATACCTTAACACCCTCTTTGCTAGTTGTAAATGGAGCTGAGTAGGTCTCTCCATATACCTGCTTAAAACACTAACAGCAAACATCATATCGGGACGAGTTGAAGTAAGATACATGAGACAGCCCACAATTTGCATGTAGTAAGTTTTATCCACCTTGGTCCCCTCTTCATCCTTGCAAAGCTTGAAACCAGGAACAATTGGACTTCGAACTGAATTGCTTTCGTTCATCCCAAAACGTTTCAACGTCTCCTCTGCATACTTCTTTTGACAAATAAAGATTCCACTAGATTTCTGCAAGACTTCAAGACCCAAAAAATACTTCATTTTTCCGAGATCCGTCATATCAAACTCAAGCTTCATCGAGTTCTTAAACTCAGTAAACATCAGCTCACCGTTCCCTGTAAAGAGAAGATCATCAACATATAAACTTACAATGAGCATGCCGCCCTCTTTGTTCCGCTTAATAAAAAGCGTATGCTCATAATCACATTTTTTAAAGCCTTCCTTCAGAAAATATGCTTCGATACGACTGTACCAAGCACGAGGAGCCTGTTTGAGCCCATAAAGAGCTTTCTTTACCGGAGCAAATACTTCTGTGTAATCAACACCATACCGCTGAGCATACCCCTTTACTACTAGCCTTGCTTTATACTTGTCAACTTCCCCCTTCTCATTAAGTTTAGTCTTATAAACCCACTTTACTCCAACTGTTTTAGCTCCTTTGGGTCGATCAATTAATTCCCATGTGCCATTTTTCTCAATTGCTTCAATCTCTGCATCCATGGCATTACGCCATCTTTCACTCTTCACAGCTTCTTCAAAATTAAGTGGATCTGCACCAGTGGTGTACAGCGCAAAGAATGCTGTGTAAAGCGCAGCCTCTTCATCGGACAAACCATCACCGGTTACATAATCTTTTAACCAAGCTGGTTGCTTCCTACTCCTCTCTTCGACATGACCTGGTGAAGCTTCTTGATTAGTGACAATCGACTCCTCAATCGACTCCTCCGGTTGTGCAGCGGCAACATCATCTTCTTCTACTGCATATTCTTCATTGACCTCAGAATCTTTTCCACAACAGCAACTTCTTTCAAATCTTCACCATTTGCTTTCATCTTGTTAGTAATGACAAGAATACGAGCAAAGTACTCGTCCACAGATTCTCCTTCTTTCATGTGAGCCATTTCAAACTCCTTTCGCAATGCTTGTAGGTGAGCACGCTTTACTCGTGTTGTTCCTTGATATTTCTGTTTCATAGAATCCCAGATACTCTTTGATGTGTCTTTGTTAACGATTGTTTCCAGAATAGTACGATCTAAAGCCTGAAACAGATAGTTCTTAGCTTTGAGATCCTTCAATTTCTGCTCTTCATAGTTTTTCCTTTGCACCTCAGATGCACCTTCTGCTGCTGCAGAAACTCCATTCTCCACCACATCCCAGTATTCCTTTGATCGGAGAAAATTTTCCATAAGCATCCCCCAATGACTGTAGTGACCATCGAACCTCGGCACTGCTGGTTGAACAAAAGCACCTTCTGTAGTCATTGCCTCTGCTTAAATCCTTAGAAGACTGCTGCTTCTACAAAGCCTCTTGACCTGACTCTGATACCAAATGATAAAGAACACAAAGAAATTTGAGAGGAAAATCCTATATTGAATGGAAAGCATTTAGGCCATTAAATAGCCATTTACATCAAAACAGAAAATACTACAAATAAGGGATCTTCCAACTAATGAAGACCTATTCTAAAGTAAGGAGTCCCAAATAAAATGGGATTTTATTTAACTAATTCCTAACAATTCCTCCCTTAATGGGATTTTATTTGACTAATTCCTAACAGTTTTATGATGCAAGAATCTATAAAATCTTGAGAAACACATATCTCAATCTTCCAAAGTCATACCATAAAAATTCAATGCCTCTTGTTAGTTTGCACGCTTGAACCAAATCAAACCAAGCGAACAAGAAAGACTTCAAGACCATTGATTAACACTACAAGAAACACCCCTCTGTTCCGTATAAATGGACATCCGACGGAATAAATTTGTTAGTTGATTCCTTTTTATCTGAAATAAATAGATAGCCGACGAAATAAATCAACTAATTATAACTAGTTGATTTCTTTTTACCTCAAATTTTAATTAAAGTTGACTTTTATTTAATATCTACTATTTTTGAATTTGAATTTTAAGTTATTTTCTCAAACTTTTCTTCCTAACAATAATTTGATGATTTGTCATATTAAAAATAGAGATAAAGAAGACAATGAATCTAAAACAAGAAAATTTCTAACATCCTTCCAAAAAAACATTCACGCGGCTTGTATTGGTTTAAATTCAAATTCATGTGCCATCTCCAATTACTCTTTAGGGACATCGTAGTTTAAAAGGTGGTTTGCATTATAAAAGTAAAGAGATTAGGTAATAGGATCTCAACACTCAGGATTAGTGATACTGTGATTTCCTAATAATTCGATACTGTGTTGTAGGGGTGTAAATGAACCGAACTCGAACGAGTTAGAGTGAGTTCAAGCTCGGCCTGTTTATTTTCGGCTTGGTTTGAGCTCGGCTGGACTGTGTTTCGAGCAGAGCTTGGCTGGCTCAAGTTCGGTTTGAATCATATCTACCTCAAGCTCGTTAATAGCTCGATTACAGAGCTCATAAACAAACAAACAAAACTCTTTACAGCTCGATTGTAAGTTCAAATTGATCATGGTCCATTAACCAATACCATGGAACTATAATTAATACAAAGAAAAAAACCCACATATTTTGGTATGATTTTACTAAATGCATAGCATTTTTCCTGATTGATATTTATATATTAGAAATCGACCACCAATTTTAAATATATAAAATATGATATAAGACATAAACGAGCAGAACTTAAGCTAATAAACAAGCTAGGTCCAGCGTGAGTCCGGCTCGTTACCTTCACGAGACTAATTTTTGGCTCAACTAAGTTCATTTCGTTTATTAACAAACCAAACATGAACGAGCTCTTAGTAAGCCAAAATCGTGTCGAAGCAAAGCTGGCTCTGTCCGTCTAGCATCCCTGCTGTGTTGCTTTTGATATAGAAAAATGGGCTAATTATTCCCCTCATATCACTTAAAAAGATATAAATCATATAAGTTCAGAAAGCAACTCAAAAGTGCAAGGTGCAACATAACTGCATTAGATTTAAGCAACATAACTGCATTAGATTTAAGCACAGCTCCAGCTACAGAAGTTAAGTTCCAAAACCATAATTAAGTTTGAGTAAAAACTACTTATTAAAATTAAACGAACCATCCCAATCATTTCACAAATTAAGTGAAAATTTAGACTAAATAAAGGAAAATTGTTTTCAGACCCAATTTCTTAACTTAAAGAGCTACAAAATTATGGATTTTTGTACACGTGTTTGTGTATGAATTGCCAATAATATTCTTTTATGATTCCGTAAAAAACGATTTATGATTTGATAAACAGTGTTATAATTTGATAAAAAATACCGTATCGAAATAAATAAAGTTACTAAAATTGGAATGCCTCTGCTTAAAATAAAAACATTTCAATTAGAATACATATCTGCGTTGAAACATTCTTATTTTCCTGCTATCGGATTTTTTTCAATGGATCGAAAATATTTGAAAATTGTAGTGTTTGGAAACAATTTTTCCTACCAACTAATTTTAAGACCACGGATTAATTTTTAAAAAAATCATTAAGAACAGCTAAGAAGATGAACCCAGTCACCAATCACGTCCCCATCTCTTTGATTAGGACGTCCCATCTGCGACACATGCAATGCTTGTGATGGTGGGCCCCACAGAAAGTGGGCCCCACGGCCGCAGCGGAAACGTGTTCGGTTTAGTTGAATTTTAGATAAATACCACAACCTTTCAATATTTCGTTTAGTTGAATTTTAGATAAATACCACAACCTTTCAATATTTCAAACTTAAATGCTATATAAACTCGATGAATTTTAGATAAATACCGCAACCTTTCAATATTTCGAATCGATATCGACAAGAGGCTTGTAATGATGGCCGAACGATCCTCGCTACGGTAATTGGGTATGCTGAAATATCATGGTGTTTATTTGGAAACCGTTAAATTCACAATGTCTATTTGCAGTGGATAAAGTTATGGTATGTATCCAAAAATTTCGAAAGTTTCTGGTATTTTTGTGCAATTAAGCATAGAATGGCAGTATATTGAAGTAAAAACTTTGGTGCTTTTGTGAACGAGCATCTGCATTAATGGATTTGGAATATGGGCCATGGCACATGAAATTGTGGACTGACTTGGGCCTTAGATAAATGGCTGTATCCTTAAGTCCTCATAAGCGTGGGCCCTGATAGGCCTTACTCCTCACCATATTGCTGTCGGAAAAAAAATGGATTGAGAGCACACATTTGATGATTAAGAAAACCTAATGCAGAGCATGTTGCGGAAAAGTATGCCGTTTGAACCGAAACGAGTCCAAACGTGCATAAAAAAGGTGCTAAATTTTGGGGTCGACTTTCAAAATCCATAACTTTGACAGTAGAATCATGATTATTATATCTTTGGTCATCCGGTTTGATCATGATTTAAGGTCCTTGAAAGGTCATACAACTTTTTCAAAGTTTTTCTTTTGGTTGCAGTTTTGCGTTCTTCCTAGTTGCTTGTTGTTGTAACCAAAAAAAAGGAAAAGTAGACAAAAGGGTGTGGTTAGGGGGGCGGGGATAGGAACAAAGAATAAAGGAAAAGGAATGAGGTTTTTTTTTGTGTGTGTTGGGGTGGGGGAGGGGGCGGGGCGGGCGGGCGAAGGTGTTGGAACCCGAAAAAGGAGAAAAAAGAAACAGAGGGTTGGTGGAGGTGTTGTGGGGGAAAAAGGAAAGAAAGAGAGGGTTTTGGTTTGTGTGTTATTTCTTCCTCCTACTGTCCCCAAAGATATAGGGAAGTAGTTTAGCAACTACTCTTCCTCATGTATGCCTCCCAAAACAGGAAAAAGGAGATAGAAGGATTCCACTAGAAATACTAAAGATAAGCGACAAAGACTACTCTTTGTTCTCATCAAGCAGAAAATTTGTAGAAAGCTTTCATTTTCAGCCCTTCTTTCTTTCTTGGATTTTGATCTCTAGCCATCCTATTTTCTTTCATATTTGGAACATATGTTATGGACCTATATTCTTAACAAATTTAGAAACGGGAAAACTCTACTGTCTATAAGCAACTTTGAAAATAGCGGAAACCTATTTACTTTTTATATTTGGAACATAGGCCATAACTCCATATTTTTTACAAATTTAGAAACGAGGAACCCTTAATTTCTATAAACAACTTGAAAATAGGGGAATTCCTATTTTCTTTTCATAATTGGAGCATAGGTCATAATGCAAAGTTTTTTTTACAAATTTAGAAAAGGAGGACAAACCTAATTTCTATAAACAACCTGAAGATAGGAGAAATTCTATTTTCCAAATTTTGGATATAAAACCAATCTTATGTCCCTAAATAATATTTTAAATATAGAGGAATCCCTATTTTTTTTAACATATTCAATATTGGGGAAACACTATATTTCGACAAATGGAATTAGGAAAACCCTAATATCTCTTCTCTACAATTATAACTACAACTCTTGGGGTTCTCAATTTTAGATCCTAATTGGACTAACAAATATACATTGAGTGCCACATGTCAATTCAAACAAACACCTATTGAGTGCCGCATGCCATTTTAATCCACGTCACCAACTTTCTGCATATGCAATACATGTGGTTATATTTCAATATCATTGACAAAAGATTTGAAAAGATTTTAGAAACTTTTCGTTAAAATAATAGATTTATTTTAGAGACTTTTAGTTAAGACATTAAACCTTAATTTTAATACACACGTGCATCGCACGTGCAAATACCGGTAACTCTATGTACCTTACATAATTGAAAATAAAAGAAACTCTATTTTCTCAAAGTGGACTTTGAACATAATACATATAAGTATGTTCATTTAAATATTAGAAATAATATATATATTATGGGAACAGAACAATATACAGCGTTGGATAAATTGATATATCCAACAAATCTGAACCGTTAATTTTAATCACTACTTTAACTAGCGGTTAAAATCGAACTGTTCACATTTAACCGCTACTTAAAATATTACCGTCCGAATAGCTTCAGCACAGTTTCAGCGGTTTAAGAGTTAGAGATCGAAATTGGGCAATTTTTGCCGTGATTTGAACTGCGATTCTTGCTGGCATTCTCTTAATTCGTGGATCGAACTCTTAAGGTAAATTAATTACTTTAATTAGTATAAGGTTTGTTATTTTCTGAGGGATTTTTTTTTATGGTTTTCAGATGTAAATTGGGGCCTTTTCCCTGTGATTTGAATTGCGATTGCTGCTGCTGGGTATTCTCATGTTTCTTGGATCGATTTTATAACATAAATCAATGACTTTATTAGTTTAGGGTTTGGTCTTATTTATGTAGGGCTTTTTGTTAATATATTTAGGATTGTTTATGTTTATTATGTAGTTATAATGGTCGGTAAACCCAAATACACCCAAGAGGACTATACCGAAGAGGGCTACACAAAAGAGGCCTAAACCAATTCCTCCTCATCCTTCGCCAAAAAATATTCTTAAAGAAGAACTCCAAGAACGTAGCAAAAGAAGGAAAAAACAATCAAAGATAAATGTAGTCAACCTTACCCAGCCATCAGCATTTCAGATATCATCTATTCAATACAACCCTGACCCCATGAAGAATGTTGTATTGTATAATCAAGCAAATCATATTTACAAAGCTATTTGGAGTGGTAAAGATAGGGGAAATCTTGTTACGCTCGGATCTACAAGCATGTCTGCGCAATGGCCTCTAACGGATTAACAGATTGAATTATTAGACGAATGGGGTTTTGGTGAGTATCGTAAAGTTGGTCATTGACAACATGACCTACCATTGATATTTGCATGATGGCAATCCGAGATGAACACTTTTCATTTACCTATTGTAGAGGCGTCGATCACTCTTGAAAAAGTATTATGGATTCTCGGTCTCCCTATCATAGGTTCTCCAATTGATTATGAAGGATGTATGAGTACCTTCATACATTTTTACGATGTATTAGGAGTTGACACTTCGAAGGAGAAGATGAAAGACGGTGTCATACTTGCGACGTGGGTGTATAAGATTTTTAGTAGTCTCGAGACTAATGTCGATCGGGAGAAAATGATTCAATATACAAAAGCTTATGTTTTGTACACCATTTGTATGGCATTATTCCCTTCACGCTCCAAAAACCTAGTTCATCCAAAATAGCTTCAATTATTGAGCGACGAGGAACTTATATCTATATACGCTTGGTTTTTTTTTTGTCATATTTGATAAATGGATTTAATGAAGCGTCACTGTCAAATATGAGAGTGATAAAGGGTTGTTTTACAGTTTTGCAGGTATCGTATTAGTTGTATAATTATTTTCTTTTATTGTAAAGATAATTGTAGTAAATATACAATTAATTTTTATTCAGTGTTGGACATATACTAGGATTTCAGTCATTCGGTCTATCTCCGATGCTAGCATCAAGGAGAGCAGACCCCTTGCTAGACAATAAGATGTACGCACACATCGATTTCCCCATCATCATAAAACTTTCTATCGGGGTTTGTGTCTTGTCTGAATTTGGGAGCAGATGCTATTTGAACATATCCATCTACCTCTCCGAAAATACCAAGTTGATTTATAGTACCGTATATCGGAGTTTTGGATAGATACGTCCGATATAGCAGACTTCATCAGATTCCCCCTCATTTGTGAGGGTTTTTTGATTGTGGGAGTGCTCTTCCCTTTAGGCGCAAGCCCCTGCAGTTAATTACGTTATCGCGTTGTGATAACAGCTTTCTCATGTTCCGGAAGTTCACTCCGTGTCGTGTTATGTTTGTTTTATTTTGGTTGCCCGTGGATTGTATACGGGGACTGATTTATGTTGTTGCCCGTAGGGCGCGGATTAGTCTAAACCCGTATATTTTAGATTTAGGTGTGGGTCAAGGATTTGCTTGATAGGGTCCACATTAGTTGCTTGGTTTGCCAATGAGAACGAACTTTAGACGCATTTATCATATTTGTAAGGTCCATCTGTTCATAAGATATTTGAGTTTAATCTAAGAATCGTTAGTCATATTTAAGACTAAGATCAATTTAGAAATAAATGAGCATATGGGCTCAATTATTTTAATTTAAGGATATCACGGTCCATTATCACCGTGTTTGGGGCGACGCGTTGGTTTAGGGACATCTCGGTCCAACATTCCTATTTTGGGGATGAATATTAGTTTAAGGACATTTCGGTCCATTATTCCCATTTTGGGGATGAATGTTAGTTTAAAGACATTTCGGTCCATTATCACCATGTTTGGAGCGAGTATTAGTTTTAAAACTTTTCGGTCCAACATTCATCTTGCGTGCACGTGTATTTGTTATGTGGCGGAGTGAACAATGGTGAAATGGAATGCACCCAATTTGGGGTGCGGTCTGATTTGAGGTGTGCACGTCAATTTGGAAGTACATCAATGTGGGATGAAAGGAGTTGTTGGTTCTCGGGACCCGTCACCTCTCTAAAAATGCTAAGGAATTACAATGACATATATCAAAGGTGTAGAGAGATGTACCCTTAAACCAAATCCTGTATTTAACTGAAAAGGTCATGGTGGATCATCTAAGAATCGTTAGTCTTATTTGAGACTAAGATTAACTTCGAAGTTATGCGATGAAGATCGTTAGTCATGTATGGGACCAAGATTAGTTTGGACATTAGTTTGGATATCATGAATATAAACTTAGCTAATTTGGGTTAAGATTGGGTTTCTGTAACACCGAGCAGTGCTAAGCACTCGGTTGCATATAGCGCTCGCGTGTATATCATGCAAGGCGCTATAATAATGCTAAGCACTAGTTTTTCTCTGGCACTCACGTGTGTTTTATGTGAGGCACTGCACTAATGCTAAGCACTAAACTTTTCTATTTTCTGGCGCTCATGTGTGTTTCACGTGAGGTGCTCCAATATTAGCACTAACTCTTTCCGGTGCTTGCGGGTGTTTCACCTGAGGCGCTATGTAACTTGGTTTTGGGTGATCACGTGCTTTTCACGTGAGGCGTTGATTTCTTTTAGATATGTAATCTTTGTTTATGTTTTTAGAGAACTTAAATCTCTGTTAATGGTATTTTGACCATTAACGATCACTAAGACCATTATTTTGAGGATCTGGGATCATGTTCTTTAAGAACCGAGTTCAAGATTTGAAGGAACTAAGTTCCTGGAGTATTATGAACTTTATGTTTTCCATATTCATGTTTTCAGAGAGGTTAAACCTCTTTTAATGATGTTTTGACTATTAAAGATCACCAAGATTGCTATTTGAGGATCTTGGTTCGGGTTCTTTAAAGAACTAAGTTCTTTATTTGAAAGAACTAAGTTCCTGAAATATTATGGATTCCATCATCTTTCTTTTCAACCTTGTTCTTCCCTAAATTTTTGATTCTCAAGAACAAGATTTTCTCGATGAGAATTAAATTCTCAACTTGTGTGAGACTTGTCTTGTGGATCTCAGATCCAGAGAAAGAACTAAGTTCTTTGAGAAGTATTAAACCCTTGGATATGATGTGATATGTAAAGAAGATGTTTAGATCTCTGCTTTTTTTCTTTACCTTGGGTTTGAGAAGAGAGAGTTCTTCTTCTGAGAGAGAATTAAACTCTCTATTGTTTTGAGAGCCTTATGTATTTTTTTACAAAAGCTTATGGGGTGGTGCCCTCTTTTTTTATAGAGTTCCCCCTGTGTGTCTGTGACTTGAAGTCTCGGGTCCTTTTTATAGACAAGGTAAGTCACGCCCCGCTTCCCAGTGTACAGAGAAGTAGACGCGACGGGCCGCGACGTATTTACTCATAAGTAAACCCGTTAAGCGTAAATAAGCAATATAAATGAATAAACAAGAATAATAAGAGATGTAATAATAACAACAAATTTTATTAACATTCTTTCTTTACATACAACTGAAAAGAAAAGTACAATGATAGAAAACGATGCTTAAACAGTGGCATATGAACTGGAAAAAAAATAAGTATAAGTAAAAGCCTAGAAGTTTGGCTCCTCTGTGAACTGCTCCAAATCGTCTTGACTGGGCTCGGTCTCCTGAGAGTTAGGTCCTCCTGACGAACATTTCAAAAATAGAAGAGACAGGAATATCGTCAGCGAACTAGCACTCGGTAAGTCCCAAAAATAAGATAGAATAGAACAAGTAAAGAGGATAGAACTGGTAATATAAAGAGGTATATGTTTGCTATACTAACGTAATTGTTTGTACCTTGGTACAGAAGGTATCAATGTATACGAGAGAAGTCCAACTTTCCTCGTGGACTATGATAATCCGTAGTACAAGGCTCCGTCAATACCACAGGACAACAGCAATGGATGTTCATGTAGTGTCTTTTAGTGTCCATCATTGTGCCACTTTTAACACATTCCGTACCGATCTACCCCTTTAAACCCCGTAATGTATATTGTATTGATTGGTAATTATCAGACTTGCCGAGACCATGGTATAAGTTATTCATGTAAACAGTTTTAGGATTGAATCAAGTAGTTATGTAGTCAAGTCAAATCACAGCCATGGTTCGGTCAAGTTAAGTCATGTTTGCATGTTGATATTGTTCTGGTATTCATGTTCAAGTTCAAGTATACATGTTGGTATATTGGATTCATGTTGAATTGGATTCATGTTTGTATTGGATTCTGGTTGGATTCAGATTGAGTTAAACTCAGATTGATTTAGACTCAGAGTTGAGTCAGACACTTTAAACATATTTGGATCCTGGATTAGGTTTAGGAGTTATCGGTAACTGGTATACATGAACAGTAGGATTTATGTTTTTTTCCAAGACAATTACCATTGATAACCCGTTAAGTTTTTCTACCTTAAATAGGCAAGCACCCACTTTCTCCGGCTTCTTAAGGCTCAAGAGAATTGGTCCTGCTTAAACCTATATTTACTAGGGTCATTGATATAATTTTATATATCTCGAGGGGGCTTTATGAAAAATATTTTATATACTTTCAAAATAAATCTCGAGTAATTATTTATATTCTTTAGGGTTTTTATGGTGAATTTTAAAGAGTGAGGTATATTAGTGAAAATTAACTTAGCTTGAATAGTTCATTGTATTTTAGTGTAACCTGTCTTGTATTGATACTTGATGGTATTTTAATGAAACTTGTCATTCTTTTATTTTATAGAAAACATGGAATTTTATTATATATTAAAAATATATGGTTTGATAATATTTATATAATTATTAAAAATTAATTTTATTATTAAAGTAGAAAATCTCGTTTTTCTTAAAAATCGTATTAAAATTCTTTCGAGATCGTATGTTCCGTGAGGAGGTCTGCATCTCACTCTACTAGTCCGGGAATGTACGATAATCCGCACCATCCAATAGCGGGTTCCCCAAAATGGGTTGTAGAGGCATAATTGCAAAGAGTTTGATAATACAATTCGAAGAAAATGGGTTTTTATAGTTCAAGGTATTTTGATTATTTTGCTACAAAAGTTATATCTTAAGAGAATCGTGCTATGTCAATATGTGTGTATGTGAGAGGTAAGTCATTACCTCGTGAAGTTTTCTAAAGGTATGCTAAGCAAAATGTTTAAAAAATAACGTATATAATTTCATGGTATTTAAATGTAAAAGCTCGGTTAAAGTTATTTAACATGGAGTTTTAGAGTGAAAATTGTTTCTAATTATTAGTTTCATGATTAACAAGAATGGTGTAAGAATATTCATGAAGAACATATAAGAAAAAAGTGGATTTTATAATGTTTTAAAGGAGGTGTCGCTATTAACTCCACTTTCGACATGTTTTATTAAAAGAGACTTTTTAAGATGAAAGAATAGAATAAGGAATGGGACTTACAAGCTAGAAGGAACTTGCTCGATTCCTCGCCGGAAGTTGGTCTTGGGCTAACTCTACTTCAACTCCACTTGTACTTAGAAAATTTTGATATTTTTGACTAGAATTTTCAGAATGAGGAGGGGCTAGGGTATGGGGTTGTATTTATAGGGTGAAATTAGGGTTTTGGAATTGAAAAATTGAATTAAAAAGTATTAAAAATTGGATTAATGGATGAAATTGAAGTCTCTGTTAATTTGTAGAGAAAATAAACAGTATGGAGTAATGGGGTAGGCTAAAGGGTTTTATATACAAAACCAAGGGACATTTCCCTACAGTCGAACCGTCGGCGCCGACCCCCTTCCAGATCTTGCCGATCAATTTTTGGAGATGGGCCTTGGGATTTGTGCTACGTGTCCTCAGCTGTGTACACAACATTTTACACATGATTATTTTTTCTGTCTTTTCATTTTTACGTGTATTGAACGTGTAAACTTTTGGGCTACCAAAAAGTTTAAAAGAAAAATTCAGAAAAATAATATGTGGCTGATGGGATTCGAACATAGGGGCTACATCACAGCAGTGCAAGGCTTTACCAATGAGGTATAAGTGCTTTCTTGCTGTTCTTAAACCAAAATAACTTTTAAATTGTGCTAAGGCTTGCAAACTCCTTTTTGTAGTTTAAGAAGAAAAATTTTGTACAGAAAATTCAGAGTCGTTACAGTTGATTAGCTTTGAGAAAATCTCTCATTGAGAGATTCCAATTGATTTTATTGGTCTCAAAAATTATTTGGGGAATTTTATCCACCGTCAGATCTTTGATCCAGTGAATTTCTGTTTTACAGAATATATATTTTTTTTGTTTTTAATAAGATTAAGGAAATATTTCCCATATATAGAATTTAATTCTGTTTGACGGTGATTTTTAACCACTATTGGATTTTTAATCCAACGGCTCTTTATTTAACAGAGCACATATTTCTTTATTTAGAAAGTTATAGGGAAATATTCTCCATTTCATTGGATTTTGGAGCCAACAACTTTCTGTTTAACAGAAAATATCCTTCTCATTTAGAAAGATTAGGGAGATATTCTTCCAATAGAATTTGATTCTATATTTGGTGATTTTTAATCACTCTTGAATCTTTGATCCAACGATTCTTTGTTAACAGAGAATATCTTTCCCTTTTAGAAAGATTAATGGAGGTATTTCCCCAAGATTAGAATTTAATTTTATATAGGGAGGCGCTCTCACGTGTTTAACACATGACCCTGATATGGGTTTTTTGCTTGTTTTATTTAGCGCCTATATACCTTGCATATGTGCGCTCACGTGTTTAACACGTGAGATCAGTTTGGCCTTTAGCCACTTACTCTTAGTGTTTATATGCTTTACCAAAATTTTGGTAAGGATTATGAACAGAGTTTAGCTCTTAGAAGACTTCTTTGGATGCCCCCTTTTTATTTTGGATTTTTTTTATATTTAAACTATTAACAGAGCTCGGCTATTTTCTTCAACCAATCTCTTGGAGATCTAAAAAAACTTTTTTTTGAGTAGACTGTGGGTCTTGAAGTCCACCTCAAGGATTTGAACCAATGGGCATTTTTGAGAATCACTGATTCTTTTCTTAGGATTTTACCCTATCATTGATCCTAACATTTGAGGGACTTTGGAATTTAATTCCATTATGTTTTCTATCTGTTTCCCAACATGGTGATTTCTGAGATTTAATCCCATTATTGGGGGAATTTAATTCCATTTTGTTTTGCAGAGCTTAGCTCTGATTTTTTTTGGAACTTTGAGAATTTTATTCCCTTTTCTTCTCTTGGGTATTTTCTTTTTTAGGGTTTTAATATCCCTTTTACATATTTGAATGTGTTGTTGTTTTTAAAAGAACCTGCTTTCCAGGGATATTGAGAGTTTTTAACTCCACTGTTCATTTAATGAGAATCATTTTAGATTCTCACAATGGGCACTTGTCTTATCATTGACAAGCCGCCATTTAGATTTCATGGGGCCCACTAGCTTTGGAGTTAGTAGTCCCATAAGACAAACTCACACCTTTTGTTGATGTTCTCTCTCTCTCTCTCTCTCTCTCTCTCTCTCTTAGGTACAATGGCCTCACTTCCCTACTTCCCTTATACCCTCTTAGAGGTTGTTTTTCCACAGTCGCCATTAGACGAGGAAGTGATGGCTCTGATTAAGAATCATGATAAGAACAAAAAGAGCCTTTTACTATGGGGAGTCTGGTATGGTCATATTATAAGGGGTCCTCACAGTTTTACATGTGGAGTCTAGTTGGTTAGGATAATCGGCTCTCATTTGAATGATTTCTTATTTTAGAGCATGTAGCAACCGCAATCAATAATGGTGTCGCGTGTAGCTAGCCGAGATGAGTATGGGTCGTCCTCAGTGATATATGAAATCTTTCAATCTTACTTTAGACGTGTTGATTAGAAAAGAGGAAGGAGAATAGATAATAGGGAAGAATGGTTTTAGATTCTAGATCTATGTTAAACACGGATGCAGAATATAGATCTAGTTTAAAGACGGATGTATATTTTATATCAGAAGAGGGCATGTAGGGTTCGTTAGGATTTAGTAGTAATGGATGACTAATAAAGATGACTCTTTCTATATATTGATAGATTTAAAACTAGATATATAATGATGAATGATGATTAGGGTTCTTGGAAGAAACTAGGGTTTCCACACTATTGACCCCTGTCCTTTCATTGATCTCTATTCATGTCTAGCCTTTAACAAAACAATTGTTAATCTGATCTCAAATCGCGGTCAAGACTAGCAACAAATTGGTAGCGCGTCCGATAAGGATGTTAACGATTCTTTTGCTAAAGTTTATAAACTTCATAAGACTTAAAAGAAGTTAAAGTATTTTCTCATCCATTGTATTACCTTAATCCTATGAACCCTATTAAGCGGAGAATTACCCGTGTATGATGGAGATAGAAGAAGAACGGATAGAGATCATGATGTAATACAGAAAATAAATGCAAACTAATTAATCTAATGATCTACATTTATTAACCAACTTCACAAGTACAAAGCCTTAAAGTTTAGATTCGATCTTTGCCTTGTAGGAAGTAGATGCTCCGTCGAATCTCACGTCGTCTTATCACGTCAAATCGCGGACCTGTCTTGGATCAGTTGTTTTTTTTACAGTGATTTGCTTCGTGTAAAAGGTTGATTATTTCTATATTTAGCCCTCGGTCCTATTTATAGTCATAGAAAATACAAACCCTAGATCTCAGAGGTTAAGATATGCAATCACGATCACCCCCAGAAAATCTCAGATCCAACGGCCACCAGATGGCTGCGGATCCATCGCACATATGCCTTTTTAGCCATGGAAGCGCCGCGTGTTGGTGGGATTAGGGTTTGTGATTTCTTCGGTGTCTTCACATTGACACGTAGAGATTTTCTAGATATCTAGAATTTTCATATTTTCTCTAAGTCTCTGCCAGTATTGATTTTTCGATTTTATTTAATTTCATCGGCAGATTTTTGATTCCCGACATCTCGATATCCCGATCTCCTGACCTGAGCCAAATCTTGCAAAATATATCCATGAATAATATTAGTAATATTTGTTATAAAGATATTATTCTAACCATTTGTATGATATTATATCTTTTAAAGAATCTTGATTAGAATAGTTGATATGATATGCATAATAAAAATATTATATAAATATTATATGCAGATATTTTCCTTCATAATGTTAATTATAATATATAAATATATGGTAAAAAGTATTTTGCAGATAAACCCCAAATATGTTTTATATTTATAATAAATATCTTTAGATATTTAAGAGAAGTAAGGAAAATGTTATATCAAACGTGCGATATTTTCGACTGAACAAATACCCCAAACTTAACTTTGATCGTCCCGAGCAAACTAGTTATTCAAGAGAGGGAGAAAAAGAAAAAGAAAAACCTAAATAGCACATTTTCGTAGGTAATGCGATTGCACTGAGCACGTGCAGCAAGCCGTTAAAACTCTAGGTGTCCCTAGTAGGATGAGGGTTGTCTCATAAGGGTTTTCAGTGGATTATACCCACAAAATCTTATAATAAAAGAAAAAAGATGAAAGTTATATACAAAGATAAAAACTATAAATGAAAGAACTTGAAAATAAGTGCTTCCAATTACACTAGCCTTTCGGTTGCCATGAGCCCTATCTTAATGGTCACGAAAAAATGTTAAAATCACATCATCCCTCAATAAAACAACGCCTTTAGCCTTCCTCCCTACCATTCATCCAAACATTAATCATATACCCCTACGTGTATGTAAAAGACATACCTACACTTGGAGAATTCAATTCAAGCTATCATACTCTTGTCCATCTTCCAAAGTACTTTATAGTCGGTGAATATTTTAGATAGAATTGCTCACACATTTTTCATGCGTCCGTTAATATTTTTTGAGGTACCGACCGACCGATTACTAAATTTGTTCTCGCATTTAGGCGTAATTTCTCATCTTGCAACATCTATGACTTAGCAGTGGCTCCTAAACCAGTTGGTCTAAGGCACTAGGTGATAAAGCACCATCGCTATATTTTTTTATGCTGTCTTAATCAATTACAAAACCAGTGTTCATTTTTTCTTCACCACTTATATATTTTTTTATTTTCCATACTAAGGCTTTTAGACAAGAGCATTTCAAGATATCCTTTACTATCCCAAGTTTCAAGATGTGTGTAAGTGCGTATAGTAGGGTATCAACGGTCAAGTGTTTGGCCTCAAGAATAGGGACTATTTTTCAGACTTATTTTTATCCTCAGATTAGCAATTTCCTTCATCTTACTAACCCTTGGAACAACGGCTCATAACCACTTATTACTAGTTTTGTTTAAGAAAACATCAAACTATTCCTGCTTTTCTCAAACTATTCCTATCTTTCATATGTAAATTTTTTACTTTCAAACTTTCATTATCAAAATTTTTGTGTGCTTATATTTATGATAATACAAAATAATGCGTGAATAAGCACAAACCTCCCCCAAACCTGTTTATAGCAGTGTCCTTACTGATGTCATCTGTTAATCTTAAAAGAAACTGTAGACTTGGAATGAAAAGTTATCAAAGGGGACAACAAATAATGATAGTGAAATTCTTCCCCAAACTTATTTTTGGCTCATAATTATATAAAAATTTATTTTCTTTCAAGAGCCAAAGATTTCTCTCCCCCAAACTTGAGTAAAATAGTATTAAGCATTTAAAATTATGAGGGGGTTAAAATTATTGGTCTATGCAAAGCTTTACAAAAACCAAAAGCCAATACCAACCATTCAAAGATTTTATCAATATAGTACCAAGGTTGGTAGAAAAACATGTTATATGTAGACAAGAAGAAGTGTGGAGGAGATAAGAGGTGGTATGGTTTACATCTCGGTTGATAGAGACGAAACAATAATGGTGAAAAGAAACGAGAATGTGATTGATTGGGAATGGGAAGAATAGTCATATTCTCGTATAGGATAAGAAGAAATGGTGGTGGTTTAATTTCTTCGGGTAGAGGTTGATTAATCACAAAATCCGTGTCGTTTAGGAATGCGAGTTCGTCGGCGAAATTATCTTCGAAACTTTCATCGATGGTTCGATTGAACGTTTCAATGTCAATAAGTGTTGCGCCAGAATTCAACACACTTGATTTGTCAAAAATTATGGAGGTAGGAAACTCGAAAACTCATCTACCTCATTCTCAAAAGTATCTAAATCAAGTTGTCTTTCAAGAATTATCGAACTCGAAATATCGGATTGTGATTCATCAACACTCGCTAAAATTAAAGGAAGATTAGAAGAAGAACCAAAGAAAGTGGGTGATGAAATGAGTAAAAAAATTAGGGTGTCGAGCATTGTTGAACCAGATGTGGGAAATGAAGGCTGAATTTCATTCTGCTTTTCGGTCATGCATTTATCATCAATTTTCAGACGTATATGGGGTTCGGGAAATACAGTTAATGGTTTGAGATGATGTTCACATGGAAGTGAAAGGACCTGATGAATTGGTGAGAAAAATTCATCCAAAACTGTAGGTTCATCATCCAAAATATCTCTAGCGTCAATATCCTCAATCAAGTGAAGGTTAAAATTCTCAGACACCTCATCAAAAGCATGGTTTTCAATCAATTTTAGCTCTAAAGTGGAGGTGTAGAGATCATAAGGGTTGGGTGTGGTTTTACTTGAAATAAACCCTTCACAATCGGGTAAACCAAACACTACAAAATCACACAACTCATCAAAAATTCTATCTTCAATTGGTGAATCATTTGGTGTACTCGATAGATTTGTGAAACTGGAGTTGTGGATTTCAATTTGGGATATGGAGATTTTATTTGGAAGGGTGTACCGCTCTCTCTCACTACCCAAATTCTCAATTTGGCCTATTGCCGTATTATACATTAAAGAATTTTAGCTAGTTGGAAACTAGTTGCTCGTTCGTTGGGTTGTATGAGGACGGTCATGGACGCATTCAATTCCTCTATGTGGCGGCACGACGCTACCCGATATTTTTCTACGGTCCGTGCAAGACTAGACATGGGTCGGTAAGGGGTTTTAGCAGAAAATTAAAATTTTTGCGGATAGGTAAAACTCCCAAATGACTGTTCAGAAGAAATATTTAGAGAAGGTGTAAAAGTCGGGTATGATTGATAGGAATCGAATGGTTGTGAAAATTGGAAAGGACTAGGATCAACATTGTGATAAGAAGAATATTGATATTGGTTGGTTGGCTGGCGACTGGCAACAGATGTCTTATACGCCGCAAAACGAGTAGCAATATCTTCCTTAGAAGGTGATGGTGTTTGTTGTCCTAACGGTTTGACCGGATTGAAACTTTGGCTTTTAGCTCTCTCCATATGCTCAGCGATGGACACGCGTTTAGGAGTTCCCTCACACGCTTTAAATAGAGTATCAACATAAGAAGATGTAGAATTTTGATGCGGTTGATAGGACCTGGAGTGAGGTGTCCAACTGTTTCTTTCCGCTTGCTCTATCTGATTTCTTAAAGATATGGTAGAGTCGGAATTTTGACCAAAGCAATTACGAAAACAAGAAATATCTGGTTCTGGATAGCAAAACTCGGCAATAGTTCGTCTGTTTGGGTTACCCATTATAAGAAGGTGAGAGGAAAGAATTAAGCTCTATTTGGATTGTTTTGCTTTGAAAGTGGGACTTGAGGGTTGACTTAACAAATCACAAAATGCACAAGCAACCCTAGAACTAAGGTGACCTAGGTCAAGCACTAGACCGCTCCTAGACTTTCAAAGGATAAGCCGCAGGATCAATCCTCTATCACCACTTTATCGCTCTTGTGGCCAGGTAAGTGCCGGGTAAGTGGGAGGTATCCGCTATACGAATCACCGAAAATAGCGGGCCTAATTAAGTAACCACTTTCCGTAGTCACACTTGCCTTAGACACCACAAAAGTAATGCGGATAAGCGATAAATTAACCATGACCTTCCTCTGTCCTAATTGAGCGTTGTTTCCCCCAATCAGAGCAAAACTCTGTTCAAATTTTGAAATTTAAAATGAGGCAGCGCTCACGTGTAAAGCACGAGAGCGCTCGCGCCAAGAGTGCCAGCGCTAAGAGTCAAAGACTCTGAGGCAGTGCTCACGTGTAAAGCACGAGAATGCTAGCGCTAGATGCGCCAACGCTAAGAGTCAAAGACTTTGATGCAGCGCTCACGTGCAAAGCACGAGAGCGCTAGAACTAAGCGCGCTAGCACCGAGAGTCAAAGACTCTTATGCAGCGCTCACGTGCAAAGCACGAGAGCGCTAGCGCCAGCACTAGCAGCGCTAGCGCTAAGTGTCAAAGACTCTGTTGCAGCGCTTACGTACAAAGCACGAGAGCGTTAGCGCTGGAACTAAATGTCCCCCGCCGTTGGATCAAAGATCCAATGGTGATTAAAAATCACCAAGATACAGAATAAGTTCTGTATGGGAAAAGATTTTTCCAATCTTGTTAAAAACAAGAAAATTGCCTTCTGTAAAATTGAAGCCCTAGGATCAAAGATCCAACAGTGGGAAACATCCCTAAATCAATTAGAGAGAAAATCTTTTCAACTGATTCAACAAATCAGCATCCCCTATATAAATGACCGAAGACTTCAAGTCGTAGAGAGAGGAACCCCCCATAAACTTTGAGAAATTTCAGAGAGAAGAGCAAGCTCTCGGAAGAAGAAGAATTTCTTCAAGGTAAATAAAACAGAGAGATAAAATCATTTCATAAGAGAAGAAGAACCTATTTCTTTTTCTAGATCATAGATCTATAAGATCGAGGTCTTTAACAAAAGAGATCATAGCATCTCACCTTAAAAAGTGAGGGGGGAAGAACTTAATTCTCTTCAGATCATAAATCTATAAAATAAAGATGAAGAACAAAAGAAATTGTAAAATCTTTTAATAAGAACTTAATTCTTAGATCTATGAGACAAAGTCTCCTATAAACGAGAATTTAATTCTCAGAGCGCAGAACTGATCAGAGTTGCCTAAAAAGAGCCTTAGCTCTCCAATTGAAAAGAAGCGCCTCAGCACTGCGAGACTGGCGCACAGCGCCGTAGCGCTCTTAGCGCTCCAATTTAAAAGAAGCGCCCAACGCTCCAAGTGCTATTTTAAAAGAAACGCTCAGCGTTTCAAGGTTGGCAGTCGGCGCTAAGCGCACCACGTACTCCTCACGTGGGCGCTATTTTATAAAGAGCGCTCCGCACTTATTGATTGGCGCTCAGCGCCAAACGTGCCACGTGCTCCTCACATGTGCGCTATCTTACAGGAAGCGCCTTAGCGCTCTAAGTCTGGCGCTCAGCGCCAAGAACGCCACGTGCTCCTCACGTGGGCGCTGAGGGAACATAAATTGTTCTCTAAATAAGGCCCCAGAGCCATAATGAGTGCTCATCACTCAATAAAAGACAAAAATATTGTCAGAATCTAAACCAATGCTTAGTATTGTTAAATGAAAAAAAGACTGAGCCTAATTAAATGTCCAACATTTTAACTGAATGGGCCGAGCTCAAGTTGGCCACAGATCCCTAATTGAGCTCATATGCTCATAAATCTTTGATTTTAGTCCTAAACTTGACTACAGATATCCCAACCGACATTGGTTCAAGGGTACATCTCTTCATACCTCTGATATATATCGTTGTAATTCTTCAACGTCTTCAGAGAGATGGAGGATCCCAATAACCAATAACTTTTGGTGCATCCCCAAATGGTTGAATCAAAACCACACAGACTATGACGTCTTTAAACTGGACTATGATGTCCTTAAACCTTATGGACTGTGAGGTCCTTAAACTCATAGACTATGATGTCTTTAAACTTTACAGATTATGATGTCTTTAAACTCCATGGACTATGATGTCCTTAAATTTATGGACCCCAATGTCCCTAAACTAAAACAATAGAGCCCAAATGCTCTTTTGTTGGATCTAAATGATCCTGTTGAGTAGATGTTAGTCTAAAATTAGACTAACGTATCCACAACAAACGTTTAAGTTGATTTTAGTCTCAAATGAGATTAACGATCCTTAAACCCAAACCCAAATCTAAGAAAATACGGATTTGGACTAATCCACGCCTACGGGCGACAACATAAATTAGTCTCCGTATACAATCCACGGTCAACCAAAAATAAAATAAACACACACGACACGAATTAACCATCTGGAGAAGGAGAAAGTTGTTATTGCGATGTGGTAGTGTAATTAACTGCAAGGGGCTTGCGCTTGCAGGGAAGAGCGTCCTCACAATCAAAACCCCCTCAAACGTGGGGGAATCTGACGAAGTCTGCTACAACGGCCGTATCTGTCTAAAACTCCGATACACGGTGATATAAATCAACTTGGCATCTTCGGAGAGGTGGACGGATAAAACCAAATAGTATCTGCCCCCAAATTCTGCCAAGACGACCTACGCGGCTCGTCTCTGTTTTCAGCGGTAAACAGATTTTGGCACGCCCAGTGGGACCTTTTCCTCTTTCCACTCCACACTTCACGTGTCGTGTTTCGCGAACGATTCGCGGTTTGCTATGGTTTCCCCTGGATTCAAGATACTAAGATTTGGTGTCTTGCTCCTGTGCATAGAAAATGGCTTCCAACTGCACTAGCTTCAACAACCCCACTCCGTCCTTGCTGGAGGAGTGACCTATGGGCCTCAAGCGGCCTCTGTTTTTACGATGCCAGTGGAACATGTGACTCAGGCCACCACTGGACTGTTCTTTGGGACCATGCTCCCACCAATGAGCTTCAACGCCCCACTGTCGCCGTAAGAAGCTCCAAAGAAGTCGGTCTTTGATCGGCTCACCACTACCGCGGCCCTTCTCAACGGGTCGTCCAAGTCTAATACCTCAGTCTTCGACAGGTTGAGCCTAAGCTCAAAGGGGCCCACGAAGAGGCTCGTAATACCAGAGAAGGCTATCCCATCTCCTGCTGCAGGTGAAGCCGTCCAAACTGCTTCCCCTACTCGAAAGTCGGCCTTCGATAGATTGACTATTCCTTCCCAACGGATGTCAGTCTTTGACAGGCTGGCGCCAATAACAGCCTCTCCTCAAAACAGGGGGCAAGACGAAGCTACTCTGACAATAAAGGTGATCCCAGCCGCTCGACATGCTCGACGTCGCCACTGGCGCAGAGTGAGAAAAGCTGGGAGCAGTTCCCCTTCTTGACTTACCCCACCTGCTCCAACGATGGAAGTTGACGCTGTTGTTCCAACTGGGAACAGCTTTGAACCACTTAACAGGGTATGCAGGAATTCACCAACTGCTGTATTGAAAAGATCTCCTCCACATGTGGAGAATGTTACAAAGTCAAAGCCGGAGCAGCCCCCTCAGCGGCTGTCTTCCAAAATCCACAAGGTCTGACGGAGAGTTCAGGATTCTGTGATTGACAAGGACTATTCCCGCCAACAGAAGAAGATGAAGACTCAACAAGAAGAGGACCATCCCTCTGCTATGCCACGCAAAGTATCGTTTTCTCAGGTGCCTACTGCAATAGCCCTCTACTTCAATCATCCATAAAAAGAGGAGGGCGGGGAAGATCCCTATTACTGCGACGAATCTCAAGAGCACTGAACCTAGACGCTCCAAGTCTAGGGGCATGGTGGTGCAGACTGTTTATATGGCTTCCGGGAAGGAGGAGAGCGGGGAAGATCCTTAAGCCTGGGACGAATCTCAAGGGCACTGAACCCAGACGCTCCAAGTCTGGGGGCATGGTGGTGCATACTGTTTATATGGCTTCCGGAAAGGAGGAGAGTCGTGCCTCTGGGGGTCATCGACCACTCACCCGATCGGTAACAAAAGCTCAGGAGCAACAACAGAAGCTCCAGGAGATGTTAACGAAGATGGCTGCACTCACGGGACATAAGGAAAGCCCCGAAGCATCGTCGGATCAGCGCCAGGAACAGGAAACCGATGCTGAGTTCTTCCGGAGGACGCTCGAGATGAGAGACATAGAGGCCGCGGAACAAGCGGCCAACATAAAACGAATGACGCTTTTATTCTAAGATATAGCCGGGATGATGATACAGCCGGATTCTCCAGCTGAAGACCCCACGATTATCCTTGAAGACGGCAGAGGGGAGACATCGAACCCTCTTCCGGCTCTATCAGCAGCCAAAGAAGAGACGATCTCCAAAGCCGCCCTGGATGACTATATCGCTCAACAGATACGAACTCATCAGGCGAGTGAAGCGGCTGGCCAAATCATCAAGACTGGACGACCCTATCCAGGTTGGTACGACCAAATAAAGTACCCGCCGGGGTATACGATCCCTAAATTCCATGTATATAAGGGGACGGGGAATCCACACCAGCACGTTGCTCAATTCAGGGCCTTGTGCGGTAATACTGGGGGTGACGACAAACTGTTGCTTCGCCAGTTTGTTGGTATCTTGTCGGAGACGGCGTTTTAATGGTACTCTGCTCCCGAACGACTCCGTTAAGACATTTGCAGAAATGGAGCTACTGTTTACATAGAGATTCGCAAGCGCACTCCGATCACCGCACTAATTAACGCTAGGGTAAAGTCAGGAGAAACATGGGTTCAGTACGCGATACGGTGGCGGAATCTATGGTCGAAGTGCGAACATCGCATAGAGGAAGCTCTTGCAGTGGGCATGTTTGTGGGAACTCTTGATCCGCAGGCGATCATATCCCAGTTCATGATGTTTTTCAAGCCGACTACCTTCCAGGCGTTGATTGACAAGCTGGCTCAAATGGACCAGATGGGCCATAGACCATCCTCCTCAAAGACGGATCCTCGGAATGAGAAGGGGAAAGGGAAAGCAACCTTCGTCACCAACGCTCAACAACAACCGAGTGGCCCGAGACTGGTTGTTCGCCAAAGCAACAAGCGGCAATCTCTCGATGAGAAGTTGAGACGTCCTTACTCGTTTCCCCGGTATAAAACAAGGAGACTTTTCGAACTAGCAATGCGCAACGGGCTCATCACTCTAACGGAACCGAGACAGCCACTACAACCGAACGATGTCAACGATTCCAATTACTGCCCCTACCATCGAGTATTGGGCCATCCGATCGAAGACTGCTACGTCTTCAAAAATTGGGTTGAAGACCAGTATCAACAGGGAAAGTTCATGCTGTCCGAAAACTGGAAGGTAAATCCGCCACAACAACACACCCCTAAAAGGGTGGACACGCCGGGGCATTGTTAGTGTATATGCCCTAGAGGCCATTACTGTATCATACTAGTTTGTATATTACTTGATGGAAGCTTGGGATATTCACAGTTGTATAGACAATCTTGCTCAAAATGGTAGTATGCTACTTGGTTTGTTTTTACTTTAATGTGTGCATGTGTTTCTTTTAGCATATCGCCTATACACATTAGTGGAGCCCTTAGGATATTTGTTTGATTACCAGCGTTGTGATGGCAGTCATACTAGTGGGGGCTGAGTAATCTACAAGCACATCCTTATACAGGTCCCTAGTCGTAGGATTATCGAGACGGGGCATCGATACTCCGGAGTAGACTAGCGTATGCGCTTCTCATCCCAGCAGGGGAGACGGTCTGTCCCACAGCCGTCAGTACGTCGTACCTGAGATAGTATGCGGGTGCTCGTGAGGTCACGGGTACACTGGACAGGACTCGTCGGGAACTGTTGGTTGGTATTATACCTATCGTCAGTTATCAGTTCCCAGGTAACATGAGTACAGCTTAGTCCGCTGACTTGACACTGTCACTTCGTCTCGAGTGTGTTCCCACTGTTCTTAGATTGCTACCCTACCATGGCTCAAATGAGTCGTGCAAACAGGTAGCAGTTGGGTGCAGTCCCGAAGCACTTAGAGGCAGTGACGGTTAGACAGGATTCGTCTCTCCCGGTATTGGGGGTTGATATCGCGCCGTGTCAAGGAGAGCCATTACACATAGTCGTCCCTGTCCAGGGCAAGCGAGATATACCGGTAGCGTTTCCAGTGTTATCTCAGGGTGTTTTGGGCTACACTCTGACACGACTTGTACCGCTATTAGGGTTTTGTAGGAAGACACGGGAAAACGAGTCACTGACTCGGTCAACGCGCCGCGGAACCGCGGCGAGAGCAAGCTTCTTGCCGCGGATCCGCGGCCGAGTTGACTCGGCCGTGAATCGTTTTTGCTGCAGTATTCTCAGTGTGCTGTTTTGGGTTTTTAAGAATATTTTGTTTCTGTCCAGATTTTCCAGAGAACAAAGTTGTGTTTGGGGTAGTTACAAATCCGTATTTTTGATCGAAGTTCTGTAGAGTTTAGCTAATGGGTTATATCTGTGATGTGATATATGTATTGAACGTCTGCTAATCGCTATACGTCGATTAGTGGGGGTTATACATATCTGTGATCTGTAATGTTGATGGTTTGTGTATATGAACTCGTTGGATTGTCGCGGATGAATAGCCGGGGGGTTATGAGATGAGAGTTTTCTTTACTTTTCATTTGATGTAATATGTAATTGATGTAATATTATTTGTATGTCCGCACATCCGGGATGAGGTTGTAGCCGCCATTGTATATTATTTCTTTTACTATTTTTGCTCCTAGGATAGACCCAAGGTGGGGTGCACAAACTACCGGGTATCTCGAAGTGCCGAGTGGCCTACTCACGTTGCTGAGAGAGGTTGCTTCACTTCGGGTATTTGGCGGGTAGTTTGCCGCACCCGTAGGGGTCTAGGGTGGGGTCTTGGCTATTCATCGCGACTGTGTAATCCGCTTTTTGTTGAAGGCTCGAACGAAACGTGGATTCTTAGTATATCCAATGTGTTCATCTGTGATCTGGAATGGCTATCATTGCATCTGACGAATGTATATATCTATATATGATATCTAGTAGGCATTGCTTATGTTTTTCATCCGCGCTAGTCCAGCCCCCGCTCTGTCGTTAGTTAAGTAACCTAACGGGTGATGACGGGGCCCCGTGGCGAATGTGGATGGCATAAGCGTACGTCATATTTTCATTGTTTTCTGCAATGGTAGGATTAAATGATGGGACACATTAAATTAATGCAAGAAAATAAACCAAAGTTAAAGTCGTTGGAACAATTTCAAAACCACTCGGTTTCTTTTCAAAAACCAACTTTTAAACGCGGAGCTTGAACCACTCCTTTTAAAAGCTATCACGTTTCTTCGATTATATCAAGTTCACTACATTCACGGTTTTGCCAAAACCATTCGTAGCCCTCCGTCATTTCATATGAATATTCAATAGTATTCAAGCTATGTTTGTTGACCTTCGTCAAGGCATAGTGATTGGTAGTTGTTGGGTGTTCATATGTAGCATACATAGATGCGTTGGTTTGGGACGGTCGTATTACCTTGTTGACCTTCGTCAAGGGTATATACGGGTGGGTTCAAATTAACCTGGACAATGACGGGTAGAACTTGACATGTGACTTATGATTTGTTGACCTTCGTCAAGGTCATAAGAGCATGGGGCAAAAAATCCACATCGGGAGTTTCTAAAGAAACCGAAACTTGCTAGTGCTGCATACCATTTAGAGTGTGATGATTCTGGTAGGATTCCTTCAGTTTTATCACACGATGATATTTGGATCCCGATCCTACTGTGAGTATATGCTACTCCTCGGGAATTTTCTCACTTAACGATCAATGCTATAAACCAAGTAGGTGCCTAGAAAGATGCTAGCGGGGCTACGCCTACAGGGAAAAGAGGTTATTTAATTAAGGAACTTAGCGAAAGCGTTGGAAAATCACCCTCGAAATATCAACACTGGCCTGGCTGAACGGTTAATCAAGTATTATACGGTGAAATTGGTCCTGACTAATTCATCCTTTTTGGTTTGAGGAAGGATTCGAGAAACAGTGGGAGCCAACCTGTTTAGATAAATTAAAAACCAATCTAAACTTGCAAGAGCATCATGCTGAGTGTTTTCTTCTCTCTCTCTTAATTGCAGCGACCCAATGACCATACATAGGTTACATCTAGATAATAAAATGACTGAATCTGACTTTTATGACTGGCAGAGGCCTGTCCAGATGTCCATTGCCCATGACAAGCTGGGACACCTCTTAACTAATCAAACCCCTGCCGTCTCAGGACCAGTTTCCCCTGTCACGGATATTGATATCCGTAAGACATCGGAAAAAGACTGTGCGATAGCCAAGTGGCTCGTGTTGGCCTCAGTTGATGGTGCATACTAAAGACAGCACGAGAAGATGGACTTAGTTTCTATCTTCCTCCATAACAAAGTTTTATATGGAGAGCAATCTCGTATCGCAAGATATGAGACCTCGAACGAATTGCTTCAAGCGGGGTTGGCTTTCGGGTCATCTGTAGGGGGCAACGTCCTTACAGAGGCCAGTTTTTTTGATGAGCTCACGGACCTGAAGACCACGTTGAAGAATGGGTCAAATACTGACTTGATTCTACAGTCTCTGCCCTCTACTTATACCCTGAAAGAAACCAGGGAAGTAGAAGGAAAGGGAAGGGCAAAAGTTTCGAGGCTGGATGTAGTAAAGGAGGGACGTTCCTATTGTTACGGGAATGAACATTGGCAGAGGGATTGCAGGGCTAGCAAAGAAAGTGGCCAGGATTCGAAGCATGTTGTGGCTTCGGCTTCTGGTGTGTTTGTAGTAGAAAACTGTATGTCAGTTAACCCTACTTTCTGGGTATTGGATACCGGATCAAGATCTCACATCTGTAATTCATTACAGGCTCTGAGAAACCGTAGGGTTATTAGGATAGATGATATGACTCTCAGGGTTGCCAACGGAATGAGCATGGACGCTGAATCTGTAGGGGAATATCATCTTGGACTGACAACTGGGCAGATATTGATGCTGCGTAACTGTTTGTATGTACCTAGTGCGACTTGTAATATCATATCTGTATCCTTACTTTCTAAGGAAGGATATGATTTTACTTTTGTAAGCGATGTGGTCCACATCCACTTAAATCAAGTTCTGATTGGGTCAGGTATATTAGAAAACGGAATATACGTATTGAATCAAGCTCAGATTTTCAGTGTCCAGAACACACTTAAAAGAAAGTATCCGGAAATAAATCAGGCTTTCTTATGGCATTGTAGACTGGGTCACATTAATGAGACACGGTTAACAAAGTTATATAAAGAAGGATATTTGAATCCGTTCGAGTATCAGTCTTATGCTACCTGTGAATCTTGTCTCATGGGAAAGATGATAAAGACTCCGTTCACTGGACACGGAGTAAGAGCGAGCGAGCTCTTGGGACTCATACACAGTGACGTGTATGGTCCAATGTCTACACATGCGCGAAGTGGTTATTCATACTTTATTACTTTTACAGATGATTTCTTTAGGTATGGACACGTCTTCCTGATGAAGCATAAATCCGAGGCCTTTGAGAAATTTCGGGAATACAGGAATGAAGTTGAAAAACAAACAGGCAAAAGTATCAAGACATTGAGATCTGATTGAGGTGGTGAATACTTGAGTGCCGAGTTTTTGGGCTACTTAAAAGAGAATGGAATTCTCTCTCAGCTCACTCCTCCATACACACCACAACACAACGGTGTATCTGAAAGGCAGAATCGAACCCTATTGGATATGGTTCGTTCCATGATGAGTAAGGCTGAGTTACCGCGATCTTTCTGGGGTTATGTACTAGAAACAACTGCATATCTTTTGAATAAGGCTCCAACTAAGATTGTGCCTACCACCCCATATCAAATGTGGAGTGGGAAGAAACCCTATCTTAAGTATCTTAAGACATGGGAATGTCCAGCTTTTGTAAAGAAGCATCATGCGGACAAGCTCAAGGCACGCTCAGTACTGTGTAAGTTTGTGGGATACCCTGAGAACTCCAGAGGGTGTCTTTTCTATTCCGCAGAGGAACAAAAGGTTTTTGTTTCTCAGCATGCCCACTTCTTGGAAACTGAATTTTTAGAAAGTCAGATAAGTGGGAGCGCAATAGAACTGGAAGAAATTCCAGAACCACATGCTATTACTGAAAGTTCGGAAGAACCAGAAGTTTCAAGAGAACCGGACATCCCAGCGCCACTCCGCAGGAGTAGTAGGCAGTCTCATCCGCCCGAGAGATACTACGGTTTTCTCATAGACGGGGATAGAGAGGATTGCACTATTGATTATGATGAGCCTACTAGCTTCCAGCAAGCCATTCAGACCGGTGACTCAGTAAAATGGCTGGATGCAATGCGGACCGAGATGGAGTCCATGTACACCAACAAAGTTTGGACTTTGGACTTTGCTCCAGAAGGGGTAAAACCCGTAGGCTGCAAATGGATCTTCAGAAAGAAGATTGGTGTAGATGGGCAGGTTGAAACCTATAAAGCTAGACTTGTTGCAAAGGGTTTTCGTTAAAGACCTGGTTTGGACTATGACGAGACCTTTTCTCCAGTGGCTATGCTCAAATCCATTCGGATCCTTCTTGCCATTGCTGCCTTCCACGATTATGAGATCTGGCAGATGGACGTAAAGACGGCCTTCCTAAATGGATATTTGGAAGAGTGCGTCTATATGAATCAGCCGGAGGGATTCATTCAGAGTGGGAGCAGCGGTAAAGTGTGCAAGTTGCTTAAGTCCATCTATGGACTGAAGCAGGCATCGCGGAGTTGGAACATCTACTTTGATGATACTGTCAAAGAATTCGAATTTATCAAAAATCCAGATGAACTATGCATTTACAGTTAGATTGTAGGGAGAACTGTGGTATTCCTCGTCTTGTACGTGGATGACATCCTCCTAATAGGAAATGATATTTCTATGCTACAGTCAGTCAAAGGATTCTTGTCACAGAGGTTCTCCATGAAGGACCTGGGCGATGCCAACTACATTCTGGGGATCCAGATCTATCGTGATAAATCTAAGAGGATGTTGGGACTTTCACAGTCCAGGTACATCGACACCATACTGAAATGATTCAGTATGGAAGATTCCAAGCGCGGTAATCTACCGGCTTGTCACGGAATCACCCTCTCCAAAGAGATGTCTCCCAAGACTGATTTGGAAAGGGCTCGCATGTCATCTATACCCTACGCATCTGCGGTAGGCTCTATAATATATGCGATGTTGTGTACCAGACCAGATGTGGCATACGCATTAAGCGTTGTAAGCCAGTATCAGTCGGACCCATGAGAGAAACACTGGATAGCAGTAAAGAACATTCTCAAGTACCTGAGAAGGACTAAGGAGATGTTCTTGGTGTATGGTGGAAAAGACCTCCAGATCGAGGCCTTTGCTGACTCCAGCTTCCAGAGTGACAAGGATGACTCCAAGTCCATGTCGGGTTATGTCTTTACCCTCAATGGAGGGACGGTTTGCTGGAAGAGTTCCAAGCAGGAAACCGTTGCTGACTCAACTATGGAAGCGGAGTACATAGCTGCTTGCGATGCCGCAAAGGAAGCTGTCTGGATGAAGAAGTTCCTCACGGAGCTTCAAGTGGTTCCTACCATTGTTGATCCAATACCGCTATATTGTGACAACAACGGCGCTATAGCTTTAGCGAACGAACCCAGGTCCCTTCAGAAGTCCAGGCACATTTTGAGGCGGTACCACCTGATCAGGGAGATCGCAGATCGCCGGGAGATCGAGGTGAAGAGAGTAAATTCGAAGAATAACACTGCAGATCCATTCACGAAGGCCATACCCCAGACTCAGTTCGAGCGGCTGATCGAGATGATAGGTCTTCGATACGCCAGTACATGACCTTAGTGCAAGTGGGAAATTGTTAGTGTATATGCCCCAGAGGCCATTACTGTATCATACTAGTTTGTATATTACTTGATGGAAGCTTGGGATATTCATAGTTGTATAGAAAATCTTGCTCAAAATGGTAGTATGCTACTTGGTTTGTTTCTATTTTAATGTGTGCATGTGTTTCTTTTAGCATATCGCCTATACACATTAGTGGAGCCCTTAGGATCTTTGCTTGATTACCAGCGTTGTGATGGCAGTCACACTGGTGGGGGCTGGGTAATCTACAAGCACATCCTTATACAGATCCCTAGTCGTAGGATTATCGAGATGGGGCATCGATACTCCGGAGTAGACTAGCGTATGCGCTTCTCATCCCAGCAGGGGAGACGGTCTGTCCCACAGCCGTCAGTACGTCGTACCTGAGATAGTATGCGGGTGCTCATGAGGTCACGGGTACACTGGACAGGACTCGTCGGGAACTGTTGGTTGGTATTATACCTATCGTCAGTTATCAGTTCCCAGGTAACATGAGTACAGCTTAGTCCGCTGACTTGACACTGTCACTTCGCCTCGAGTGTGTTCCCACTGTTCTTAGATTGCTACCCTACCATGGCTCAAATGAGTCGTGCAAACAGGTAGCAGTTGGGTGCAGTCCCGAAGCACTTGGAAGCAGTGACGGTTAGACAGGATTCGTCTCTCCCGGTATTGGGGGTTGATATCGCGCTGTGTCAAGGAGAGCCATTACACATAGTCGTCCCTGGGCAGGGCAAACGAGATATACCGGTAGCGTTTTCAGTGTTATCTCAGGGTGTGTTGGGATACACTCCGACACGACTTGTACAGCTATTAGGGGACTGACGTTTACCGCCCCTAGGCCCGACATGCGATATTCTCAGACGAACAGATCAGACTGTACGGAGATTGTCACATTCAGGCTCAGTAGGAGTTCGGATGGGTTCACTTCATCAGTTTTCTTATCGGCATCTACCTGGGGACCGTTACGTACAGCTAGTACCTCTTGCGGCCTGTGGTTAATCCCACTACCAGTGTAGTGTAGAGTCTTTATAGTCCCACACAGAGAGCTATTCGCCTTTGGGCAAAACAGAGTAGAGGTCGCATGGTTTTGCGACAGGGTTCGTTCACATCCGCGCACTTGTGCACGTTTGGTGTCCGGGCAGTTATTACTAGCGGGCTTTGGTTTAAGCCAGATCCTAGTATATATTTTGGGATTGGTTTTATCTCTTTGTATTCGTGTTCCTCGGAATACGGATGCAGGTGTGTATGCACAGTTGACAGAGGCAGAGGCAGAGGATTCTCATTAGGGTTGTTGACTGTTGACTTTTTCTAAACCCTAATGAGAATAAGAATTATGATTAATAATATTAATTAAGTATTATTGTGCCATGGTTGAGTTGAAAGTTTTACTTTTGTTGACTTGTTGACTTTGTTGACCGGTTGACTAATTTAGACTTGTTGACCATCATCATTTCATTGCTATGACTTTTGTTTACTTGTTGTTCTTTACAAAATGCATTAAACGCATGAAATGATAATGGCCATTGAAACTAACCATCAAATTACTTAATTATTATTATTATCATGATTATTTTCTCTTTTATGAGCATGGTTGCAAACAATTGAGCTCATTCTATCATTTTCATTCTCTCTCATCCAAGCTCTCCCTCTTCCTCTCTCTCAAGGCTCTCATGTCTCATGAGTTGAAAAACATGAGCCATTGAGATAAAACCCTAAAAACACTTCTCTACTCACTCTAGAGTACAAGGTCTAGCAAGCCAAGCACTTTAGTTTCCTCTCGGTTGAGGTAGGAGCTCAAGGTAGAAGCTTTCGGGTGGATCCTTCTTTGACAACAAGGAGACGACGAGGTGGAGCCGATCCAACCATTCCAAGGAGCAAGGAGAGAAGGAGTTCAAGACCTAGGTATAACCCCTAACATAGTAGTTAAACTTGTAGTTAGTTTGCTAGGTGTTTGTTTAGCAAAGATCCTATTTTCTAGTCCATGTTACCTTCACCGTAAAAATCGTTTTTTACCATTTCCGCATCCCCGTAAGAACCGGGACGGGTAACGTGGACTTACAGTGGTATCAGAGCCTAGCTAAACAACAACTAGCAAGTTAGCAAAGTATTTAGAATTTCGATCGGAGAAAAAAAATCACAAAACAAGTCTAAGAACTGAACTTTCTGCCGATTTTTAAACTGTTCAAAAATTGATTCCACATACACTAAAAATCGGCTCAGGGTTTTGTAGGAAGACACAGGAAAAACGAGTCACTGACTCGGTCAACACGCCGCGGAACCGCGGTGAGAACAAGCTTCTTGCCGCGGATCCGCGGCCGAGTTGACTCGGCCGTGAATCGTTTTTGCTGCAGTATTCTCAGTGTGTTGTTTTGGGATTTTTAGAATATTTTGTTTCTGCCCAGATTTTCCAGAGAACAAAGTTGTGTTTGGGGTAGTTACAAATCCGTATTTTTGATCGAAGTTCTGTAGAGTTTAGCTAATGGGTTATATCTGTGATGTGATATATGTATTGAACGTCTGCTAATCGCTATACGTCGATTAGTGGGGGTTATACATATCTGTGATCTGTAATGTTGATGGTTTGTGTATATGAACTCGTTGGATTGTCGCGGATGAATAGCCGGGGGGGTTGTGAGATGAGAGTTTTCTTTACTTTTCATTTGATGTAATATTATTTGTATGGTCGCACATCCGGGATGAGGTTGTAGCCGCCATTGTATATTATTTCTTTTACTATTTTTGCTCCTAGGATAGACCCAAGGTGGGGTGCACAAACTACCGAGTACCTCGAAGTGCCGAGTGGCCAACTCACGTTGTTGAGGGAGGTTGCTTCACTTCAGGTATTTGGTGGGTAGTTTGCCGCACCGGTAGGGGTCTAGGGTGGGGTCTTGGCTATTCATCACGACCGTGTAATCCGCTTTTCGTTGCAGGCTCGAACGAAACGCGGATTCCTAGTATATCCAATGTGTTCATCTATGATCTGGAATGGCTATCATTGCATCTGACGAATGTGTATATCTATATATGATATCTAGTAGGCGCCGCTTATGTTTTTCATCCGCGCTAGTCCAGCCCCCGCTCTATCGTTAGTTAAGTAACCTAACGGGTGATGACCGGGCCCCGTGGCGAATGCGGATGGCATAAACGTACGTCATATTTTCGTTGTTTTCTGCAATGGTAGGATTAAATGATGGGACGCATTAAATTAATGCAAGAAAATAAACCAAAGTTAAAGTCGTTGGAACAATTTCAAAACCACTCGGTTTCTTTTCAAAAACCAACTTTTAAACGCGGAGCTTGAACTACTCCTTTTAAAAGCTATCACGTTCCTTCGATTATATCAAGTTCACTACGTTCACGGTTTCGCCAAAACCATTCGTAGCCCTCCGTCATTTCATATGAATATTCAATAGTATTCAAGCTATGTTTGTTGACCTTCGTCAAGGCATAATGATTGGTAGCTGTTGGGTGTTCATATGTAGCATACATAAATGCATTGGTTTGGGACGGTCGTATTACCTTGTTGACCTTCGTCAAGCGTATATACGTGTGGGTTCAAATTAACTTGGACAATAACGGGTAGAATTTGACATGTGTCTTATGATTTGTTGACCTTCGTCAAGGTCATAAGAGCGTGGAGCAAAAAATCCACATCGGGAGTTTCTAAAGAAACTGAAACTTGCTAGTGCTGTATACCATTTGGAGTGTGATGATTCTGGTAGGATTCTTTCAGTTTTATCACACGATGATATTTGGATCCCGATCCTACTGTGAGTATATGCTACTCCTCGGGTACTTTCTCACTTAACGATCAATGCTATAAACCAAGTAGGTGCCTAGAAAGGTGTTAGCGGGGCTACGCCCACAGGGAAAAGAGGTTATTTAATTAAGGAACTTTGCGAAAGCATTGGAAAACCTCCCTCGAAGTACCAACACTGGCCTGGCTGAACGGTTAAGCAAGTATTGTACGGTGAAATTGGTCCTGACTAATTCATCCTTTTTGGTTTGAGGAAGGATTCGAGAAACAGTGGGAGCCATCCTGTTTAGATAAACTAAAAACCAATCTAAACTTGCAAGAGTGTCATGCTGAGTGTTTTCTTCTCTCTCTCTTAATTGCAGCAACCCAATGACCACACATAGGTTACATCTAGATAATAAAATGACTGAATCTGACTGTTATGATGGGCAAAGGTCTGTCCAGATGTCCATTGCCCATGACAAGCTGGGACACCTCTTAACTAATCAAACCCCTGCCGTCTCAGGACCAGTTTCCCCTGTCACGGATATTGATATCCGTAAGACATCGGAAAAAGACTGTGGGATAGCCAAGTGCCTCGTGTTGGCCTCAGTTGATGGTGCATACCAGAGACAGCACAAGAAGATGGACTTAGTTTCTATCTTCCTCCATAACAAAGTTTTATATGGAGAGCAATCTCGTATCGCAAGATATGAGACCTCGAACGAATTGCTTCAAGAGAGGTTGGCTTTCGGGTCATCTGTAGGGGGCAACGTCCTTACAGAGGACAGCTGTTTTGATGAGCTCACGGACCTGAAGACCACGTTGAAGAATGGGTCAAATACTGACTTGATTCTACAGTCTCCGCCCTCTACTTATACCCTGAAGGAAAGCAGGGAAGTAGAAGGAAAGGGAAGGGCAAAAGTTTCGGGACTGGATTTAGTAAAGGAGGGACGTTCCTATTGTTACCGGAATGAACATTGGCAGAGGGATTGCAGGTCTAGCAAAGCCAGTAGCCAGGATTCGAAGCATATTGTGGCTTCGGCTTCGGGTGTGTTTGTAGTAGAAAACTGTATGTCAGTTAGCCCTACTTCCTGTGTATTGGATACCGAATCTCACATCTATAATTCATTACAGGCTCTGAGAAACCGTAGGGTTATTAGGATAGGTGATATGACTCTCAGGGTTGCTAACGGAATGAGCATGGACGCTGAATCCGTAGGGGAATATCATCTTGGACTGACAACTGGGCAGATATTGATGCTGCGTAACTGTTTGTATGTACCTAGTGCGACTTGTAATATCATATCTGTATCCTTTCTTTCTAAGGAAGGATATGATTTTACTTTTGTAAGCGATGTGGTCCACATCCACCTAAATCAAGTTCTGATTGGGTCAGGTACATTAGAAAACGGAATATACGTATTGAATCAAGCTCAGATTTTCAGTGTCCAGAACACACTTAAAAGAAAGTCTCCGGAAACAAATCAGGATTTCTTATGGCATTGTAGATTGGGTCACATTAATGAGACACGGTTAACAAAGTTACATAAAGAAGGATACTTGAATCCGTTCGAGTATCAGTCTTATGCTACTTGTGAATCTTGTCTCATGGGAAAGATGACAAAGACTCCGTTCACTGGACACGGAGTAAGAGCGAGCGAGCTCTTGGGACTCATACACAGTGACGTGTGTGGTCTAATGTCTACACATGCGCGAAGTGGTTATTCATAGTTCATTACTTTTACGGATGATTTCTCTAGGTATGGACATGTCTTCCTGATAAAGCATAAATCCGAGGCCTTTGAGAAATTTCGGGAATACAAGAATGAAGTTGAAAAACAAACAGGCAAAAGTATCAAGACACTGAGATCTGATCGAGGTGGTGAATACTTGAGTGCCGAGTTTTTGGGCTACTTAAAAGATAATGGAATTCTCTCTCAGCATACTACTCAAAATCCCTGGAGCCATCGGACGAATTGATTTACAGACCGCTGAGCGAAGCTCTTCAGAAAAGCAAAGCTGACAGAGAGCGGGAAACGGCTATATACGAAAGGGCCAAGCGTCGGCGTCAGTTAAAGAAGCTTCGATAATGAGAAGCCATAGAATACCCTAACCGGATTGAAGCATCCCAGTCGCCAGCAAAAGCAAGCTTAAAGCAAGGAAACGATTCGCTAGGGCCCTATCAATGGGAATGAAGTTGCCTTCTTTCAGAGGAAATACTCCTGGTGGTATAAATCTTGATGATGCAGACGTACATCCTAACTTCTGCTTATACTACAGAGGATTGCATACCCTACCGAAGAGTGCATAGCCTTTAAAAACTGGTGGCAGGGATATGTTGCCCACCGACAACACGTCCAGCGTGTGAAGCGCAAGGCTCGTTGGGAACAGAGAAGCACGACAGATTAACGCAAAAGAACTGTCAGCAACTGTCACATGGTTGACACCAAGGGATTGCAAGTTCTCACCTTTGGAAGCGACTTTGATGAAGATATAGCCCTCAGCCCTCTCTTCAAGGAATCCACCTCCGACACAAAAGATACAAAGACTTGCGAGGACATCTAGCTGCGTAATCGTACGTTGCCCGGGAGAAATCCCGGACCTACGAACAACGGACCGAAACGTCCTTAAACTACTACAAACCGCAGCATCCTAGGGCTGATCGAAAAAAAACGGTATGTCCACAAGCAAAATGGGTATGGATGAAAACCCGAAAGGTCTCCGTAAGTAAAAACAACAAGGCTACCGGGGATATTTGTAAAAACCCGAAAGGGCGCAGACTCATAAAAAAAAGAGAAAAAAAATGGTACGTCCACAAGCAAAATAGGCACGGATGAAAACCTGAAAGGGTCCCATGAGTAAAAACAGCAGGGCTACCGGTGAGTTTGTGAAAACCCGAGAGGGCGCAGGCTCGTAAAAAAATTCATGCACACTTGCGAGGTCCTCTCGACCTTGTAAGGAGAAAACACCTGCGTGAGATCCTTACGACTCACAAGGAAGCAACACACTTAGAGATCCCCACGATTCCTAAGGAAAAATTACACTTACGAGATCCTCACGAGTCGTAAGGAGAAGCCTCTTATGAGACCCTCAAAGCTCACAAGATTCGAAAGCCTTAAGCTACATGGATCAGAACCTGTTCTTAAGCCATCACATTTCCTAGACTTCCCTACAAGCGGTTTAATACTGACCCCTGTATACAATCCATGGGCGCAAATAATCATTTCCTCACCGAATACAACCAATGACGAGGAATGCCCTCATTTGGTGAACAAACACTTGTAAGTCCTCTCGACTTATAAGGAGAAAAACACTCTTGTAAGATCCTTACGACTTATAAGAGAACACACACTTAGGAATCCTCACGATTCTTAAGGAGAAATGACACCTACGAGATCCTCACGACTCGTAGGGAGAAACACATTTATGAGACCCTTACGGCTCATGAAGTTAAAAGCCTTAGTCGACAGGATCCTAACCCTGTTTGCTAAGCTACCTTTGTTCGAATTGACAGAGGCAAATGATGATTCGCTCCTGGAAATATCCCAGTTGTAGCGATACTGATACCTAAATCGGTATCAAATTCCAAGTCCTTTCATGGCAAAATGATGATTCACTCCTGGCAATATTCCAGTCGCAACGATGCTGATGCTAAGATTGGTATCAAATCTTGAGTTCTATACTTTGAAAAAAAATGCATATAAAATAGCCGAAATGATGGGGCAACTTGCAACAAAATCAGCAAGTAAAATATATTCATACAAAAATAGCCGAAATGATTGGGCGATTCGCAATAAAAGCAGCGAGTAAAAAGAAAAAAAATAGCCGAAATGATTGGGCACCGCGAAAAATAGCCGAAATGATTGGGCAATCGCAACTTTCGCGATACAAAAACCGAAATGATAGAGTATCGCGGAAAGAAAATAAAAAAATGAAATGAAACATTTTGCCCTACAGGTGATTCCATACTAACCCATGTATACAATCCATGAGCATAAACAACAAGGGGACCACATTTCCCTACCAGACCTTGTCAAAGAGAGAGTCAGATCTCGACGGCTACATCTGCATCCCAGAAGAACAACAACGGCGTTCCTCCTCATTCCAGCAGGATTCGGACGCGACGTCAACAAAGCGGAGCCACGGCAAAATCCCTAGTTCCAAGACTCTACGGTCCACAGACAACTTAGAGTCAACCAATGACCTCCCCGCTAGATCAACGCTCCATCTCGAAAACAAGTCAACCAATGACCTCCCTGCCGGATCAACGCTCTGTCTCGGAAACAAGTCAACCAAACCTAGGGAAATCAGTGTCCTTGGCAAAAAATATCGATTCAGGGAAATCGGCGTCCTTGACGAGAGCATCTTGATTCACGTCGACCCGCAAGGAAATCAGTGTCTTTGCAGGAATACCTCAATTCGTCTCGACCTCCAGAGAAATCAGTGTCCTTGGCAAAACCTCGATTCAGGGAAATCAACGTCCTTGACGAGAGCATCTCGATTCGCGTCGACCCGCAAGGAAATCAGTTTTTTTGCAGGAATCTCTCGATTCGTCTCAACTCCAAGGAAATCAGTGTCCTTGGCAAAAACCTCGAATCAGGGAAATCAGTGTCCTTGATGAGAGCATCTCGATTCGTGTCGACCCGCAAGGAAATCGGTGTCTTTGCAGGAATCTCTTGATTCGTCTCAACTCCAAGGAAATCAATATCCTTGGCAAAAACCTCGATTCAGGGACATCAGCGTCCTTGACGAGAACATCTCGATTCGCGTCGACCCGCAAGGAAATCAGTGTCTTTGCAGGAATCTCTCGATTCGTCTCAACTCCGAGGAAATCAGTGTCTTTGGCAAAACCTCGATTCAGAGAAATCAGCATCCTTGATGAGAGTATTTCGATTCGTGTCGACCCGGAAGGAAATCAGTGTCTTTGCAGGAATCTATCGATTTGCCTCAACTCCAAGGAAATCAGTGTCCTTGGCAAAACCTCGATTCAGGGAAATCAGCGTCCTTGACGAGAGTATTTCGATTCGTGTCGACCTGCAAGGAAATCAGTGTCTTTGTATGAATCTCTCGATTCGTTTCATCCCCAAGTAAATTAATGTCCTTGGCAAAAACCTTGATTCAGGGAAATCAACGTCCTTGACGAGAGCATCTCGATTTCCGTTGACCCGCAAGGAAATCAGTGTCTTTGCAGGAATCTCTTGATTCGTCTCAACTCCGAGGAAATCTGTGTCCTTGGTAAAAACCTCGATTCAGGGACATCAACGTCCTTGACGAAAGCATCTCGATTCGTGTCGACCCGCAAGGAAATCAGTGTCTTTGAAGGAATCTCTCTATTCGTCTCAACTCCGAGGAAATCGGTGTCCTTGGCAAAAACCTCGATTTAAGGAAATCAACATACTTAACAAGAGCATCTCGATTCGCGTCAACCCGCAGAGAAATCAGTGTCTCTGCAGGAATATACGACGTCAACAAAACGGAGCCATGGCAGAGTCCCAAGTTCCAAGTCTCGACGACAACATCTACAGCCTAGAGATCAACAACAAAGTTCTTCCTCCAGCAGGATGCAGACGTGACATCAACAAATGGAGCCACGACAAAGTCCCCTAGTTCCAAATCTCAACGGTTCACAGACAACCTAGAGACAATCTCGACATTCGACGCAATATTGCAGGCACAATGTCAACCAACGAAGCTAAGGAAAATCCCCCGCTTCAGGGTCTGGACGGTAACTCAAATGAGACCTGAAAAAACTATCGGAGATCATCCCACACCAGCGCGGAGTGATCATGACTCATCGGGGCTCCCAAACTGAGCCTAAACTCAAGTAAAAAGTGACATGGAATACCCCAACGCTTGCTCTTTCAACGGTAATATTACCTGGAAGATTGCTTGAAGACGTCTTGTCCAGCTCCCGAAGGGATCAGAGACACGACAGTCGCGGGGCTACCCGAACAACAAGATTGCATATCGGAGAATATATCGGCCAACGCGACGGTGCGGCGGGTAAAGAAAAAAACCCAGTATCACAGACCCTAACGGACTTCTATTAGCAGGAGTTAACTATGACGTTAGGAAACCCTTGCGAGAACTTCTCAATTCGTCTCGACTCGTGAGGAAATTAGTGTCCTTGCGAGAACTTCTCGATTCGTCTCTACATGTAGGGCAAAGCTTTAGGCAATGGGGATAAGGACCTGTTTCCTAAGCACTGGGGCCCTGCAAGTCGGTCCAAGATGGACTCTTGTATACTATTCACGGGCCACACTCTCCAAAGTCGAATCTCGACAAGGAGGGAAACAATCACTTACGAGTCCTCTCGACTTGTAAGCGGGAAAAATTCACTTGTGAGATCCTTACGACTCTCAAGAGAAAACACACTTAGGAATCCTCACGATTCCTAAGGAGAAATTGGGAATCTCCTGGTAGCGACCATATCACGCCTTAATCAAGATAATAATACGGATTATTGACCGAACCCGCTTGTTATACTGAGCTGGGGAACGTTGGTCCCGCTCTAACTTATAATTATTATAAGACAGAGCAGGATATTGGGGAATACCAGATTTCCCGTACCGCCCAAACGAAGAGAGTGCATGTTGATGCATCATCTTCAGGTGTGTTCATTACAAAGAACTGTTTCTCAGTATCCTCTGCATCCTGGGTATATGATACCGGATCAGGATCCCAGATATGTAATCTGTTACATAGGGCTACAAAAGGGTAGAAAAACTGAGAACTGGTGATAAGTTTCATGAGGCAGAAAACGGGGCAAGTGTTGCACCCAAGTCTGTTGGTCACTGTCACCCTGTATTACAAATACATTGATTCTAAACGAATGTTATTAGATACCGAACCTAATATACAAAATCATATCAGTCTCTTTATTAGTAAAGAAATGATAAAATTTTGTATTGTTGGATTATGTTTTGAACATTTCCTATATCAAAAGTTGATCGGTTCAGGCACGTTATCTAAAAGCATTAATGTTCTAAATCAAACCACAGTTCTTAGTATACGGAACACACACAAGAGGAAGAGTTCAGAAATGAACGGATCCTTCTTGAGGTATTGTAGACTAGGTCATATCAATGCGACCCGACTAGCTAAGTTACATTTAGATGCATATTTAAATCAGTTTGAATTTACATCTTGTGAAACTTGCCAGTCATGTCACAGAGATAAGATGACCATAACTCTGTTTACTGGAAACAGAGAAAGAGTTAGTGAACTCTTGGGATTGATACATGTTGATGTATGTAAGGTCCCCTGTCTACACATGCCAGGACTGGTTCTTTATACTTCATTACGTTCTCTGATGATCTCTCAAGATTCAGACATATGTTCCTGTTGAAACACAAGTCCGAACCTTTTGAGATATTCACAGAATATAAGTTAGAAGTAGAGAACCAAAATACGGGTATAAGTATTATGTCTTTTGATGTGATCGAGGAGGAGAATACTTGTGCAAGGAATTCCTGGACTATTCTAATGGAGAATGAGATTCTCTCTCAGCATTACTCCTCCGTATACACCATAGCACGATGGTATATCGGGGCGGAGCAATTACACCCTATATGATAAGGTGTGCTCTATGATGAGTACTACTGAGTTACCTATTTCCTTTTGGGAGTTATGCACTTGAGAAGCTGCATACCTATTGAATTAGGTTCAAATCAAATCAGTTGCCTACCACTTCATATATGATATGGAATGGGAAGAGCCCATATCTTAAATTGGTTAAGATTTGGGGTTGTCCGGCCTATGTCTAAAAGCAAAATCCGGACAAGATCGAGGCAAGGTCAGTTATATAGAACTGGAAGTGTTTCAGCTATACAAACTACAGCAGATGATTTGGTAGAACCGAAGGATTCAGTAGATTCCAACGAACCTCAGCCTCTCCGCCGATCTAGTAGGGTTCCTCACCCACCTGAGAGATACTTCGGTTTCTCTATGACAGTGGGAGCGAGGATTGCATCATGAGATGATGACCCAACTAGTTTCGAGCTGGCCATCAGGAGTGGGACTCTGTAAGAATGGCTGGATGCTTAGCGATCTGAGAGGGAATCCTTATACACCAATAAAGTATGGACTTTAGTTGCTTTATCTGAAGGGTTAAATCCCCATCAGGAGCAAGTATATCTTGAGAAGATTACTTGGTGTGGATGGAAAAGTTGAGACTTTCAAAGCTAGACTTGTTAAAGGTTTTCGTCATCGACCAGGCGTGCGTGGATAATGATGAAACCTTTTTCCAATGCCTATGCTTAAGTCCATCCAGATCCTACTTGCCACGGCTACATACCATGACTACGATATCTGGCGGTTGGGTGCCATGGCTGCTTTCCTAAATGATATTTTAGAAGAGTGCGTCTATAAGAACACAGCCAGAGGGCTTCGTAAACAGTGGGAGCAGCGGAAACGCGTGCAAGATGTTTTATGTGATAAAGCAGGCATCGCGGAGTTGGAACATCTGTTTTGATGAGTTAGTCAAAGAGTTTGACATCATCAAAATGGTAGATGAACCTTGTATATACAAAAAGGTAGTGGGGAGTATGGTGGTGATCCTCATAGAGTACGTGGATGACATACTCTTGATAGGGAAGAAGTTTCCTATGCTACGCTCGGTCAATCTCCGCTTATCACAATGATTCTCCATATAGGATCAAAATGATTCCTCCTGAATCCTTATTTTGGATCTATGAGATAGATCTAATTGGATGTTAGGATACTCACTTATCGAAGTGAGATGGTATCAATTGATCCTGGGGAGAATCACTGGAAGTGTTCCAGGGTGATAAAGACAACTGAATGTCAGTCACAGGAATTGTCTTTACCCTCAGTAAAGGGACGGTATGTTGGAAGAGTTCCAAGTTAGATACCGTGGCATACTAGACGATAAAGGTTGGATACATCGCTACTTAAGATGCTACCAAAGAGACAGTCTGGATGTATATTTGTTCATGAGATGAACTTAGTTCCTCCCATTGTGTGACAATGGAGTTGTGGCTTACGCCAGGAACGTCCGTCCCATCAGTGATCCAGACATATTCTGAGGCAGTGTCACCTGATCATGCAGATAGTTGATCTCCAGGGTGATCGAGGTTAGGAGAGCAGACTCAGAGGATAACACGACGGATCCACTCACGAAGGCCTATTCCCAGAGAGAGACTTTATGGGATGGTTGAGTATGAGATACTACAACCACTGCTACAGATGGCCCTAGTGCAAGTGGGAGATTGTTAGTTATATGTATGCTCTAGAGGCCATTACTATACATAGGATGTATATTGTAGTGGATGCTTGGACATATATAGGGAGGACTTTCTTGCTCGACATGATAGTATGCTATCTGGTTGCTCTTTACCTTAACGTGTACACTGATTGTCTCTCTGTTACATGTTGGTAAAGCCCTTAGGATGTGTACTTGACTACCTGGACTATGATACGGATCATACTAGTGGGGACATGGTAGTCTATAAGTATATCCTTCAAGGTCCCTAGTCGTGGGTGTATCGAGACAGGGCATCGATATACCAGAGTAGACTAGCGTATACCTTCTCGACCCATACAGATGGGCGATGGATGATCCCATATCCATTGGTGTTTGACATCAGAGATGATATACGGGTGCTCAGTGGAGACTGGGTACACTGGACGGACTCGCCGAGAACTCCCAGATGGTATTATACCTTACGTCAGATGGCAGTTCTCTGGTGACACTGGTACAGAGTAGTCTGTTGACCCGAGATCGTCATAATGTCTTGTGTGGTTCCCACTGTGCTTTGATTTCCACCTTACCACGTCCAAGAGGGCGTGCAAAACGGTGGTTTTTGGGTACAACCCCGAGTCACATGGAGGCAATGAGCGATAGGAGGGGATTCGTCTCTCCCGGTATAGGGAGTTGATGTTGCACTGTGTTCGATTGGCTATAACCGGAAATCCCTGGCCAGGGTTGCTGAGATTTACTGGTAAGTGTTACCAGTAGTTTCTCGAATTGTTATAGACCTCATATCGACACGACTTATCGAGCTATTGGGGTCTGACGTTTACCACCCCTAGGCGAGATATGCGACATATCAGACGATCAGACCGGACTGTACGGTAAGTGTTACTGGTTGGCTTCACAGGAGTGTGAGCGGGCTTGCTCGTCGATCTTCTGATCGCTCAATACCCAGGTGGCCGTTATGTTTAGCAGACCGCTTGCGGCTTGTGGGTGTTTGATATGATCATCACCTGCTGCCGGCGTATTGACGAGTCTTTAGAGTCCTACACAGAGGTTTCCTGGCTCAAGCGAAATGAAATAGGAGCGCATATGAGATATGTGCGGGACCGAGAATAATGCGTATATGTGATACCGTATTCTATTCTCGCGATGAAAGTATCGATTGGTTGTATGCGATATAACCTAGTTATCGATTCAAGGATTGATTCGATAAGCCGATACATTGGATATTAGTCGGTTATATGAGATATGACCGGATCGTTAAATCAAGTGTTGATTTAATGATTTAATGCATAATTATATATTTGATATATTACTTTGTATTAACTAATATTGGTTCACTTTAAATGGATTTTCTCACTTGATGTGCACATTGTATATGTGACATACTTTAGTACACTAGTTTGTATCATGTTTGATGATACATGCTAACTTGAGTATGTGTAAAGATTAAACCATGGTTGTGTAATGGTTAGGGTTTTCATTTTATTTATTTATTTCTTTCTTTCTTTCTTTTTGGCAAAAGAAAAGAAAATGTTGGCTTTCTTTGCTTGAAGCTTCTTGAAGCTTCAAAGCATCTTTGACTAAGTGACCATTTTGTCTTCATGCTTAACCCTAACCCTTTTACTAACCTTAGTTTATTCTCTACACTTGACCATGGTTGCCATATGATAAGTATTCACATTATTTTCTTTTTTTTTTGAAAAGACTCATCATATTCTTCATCTTCTTCTTCTTCAACAAGAAGAAGCTTGCCTCCATCAATGGCAACTAGTGAAAAAGAGTGAGAAATCCAATTCTAAAGTGAACCCACTTCCTATTTCTTCATCCTCTACCTCTTGCCAAGTAGTATAGGGTGTTTTCTTCACAAGTTTCATGACTTGGTGAAGTTGGAGCTTGATCTAGTGATGCCTCGACGCAGATCATCTTCGGCATCGACGTCGACGACTTAGCCCGCCCATTTTTCCGATGAAGCCGATGCTAGAGTCTTGGATTCGATTTGGACAGCGGAGAGGACTTGATCACGGAGATATGGAGGTGGAGGACCGGATCTACAAAGGTTGTATTTCCGTTCACTTAGTTAAGTTGTTAACTAGTTTCACTTTTCGCCTAAAATTCTAGTTAACGATCCGTATTAGGGTTTCTCGGCACTTGTAAAATTTGAAATTGGCATGGTTGATACCTTGTGAGACCTCATTAGTGTGCATAGGAACCCTACAGATGATTCCTTTTATCTATTGATAGATTTAAAACTAGATAGATAATGATGAATGAGAATTAGGGTTCTTGGAAGAAACTAGTGTTTCCACACTATTGACTCTTGTCCTTTCATTGATCTCTATTCATGCCTAGCCCTTAACAAAACAATTGTTAATCTGATCTTAAATCGCGATCGAGACTAGCAATAAATTGGTAGCGCGCCCGATAAGGATGTTAACGATTCTTTTGCTAAAGTTTATAAACTTCATAAGACTTAAAAGAAGTTAAAGTATTTTCTCATCCATTATTCTACCCTAATCTTACGAACCTTATCAAGCAGAGAATTACTCGTGCATGATGGAGATAGAAGTAGAATGGATAGAGATCATGATGTAATACAGAAAACAAATGCAAACTAATTAATCTAATAATCTATCTTTATTAATCAACTTCACAAGTAAAAAGCCTTCAAGTTTAGATTACAAGAGGAAGAATAAGTTGCTCTCGATCTTTGCCTTGTAGGAAGTAGATGCTCCGTCTAATCTCACGTCGCCTTATCATGTTGAATTACGGACCTGTCTTGGATCACTTGTTCTTTGAATGTGATTTGCTTTGTGTAAAAGGTTGATTATTTCTATGTTTAGCCCTCGGTCCTATTTATAGTCACAGAAGATACAAACCCTAGACCCCAGAGGTTAAGATATGCAATCACGATCACCCCTAGAAAATCTCAGATCCAATGGCCACCAGATGGCCGTGGATCCGCCGCACATATGCCCTTTTAGTCGCGGAAGCGCCATGTGTTGGTGGGATTAGGGTTTGTGATTTCTTCGGTGGATTCACATTGACACGTAGAGATCTTCTAGATATCTGGAATTTTCATATCTTCTCTAAGTCTCTGCCAGTATTGATTTTTCGATTTTATTTAACTTCATCGGCAGATTTTTGATTCCCGACATCTCGATATCCCGATCTCCTGACCTGAGGCAAATCTTGCACAATATCTCCATGAATAATGTTAGTAATTTTTCTTTTATAGAGATATTATTCTAACCATTTGTATGATATTATATCTTTTAAAGAATCTTGATTAGAATATTTGATATGATATGCATAATAAAAATATTATATAAATATTATATGCATATATTTTTCTTCATAATGTTAATTATAATATATAAACATATGGTAAATAGTATTTTGCAGATAAACCCCAAATATATTCTATATTTATAATAAACACCTTTAGATATTTAAGAGAAAAAAGGAAAATGTTATATCAAATGTATGATATTTTCGAATGAACAAGTACCAATGGAACCCATTCGTTCGATTCAATTACGGAGCGTCCGTGTACTGCTTATGCATTGGAGGCGGTTAATTGGACTCCTGAGGGCCGGCTTGAGCCATCAATGACAGCGATACCAAATCAACCCTTGGTGGCTATTGACATTCTGGGACGTCGAATATGCCAAGACGAAGCTCGACCTTGGGGGCAGGTGTATAAGATAGGCGTCATCCTGCGACATCCAGTGGGCTACCTTCCTTGGGCCCGGTATATTCTTTCCTCCCAACGCTCATGGCTGCAGAAAGTTGGACTATACCGGGCGGTGTATGTGTCGTTTTTCTACTATCATGATCCCCATGTTTGGTGGGTTAAGGCTTTTTTTAAACCAATGGAATTTTCCAACGCATACGTTCCTACTAGGGGACCACGAAGTTTCTATTTCACTGAAGGAATTCCGAGAAATTTCCGGACTGCCGATCACGGGAGAACATTACGAGGAGTTACTATCCCCTGACGAGTATGTTTTCTCCACGGTGCTAGCCATGCGTGAAGGCTTGACAACTGAGAATGCTGATCAGCACAAGCATCCAACTTTAATCAAAACCTTAGGCATTTTTGAAAGCCTGTTTGTGGCATCAGGAGAGCAAGATGTCAGTTTTGACGATTTCATCGCTCGCTTCCTTCGTAGTGATGCTCTATCCAAGAATGCTCCAAAATTTGCGAAGGTCGAGAATCCCTTTGGATTTGGCCTGGACAAACTGCCGGTTATGGAGGAAGATTTGTCGCAGTTTTATATTCCAAGTTCATCGACCATGGATATTGACGAGATTGCTGCTCCTGGTATAGACGAGAAAACATTTTTTATAGGCTTCATCAGTTTTTGGCTCAGCTGGTTTGCGATGCCGATACACCGACATTTAATGAGAGCCTCCGTCTTCTACCTGGCACACCGTATAGCCGAAGGAGCACGACTGGCCATTGGCATTGCAAAGTTAACCCACCTGTATCATGATTTGAGTACCGCAGCCAACACTTCAAATCCAGGTGCAGACACCGTGAACTTCTCCTTCCATTACTTCACGTTCTGGGTAAAGATGCATGTGTTAAGCGCGTTTGCTGTGCACTGGCGGCTTGATTTCTACGAGTCCTATACTTTCCCATGAGTCTTGAGACTGGTTGATGCTTCCGCTCCCGATCCGACTTAGTTAGAGGCTTTGCGCATGCTGCTCAACCCATATTCAAATGAGGGTGGCATGGTTTTCAATGATCGGGTTCTTTCTGCGCCAACGAGGCCTATTCAACAGTTATTTGGTTTATTGAAGAACGGAGCGCCGATTTTGAAACACTACAAGATCATGCACTTGTATTCGATCAGGCCAGGGTACTTGGTGTTCCGATTAAACGATGCCGCTTTCTTTATGCGATATAATCCGCATCGTTTTGCCCAACAGTTGGGTTATAACTATGGTGTGCCCCTGCTTTCTTGGTCAAGCTTACTCCCTCTTTGGAGACTGCCCATGACGCTATTGATCACTTTATGTGATTGAACACCATTTCTCTCTTCATGATCCCCAAGTCTAATTACATTCGAAGACCTGTAAGACCCTTCAATACCTGTAGTCCCATCATTACAGAGGAGAGACGGGTGCTTTTCGAGTATAAGGCCCCTGTGCTTGCTCAAGCCGTCAATGTTCTGCTGTGATCACGATCGGTCGTTTGCCCCCTCTAAGAGACAACGATTCAGTGGTTATTCTAAAAGCTTCTCGAACAAAATCGACCCCCCATATTGCTGGTATACCAGTTCGCACAGGAGCCGGCGCATGGATTCCTGATACTACACAAGTTGCGACGTCATCAAAGTCGGATTCCGAAGATGAAATTGGACAATGCCGTGCAAGGTGCCTAAGGGGAGGAAGCATCCTTCTGCGAGTGCTAGCTCGGGATCTAAAAAGAGGAAGAAGTCGGCTGTGTGTTTAATCGACACCTTACTCGAGCCTGAGCCTCTAGTTTGTGATGAGCCTATGCCTGCGCACGAACCAGATGATGGTCTTCTTTTTTCGGGTACATCTACCACGGAGGCCGCTCAGCTGGCCGAAACCCTAAAGCGATCATAGGGTGAGACCGAAAATGTATGCCCTAAGAAGGGAGGTTTTCCTCCCGTCGAGTTCCGTAATGTTGATCCGTCTCCTGCTATGTCACCGGCAGTTTCTTTAACTGCCGACAGAAGAAAGGGCTCTTAAACAACCGATATTAGCCGCTTCTGAAGACGGGGCTGCTCTGAAAGAAGATATAGCTTTATCTTCAATCGATGCCTGATGAGCGTGGTTAACAAGAAAAGAGCAGCGGCTCGAAAAGGCTATACTTCAAGGTCCTTGGCGTATCGGTATGTACCTCTTATATTCTTCTCAGTAAATGATTTATATTGCTTTCATATTGCATTCGTCTTTACACATTTTTCTTTTGTAGGGCCTTTCGCGGCGGGCACAGTTTCGAGCCCAGATCGTGCCTTAGAGACTCCGATGATGTCTTTTATTCCTTTGGCGGAGGTTACTGGACCAGCTATAGATTCCGAAGATGTTACCAATGGTGCAATAGAGAGTGTAAAGGATATTCCTGAGGCTGCTGTCCCTTTGGTCCATAACGGTCGAAGTATTGAAGGTAATCTTATATCTCTCTTTCTGTATTAACGATCTTTTAATATGTCTAACCCTTTCTTGTGTTTCCAGAGTTGCGAGAGTTGGCGTCCTCCATTGTGGATCATTCTCCGGAGGAAACCTTCTTACTTCTACTTAACATGGCAGCCCAACACGCGATACCCCCCAGCGTGTCATCCTTTTCTCCAGCCATGATTGGTATTCTCTTGCTTTTTGTACTATATTTCCGTAACGGCACTGACGCACCCTTATTTTGAACCACAGTCTTACAAGCTGATGACGAAGTTGAGGTTCTTGACGGGCCCGGGGATTTCTCAGATTTTCTTTTTTTGGCTATGGGTAAGTGATACTCTAGCCTTGGTATTCTTTTGTTTATTTCCCATTTGGAAAGGTGACTAATCATATATATATATTCACAGTTGTAGCAATCCTGACTCCATTTGAGTCCCATATTTGCATGCTGCCGGGACCTTATACCAGACGTATGTCTGAAAGGATGGTGAAGAAGAGTATACATTCACTGGCCACTCTTATCGAAGATCTCCGCCCCGACACTTCCATCAATGCAGAGGAATTTGCTGTCGAAACAAATGCTTCTTTGTCCGTTCTTGCCACTTACTATGACGAGGCACTGGTGCATACTTGGGTTGAGTATTGCCGTCGTGTGGAGGCTTCTCTTCATAGAGTTGAATGCATACGCCTTCCTTTGCAGATCTTATCTGTAAAGGCCAAATTGCATGAATGGATTGATCGGTATGCGGCTAAGCTCCGATCTTGTGAGAAAAGGCTCAACCAGAAATTTTCGGAGAGGGAGCTGGCCTTGAAGGTTTTGGGAGAACTCCAAGCCCAGCTCGCAACCAAAACTACTCGGGCTTTTGAAATTTGGCGAGTTCTTCAAGAGGCAATTACGGATGTGGTGGTTCTCGATAAAGCTGTCACTTTTATGCACGAAATGGTCGAGACTCACAAGTTGCTGAGAAGGGGTTTGAGTATTGGTTTTCTTTGTATCAACAACAACAAGCACAGGCAGGGGCTCAGCTTGCGGCGCTGATGGAGCTTGAGGCGAAGGTCCGACGAAAAAATGATGATCTAACTGGCTTATTGAATCTTCCACCGTCTTAAAAATATTTTGTCGCTGTATTTTTTTTCTTTCTTCTTCTTTTTTTTATCTTGTATTCATTTCGGTTTGTGGATAAAAGACATATTTTATTTTATGCTCGCACCTCTCTATCTTTTGATGCCTTGGCTCGGCGCGGATTAATTTATTTACTTATTTCAGAATTTATAGTTTATTCACTCATTTTGGAGTCTCTAGTTTATGTATTCATTTCGGACTTTATAGTTTATTCACTCATTCCAGATTCTTTAGTTTATGTACTCATTTTAGAGTGTTTTTAGTTTACCTTCATTGGGTTTACAGGCAAACTTGTCCTAATGTTGTATGTAGATAACCCCCATTCTTTTATGACAGGGGTTTGTTAGGTTTGTGGTACTTGGATTTTAGTCCGTGGTATCGTCGCGTTGGATATGTATTCCTCGATATGCAGTCGTTAAGCCGTTATTCGAGTAGCCCCGCGACGTCGTGTCTTTAATTCCTTCTGAGGCTGGACAAGACGTCTTCAGGTAATTTTCTTAGGTTGGAATATTTTTATTACCGTCAGAAGAACAAGTGTTAGGTATTTGCTGTGACGCTTTTTACTTGAGGTTAAGCCCAATTTGGAGCCCCGATGAGTCATAACCGCACCCTTCTGGGGTGGGATAATTTCCAACGATCTTTAGGCTTTTTATGTACTGCCGTCAAGACCTGAAGTTAGGAATATGCCGTCACTTCGTTTTTGCTTTGATGATGTCGTGCCAATTCTTTGCTTAAGTAGGGCAGACATCTGTGGCACCTCTATGCTGTATGTATTACAATTGAGATCTGGAGGTAGGATTATGCCGTTGCTCCAATTTCATTTGATAGTTCCGCCTGCGCCCTGCTGAAATGAGGCTGAAATGAGGGGAAACACCGGTTGAGTCTCTAGGTTGTATATATACCGTCAAGACTTGGAGCTAGGATTTTGCTATTATTCCATTTTTTCTTTGACCCTTGGGTCTTTTTTTATGATGACGCCGCGTCTGCATTTTGCTGGAATGAGAAGGAACGTCGGGATAATCTCTAGACTGTAGATGTTTCCATTAAGATCTGAAGCTAGGATTTTACCGTCACTTCACTTTTATTTGATTATTGTGTCAGCACCCTGCTGGAATGAGGGGGAACGTCGAGGTAGCCTCTAAGTGGTATATGTACCGTCAAGGCTCGGTTCTCCTTTTGACGAAGCGTGGTGGGAAAATATGGTTCCCTTTCCTTTATTTGTGCCCATGGATCGTATACAGAAGTCAAAATGGAACAAATTGCAAGGCGGAAAAATTTCATTTTCATTTTTTTATTTTTTTCCGCGATGCTTTATCTTTTCAGCTTTTTATATCGCGAAAGTCGTGATTTCCCAATCATTTCGGCTATTTATCGCGGTGCCCAATCATTTCGGTTATGTCATTTCATTTTTTTATCACTCGCTTTTTTTTATTGCGAGTTTCCCTATCATTTCGGCTTCTTTTTTTGAGTTAGGGATTTGAATTCTGTTACCAATTTTGGTATCGGCATAGCTTGTCACGCCCCGCTTCCCAAAATACGGAATACGAGGGGTAGACAAGGCCAGCCATGCTCCTACGGTCAAGGAAAAGTCCTGCCGTAGTCACACTTCGGCTTCTAGTTTATCATGGTAAACAGTAAACGATGCGCAGGTAATGAGAAATGCAGTAACTGAAAGATACAATAATGTAAACTGACCTGAAGTGGAACAAACAGATGTAACTAGGAACGGCAAGTCAGGAAGTCTGTGATGCACTGGTCCAGGCTAAATCGTCTTCTCACACTGAGCATGCATACTCAGGTAGTCAGAGCGACACAATAAAAATATAATGTATATATAATCAAGTGGCAGTTCTAACAGTGGTAATAGATATGAACAACAGTAAATCAATGACAACATGAATATGAGTATGCAGTAATCAATGCAGCGGAACAGTAAATCAGTATAACGATATGTCACGTATGCCAACACAGTATAAAAGTAATATAAATGCCAGTATCCCTATCAGTCTCTAAGTCTCACTGTACAGGTCGCTAAGCCTATCGTCAGTCCAAGTGTGAGAATCAACCACTCGTGAGTGTCCTCCACCCAAGGGTAGAACCCAAGGGCAAGGGACCACGGGCCCAACATGTAACAAGAATATCACGGTGTATATATCACGTACCCTGTAAATCTCCATATAACTCCCTAAATATATAAGCCGGCATGGGACTCCCGAGATTCTGTTGAACTCACACTTAAACTACCCCACACCCCGTGGTCTATATCATACGCTAATCATAACCCTAAATACTAATCGATCCGTGACAAGTCTGCGCGAGAACTGGAGGCAGGACCTCCATCAAGCACGTCCTGACTAAAACCTAAGATAAATGGCAGTGTCGGATGCCTTATCTGTGACATTCGTGCAAGCGCTTCCATAAGTGTCCCATACCACTTATAGTCACACGTACACGCATCCCACAGACGTCGACAATGCAATAGAATAAAAGGGACACTGATTGTGCACAAGTACGTATCACTTTCACTTAATCACGGATACACGAACACTGACGTACTTGCCACAATCACCACTAAAATCTAACACTGGGTAAATGCACGATGCCACTAGGTTATCAATACGATGATATGGGTATGATATGATGCGTGAACAAGTATATAAACGTGATGAGGATGTTATGAAACAGCATTCTTTCACTTGCACGATTTATCATGAAACATACGTATATAATTTAGCGAAATGATAAACAGGTTGTAATTAGTATGTTCAGTTGTCCATCCATAGAATTTAGTTTCAAGCCAATCGGGTTCCAGGATCCTTAGTTATATCCATTTCATTTTAAGCGCTCGCGGCTGGAAATCCAATTTCAGAATCAGAAGTCCATTTCGCAACGCATTTTGATCCCAGTTGGGATCAGATTTTAGCGACGCTAAAGTTGGATGAATTCTAGATTTTTCAGTAAGGTTTTCAACGCAACAGACGGATCGTCAATCGTATCTGTACGTTAGGAGTTATAATCTGTTTACTATTAACATGTCAATTCTGATTCTGTTGGGACTGTTATGCGTCCCGATCTTCTAAATTACAGATTAAATATCAAACAGTAATGAAACGGAATGAAACCAATTGTGTTGTCTAGATAACAGTTTCATCTATAATAAACAGCGGAGTTCCGCAACCTACGAGTTAAGGAAATCCTATGGTATCCAATACGGAACAGCAAGCAGGACTGGAGTCGCTCTGGACTGCAGTCCAGAGTCGCACTCCGATACAATTATCACCACAGTTTAAATGCAGAAATGTCTGGAAACTAGCATAGGGTTAAATTTCGTCGAGTTGGCTTCGATTTGAGCCCTCGAACGCACTATTCTAGTATGTATATGATTTATGGTGAATTTAACGATTTTTAGGTACAATAGAATTACGGCTTTACGATTAAACTTGGGGGTAGTGGTTTTAGTCGTTATCGATTACATCATCCAACAAAAATCACACACTATGTTCACAGCCCTACGGGCCAACCTACACCATTGAGTTCCGTCAAATTTGATAATGTTCTCCTAAGGGAACAAGCATCGAACAGTTACGGCACATAATAGTTTTAAACTTGTAACATTATGATCCAAGTATTTAACAATTGTAACTTAGGTAAATAGCATGTAAGCAAGTAGAATACTTGCCTGGAGACGTCTTGGTGATGCCCGGCAATGATAACGGCATGAACGCGCGATGAATGGCGCGTGTGGGGTTCGTGGCCTCGGTTCGTGCTCGTGCTATGGGGTTTGCTGTGTTCATGCGATGTTGTGTCTCCTTGATGGTTACAGTGGTGCTCAGGCAATAGCCGACGGCTGCGGTTGGGGGTGAGGTGATTGCTTGATTGATTAGAGAGAAAAGGGAGAGAGATAAAGTAACAAAGAGAGAGAGACAGAGTTAGAGATTTAAAGAGAGAAAGAGAGTGAGAAAGAGGGAATTGAGTGAGTGTAGTAGAGGGATTGAGAGAGAGTTAGAGATAGAGAGAATTAGATAGCAGGGAGTGAGAAAGAATTAGAGGAGAGAGAGAACTGAGAGAGAGAGAGAGAGAGAAAGAGAGGGAGAGAGGGGGCACAGAGGGAGAGAGAGAGAGAGTTGAGAGAGAGAGAGAGCACAGAGAGAGTGGGACAGAGGAAGCGAGGGAGAAACAGAGAGAGGCAGGGAGAGAGAGGTCGGGAGAGAGAGAGAGAAAACCGAGAGAGAGTTAGAGAGAACGACGACGACGATGATGATGAATATGCGGCCGACGAGGTGTATGTAAGTCGACGAGGAGACGAGGAGCTCGCCGGCGTGAGGTGCAGGCGGCCGAGATGGGCTGTCCAGTGGGTTGGGTGGCGGCTGGAGGTGCAGGGCCCGGTGAGGGGTACGTGCTTGGGGGAAGAGAGCGAGCGAGGAGTGATGAGGGTTGTAGGCGTCGGCGTCGATGGCGAGGGCTCGAGGCCGGGGGTTTCTGGGGTGAACGAGGGGGAACGAGAGATCAAGCGAGAGAGAGTGTGCGCGAGGTAGAGAGGAGAAGGGAAGGCGACGAGGAGGGGTCAAAGGCGTGCGTGTGGGGAGTAACGGTCACGCAACGTGGGCGCGGCCGGGGGAGGCGGCGCGAGATGCGCGCACGCGGGCGGGAATTATGGCAAGGAGGAGTTAGAGGAAGATGAATAGGAAACGGGTCGGGTAGAGGTTGAAGCGGGCACGGGTGCGGGGAGTGGGCCGGAAAACAATTGAAGAATTATAAAAAAGTGGGCCGGTGAGGGGGACGCGGGAGCGGGCCGGGCCACCAGAAAAGGAGAAATGATTTAAATAAAGGGTGGCTGCTGGGTGTATGGGCCGGGGGATTAAGGAATTTATTTACGAATTTAGGAGTGGGCTGAGCGAGCTGGGCCAGAGAAATATAAGGAAAAATATTGAGGGGAAAAAGAATGGATGGCTCGGGCTGCTTTTGGGCTGGGGCTGGAAATTAAATTAGTGATTAAATAGGAATGTGTGGGCTGAGTACATAATAAGAAAATATATAGAAAATTTGAAGAGAAAGAGAGGGATGCGGGCTGCAGTAGGAGAATGGGCCAGCTAAAATTATTTAAAGGATTTAAAACTAAGCGGCTGAAGGAGTGAAGTGGGCTGGAGGAAATGAAAGATGAGATCTGGGTTTGATAAGATTTTGATAATAAATAAATAATTATAAATAAATTTTATAGGTAAAAGAAAATACGGCGTAGACGTACAAAAATGTGCTGGGTATTACATAGCTACCACTGGAATGTTACAAGGAGCAGATCATCATTTGCTGTGAGAGAACTTGACATTTGATACCTATTTGGGCATCAGTATTGCTACAACAGGGATATTGTCAGGAGCGAATCATCATTTGCCTTTGTTAGTTTGGACAAAGGTGGCTTAGCAAACAGGGTTAGGATCATGTCGACTAAGGCTTTCTAGGTTTATGAGCTGTAAGGGTCTCATGAAGGTATTTCTCCCTACGAGTCGTGAGGATCTCGCAAGTGTAATTTCTCCGTAGGAATCATGGGGATTCCTAAGTGATATTTTCTCTTGTAACTCATAAGGATCATATAAGAGTGTTTTCTCCTTACAAGTCGAGAGAACTTACAAGTGTCATTCACCATATGGGGATATTTCTCGCCAATGGTGGAACTTGGTGGGTGATATATTCGTTAATGCCTATGGATTGTATACAAGGGTTAATATTGGACCGCCTTAGGGCAGAAAGTTTTGTAGGGTTTTGATGGCTTAAGAACAGGTTTAGATCCATGTAACTTAAGGCTTTTGAATTCTTTGAGCCGTGAGGGTCTCATAAGGGGGAATTCACCTTACGAGTCGTGAGGATCTTGTAAGTTTATTTTCTCCTTATAAATCATGTGAATTTCTAAGTGTGTTGCTCTTTTGTGAGCCGTAAGGATTTCACACAGGTATTTTCTCTTCACAAGATCGAAAGTACCCTTCAAGTGTATTTTATATTTATATATTTTTTTACGAAATTGCGCCCTTCCGAGTTTTAACAAGCTCGCCGGTAGTCCTGCTAATTTTACTCACGGTGCCCTTTCGGGTTTTCATCCGTGCCCATTTCGTTTGTGGGCATACCGTTATATACGTTTGTGGGCATACCGTTATATATATATATATATATATATATATATATATATATATATATATATATATATATATATATATTACAAGATTGCGCCCTTCCGGATTTTCACAAGCTCGCCGGTGGTCTTGCTGTTTTTACTCACGATGCCCTTTCGGGTTTTCATCCGTGCCTATTTCGTTTGTGGACATACCTTTTTTTCTTCACAAGATTGCGCCCTTCCAGGTTTTCACAAGCTCGCCGATGTCCTGCTGTTTTAACTCACGGCGCCCTTTCGGATTTTCATCCGTGCCCATTTCGCTTGTGGACATACCGTTTTTTAAGGCCGCTCGTAAGCTAACATACCATCAATTGTAGGCCCTGGTCTTCTTCAACGGACTACGTCATGTAGGACCCGAGAGAGTTATGAATCGTTTATGCCCGTGGATTGTATACGGTAATCGATATGGGGGATTCACCGTAGGGCTAAACGTGTTAGTTTCAGGACATGACTGTCACGCCCTGCTTCCCGGTGTACGGATAAGGAGATGTGATGAGGCCCGCGACGTATTTACTCAGAAGTAAACACGTTAAGCGTAAATAAGCAATATAATATAAATGCACACAAGAAAAACATGAGATGTAAATGAACAACAACTTTTTATTTATTAAACATTCTTTACAATACAACTGAAAAGTAAATACAATATGGAAAGCAATGCCTAAAAAATGGCATGAATTGAAAGTAAAAGTAAATACAAGTGACTAGAGCTTGGGGTCCTTGATGAACTGCTCTAAGTCTTCTGAGCTGGGCTCGATCTCTAGAGAATCGGGTCCTCCTGACAACATTCCAAAGAAAGAATAGAAAGGGAATTTCGTCAGCGAACAATCGCTCGGTAAGTCCCAAAGAGATAGAAATAGAATAGACAGATAAGAGAGAATATAATTGTATAATGTATGTTTGTTATATTAACATAGTTGTTTGTAGATTGGTACAAAATATGCCAATGTATACGAGAGGAGTCCAACTATTCCGTGGACTAAGATATACGGAGCACAAGGAACCGTTAAGCCATGGAACAACAACAGCAGATATTCATGTTAGGTGTATTAAAGTGTCCATCATCGTGCCACTTTTAACACATTCCGTGCCAATCGACCCCTTTAAAAGTCCATAATGTTTATTGTATTATTTTGCAGTAATTTATGGATGTAAGACTTGCCGAAACCATGATATCAATTGCTCATGTAAACGGATATTCATGTAATCAAGTCAATGTATATCCATGGTTCGATCAATTCAAGTCATGCTGATATAGATGGTATTCTGGTATTCATGTTCAAGTTCCAGTATATATGGATTCATGTTGTATTAGAGTTATATTTGGATTGTATTCATGTGTGGATTGTTTTCAGATTAGACCGAGACTCCGTCTGAGTCATACACTTAAATAGAATTTGATTCATGAATTAGGTTTTGGAGTTATCGGTAACTGCTGCACATGAACGGCAGGATTTGTGAATTTTCCAAGCCAATTACCATTGATAACCCCGTTTTAGTTTCCCACCTTAAATAGGCAAGCACCCACTTTCTCCGGCTCCCTGAGGCTTAAGAGAATTGGTCCCGCTCAAACCTATATTTACTAGGGTCCTTATTGTAAATTAATAAATTTGAGGGGGTTTTATGAAAAAAATAGTTTTGGTAAACTTTCAAAATATACCTCAAGCATTTATTTATCGTATTTAGGATTTTCATGGATATAATTTTTAAAAGTGAAGTATTCTAGTGAATATAAATCTAGATTGAATAGTATATGGTATTTTAGTGTAAATTGGAATTGTATGAATTTGTGATGGTATATTCATGAAATTTGGGATTCCTTTATTTAGAAAACATGGAATTTATTATATATATTTAAAATAGATATTTTGATAATATATATATATATATATAATTATTAAAAATAGAATTTATTAATTAAATAGAAAATCACATTATTCTTAAAAATTGTATTAAAAATTCTATCAAGATCGTATGCTCCATGAGGAGGTCCGCATCTCACCTTACTAGTCCCAAGGATGTGCGATAATCCACACCATCCCGATCGGATTCCCTAAAAGTGGGTTGTAGAGACATACAATTAAGGAATTTAGTTAAAACAATTTAAAGAATACGGTATTTGATAGTTTAAGATATTTTATCGTAAAATTGTATTAATCCCAAAAACATTGTAAAGAGGCAATCATGCTATGTCATGATGAGTGTTGTGATGAGCTAGTTCATTACCTCATGAGATTTTTCTAAAGGTAATACAAGTAAACATGATGAAATATGTCGAATGTAAAGTTTGTGGTATTTAGCTGTAAAATTGAAATAAAAGTTGTATAGCATTGTATTTTGAATTGAAACTTGTTCTAAAAGTTTGTTTTAAGATTAATAAACAAGATGTCACAATATGGATGTTTGGTTATTAAGAAAAGTTATGTTTTTAACAAAATTAGAATAGGAAGTCGGAATAACTCCGCTTCCGACGAGTTTTGAGAAGAGAATTCTTTTAATAGGGAAGAGAGGAGAGGAGAGCGGATTTACTGGATTAGATGAGAGAAGGAAGGTAGAAGAATGTTTTGAAAGCTTCGTGGAGTCGCGGTGTCGCTGGATTTGTCCCGAATCGTCGCCGGAAGATGACCTTGGGTTAACTCCACTTGTACAACTATTTTGACTTGGAAAAATTTAAGAGTTTTGGTAATGGATTTCAGAATAGAGAGGGCTAGGTATGGTTTGGTATTTATAGGATAGAATTAAGGTTTAGAGAATTAAATTGAGAATTAAAAATGCATTGAACATTGGATTAAAAGCCCATTTTTAATTCTTTGTTTAATTTTAGGAAAAACAAACAGAACTAGGGTAGTGGGAGGAGGCCAAGGGGTTTAGGGTAAAAAATTTGGGAGCAATACCGACGGGGGCCTGGCGGTGCCAGCCCAAACCATGATCTCGCCAGTCGTTTGGGGTATGATGGGCTCTGGATTCTTACTACGTTTCAGGGTCGTTTCATATATCTCAGTGCACATGTTTATTTAATCTGACTTTTCATTTTTACGTGTATTGCACGTGTAAACTTTTGGGCTTCCAAAAAGTTTAAAAGAAAAATCATTTAAAAATAATATGTGGCTGATGGGATTCGAACACAGGGGCTATGTCACATCAGTGTAAGGCTTTACCAATGAGCTACAAGTGCTTTCTTGCTGTTCTAAAACAAATTCAATACTTATAGCATACCCAGGGTTGCAAATACTTCATTTAGTACTTTAATTTTAAACAAATTTTGTACATTAAAAACAGAGTCGTTATAATGAAAGTTCATTGTTACCGTATTTTAGGGTGAAGTTTTAGTTTAGGGACGTCTCGGTTCAGTATCGACGTATTTGGGGTGGATATTAGTTTAAGAACATTTTGGTCCATTATTAGTTTAGGGACGTCTCGGTCCAGTATCGCCGTATTTGGGGAGGATATTGGTTTAAGGACATTTCGGTCCAACATCACCATTTTTGTGGCGACGGAGGTTTTGGATACTACTCTCAGGGTTCTGACTCAGGAAGATAGCGAGCGGACATAAGCGTCGTCATCTATCATTGACCTAAGTCATGACTCGTCAAGCGCAGTAATTTTTAGGAATCGACCGTTTATTGGTCGAAAGGGTCTTTCGCCATGCATATCCATGAGAAGATAGGCTCCACCTTGGCATCGAGGGCAATTTTCTCAGGGATTTTCTCTTTCCCTTTATCTTTTTTGTTCGAACCTTTGTTTGTAGCTTCAAGATTTATCTCAGGCAGCGTGCGGTTACACGGCTGAATGTTCTTACAGTTCTTCTCATCCTCTTCTTTTTCGGAGGCGGAGTCTTTGGAGAGAGGGTTGAGGGGTGTTTCATTCTCAGAATCACTCCTGAACGTAAGAACGGGAGATTTTTCTCCATCCGAACCGGTACCAACCATATGACAATTTCCAGTCACTTCTTCATGCGTGTTTCTCTCCCAATTTTGATGTCGACGAGTGCGAGCTGCGCGCTTCATCCTCTTGAAGTGTTTTTGATAGGCAACGTATCGTTGCCTCCAATTTTTGAGTGCACTGCATTCTTCGATGGGGTGGGTGACCCTCCGATGATGTAGGCAATAGTTTTGATGTGATTCTTCTCTATTGAGGCAAATGACCCCGGGAGTGTTTTTTCTGAAAGGTGATAGCTTCATCCTCATTGACAGGGTTTTGGCGAACCGCTTCTCTGTTTCGATCCTGCTCTTATTTTTTGCAAGTGTGCTTTAGTTTGGTTAGAGAACTTTACGACTCTTCCTTGCCGCAGGTTCTTTACTTAAACGCTGACGCTTAGCCTTTTTATATATGGTTGTCTCGCGTTCTCAGTCAACTTTTCTTTTTTTAAAGGCCTCGTTTAGCAGCCTCTCAATCGGGTCTTCTTCTGGCAGTTCCGGGGATTTTGGTGCCGATTCTGCCCCCAGTTTCTCTGCGTTGTTTTCTGACGCTGAGGGAGCATCTTCGTCATATAACGACGAATGTAAGACCATATGGCAACTTGCTACACAGTCTTCCACTTCTTCTGATGAGTCATTTCCCTCATCATTGTCATTGTCTTGTTCCTTAAGAATATACTTGAAGAATTCTTCGAGCGTGATTGGAGTCCGCGCCTTCTGGTTATACTGCTCCAGCGCATCTATGTATTTTTATTGATTTGTGCGCTTGTCGTCTTATTCGGCAGGCAGCACAGGCTTCTTGGTCTTCTTCTTTTTCTTCGAAGACTTCGAAGCCTTGACTTGGGGTTTTTTCCCCTCGTCAGCAATTTCTGGTGTGGGACGAGGTTTTAGCATCCCCTCGATTATTTTGGGTTCAAGTGGGTTTTCCCGCCTGACTACTGGACATGCCTGTAGATCTTTCAGCATTCTTTTGGTTTTCGCTGAAAGAACGGCTTTCCATGGAGTTTCTTCCACGAGTGAGCATGATGCCCTATGCGTCCATCTTTTTGGGAGTGTGCTTCTAGGGCCGGTTTACCTTCCAGTTATCAGACAGTGCGAATTTCCCCTGCTGATACTGGTCTTCAACTCAATTTTTGAAAACGTAGCAATTCTTAATTGGGTGGCTCACCATTCTGTGATAGGAGGAGTAATTAGGGTTGTTGACGTCGCCAGGTTGTGCTAGACACCGCGGGTCTGGTAATGTGATGAGATTATTTCGTATTGCCAACTCGAACAGTCTCTTCGTTTTATCACGCGGAAACGAGTAAGCGCGTCCTATTTTGTCCTCCAAGGACGGGTGCGGACGCACGTTGTTTTGGTGAGCAGCTGGTTTTAGGCCACTTGGCTGTTGTTGCGTGTTAGCGACGAAGGCTGCCTTTCCTTTACCCTTATTATTTCGAAGGTCCTTATTTGAAGAGGAATGCCCATGGCCAATCTTAGCCAGTTTATCCATCAGAGCCTAAAAGGTTGTGGGTTTGAAGAATGTCATGAACTGGGACACAGTCGTTTAAGGATCAAGAGACACGATGAACATGCCCACGGCAGGAGACTCTTTAATGCGTTGTTCCCACTTAGACCACAGGTTCCGCCAACGAATCATGTATTGGACCCAGGTTTCTCCCGACCTTATCCTGGCATTGATTAATGTCGTTATTGCAGTGCGTTCGCTCGCACTGGAGAAACGTTGTGTGAACAGCAGTTCCATTTCTGCGAATGTTTTCACGGAGTCATTAGGAGCTCCGAGTACCATTCAAAGGTTGTTTCTGACAAGCTGCTGATGAACTGGAGAAGCACAGTTTGTCGTCGCCTCTAGTGTTGCCGCACAAAGCTCTGAATTGCTCGACGTGTTGGTGAGGGTTGCATGTCCCTTTGTAGACATGGAACTTGGGGATCGTATATCCCGGCGGATATTTGATTTGTTCATACCAGCCTAGATATGGTCGTCCAGTTCTAAAAATATGGCCGGCAGCTTCTTTAAGTTAGTGAGCTCTTATTTGTTGAGCAATGTAATCATTCAGGGCGGCTTTGGAGATCGTTTCTTCTATGGCCGCTGACAAGACCGGAGGAGGGTTTGTTATTTCCCCTCTATCATCCTTGATGATTATCGGCAGATCTTCGGCTGGGAGTTCTGGTTGGATCATCATTCCAACCGTGTCTTGGAACAAGATAAACATCTGCTTTATGTTAACAGCTTGCTTAGCAGCCTCTTTGTCCTTTCTCTCTAGCACTCTTTGCAGAAACTCTGTGTCGGTCTCTTGCTCTTGGCGCTGTTCGACCTCTTTGTCCAGACTTTCTTTCTATTCGGTAAGTTCCGTCATTTTATTCAGCATCTCTTGAAGCTTTTGTTGTTGCTCCTGAGCCTTCATCAGCGACCGAGTTTACGGCCGGTGACTTACCGAAGCACAGCTCCCTTCTTGCTCATTTGTCATATAGACCGTATGTACGGTAATACCCCCAGACTTAGGGCATTTAGATCTATCGCCTTTGGAGTTTGCCACGGGCGGTGGGATTTTCTCCGGCCTCGTTCTTTTGTGCGAAGTCGAAGCTGAAGGAGCCATTATGACAGGCACCTGTTTTGGAAAAGTCCCCCGTTGTATGGCGGAGGAGTGGTCTTTTTCTTGTTGGACCTTTGATTTCTTTGGTTGACAAGAGTAGTTTTTGTCAATCACAGAGTCTTGTACTTTTCTTCAGACCCTATGAATTTGTGAGGAGAGCCGCTGATAAGGTCGCTCCGGCTTTATCTGCACTGTAACTTTTGCAGGTGGGGGTGATTTCTTTAGCACCGCCGTTGGGGAGGTTTTGCGTACCCTTCTAAGCAGATCAAAGCCGTTCCTGGTTGGAACAGCAGCGTCGACCTCCACCATTAGAGCCAGTGGGGTGACCCCAGAAAGAGAGTTACCCCCAACCTGTCTTATTCGGTGTCAATGGCGACGTTGAGCGTGCCTTGCTGAAGGGGCCGCCTCATTTTTGGAAGCGGTTTCATCATGCCACCAGCTTTGCTGGGGAGCTTCAATCGGCGTCAGCCTGGTGAAGACCGACATCCTTGCTGGAGTTTGAGAAGAGCCGGCTAACCTTTCGAAGACTGGCCGTCTGATGGGGGAAGCACCTTTGACGGTTTCGTCTGTAGCAGGAGTAGGGATGGCTAGCCTTTTTGGGGTAGCCCATTCAGGTATCATGAGCTTTTTTATGGGCCCGGTTGAGTTCTTGCTCAGCCTGTTAAAGACCGAGACATGAGAGTTTGACAGTTTGCTGATAGGAGCTGCCACGGTTTCCAGCCGATCAAAGACTGACCTTGTAGGAGCTTCTTCTTGCGGCGTTGAGGCACCGAAACTCACAGGTGGGAGCGTGGTCCCAATGAACAATCTAGTAGTAGCTTGGGTGACCTTCCTCACCGGCATTGAGAAAATAAAGGCCGTGTTGGGCCTATAGGTCACTCTTCCAGTCAGGATGAAGCGGGAGTTGCTGTTGTATGAGGTACAGTTGAGAGCCATTGATTTTCTTCACAGGAGAAAGACACCAAGTTTTAGTATCTCAAATCTAATGGCAACCATAGCGAACTACGATTTTGTTCGCGAAACACGACACACGAAGTGTGGAGTGAAAAAAGGAAAAGGTCCCACCGGGCATGCCAGAATCTGTTTACCACCAAAAACTGGACTGAGGCGCGGATGACGTCTAGTCTGAATTTTGGGGCAGATGCTATTAGGACATATCCATCCACCTCTTTGAAGATGCCAAGTTGATTTGTGGCAATATATATCGGAGGTTTGTATAGATGCGACCGATATAGCAGAGTTCATCAGATTCTCCCTCATTTGTGAGGGTTTTTTTTTATTGTGGGGACGCTCTTCCCTGCAAGCGCAAGCTCCTGCAATTAATTATGTTATCGCGTTGCGATAAAAACTTTCTTCTGCTCTGGAAGTTCACTTCGTGTCGTGTTATATTTGTTTTATTTTGGTTACCTGTGGATTGTATACAGGGACTAATTTATGTCGTCGCCCGTAGGGCGCGGATTAGTCCAAATCTGTATATTTTAGATTTGGGTTTGAATTAAGGATTTGCTTGACGGGGTCCACGTTGGTAGCTTGGTTTGCCAATGGGAATGAACTTTGGATGCATTTCTCAAATTTGTGAGGTCCATCCGTTCATAAGATATTTGAGTTTGATCTAAGGATCGTTAGTCATATTTGAGAATAAGATCAACTTAGAAACCAAAGAGCATATGTGCTCAATTATTTTAGTTTAAGGACATCATGGTCTATTATCACCGTGTTTAGGGCGACGCGCTAGTTTAGGGATATCTCGGTCCAACATTCCCGTTTTGGGGATGAATGTTAGTTTAAGAACATTTCGGTCCATTATTTCCATTTTGGGAACGAATGTTAGTTTAAGAACATTTCGGTTCATTATCTCCGGGTTTGGGGCAAGTATTAGTTTAAGGACTTTTCGGTCCAACATTCATCTTGCGCGTACGTGTATTTGTTATGTGGCGAAGTGGACAATGGTGACATGGATGCATCCAATTTGGGGTGCGGTCTGATTTGAGGTGTGCATGTCAATTTGGAAGGGCATCAATGTGGGATGAAAGAAGTTATTGGTTGTCGGGACTCGCCACCTTTTTAAAAACGCTGAGGAATTACAATGACATATATCACAGGTGTGGAGAGATGTACCATTAAACCAAATCCCGTATTTAAGGGAAAAGGTCATGGTGGATTATCTAAGAATCGTTAGTCTTATTTGAGACTAAGATTAACTTTGAACTTATGCGATGAAGATCGTTAGTTATGTATGGGACCAAAATCAATTTGAGCATCAGTTTGGATACCATGAATATAAGCTTAGCCAATTTGGGCTAAGATTGGGTTTTTGTAACACCCAGTAGTGCTAAGCACTTGGTTGCATATAACGCTCACGTGTATATCACGTGAGGCGCTATAATAGTTCTAAGCACTAGTTTTTCTCTAGCTCTCATGTGTGTTTCACGTGAGGCATTGCACTAGTGCTAAGCACTAAACTTTTCTGTTTTCTGGCGCTCACGTGTGTTTCATGTGAGGCGCTCTAATAGTGCTAAGCACTAACTCTTTCCGGCGCTCACGTGTGTTTTACCTGAGGCGCTATGTAACTTAGGCTTGGGTGCTCACGTGCTTTTCACATGAGGCGCTGAGTTTTTTTTAGAGATGTAAACTCTGTTTATGTTTTTAGATAACTTAAATCTCTGTTAATGGTATTTTGATCATTAACGATCACCAAGACCATTATTTTGAGGATCTGGGATCATGTTCTTTAAGAACCGAGTTCTTGATTTGAAGGAACTGAGTTTCTATAGTATTATAAACTCCATGTTTTCCATATTCATGTTTTCAGAGAGGTTAAATCTCTTTTAATGGTGTTTTGACCATTAAGGATCACCAAGATCGCTATTTTGAAGATCTTGGATCGGCTTCTTTAAAGAACTAAGTTCTTGATTTAAAGGAACTAAGTTCCTAGAGTACTATGGATTCCATCGTCTTTCTTTTCAACCTTGTTCTTTCCTGAATCTTTGATTCTCAAGAACAAGATCTTTCTGATGAGAATTAAATTCTCAACTTGTGGGAGACTTGTCTTGTGGATCTCAGATCCAGAGAAAGAACTAAGTTCTTTGAGAAGGGTTAAACCCTTGGATATGATATAATAGGTAAAGGAGATGTTTTGATCTTTGCTTTTTTTCTTTACTTAGGATTTGAGAAGAGAGAGATCTTCATTATTTGAGAGAATTAAACTCTCTGTTGTTTTGAGAGCCTTCTTTAATTATTTTTACAGAAGCTTATGGGGTGGTCTCCTCCTTTTTTTATAGAGTTCCCACTGTGTGTCTGTGACTTGAAGTCTCAGGTCTTTTTTATAGGCAAGGCAAATTGTTGATTAGCTTTGAGAAAATCTCTCATCGAGAGATTCTAATTGATTTTATTGGTTTCAAAGATTATTTGGTGAATTTTATCCACCGTTGGATCTTTGATTCAGTGGATTTCTGTTTTACATAATATGTTTTTTTTTGTTTTTAATAAGATTAAGGAAATATTTCCCATATACAGAATTTAATTCTATGAGACGGTGATTTTTAACCACCATTGGATTTTTAATCCAAGAGCTCTTTATTTAACATAGCACATCTTTCTTTGTTTAGGAAGGTATAGGGAAATATTCTCCCATTTCATTGGATTTTTGATGCAACAACGTTCTGTTTAACAGAAAATATCCTTCTCATTTAGAAAGATTAGTGAGATATTTCCCCTCAATATAATTTAATTCTACATTTGGTGATTTTTAATCACACTTGTATCTTTGATCCAACGATTCTTTGTTAACAGAGAATATCTTTCTCTTTTTAAAATATTAAGGGAGGTATTTCCCCAAGACTAGAATTTAATTCTATATAGGTAGGCGCTCTCACGTGACCCCGTTGTGGGTTTTTATCCTGTTTTATGTAGCGCTCATATGCCTTGCATATGAGCGCTCATGTGAGATCAGTTTGGCCTTTAGCCATGTACTCTTAATGCTTATATGCTTTGCATACAAGAAATAGAATTTAATTCTATATATAAAGTTTAACTCTATTTGATGCTAATGCTTCAAAAGGGTGTTCTTACGTGTTTAACACGTGACCCCAATGTGGGTTCTAAATTGTTTATTTAGTGCTTATATGCTTTACATATAAGCGCTCACGTGTTTAACACGTGAGGCCTGTTTAGCCTTTAGTTGTTTGCTTTCAGCGCTTATATGCTTTGCATATAAGCGCCCACGTGTTTAATACGTAAGACTTAAAACGTAGGGAATTCTCCTCTTTTTTCTTTCTCCCTTTTTTTATAAGGGAACATCGGTCCATTATTGCCGTGTTTGGGGCGAATATTAGTTTAAGGACATTTCAGACCATTTTTAGTTTATGGACATTTCGGTCCATTATTCATCTTGCATGCACGTGTATATTTACGTGACGAAGTAAACGATGGTAACAGAGTTGTTGGTTGTTGGGACCCGCCATCTCTCTGAAGACGTTGAGGAACTACAATGATATATATCAGAGGTGTGGAAAGATGTACCCTTAAACCAAATTCCGTATTTGAGAGAAAAGATCGTGGTGGACCTGAGAATTGTTAGTCTTGTATGAGACTATGATTTACTTAGAAGGTATGGGATGAAGATCATTAGTCACGTATGGGACGAAGATTAGTTTGGATATCACGAACATAAGCTTAGTCAATTTAGGCTAAAATTGGATTTCTGTAACACCCAGCAGTGTTAAGCACTCAGTTGCACATTACGTTCACGCGTATATCACGTAAGGCGCTATAATAGCGCTAAACACTAATTTTTCTCCAACGCTCACGTGTGTTTCACGTGAGGCGCTGAGCGTTTCGCGCTCACGTGTGTTTCACGTGAGACGCTCAGCTTTTAGTTTCTTTTGAGCGCGCATGTGTGTTTCTCATGAGACACTAAGTTTTGGGCACTCATGTGTGTTTTATGTGAGGTGCTAAGTTTTTTTTGGAGATTTAATCTCTGTTGATATTTTTAGATAACTTAAATCTTTGTTAATCGTATTTTGACCATTAACGGTCACCAAGATCACTATTTTGAGAATCTTGGATCGGGTTCTTTAAGAACTAAGTTCTTGATTTGAAGGAACTAAGTTCCTGGAGTATTATGGACTCTGTCTTCTCCATGTTTTTTTTATCCATGTTCTCTTATTCATATTTTCAGAGAGGTTAAACCTCTGTTAATGGTGTTTTGAGCATTAAGGGTCACCAAGATCACTATTTTGAGGATATGGGATCCGATTCTTAAAGAACTAAGTTCCTGGAGTATTATGAACTCCATCTTCTTTCTTTGCAATCTTGTTCTTTTCTGAATTTTTTATTCTCAAGAACAAAATCTTCCCGATGAGAATTAAATTCCAGGAGTATTATGGACTCCGTCTTCCCGATGAGAACTAAGTTCATGAAGTATTATGGACTCCATCTTTTTTTTCCCAACCTTTTTCTTTTCTAAATTTTTGATTCTTAAGAACAAGATCTTCCTGATGAGAATTAAATTCTCAACTTGTGGAAGAATTGTCTTGTGAATCTCAGATCCAGAGAAAGAACTAACTTCTTTGAGAATGGTTAAACCCTTATATATGGTATGCTAAATAAAGGAGATATTTTGATCGATGTTTTTTCTTTACCTAGGGTTTGAGAGGAGAGAGATCTTCTTTTTTGAGAGAATTAAATTCTCTGTTGTTTTGAGAGTCTTTTGTATTTTTTTAAGCTTATGGGGTTTTTCTCTCTTTAGATTTGATCTCTTTACTTCTATTTATAAGAGAAGAGAAAAATCAAATTGTAGAGAAAATCTCTCGTTGAGAGATTATGATTGATTTCATAATCAATCAAAATGATCTTTTAGATCAATCGGTGAATTTTATTCACCGTTGGATTTTTAATTCAAAGGCTGTCACGTCCCGCTTCCCAAGATACGTAAACTACGGCACGTGACAGAGCCAACCATGCTAGCTGTGGCTTGGAATCATCCCCCCACAGTCACATTTCGACTTTTTATCGGATATCAAGAACAGAAAAATATAATCTAGCTAGTACATGTTCATCTGCAATGGTAAAAGAAAATGCATAGAGCGGAAACGAATCAATATCCAATAAACAATATCTGAATCATCTCCCAAAATGGTCTCGCATCAATAAACAAAACTACAGAAATAAATAAACTAAACATCTCTAATAACACACGTTCAATTCCACATTGCTAGGCTTGATTGCTAAAGTACTCTTGATCTGCCTGCGATAAAGGTAGAGGAATTGAGCCATGCAAAACCCAGACGTCAGTGCGTCATAATATCAAAACAATAGTAGTACTCCAGTATATGATGATATAATGTTACGATTAAACAAGAATGAAAATAATAAACATAGATATAAAACAGTTAGCTATATGTATGTATGGGTGTATGAAGTGTATCCTAAATCTGTGCTTTTTGGTTGTCTATTTTAAAAGTCTTTGAAATCAATTAATGTAATTCTCATCGTAACCCAACAGTATATATCCCGTTCATTCCCCATGGGACCACGGTAACAGTATTTATTCCGTAACGCCCGGAAATACGGAAAACAAGTATTTATTCCATAACGCCCGGAAAAACGACAAATAAGTATTTATTCCGTAGCGCCTGGAAAAACGGAAAACTAGTATTTATTCCATTATGCCCGGAAAAATGGCAAACAATAATAATATCCTCTTGAGTTACGTTTCGGTTACATTCTTGATTTCCCCCTTTCCCCCAGGTTTGTATTCAAGTCAGGTATTAACGATATAAGTCTAATGCCAATATAGGATCAAGCAGGTATAGTTCTCGTCTATGCAGACAACAAGTTACGTCCGTCAGGACAACACATCAGTATTGTTGGCATTAGTAATTAGATCCAAGTAAAAAAACAGGAAGTGTGTTGTGAACATGTCATGTGATGTATATTAACCAAATAGATACCCAATGTGAAACTGTAATCAATATCGGAACACGGTAAACACAATTGATACCAAGATGTATACGTATCTATCTGTAATAACCATTATACGTTCATTACCATATATGATGCAAACTAGATAACATGTTGTATTGATATAGTAGTATAATAATATCATGAAGTTCCGGATTGCAACTAGATAAACGATTATCAGTACAGATATGAACGGATACCGTAAAACTGTAAATCTGTAATATTTGCTGAATAATAAAACACATGCACTATTCTTATTCATATAGTGATCGATATAATAACATAACATGTTGCAAATTAAACTTGGCTGATCCGATCTCACGTCGAGATACAGATGCTACGTCCGACGTCGGAATAACGTCGCGATGCAAACTTACGCACGCAAGACTTTACTTGGCTGATCAGTGACATGACGTGGTGTCTAGGCTGGACGACGACGGTGACTGGGTAGTCCGGATCGTCGGCGACGCGCGCAACTCCGGCGAGCCGATCGGAGAATCAAGAAACGATCAAGAAAAGAACAAGAAGAAAGAGAAGAAGACTGGGTAGCTGCTGTTGGGTTCTGGGATGGCGAGAATAGAGGCACGACAATGGCGACGATGGCCGACGGCGACGTGCTACATCGGCGAGGTGGCTGAGGTTCTTTGGTTGGTGATTCGGGGTGCAGGAGATGTCGTGGAGTTGGTGTTGGTGGTCAGGGGTGTCAGAAAGAGGAGAGGGAGGTGAGGAGGTGAAGGTGCTGGAGACGGCGAGTTCTCCGGTGAGGTTGTGTGGGGTTTCTTGAGTTGCTGCAGGGTGTTCGGGGTCGGCGTCGGGGTGCTCGGGAATGGAGAGAAAGGGAGAGGAGGTGATGAGGGTGAGGTCGACGAGATGATGATGCTGGAGAGTGGTGACGGTGAGGGGGTGGCGCTGGCGAGGACGTGGGCAAGGGTTAGGGTTTGGGTTTTCTCATGGCGACGTGAAGAAGGAAAAGAAATATAGGAGAGAGAGAAAGGTGATGTTAAAATAATATTAGGTTAAGATTATATATATATATATATATATATATATATATATATATATATATATATATATATAGGGGGGGGGATAGAGAGAGAGGCAGAGAGAGAGGGGGGGATAGAGAGAGAGGCAGAGAGAGAGAGAGAGAGAGAGGTCGAAAGAGAGAGATTAGTATACACACACACACATACTGTTAGTGAAAGGTGTAAAGAAAATATTATAATATGTGTATTTTAGGTTTAAACATCTAATATCAAATTACTCCAAAAATTATCCGGGTCTCATCTAAAAATCTAGTTTTTAAATATGGAGAATATACATACAAGTTAAAACTAAAATATGAAGTCTGGTCAATAAAAATGCATACCTCCAAGTATGGATCTACACAAATATACGTAGCGATCCAAGCGAGTCTGTTTTAACACTTAGAACATGAACATGATGTATGGATGCAACCACATGATTTGGGTTACGATAACATGACATGCTAGATATTAAAAGTATATTATTTGGTTATTATTTATATTATTAAAAGATATGCGGATACAAAAATATATCATGTATGTGTATAGAATCTAGATGTGCATAGATTCTCTGTACTGGCAAATATTTGACGTAATCTTGAACCATGGTGGGTTTCAAATATGCGGGTCGGGTCGGATACTAACCAAAGATACCAAATACACTATCCGTACCCAAATGCACTAGTAATCAAGAAATATGTCATAAAATTTGTAATACCCCAAATAAATATGGTATAACAGTGCTAGGGTGTTACATTATACCCAACTACAAAGAATTTCGTCCTCAAAATTCCCGGAACAAGAAAAGATAAGAAAACACAGATCTAAGAAAAGAGGTGTGGAAAGTTCTATCGGATCTCGTCTTTACATTCCCAAGTAGATTCTCCGTACGAACGATTCCCCCATGAAACAAGTACTAGAGGAATAACTTTATTCTTGAGAACCATTTATCGTCGATCCACAATCGCAATTGGTCTTTCTTCATATGTTAAATCTTCCCTTACTGTTAGCTCCGACTGATCTAGGATGTACATCTTATCTCGAACATACTGGCGGAGTTGAGATATATGAAACACGTCATGAACACCCGCCAAGGATGGTGGCAAAGCTAATCGATACGCTACCTTTCCAACACGCTTGATGTTACCAAAATGCCCCACGAATTGAAGACTAAACTTGCCTCGACTACCAAATTGAATCACTCCTCTGCTCGGTGATATCTTCAAGAATACAATATCACCAACTGTAAACTCCAGAGGTCTTCGTCCTGTATCAGCCTAACTTTTCTGTCAATCTTGTGCCGCCTTCATATGATTTCGGATCACGTTGACTTTCTCCACTGTTTGCACAATAAGATCCAGTCCCAATAATCTTCTTTCCCCAATATCGTCCCAACAGATAGGTGAGCGACACTTACGATCGTATAATGCTTCAAATGGATCTATCTGTATAGTCGCCTGAAAACTATTGTTATAAGAAAACTCCACCAAGTGTGTCATGCCCCGCTTCCCAGTGTACGGTAAGGAGACGCGATGGGTCACGTGACGTATTTACTCAGAAGTAAACACGCTAAGCGTATATAAGCAATATAATGTAAATGTACACAAGAAAGACATGAGATGTAAATGAACATCAACTTTTTATTTATTAAACATTCTTTACAATACAATGCTGGAAAGTAAATACAAGACTGGAAAGCAATGCCTAAATAATAACATGAAACTGAAAGTAAACTATATACAAGTGTCTAGAGCTCTGGGTCGTCAACGAACTGCTCCAAGTCTTCTGACCTGGGCTCATCTCCAGAGAGTCGGGTCCTCCTGACAACATTCCAAAGAAATAATAGAAAAGGAATGTCGTCAGTGAACAATCGCTCGGTAAGTCCCAAAAAGAGATGGAAATAGACTGAACAGATAATGAGAATATAACCGGTATAATGTTGATAGTTATGTTAACGCAGTTGTTTGTAGCTTGGTACAAAATATGCCAGTGTATACGAGAGGAGTCCAGCTTACCCTGTGGACTATGGTATAAGGAGTGCAAGGTCCCGTCAAAATCCATGGGACAACGGCAATGGATATTCAGATTAGGTGTATTAAAGTGACCGTCTCATGCTACTTTAAACACATTCCGTACCAATCTACCGATTTAAACCCCGTAATGTATTATTGTATTGTTTTGTAGTGATTTGCAAATATAAGACTTGCTGAAACCATGATATCAATTGTTCATGTAAACAGATAAGGATATAAACGGAAAGTTATGTAGACAAGTCAATTGTATATCTATGGATTGGTCAAATCAAGTCATGTTGATATAGATTGTATTATAGTATAAAAGGATTCATATTGCATTGGAGTTATATTGAATTGTATACATGGATGGATGGATTTCAGATTAGACTGAGACTCCGACTGAGTCAGACACTTAAACATAATTGAAGTCCTGAATTAGTTTTGGAGTTATCGGTAACTGATGCACATGGACTGCAGGATTTGTGACTTTTTCCAAACCAATTACCATTGATAACCCCGTTTTAGTTGTCTACCTTAAATAGGCAAGCACCCACTTTCTCCGGCTCCCTGAGGATCAAGAGAATTTGCCCCGCTTAAACCTATATTTACTAGAGTCCTTATTGTAAATTAATAAACTTGAGGGGGGTTTATGAAAAATAGTTTTGATATATTTTCAAAATAAACCTCAAGTATTTAATTATCATCTTTAGGGTTTTCATAGATGTAATTTTAAAAGTGATGAGATATTCTAGTGGATATAAACCTAAATTGAATAGTATATGGTATTTTCATGTAATTTGACTTGTATTGATTTCGAGGGTATTTTCATGAACTTTTGTGATTCTTTTCTTTTGATTTAGAAAACATAGAATTATTAAATATATTTAAAAAATATATTTTGATAATATATATATATATATATATTAAAAATAGAATTTATTTATTAAATAGAAATCATGTTTTCTTAAAAATTGTAATAAATTCCATCGAGATCGTATGCTCCGTGAGGAGGTCTGCATCTTGCCCTACTATTCCGATAGATGTGCGATAACCCGCAACAACCAAAATGGATTCCCCAAAATGGGTTGTATGGACATAATTTTATGGAATTTAATTAAAACAATCTTAAAGAATACGGTTTTTAATAGTTTAGGGTATTTTATCGTAAAATTGTATTAGTCCTAAAAATATTATAAAGTGACAATCGTGCTATATCATGATAAGTGTTGTGATGAGGTAGATCATTACCTCGTGAGTTTTCTAAAGGTAATATGAGCTATATGATGAAGTATCGAATAGAAAGTTTATGGTATTTAACCGTAAAAGTGCAATAAAAGTGTTTTTTATATGGAGTTTTGAATTGAAATTTGTTTTCAATTATAGCTTAATGTTTAACAAACTAAGTACATTAATTTAGATAAATAGTTCTTAAGAAAAATTGTTAGTTTAAGAAGTTTTAGAGATGAATGTCGGTATAACTCCATTTACCGACATCATTGAAAAGAAGAAGTTTTGAGAGGTGAAAAGAAGAGAGTAGAGAGAACTTACATGTTTGGAAAAGAGAGGAGTGGTTGAGAGAACGCTTGATGGTTTCGTGGAGTCGCGGTGTCGCCGGATTTGTCCCGAATCGTCGCCGGAACTTGACCTTGGGCTAACTCTACTTGTACAACTTTTTGGACTTAGAAAATTTTAAGAGTTTTAACAAGAGATTTCAGAATGAGGAGGGCTAGGGTGTAGGGTGGTATTTATTGGAGAAATTATGGTTTTGAGGATTGAAGAATGGAACTAAAATGCATTAACATGTTGGATTAATGTCTCATTTTAATTCTCTGTTAATGTGTAGGGAAAACAAACTGAATAGGGTTAGTGGAAGGAGTCCAAGGGGTGCTAGGGAAAAAATTGGAGGCATTAGGGACGGGGGGCCCTACGGCGCCGGCCGTTTGATGGATCTCGCCAGTCCAATATTTGAGTTGGGCTGTCGGATGAATGCCACGTGTGTTTCCCCAATTAGAGCAAAGCTCTGTTCAGAATTCAAAATTTGAATTAAAGCTGCGCTTTTATAAAAGCGCTGCGCTACAACTAGCGCACTCCGTGCAAAGCACATAGGCGCTAGCTCTAGGTGTGCTGCGCTCCAAGTAGCGCACCACGTGCAAAGCACGTGTGCGTTAGCGCTAAGAGCGCTGCGCTCCAATTAGCGCACCATGGGCAAAGCGCACCATGGGCAGAGCGCATAAGCGCTAGCGCTGGAACTAAAGGTTCCTCACCGTTAGATCAAATATCCAACGTATATGATTAAATCATCAGTTAACGAGAATAAAATTCTGTTGAATCTTTCCAAATAGAAAAGATTGTGCCCTGAATTTGGAACACCGTTGGATCAATGATCCAATGGTGATTAAAAATCACTAAAATACAGAACAAATTCTGTAAAGAAGGAAAGATTTCTCAATCTTGTTAAAACAAGAAGATTATTTTCTGTAAATCAGAAGCCCTTGGATCAAAGATCCAATAGTGGGGAAATTCCCAAATCAATTGGAGAATAAATCTCTTTAACTGATTCAACAAATCAACCTTCCCTATATAAAGGACCCAAGACTTCAAGTCTGATATAGAGAGACCCCCTACAAACTTTGAGAAAACTCAAAATAAAGAAGAGCAAGCTCTTAGCAGAAGAAGAAAGTTCTTTTCAAGGTAAAAAGAACAGAAAGACGAAATCGTATCATTATTTATACGAAGAATTTACTTCTTTTCACAGATCAAAGATCCATAAGACAAATTGTCTTTCATAAAAAGATTATGAACATCTCGTTATAAAACGGGGGGAGAATTATTCAATTCTCTTAGGATCATAGATTCATAACGGCGAAGCCTTTCATCAGAAAGAGATTGAAACATATCTTATAAATTAAGAACTTTGTTCTTAGAATCTTGAGACAAAGTCTCTTATCAGAGAGAATATAATTCTCAGAGCGCAAAAAAAAGTTAATATAAGGAGAGCCTTAGTGCTCCTAATTGAAAAGAGCCTTAGCGCTCCTAATTTAATAGCGCAATGCGCTCCTCAACTAGTGCAAAGTGCTGCAGCGCCTTAGCGCTTCAAACATAGCGCAATGTGCTCATTAACTTGCGCTAAGCGCATCAGCGCACCACATCTAGCACTAAGCGCTAAGCGCATCAGCGCTTCATATCTAGCACACTGCGCTCATTGACTTGCGCTCATTGACTTGCACTCAGTGCTAAGCGCATCAGCGCACCATAACTCACGCTCAGCGCATCAGCGCACCACATCTAGCGCAAATCATCGCTTCAAACATAGCGCACTGCGCTCATTGACTGGCGCTAGCGCCAGGTGCACTACATGTTCCTTATGTGCGCTCTGATAGAACATAAAGTGTTCTTTAAACAAGTCTTAGAGCTATGATAAGCGCTCAACGCTCAACAAAAGACAAAACATTGTCAGAAGCCAAACCAATGTTCAGCATTGTTAAGGGATTGGGCCCAAATAAATATTCAATAGCCTAGAAAGAAATGTTAAACATTTGTTAGACTTAGCCCAAATTGGCTATAAGCCCTCAATTCGGATTAACTGAGCCCATATGCTCATTAATTCTTTGATCTTAGTCCTAAATTGGACTATAGATCTCCCAACCAAATTGGTTTAGGGGTACATCTCTTTACTTCTCTGATATTTGTCGTTGTAATCCTTCAACGTCTTCAGAGAGGTGACGGGTCCCGACAACCACACATTTCATGGACTGTGGGGTCCTTAAACTCATGGACTATGATGTCCTTAACCTCGACCGTGATGTCTTTAAACTAACAACGAACTGTGGGGTCCTTAAACTCACGGACTATGATGTCCTTAACCTCGACCGTGATGTCTTAAAACTAACATCGGACTGTGGGGTCTTTAAACCCATGGACTATGATGTCCTTAATCTCGATCGAGATGTCTTTAAACTAACATTGGACCACCATGTCCTTAAACTGGTAATCGACCGCAATGTCCCTAAACTAAACAATAGAGTCCAAATGCTCTTTTGTTGGATCTAAACGATCCCGTTAAGTTGATCTTAGTCTAAATTAGACTAACGTATCCTTAACATACGTTTAAGTTGATCTTAGTCCTAAATGAGACTAACGTATCCTTAAACTCAACCCCCAAACCCAAATCTAAGAAAATACGGATTTGGACTAATCCACACCCTACGGGCGACAACATACATTAGTCTCCGTATACAATCCACGGGCAATCACAAATAAAACAAACACACATGACACGAAGTGACCATCTGGAGAAGGAGAAAGTTGTTACCGCGATGCGGTAGTGTAATTAACTGCAGGGCTTGCGCCTGCAGGGAAGAGCGTCCCCACAATAAAAACCCCCTCAAACGAGGGGGAATCTGACGAAGTTTGCTACATCGGCCGCATCCGTTTAAACCTTCGATACATGGTGCCATAAATCAACTTGGCATCTTCGGAGAGGTGGACGGATAGCACCAATTAGCATCTGCCCCCAGATTCAGGCAAGACATTCGTCTTCCCGGCTTCCGGCGGGGAACAGATTCTGGCACGCCCGGTGGGACCTTTCCCTCTTTCCACTCCACACTTCGTGTGTCGTGTTCGCGAACCAATCGCGGTTTGCTAATGGTTGCCCTTGGGTTTAGAGGTACTAAGATTTGACGTTTTGCTTGGTGCAGAAAGCAAAGGATCAATGGCGTTCACCTGCTCAAAGTATTCCACATGCGACTGCAACCCACGTCCTGCCTTAACTGGGGGCATATCTTACGGGCCTCAAGCAGCCTCCCTGTTCATAATGCTGGTGGAACAGGTCACTCAAGCCACCACGGGATTGTTTTTCGGGACCATGCTCCCGTCAACGAGCTTCACCACTCCTGTACCAACACCTGAAGCTCCCAAGAAGTCGGTCTTTGATCGGATTACAACTACTGCGGCCCCTCTCAATGGGTCGTCCAGCTCCAACACCTCTGTCTTCTCCAGATTGGGCTAAAGTTCAGGTGGGCCCAAGATGAAGCCTGCACCTCAAGAAAAGGTTATTCCAAAAAGGGTGACCAACCCTGCTCCCGAAGTCATCAAGGCAGCTTCTCCAACCAAAGGGTCAGTTTTTACAAGACTGGCTGTTCCGGTTCCCACTATGGTTCCTGTCCCTGCTTAGAAGTCTGTTTTCGACCGATTGAATACTGTGCCTCGACGGACATCAGTCTTCAACAGGCTGACGCCAGCAGCAGCCCCTTACCTTGATAGGGGGCAAGACAAAGACATCCCCACTGCCGAACCAGCACCAACGGCTCGACACGCTCGACGTCGCCACTGGCGCCGAATAAGGAAGGCCGGGGGCAACACCCCCTCTGGGCTAACTCCACCAGCTCCAACGGTGGAAATCAATGCTGCTGTTCCAACCGGAAACAGTTTTGAGCTGCTGAACAAGGTACGCAGGAACTCGCCTACTGCCATACTGAAAAGATCTCCGCCACCGGTGGAGACTGTCACAGAAATAAAGCCGGTGCAGTACCCTCAACGGCTGTCTTCCAAAGTTTACAAAATCCGGCGACAAGTCCGAGAGTCGATGGTTGATCAAAACTATCCCCGCCGGCAGAAGAAGCTGAAGGCTCAGAAGGAAGAGAACCGTCCTGTCAAAACACAAAGGACGATAACCACCTGGGTGCCCGCTGCAACGGCCCCCTCAACGTCAACCACTCAGAAAAGAAGGAGGCCAGAGAAAGCCCTTATAACTACGGCATATTGTAAAGACGCCGAGACTAAATGCCTCAAGTCTGGGGGCATAACGGTCCATACTATTTATGTGGCATCCGGGAAAGAGGATAGCCGTGCTTGTATAGGCCTCCGACCACTCACCCGATCCATCACAAGAGCTCAGGAACAACAGCAGCAGAAGCTTCAGGAGATGCTGACTGCGATGGCCGCACTCACCGGGCCAAAAGAAAGCCCGGAGGCATCATCAGAACAGCGTCACGAACAAGAATCTGATGCTGACTTCCTTCACAGAGTCCTCGAAAAGAAGGACAAAGAAGCCGCAGAGCAAGCGGCTAACATAAAGCGAATGGCACTTCTATTCCAAGATATGGTGAGCATGATGATCCAGCTAGATCCCCCAGCCGAAGATCCTCCAGTAATAATCGAAGATGACAGAGGAGAAACATCGAATCCCCTGCCAGTTCTGTCAATAGCCAAGGAGGAGACAATCTCTAAGGCCGCCCTGGATAATTATATTGCTCAACAAATACGAGTTTACCAGGCAAATGAAGCAGCCGGCCAAGTCGTGAAAACTGGGCGACCATACCCAGGCTGGTATGATCAGATAAAGTACCCGCCGGGCTACACGATCCCCAAATTCCACGTATATAAGGGGACAGGCAATCCCCACCAGCATGTCGCCCAGTTCAGAGCTCTGTGCGGCAACACTGGGGGCGATGATAAGCTTTTGCTCCGTTAATTCGTCGGCAGCTTATCGGAAACAGCGTTTGAGTGGTACTCCGAACTCCCAAACGACTCCGTCAAAACTTTCGCAGAGATGGAGTTGTTATTCACCCAGCGATTCGCGAGTGCTAGTGAACGCACTCCAATAATGGCATTGATCAATGCAAGGGTAAAGCCGGGCGAAACTTGGGTTCAATACGCAATCCGATGGCAAAATCTGTGGTCAAAGTGCGAACAGCGCATCGAAGAGGCACCATCGGTGGGCATATTCGTAGGCACCTTAGACCCTCATGCAACTATTTCATAGTTCATGATGTTCTTCAAACCGATTACTTTCCAGGATTTGATCGACAAGCTGGCTCAAATGGACCAGATGGGCCATAGGCCTTCCTCTTCAAAGACGGAGCCTTGGAATGAAAAGGGCAAAGGGAAAGCAACCTTCGTCGCTAACGCTCAACAATAGCCGAGCAACTTAAAGCCGGTTGTTCGCCAAAATAACGTGCATCCACACTCATCCCTCGAGGAGAGACTGGGACGCCCTTACTCGTTTCCCCAGGATAAAATGAGAAGACTGTTCGAGCTAGTAGTGCGCAACAGACTCATCAATCTACCGGGTCCAAAACGTCCGTTGCAGCCAGGCGATCTCAACAATCTTAATTACTGCCCTTACCATCAAGCAGTAAGCCATCAATCGAAGATTGCTTCGTCTTTAAAAATTGGGTTGAAGACCAATATCAATAGGGCAAGTTCGCGCTGTCCGAAAACTGGAAAGTGAACCCGCCACAACCCCACGCCCCTAAAAAGGTGGACATACCGAGGGCATCGTGCTCATTCATAGGGAAAGCCCCATGGACCAAAAAGTCCGTAAACTAGAAATTCGCCTCAAATATGGCCGCGATGGACCGCTATGTCCTAAAACTGGCTATGGACCAAAAAGTCCTTAAACTAGAAATTCGCCTCAAATACGGCGACAATAGACCACTATATTCTGAAACTGTCTGTTGACCAAAATGTCTCTAAACTAACGATTGACCGAAATGTCTCTAAACTAACGATGGACCGAAATGTCCTTAAACTAACCATGGACCACTATGTCCTGAAACTGGCTGATGACCGAAACGTCGTTAAACTACTACAAAACCGCGGCGTCCCCAGACTGACGAGAGGGAAAAAAACGGTACGTCTATAAGCAAAATGGGCACGGATGAAAATCTGAAGGGATTTGTGAGTAAAAACAGCAGGGCTACCGGTGAGTTTTGTGAAAATCCGAAAGGGCGCAATCTCGTTAGGAAAAAAAAGAGAAAAAAAGGTATGCACATAAGCAGAAAGGGTACGGATGAAAACCCAAAAGGGCTCCGTGAGTAAAAACAGCAGGGCTACCGACGAGTATTTGTGAAAACCCAAAAGGGCGCAACCTCGTTAAAAGACACTTGCAGGGTCCTCTCGACTTTGTGAAGAGAAACCACCTGCATGAGATCCTTACGACTCACAAGGGAGCAACACACTGAGGGATCCCCACGATTCCTAAGGAGAAATTACACCTACGAGATCCTCTCGACCCGTAGGGAGAACCCTCTCATGAGACCCTCACGGCTCATAAGATTCAAAAGTCTTAAGCTACAGGGATCTGAACCTGTTCTTAAGCAGCCCACTACAACCTCCGATACTGTCCTACAAGCGGCTCAATGCTGACCCTTGTATACAATCCACGTGCGCGAATAAACATTTCCCTAATAAAGTCCCACCCGTGACTAGGGATATGTTCGCACGGTGAAAGACCCTTGTGAGTCCTCTCGACTTATGAGGAGAAAACACTCTTGTAAGATCCTTACGACTTATAAGAGAACATGCACTTAGGATCCTCACGATCGCTAAGGAGAAAATGCACCTACGTTATCCTCACGACTCGTAAGGAGAAATATCTTTATAAGACCCTTACAGCTTATGAAGTCAAAAGCCTTAGTCGACAGGAGCCTGTTTGCTAAGCCACCTTTGTTCGATATCGACAGAGGCAAATGATGATTCGCTCATGCTAATATTCCAGTTGTAGCGGTGCTGATGCTGAAATCGGTGTCTAATCCCAAGCTTGCGGCAAAAAGTCAACGAGCCAAAAATGCATATGAAATAGCCGAAATGATGAGGCAACTTGCAACGAAATCAACAAGTAAAAATGTATGCATACAAAATAGCCGAAATGGTTGGGCAACTCGCAATAAAAAGCAGCGAGTAAATAAAACAAATAGCCGAAATGATTGGGCACCGAAAAAAATAGCCGAAATGATTGGGCAATCGCGACTTTCATGATATAAAAGCTGAAATGATAGAGTATCGTGGAAAGAAAAATATATAAAATGAAACGTTTTGCCCTACAGGTGAGATCACATCGATCCCTGTATACAATCCAGGGGCGCAAACAAAGAGGGAACCATATAATCCCACCAGGCTCCATCAGAAAGAGAGCCAAGTCTCGACGGTCACATCTGCATCCCAGAAGGCCAACAACAGCGTTCCTCCTTATGCCAGCAAGGTACGGAAGCGACACAACGAAACAAAGCGGGGTAACGGCAAAATCCCAGCTCCACCTCAGCGTTCGTCTCGTTACAGCAGACGCAATGTCAACAACGGCATTTCTTCGCAGTCCAGCAGGATACAGATGCAACGTCAACAAAAGACCTCATGGTCGAAACAAAGCGGAGTAACGGCAAAATCCCAGCTCCACCTCAGCATTCGTCTCGTTACAGTAGACGCAATGTCAACAACAGCGTTCCTTCGCAGTCCAGCAGGATACAGATGCAACGTTAACAAAAGACCTCACGGTCGAAACAAAGCGGAGTAACGACAAAATCCCAGCTCCACTTCAGCATTCGTCTCGTACAGCAGACAAAATGTTAACAACGGCGTTCCTTTGCAGTCCAGCAGGATACAGATGCAACGTCAACAAAAGACCTCACGGTCGAAACAAAGCGGAGTAACGGCAAAATCCCAGCTCCACCTCGATGTTCGTCTCGTTACAGCAGATGCGATGTCAGCAACGATGATTTTTCTCATTCCAACAGGATTCGGACACGCTAAAGCAAATGAAGCGAAGGCCAAATTCAGAGCTTCAGGGTCTTGACGGTAACTCATATAAAACCTGAAAGACTATCGAAGATCAGCCCACATGGAGTGGTCACCACCTCGACGTTCGTCTCGATACAGCAGAGGAGATATCACCACAGCGTCCTTCCTCCAACAGGATTCGGACATGCCAAAGCAAACGAAGCGAAGGCTAAATTCCTACCTTCAGGGTCTTGACGGTAACTCATATAAAACTTGAAAGACTACCGGAGATCATCCCACATGGAGTGGTCACCACCTCGACGTTCATCTCGATACAGCATACGAGATGTCACTACAACGTCCTTCCTCCAACAGAATTCGGACACGCCAAAGCAAACGAAGCGAAGGCCAAATTCCTAGCTTCAGGGTCTTGACGGTAACTCATATAAAACCTGAAAGACTTCCGGAGATCATCCCACATGGAGTGGTCACCATCTCGACGTTCGTCTCGATACAGCAGATGCGATGTCACCACAGTGTTCTTCTTCCAGTAGGAATCAGATGCGACAATCAAACAACGGAGCCACGGCAAAATCCCTAGTTCCAAACCTCGATGGTTCATCAACAACCTAGAGACAACCGCGACATTCATCTCGATACAGCAGACGCAATGCCAACAAACGAAGCAAAGGCCAAATTCCTAGCTTCAGGGTCTTGACGTCAACTCATATAAAATCTAAAAGACTATCGGAGATCATCCCACACCAGCGCAGAGTGGTTATGACTCATCGGGGCTCTCCAAAATGAGCCTAACCTCAAGTAAAAAGCGGCATGGAAAAATTCCTAACGCTTGCTCTTCCGACGGTCAAACTGCCTAGGAAGATTGCTTGAAGACGTCTTGTCCAGCCCCCGAAGGGATCAGAGACACGACAGTCGCAAGGCTACTCGAACAACAAGATTGCCTATTCGAGGAATACATCAGCCAACGCGACGGTACGACGGACAAAACTCTAGTACCACAGACCCTAACGGACCTCTGTCGTAAAGAGCAGAGGTTAACTGTGACATTAGGACACTCTTGCGAGAACTTCTCGATTCATCTCGACTCGTAAGGCAAAGCCTTAGGCAATGGGGATTTAAAAAAAAACCTGTTTCCTAAGCATTGGGGCCCTGCAAGTTGGTCCAAAATGGACTCTTGCATACTATTCACGGACTACACTCTCCAAAGTCGAATCTCGACAAGGAGGGAAACAACTGCTTACGAGTTCTCTCGACTTGTAAGAGGGATTCTCTAGTGAGATCCTTACGACTCGCAAGAGAAAAACACACTTAGGAATCCTCGCGATTCTTAAGGAGAAAATACACCTACGGGATCCTCTCGACCGGTAGGGAGAAAATTCTTTATGAGACCCTTACGGCTCTTAAAGTTGAAAAGTCTTAGGAGGCAGATCATAACCCTGAATCCTAAGCCATCGTTGTCCTGCAAGGAGATTAAGATAGACTATCCACATAATACATTCAATAAAAAAGGACACACCATTGAGAAGGAAAATACGTCTTTTATTCATGAACCAAAATGGATACAAAGTACAATTCGTGAAAGAACAAAAATATACTCTCATTCAGGAGTATATACAAAAGAACAATAAAGAAAAAATAGATACAAGGCTTCAAGTCGGCGAGCGATTTAGGAGATTGGCCAATTCGTCCCTCTTTCGCTGGGCCTCGCCTTCATAGTTTAGTATTATCAGAAGACGGGCCTCCGCCTGAGCTTGTTGAGCCTGGTATAAGGCAAGCCGGCCTTCGAGCTCTTTCTCAGTAGCCTTATGAGCCTCAACCCTTTCACGAGTGAACACGGCATCTTTGTCAATGGACACCACCTCCTTGATGGCCTCTTGAAGCACTCGCCAAAGTTCATACACTTTGCGGGCCTTCGCTGTAAGGCTGGCCTGAAGCTCTATCAGTGCTTTCGAAGCCAGCTCCCTCTCCGAAAACTTGTGGCTGAGCCTCTTCTCACAAGATGTCATTTTCACCGCACACCGTTCAATCAGGCCCCGTAAGCCCGCCTTCGCAGCCACAGCCTCCGAAGAAAGGCGGGTACACTCAAGCACGTGCAAGCAAGCCTCCACCTGCCGGCAAAACCCAACCCAGACTTGCACCACTGCTTCGCTATGATAGGTGACAAGAAAGGGGAGAGAGCCGTTAGCTTCGGTAGCAAACGCTTCGGCCGTAATTGCGTTGCCAGCGCGAAGTTCCTCGATCAAAGATGACAGGGAAGCGAGGCTTAGTTTGGCCATCCGTTCCGAAGCACGCAGGGCATAGGGGCCGGGTGGTATAGTGATGCGCGACTCCAGCATAGTAAGAACTGGCATGGCTGCTCAGATTTATAAACAGTCAGTGAAGTTTGTAAGCAAAGAATGAATGGAACAATGTGGGAGCTTTACTTACCCACAGTCATGTAAGAAGGAGATGAAGGCTCCCCTGGCCCTTCAAGAACCTCAACCTCGCCGTCGGCCTCCAGAACTGTAAAGGAAATCAATGTCATTTTGCGAAACAATAACAATGCTATGAAAAGATGGTGAACAACATTAACCTTGCCCAGAAGAAAGGACGATGCGCTGAGGAGATATTGCTTGTGGAGCAGCTATCTCCAACAGGCGTTGGAAAAACTGCCGGGGAGAGAGATCAGCAATAAAGGCCGTCAATCCGCGCAATTCTGAAATGACAGAAGAGTTCAGATAATGGAAAGATTACTAATTTAAAATATAAAAGGTTACCTTCAACGCTCCTCCCATTCTGAGCTGTAGGGAAAGAAGCCTCAACAGCCTCCACCGTGGCCTCGGGTAAATCATCAAGGACGTGGGCTGGCGCAGTGGCCCCTGAAGAAGGAGCAGCGGCTACCGCTGCAGGCTCCAATGAAAGCAGGGTAGCCTCGACTATCTCCATCCTAGCCTCTGGGCCGTCCTCAGGGAGATCCATTGGAACGGCGGCCACCAAAGGTGCCTCCCCCGAGAGAGCAAGTGCTTCGGGAGCAGGAACCACCGCAAGAGGCTCTATCACAAGAGGGAAAATTTCATCAACCCCCTCTATATTGAGCAGTGTTTCACTAGGGGTATCGGCTGGCTTTACGGTCAGTGAACCCGTGGGAACCTCTCCCATCGCCGAAGTCTCTGCATAATTCACTCAAGGATAAGAATACATATATACAAGTGTAGACAATATGAAGTATTACAAAGAAATACAGGAACATACCGATGCGTAAGGAAGCTTTTAGTATGGCTTGCTCAAGCCGACGCTCCTTCTCAAGGAGGTGTGCTCGCCGAAGTCCGAGGCTGGACTCGTGGCCGCCGGTCCACAGTGAAAGCGCATCCACGACGTCCTCCGAAGCAGCCTGTTTAAGGGCCCTTTCGCCCCATTCTTTCAAGGGGCCTATGAATCGTCGCTGTATCCATGGATGGTCTTCGTAAAAGATGACAGCGGGGTAGGGCCTCTTCGGAATCCTTACATTCTTCGATTCATCTCGCGAACGTCTTATAGCCTCAGCCAGTTGTGCAGCTTCCTCGGCAGATGAACTAGAAAAAAGAAGACTATCGTCTGGTGGACTAGCAACGGTCTTCTTCCCCCGTTTTGGCCCAGAGCTAATGGCTCTAGAAGATCGCTTCTTTCCCCTTGCCGTCTGCTTTTTGGGCTGCTTCTCGGTTTTGACAGAGAGAGGAGACTTCTTCAGGACCTTCGCCAAGGGGATATTATCATCAGAGCTGGGTTTTACAACCGGAACCGGTACGGTATCCGTCATCGGTCGTTCAAGCGAAGCATCTGTTAGTAATGAGATGCGAAGCTTTTTCTCCTCTCCAAAGGTTTTGAGCGAAGCAGCAATAGCTTCTTCTGTAGAGGCACCTGTTAAAATAGCAAGCGTCAGTCAAAGCATGATAAAAAAATGAACAACGGAGGGATAAGGGTAAAGCATACCTGACTGCGCAAGGGCAGCCAGTTCTTTTTCAAGTATGGCTGACTGTTTGGAAGATTTGATGGCAGCCTCCAAATCGGTGTCATCAAGCGTCCCGAATAAGCCCTCATTGGTCCCATATTCGCTCAAGCCTTCGCTAGACGGATCGGGAGGCGTCAAGCCTAATATGGTGTCCAAAGAAAATACTTGTTTCTTTTTCTTTTGAGAACGGGCGCCGGTGGCCGATAACACGAGTTTGCGTTTGGTAGACGCCTTTGGACGACGATTCCCAATTTCTTTTCCTATGTCCGACTCGGGGGACACGGCAACCACCTTTTTTTCAGGCACGCTGGGTGGGGGCAACCCACGCATAGGGCTTAACACGTGTGGAGGCTCAACTACATTGACCACTTTCAGGGGAGGGTGAACAATGTTCCGTCGCTTCAGAGGAACATTTCGATCACCATCCGGCACTGCACCCTTGCGATCGAGCAACAATCGCTTCTCTTCCTTGATGACGGCGCCCATTGAATGCTGATACCACGCCACGTATGTATTAAGGGCCTTTGGGACGCAACTCGGTTCGCTGAAAAAGAAGTTGGACCCTGTGTTCAAGCGCATGAAAGGATGCAGTGCGCTCCGCATTCCCTCTTCAGTAGCGGTAGGTTCTGCCAAGAAGGCTTCAAGTAGGATGCCCTGATTGTAACTTAGCTGCTGGGCGAAACGGTGCGGATTGTATCTCATGAATAACGTTGCATCATTTTGCCTGAACACTAAGAAACCCGGTCTGATGGAGTATAAATGAAGGATCTCCCAAGCTTTCAACACAGAGGCCCCCTCTTTAAATATATCATGCAGTGGCAACACCATCTTCCTCGACTCTTGGCCGACGGTCAGAACTTTATCAGTAAAGGACATGCCAGACCCAATCGTCCGCGGGCGAAGAAGCAAGCCTCTAGCTTCCCGTTGCGTCGGAGTTATGATAGAAGCGCCAACCAGTCGCATGATCCGAGGGAACCTGCACCTGTCATAAAAACCCGGCCTCTTGTGGATGCCAAAGACACCTAGCACGTGTAACACGAGCCATGACGTGAAATAATGCATCGGAAAGTTTACCGACTGCACCCCTGGCTCAGTGGTATTAGCTGCTAAGTTGAGGCCGTGATACATATAGTCTAACCCAGCAATCCCTACAGCCACTCGTATCCCAGCAACCATCCGATGCGCAGGATAGAAGATGGACGGCCTCATACGGCGAGGGTGCATGGGAAGCGCGAACCAACTCAGCCACAGCCCAAGGAACCCTAAAAAGAACGTTCCTTCGTCGATCCCAAGAGCCACCAGTTATGCAAAAAGGCTGACCGGGGTATCAGGTAGAAAGATGCTCTTCTGATCCGCCTCCACCGCTGGCAGATTGCCTAAACCCAAGCCGAAGGGGTCGTCAAGACAGGCGAATTTCTCGACTTCTTCCTTCAATATTTCCGGGCGAAGAAAATCAGCGATAAAAGCCGTAAAATTAACTCCACGACCTTCGGATGCAAGAGAGAGGTTCTCGTACATATTCAACACCTTTATTAAGCTCAGAAATTTGTGTTGAATAGCATTCTCAGGAGTAAGACCCATTACCATTGATTTGGTAGCGAAAACATACTCATCCGGGGGAAGCAATTCCTCATAATGTTCCCCCCTAACGGGTAAACCCGAGACCTCTGCAAACTCCTCTAAAGAAATGGAGACTTCTCGATCTGATAGAAGGAAGGTGTGGGTTGGGATGTTCCACTGTTCCAGAAATGCCCTGACCCACCATGTAGGGGGTGTGGAATATTGAAACAATGAAGCATAAACGGCGGGATACAATCCGAGCTTCATCAACTATGGCTTCCTCGCCGATAGAATATACCGGGCCCACTGGAAATACCCGGCTGGGTGATGGGGAGTTAGTCCTACATTGTACGGCTGCCCCCAGGGGCGTGACTCGCCCTGACATATGCGTCACCCTAGGATGTCCAAAGCCACTGACGGCTGAAGGGGTATTGCGGCAATAGAAGGCCGAAGAAGTCCTTCTGAAGTCCAGTTGACCTCCTCCACGGTGTAATTTATCGGAGGCGCATTTGCGTAAGCAATCGCTGAAATAGGCTCCGAGGGTGTCGCACAGGAAAAGCTCTGTCGGCCCATGATAATTTGATCATACCATTTACCCCATAGATGAAGATTCTTATGCTCCGGGTCATGGTCTTTTATCAGAGCGAAAACCTCTCTGCGGTGCTTCAGGAAATCCGCCTTCTGAACAAATGAATGGGAAGGAGGTGTCGGAAGACATAGTGCCTGCGCAGAAAAGAACGAATTTTTCAGCCACCAATGCTATAAATTAAATCCTGTTACAAGGTACTATAAATCCGTACCGCACTGCAATGCAATTAAAGAGGACCAAAGGGGACCCACAAAATCTAGATGACGGTTCATCATTAATAAAACTACCTCATCATTGGATGAGGCTGACATTAAATGAGGAAATCCTCAAGAGATTCTCATTAAATGAGAAATCCTTCGGGCAGAGGAGTAAAACTCCCATTAAGAGCAGTGCTCTTCACTAGATAGACATTTGTCAAAGCCTAATGATGAAGGAATAAAATTCCTCAAGAAGAGCCTTGCTCTGAAAAAGATGATGGAATAATCTATCAACAAATGAAATTTCAATTTGATCTTCAAGATCCATGAACAAACTCTTAAGAGTTCTTCTATATGATCTGAAAGGAGCAAAGCTCCATTAATGGATTAAGAAATCACAAGTAAGATCCTTTTAGATCTATGATTCCAAGAGAGCAAAGCTCTATTAATAAAACCTTAAAACGGATTTTCTTTAGATCAGAGATCTATGAAGAGCAAAGCTCTGTTAATGGGTGAAACCCTAAAAGATGTCTCAAATTTTTTTTAATCTTTTACCTAATTCGACAAAGTTCTATCCTTAAAATTCTTAAGAAGAAGAGCTGCGCTCTGAAGAAGAAAATAAATTTTCAAGAAGGATTGAAGATGAACCGGAGTCATTTCAAAGGCCAATGGTCCTATTTATATGCACTAAGCGCCGTTTCAGTTCCTTGGGTGATCCAAGAGTCGAGATGTTGCCACCGTTGCATCCACGTATAGGCACCGTGAGCGCAACGGTGGGGGGAATTTGTTTCCCCAATTAGAGCAAAGCTCTGTTCAGAATTCAAAATTTGAATTAAAGCTGCGCTTTTATAAAAGCGCTTCGCTACGACTAGCGCACCCCGTGCAAAGTATATAGGCGCTAGCTCTAGGTGCGCTGCGCTCCAAGTAGCGCACCACGTGCAAAGCATGTGTGCGCTAGCGCTAAGAGCGTTGCGCTCCAATTAGTGCACCATAGGCAAAGCGCACCATGGGCAGAGCGCATAAGCGCTAGCGCTGGAACTAAAGGTTCCTCACCGTTGGATCAAATATCCAACGGATATGATTAAATTATCAGTTAACGAGAATAAAATTCTATTAAATCTTTCCAAACAGAAAAGATTGTGCCCTGAATTTGGAACACCGTTGGATCAATGATCCAATGGTGATTAAAAATCACTAAAATACAGAACAAATTCTGTAAAGAAGGAAAGATTTCTCAATCTTGTTAAAACAAGAAGATTATCTTCTGTAAATCAGAAGCTCTTGGATCAAAGATCCAACGGTGGGGAAATTCCCAAATCAATTGGAGAATAAATCTCTTTAACTGATTCAACAAATCAGCCTCCCCTATATAAAGGACCCAAGACTTCAAGTCTGATATAGAGAGACCCCCAACAAACTTTGAGAAAACTCAAAAGAAAGAAGAACAAGCTCTTAGCAGAAGAAGAAACTTCTTTTCAAGGTAAAAAGAACAGAAATAGGAAATCGTCTCATTATTTATAAGAAGAATTTACTTCTTTTCACAGATCAAAGATCTATATGACAAATTGTCTTTCACAAAGAGATTATGTACATCTCATTATAAAAAGAGGGGAGAATTATTCAATTCTCTTAGGATCACAGATCCATAAAGGTGAAGTCTTTCATCAGAAAGAGATTGAAGCATCACTTATAAATTAAGAACTTTGTTATTAGAATCTTGAGACAAAGTCTCTTATCAGAGAGAATATAATTCTCAGAGCGCAAAAAAAAAGTTAATATAAGGAGAGCCTTAGCGCTCCTAATTTAATAGAGCCTTACCGCTCCTAATTTAATAGCGCAATGCGCTCCTCAACTAGTGCAAAGCGCTGCAGCGCTTCAAGCATAGCGCACTGCGCTCATTAACTTGCGCTCAGCGCTAAGCGCATCAGCGCACCACATCTAGCGCTCAGCGCTAAGCGCATCAGCGCTTCATATCTAGCGCACTGCGCTCATTGACTTGCGCTCAGCGCTAAGTGCATCAGCGCACCATAACCCGCGCTCAGCGCTGAGCGCATCAGCGCATCACATCTAGCGCAAAGCGCTAAGCGCATCATCGCTTCAAACATAGCGCACTGCGCTCATTGACTGGCGCTAGCGCCAGCTGCACTACATGTTCCTTTTGTGCGCTCTGATAGAACATAAAGTGTTCTTTAAACAAGTCTTAGAGCTATGATAAGCGCTCAGCGCTCAACAAAAGACAAAACATTGTCAGAAGCCAAACCAATGCTCAGCATTGTTAAAGGATTGGGCCCAAATTAATATTCAATAGCCTAGAAAGAAATGTTAAACATTTGTTGGACTTAGCCCAAATTGGCTATAAGTCCTCAATTCGGATTAACTGAGCCCATATGTTCATTAATTCTTTGATCTTAGTCCCAAATTGGACTATAGATCTCCCAACCAACTTGGTTCAAGGGTACATCTCTTTACTCCTCTGATATTTGTCGTTGTAATCCTTCAACGTCTTCAGAGAGGTGACGGGTCCCGACAACCACACATTTTATGGACTGTGGGGTCCTTAAAATCATGGACTATGATGTCCTTAATCTCGACCGTGATGTATTTAAACTAACAACGGACTGTGGGGTCGTTAAACTCACGGAGTATGTGTCCTTAATCTCGACCGTGATGTCTTAAAACTAACATCGGACTGTGGGGTCCTTAAACGCACGGACTATGATGTCCTTAACCTCGACCGACATGTCTTTAAACAAACATTAGACCACCATGTCCTTAAAGTGGTGATCGACCGCAATGTCCCTAAACTAAACAATAGAGTCCAAATGCTCTTTTGTTGGATCTAAACGATCCCGTTAAGTTGATCTTAGTCTAAATTAGACTAACATATCCTTAACATACGTTTAAGTTGATCTTAGTCCCAAATGAGACTAACGTATCCTTAAGCCCAACCCCCAAACCCAAATCTAAGAAAATACGGATTTGGACTAATCCACACCCTACAGGCGATAACATACATTAGTCTTTGTATACAATCCACGGGCAACCACAAATAAAACAAACACACACGACACGAAGTGGCCATCTGGAGAAGGAGAAAGTTGTTACCGCGATGCGGTAGCGTAATTAACTGTAGGGGCTTGCGCCTGCAGGGTAGAGCGTCCCCACAATCAAAAACCCCTCAAACGAGGGGGGCTCTGACGAAGTCTGCTGCATCGGCCGCATCCGTTTAAACCTTCGATACATGGTGCCATAAATCAACTTGGCATCTTCGGAGAAGTGGACGGATATCATAAATTAGCATCTGCCCCCAGATTCAGGTAAGACATTCGTCTTCCCGGCTTCCGGCGGGGAACAATGTGTCCTAGTCGTAGTTAATAGCATTTTGCACATGTTTGATTTTTCAGTGACTTTTCATTTTACGTGAATTGCACGTGTAAACTTTTGGCTTCCAAAAAGTTTAAAAGAAAAATCAGCAAAAATAATATGTGGCTGATGGGATTCGAACACAGGGGCTATGTCACAGCAGTGCAAGGCTTTACCAATGAGCTACAAGTGCCTTCTTGCTGTTTAAAAACAAATCAAATTTATAACTTGTGCTCAGAATTTACAAATACTCCATTTGTACATTAACTTTAAAAATTTTCTATACATTAAAACAAAGTCATTACAAAGTGCAAATGATCCTCCCATGAACCCTTGAAGTCTAACATGCATGCTCTCAACATATCTTCAAGAGTTTGGATCGTTCTTTCAGATTGGCCATCTGTCTGAGGATGATAAGGGGTGCTAAATTTCAAGTGAGTCATCAAACTTTCCTGTAGACACTTCCAAAAATGCAATAAATATTGGGTATCACGATCGGAAACTATGGTCATAGGTACTCCATGCAATCTCACAATCTCCTGCATGTACCGCTCTGTTAAAGCCTCCATCGACCGACCAACTCGAAACGGTATAAAATAAGCTGCCTTGGTCAATTGATTGACAATCACCCAAACTGTATTATTGCCTTTTGGACTGCGTGGTAAAGCTGTCATGAAATCCATGGTTATATGTTCTCACTTCTATTGAGGAATCGAAAGTGGTTGCAACAAACCATCTACCCTTTGATATTCAGCCTTGACCTGCTGACACACCAAGCACTTCGATACATAGCGAGCAATCTCCCTTTTCATGCTTTCCCACCAGAAATGTTGTTATAGATCTCGATGTATCTTTGTGCCTCCCGGATGTACGGACTATGCGGAACTATGAGCCTCTTTCATGACATCTTCACTAATGTCTCCTTTAGGCACACATAGTCGACTGCCATATCGTGACGAACCATCTTTATGGATCAACAAATCTATTCGAAGTCTCACTTCTACTTGTTCTTGGAACTTCTGCAATCTTGGATCGTATGACTATATTGCTTTAATGTTATCGATCAAGGACGACTGTACTTGCAATTGAATCAACTGTTCCGAAAAATACGGTAGTACGATCTCCAACTCGAATCTCTGAAGATCAGCTATTATCTCCTTATGTGCGTCAACATCCGTATCGCTGGCAACCGACTTAGAGCATTCGGCACTATATTAACTTTTCTCGGATGGTATTTTAGATCATGATCAAAGTCAGCCATCAGCTCTAACCATCTACGCTGCCTCATGTTGAGCTCTTTTTATGTGAACATATACTTTAGGTTTTTGTGATCGGTAAATACTTCTACCCCTTCACCCAATAAGTAGCGTCTCTAAATATTCAAAGCAAAAATATCTGCTTCTAGCTCCAAATCATGAGTTAGGTAGTTCTTCTCATGAGTCTTCAATTGTCTCAATGCATAAGCTATAACCGTCTCATACTGCATTAGAAAACATCCCAGGCCTTTTCCAGATGTGTCGCTGTGAATAACCAACTCTCCGGAACCGTCTGGCACTGTCAAGATAGGAGTGGTGGTCAATTTTTGCTTCAACACTTCAAAAGCCGACGCACATTTCTTCGTCCATACGAACGGTACCTCCTTTCGTGTTATCTTGGTCAATGGTTTTGCTATTCGAGCGAAGTTCTCTACAAACCTTCTATAGTATCCGGTAAGCCCAAGAAAACTTCTGATCTCCCCTACATTCTTTGGAATTGGCCAATCAAGAATTATTGCAATCTTTTCAGGGTCAACGACAATTCCATTTTCGGATACGACATGACCCAAGAACTTCACTTCTTCGAGGCAAAACTTGAACTTGCTCATCTTAGCATATAACCTTTCTTGTTTCAACGTTTGCAGTGCGATCCTCAAATGTTCTTCATGCTCTTATTTGCTTATCGAATAGACCAGAATATCATCAATAAAAACCACTACGAACTGGCCCAGGTACGATGAAAAGATTCGGTTCATCAAGTCCATAAATATTAACGGTGCGTTAGTAACTCAAAATGGCATCACTAAATACTCATAATGCCCATATCGAGTTCGGAACGCTGTCTTAAAAATATCTTCTGATTTCACCCGAACTTGATGATATCCGGATTGCAAATCCAACTTCGAGAATACTTTCGCGCCACTGAGTTGATCGAATAATTCGCCGATGCAAGGGATTGGGTACTTGTTCTTAATATTCACCCGGTTTAATTCTAGATAATCAATGCACATCCTCCGCGTTCCATCCTTCTTCTTGACTAGAAAAACCGGATCTTCCCATGGTGAACCACTGCTACGAATCCAGCCCTTCTTAAGCAATTCGGCGACCTGTTTCTTTACCTTTTCTAGTTCCACCGGTTCCATTGGATAACAGGCCTTTGAAATCAGCGCTGCTCCAGGAATAAGATCAATCGCAAACTCCATAACTCGTTTTGGCGGTAAACCCGAGATGTTCTTGAACACATCCATGAAATCCCGAACTGCTATCTGCGCTTCATCTGCGAAATTCACTTTTCAGTAAACGGTTTTCTTCATCATGAATTTGCAAGTTTGGTCTAAGACTTATGGGTTATCAGCTAACCACACTTCCGCAGTGCCACTCTGATAAACCGAGGCGGGATCGTTAGAACTTCTTCAATCAAACATCTTACATCTGATCGGCCTTGAAGTAATCTGTACCAGCTCCTGCTGGGGTTGATCTCGAACTACTGCAATCATCATATGTTCTCCTGTATTTCCCTTTGTTCTTCGAAATGCAAATGGATTGCTTCTTACGGGACGAGAGGAAAGATACAACGTGGTTGCTGGATTGAAGCTCGCGATAAGATATAAACTCGTAAGCAATGATGCCGAGAGGAAATAAGGTGATACAACGACCATAAGTCAAGAAAATAAATCAAAATTGTACTCAAGGTTACCTAAATAGAGTACCGCATTGTAACCATGCAGCGGTACATACTTACAACTACATAACTCTATTCAAGTCGTCCAAATCCTACTATCAGAATCGAAGGAATAAGAAAGGAGAAACAATAAGGAACCAAAAGGATTTCAAGCCGAGATGCAATATCATTTCCATATCGTCAAGATAAAAGAGTTAAGGGAAAATAAGATTCAAGAATTTGAATGACAAGACAATAATATGGCAGGACATGTTCCTAAAATTCTGGGTCTTAAGGACAATGTATTGGGTATCATACCCAACTACAAAGTGAACCAAGCCCCAGCTAACATAAAACCTATGGCTTTAATACTAAACAAATCCTGTCACGCCCCGCTTCCCAAGATACATAAACTACGGCACGTGACAAACCCAACCATACTACCTATGGTTAGGAATCATCCCTCCATAGTCAATTATGGCCGTTTGTCGGATATCAAGAACAGAAAAATACAATCTAGCTAGTTCATCTCCATCTGCCACAGTAAAAGAAAATACATATAGCGGAAACAAATCAATATCCAATAAATAATATCCGAATCATGTCCTAAAATAGGCTCACATCAATAAACAAAACTACGGAAATAAATAAACTAAACATCTCTAATAACACACGTTCAATTCCTCATTGCTCGGCTAGATTGCTAAAGTACTCCTGATCTGCCTGCGATAAAGGTAGAGAAACTGGGCCATGCAAAACCCAGACATTAGTGCGTCATAATATCAAAACAATAGTAGTATTCTAGTATATGATGATATAATGTTACGATTAAAAAATAATGTAAATAATAAACACAGATATAAAACGGTTAGCTATGTGTATGTATGGTTGTGTGATGTGTATCCTAAATCTGTGCTTCTAGATTATCTATTCTAAAAGTCTTTGAAATCAATTAATGTAATTCTCATTGTAACCCAACAGTATATATCCCGTTCATTCCCCACGGAACCACGGTAATAGTATTTATTCCATAACGCCCAGAAACACGACAGCAAGTATTTATTCCGTAACGTCCCGAAAAATGGCAGACAAGTATTTATTCCGTAACGCCCGGAAAAATGAAAAACAAGTATTTATTCCATAACGCCCGGAAAAATGACAAACAGTTATTTATTCCGTAATGCCCGGAAAAATGGCAAACAATAATAATATTCTCTTGAGTTACGTTTCGGCTACATTCTTGATTTTTCCTTTTCCCCCAGGTTTGTGTTCAAATCAAGTATTAACGATATAACTCTAATGCCAACACAGGCTCAAGCAGGTACAGTTCTCGTCTATGCAGATAACAAGTTATATCCGTCAAGACAACACGTCAGTATTGTTGGCATTATAAATAGATCCAAATAACAAGTCAGGTAGCGTGTCGTGAATATGTTATATGATGTATATTAACCAAATAGATACGCAGTATGAAACTATAATCAATATCGGCACACGGTAAACACAATTGATACCAGGATGCATATGTATCTATCAGTAATAACCATTATACGTCCATTACCATGTATAATGCAAACTCGATAACATGTTGTACTGATATAGTAGTATAATGATATCATGATGTTCTGGCATGCAACTAGATAAACGATTATCAGTACGGATACGAACAGATACCGTAAAACTGTAAATTTGTAATATTTGCTGAATAATAAAATACATGCACTATTCTTATTCATATAGTGATTGATATAATAACATAGCATGTTGCAAGTTAAATTTTCCTGATCTGATCTCACGTCGAGATACGGATGCTACATCCGACGTAGGAATAACGTCGTGATGCAAACTTACGTACGCAGAACTTTACTTGGCTGATCAGTGACATGACGTGGTGACTAGGCTGGACGAGGACGGTGACTGGGTCGTCCGGATCGTCGGTGACGCACGATTTAGAATTTAAATACTAAATAAGGTTGGTCTACTTCTAATGAAATAATTATAATTTCATATTTAGAAGTTAAATACTAAATATTCATATTTTGATAACCTCTAGAGAAGTTGAATTCCTTCATACAAGAGAAGGAGCGGTTGTATATTTTACCGACTTTCTCTCGCTGCGAATTGGGGAGCGTGTTAGAGAAGAAATGATAACGGCTTATATCGATTTGTTATGCAGACACGAATCTTCCGCCAGTTGTTCCCTCATAAAAAAGGAGAGAAAAGGGGAGAGAATTCCCCACGACTCAAGCCTCACGTGTTAAACACGTGAGTGCTTATATGCAGAGCATATAAACGCTGCAACCAAACAATTAAAGACTACATAGGCCTCACGTGTTAAACACGTGAGCGCCTATGTGTAAAGCATATAAGCACAAAAAACCCACACCGGGGTCACGTGTTAAACTCGTGATAACACCCTTTTCAAGCATTGGCTTCAGATAGAGTTAAACTCTATGCATAGAATTAAATTCTATTTTTGTATGCAAAGCATATGAGCAATAAGAGTAAATGGCTGAAGGCCAAATTGACCTCAAGTGTTAAACACGTTAGCGTCCATATGCAAGGCATATGGGCGCCTAAATAATCCTCACGTGTTAAACACGTGAGGACGACTCCTTATGTAGAATTAAATTCTACTCTTGGGAAATACCTTCCTAGATTTTTCTAAAAGAGAAAGATCCTTTCTGTTAAACAGAGAACCGTTGGGTCAAAAATCCAATGGTGATTAAATATAGAATTAAATTCTATTGGGGGAAAATATCTCCATGATCTTTCTAAACGAGAAGAATATTTTATGTTAAACAGAAAGTTGGTGGATCAAAAATCCAATGAGATGGAAAATATTTCCTATATCTTTTTAAACAGAGAAAGATTGCGCTCTGTTAAACCGAGCACCCTTGGATTAAAAATCCAACGGTGATAAAAAAATCACCGTTTAATAGAATAAAATTATATATATGGGAAAATATTCCTCCAATCTTGCTAAAAACAAGAAAACATATTTTTTAAAAAAACGCTTGGATCAAAAATCCAACGGTAGGTAAAATTCCCCAACAAATTTTGAGACCAATTAAATCAATTGGAATCTCTCAATGAGAGATTTTCTCAAAACTAATTAACAATTTGCCTCCACTATATAAAGGACCCGTGATTTCAAGTCTCATAGAGAGGGAACCCCCCATAAGCTTTTGAGAAATACAGAAAGTTTCCAAAACGACAGAGAATTCTATTCTCAAGAAAAGAAGAAAACTTTCTTCCTCAAAACCCTAGGTAAAGAAAACACGGAGATCAAAATATCTCTTTTTACCTATCTAATTGTTTAACCCTTCTCAAAGAACTTAGTTCTTCTCCTGGATCAGAGATCCATAAGACAAGTCTCCCACAAGTTGAGAATTTAATTCTCATCGGGAAGATCTTGTTCTTGAGAATCAAAGATTCAGAAAAGAACTAGGTTAAAAAGAAAGAAAAAGGAAAAGAACATATATTCTGAGAATTTAATTCCTCCAAAATAAGGGTTTAACCTTACATAAAGAACTTCTTATAAAACAAAAGAAGAACTTAGTTCTCTAATTAAAAAATGGTCCAAGATCTTCAAAACGTAAATCTTGATGATTATCGATGACTAAAATGAAATTAACAGAGATAAATATCTCTAAAAAGAAGAAGAACTTGGCGTCTCACGTGAAACATACGTGAGCAAAATTAGTGCTTAGCACTATTATAGTGCCTCACGTGTTTCACACGTGAGTGCTTAAAACTAAAAAAAAAGAAGAGCTAAAATGCCTCACGTGCGTCTCACGTGAGAGTCCAAAAGAAACAAAGAAAAATCATTTTTGTTGATTGGACAGCCACCAAATAAAACAGCTCAGCACCCCAAAAATAAAGTAGTCACGTGAAACAAAAAAAAAGAGTTATTGAGCGCTTCACGTGCTTCACACGTGAGCACCAGAGCTCCAGCGAAGTGCTTAGCACTTATGTATAAAGAAAAAGAGGGGTGAACAAACAAAGCCCAAAATCATTCTCAGCACTTACTGCTTCCCACGCTAGTGCCATACAAAGTGCTTAGCACTCTATATTCAGTCAAAATGACTAAGTGCTTAGCACTGATTGGGCAGCGCCCATATCTGAGCACCTCACATGTTTCAGACTTGAGCGCCAGAGAAAATTAGTGCTTAGCACTATGGAAGCTCCTCACGTGAAAAACACGTGAGCACCAGAAAAGTTTAGTGCTTAGTACTATTCCAGCGCCCCACGTGAAACACACGTGAGCGCTGTATATCTTAGCGCTTAGCACTGCTGGGTAGTATAGAAATCTAATCTCAGCCCAAATTGGCTAAGTTTCCTGAGGTTAAATCTCTTTGATTTTAAATCATCCGAGCCTATATACTCGTGATTTCCAAACTGATCTTAGTCTCAAACATGGCTAATGATCTCTCATTGATGATATCCAAAATGATACTCATCTCATATCTCTTAAGTTAATCTTAGTCTCAAACATGACTAACGATTCTTCGATCCATCACCCCTTTTCCCTCAAATACGGGATTTGGTTTAAGGGTACATCTTTTCACACCTCTGGTATATGTCATTGTAATTTCTCAACGTCTTCAGAGAGGTGGCGGGTCCCGATAACTAACAACAACTGCTCTTCCCAACTTGATGTAAAATTTCATCAAAATAGGGAATTATACATTGATGCACTTCCAAACTGACATACACACCTCAAATTGGACCACACCCCAAATTGGGCGCATTCCATGTCGCCATCGTTCACTCCGCCACGTAACAAATAAACTTGCATGCAAGTTTAATGCTGGACCGAAATGTCTTTAAACTAACATTCGTCCTAAATACAGAATGTTGGACCACGACGTCTTTAAACTAATATATTTTGCCCTGCGGACTGTCTCCATAATGACTACCGTATACTATTCATGGGCTATTCATATACGATCTAATGATCAATTTAGCCCATATGCTCACTGCTCATAAGTCGATCTTAGTCTCAAATATGGCTAATGATCTTTAGATCAAACTCAAATATCCCATGTAACAACCCTAATTTCCTATACAACTTCTGTATAAATTTTTCAAAAAAATACAGAAAGGGGTATTTTTGCCTGACCACAAGTTATAAGTTTGTTTTGCTTTTTAATAGCAAGAAGAAGCTTGTAGCTCACTGGTAATACCTTGCACTGCTGAACCAACCCACCAGAGTTCAAATCCCACACCCCACATTATTTTTAATATTGTTTTATTTTAATATTTTTAGAAGACCAAGATTCTACATGTGTTAAACCTGTAAAACCCAACTACACTAATAAAACAAACTGTGCCAGGGGATTAATGAAGCGACGGGGAACACTCTGGGCATTGACTCGGCCGGACTCTGCCGAATCGGCCGGCAACTTGGCTGACTCGGGCCGCCGCCTCCGGCCGAACGCGGCCGGACCGCCGAGTCCCCAGCATCAAAGTTGGGCCTCTTCACCTCCCCTGTACTCCTGCATACTTTATTTCCTTAGACCAGTACCGGAGACTCTTTAAAACCCTAATTACTCTATTTTAATACATTTTATTACAATTTAATACATTTTTTCTTTACACCCTTTCACCTACCCTAAACCCTAGCCTTACCCTATAAACACAACTCCTAAACACACCCTCACTCCAAATTTCTGATCAAAACTCTTAAGAAATACATAGAAGTTTAGTGTACTTTTGGAGTTAGCGAAAGGCGAAAACTTCGGCGAAATTTCGACGACAACCCTAGAAACTCCCGGCGACGAAACGACGCACCGACGCCTCCTACCGTTGCCTCTTCCTCTCTTCTAATCTCTAAACCCGTAAGTTCCACCTCCCTCTTATCTTTTCTAAAAAAACGAAATTCCAAAACCCGACGGAATCGGAGTTAATTCGATTTCGATTCGGTTCTTTCTAAAAATTTCAACCTTTTCTTAAATACAATCATACTAAACTCTTACATATTGACTATTAAACATTAACAAGTCATATTGAACAAGTTCCATATCAAAAGGATTTCTATTTCAATTGTTATCATATTTTTTTCACTAAAATACAATGTAGTTTAATTCCGACATTTAAAACATCACAATCTTGCTATACCTTTAAGTAGATCATGAGGTAATGACCTATCTCCTCACACACTCATATTCAATATAGCACAATACCTTTCGGGAACATAGAATATGGGAAAACGAAACTTTACATATAAATACCACTAACTATTAAAACCGTTTTCTTTAAGAATTCGTATTTTTTATAAATCTTTGCAAAGCGCCGCTACAACCCATTTGGGGAGCCCGACTGGGATGGTGCGGATTATCGCACATCTCCGGACTTAGTAGTGTGAGATGCAGACCTCCGCAAGGAGCATACGGTCTCGAAAGATTTAAAATACGAAAATCTTAAGAAAATGAGATTTCTAGAAATATAATATATAGTAAAATTATTTTTGTATAAATATATATATGTATCATTAAAATATCTATTTTTTGATAATATAAATATTCTAATTTTTTCTAAAAATCACAAGAATCACTTTACATTAAAATACCATGAAATCCATACAAGTTCAATATTACAATTAAATACCATGTATTATGAAAAATAGGTTTATACACTAGAAATGTCACAAATATAAAATCTACAACTATGAAAACTCTAAAGACGATAAATAAATACTTGGGGTGTATTTTGAAAACTATACAAAATTATTTTTACATAAAACCCTCTCAAGTTCTATAAATTACCCTAAGGACCGTAGTAAATATATGTTTAAGCGGGACCAGTCTCTTGAGCTTCAGGGAGCCGGAGATATAGGTGCTTGCTTATCTAAGGTAGACAACTTAACAACGGTGTTATCAATACGGAATCGTCTTTGAAAAAGACACAAATCCTGCCGCCCATGTGCAGCGGTTACCGATAATATCAAAACAATCTGGACTTCAATTTCTTTTCTAACTGTTCTGATTCATACTGAGTCTTATTATAATAATCTGACTTGAATATGATTTAAGTACAATCTACAATCTACAATCTAACATGAATCCACATATTCAATCTATTCAATCTATATTGACCGAACCGAACCATGGATATACTTCCATTTACATGATTCTCCAGTTACATCCATGATTCTCCAGTTACATCCATTTACTGATATCATGGTTTCGGCAAGTCATCCAATTATACAATCTATATTACAAAACAATACAAGTTGCAATACAATATAAACAATTCAAACGATACTTAGCGGGGTTTAAGGGGTAGATTGGTACGGAAGGTGTTAGAAGTGGCACGAGACTGCAAGATTAAGACACTTAACCTATATTCTGTTGCTCTTGTACCGTGGCATAACGGTTCCTTGTACTTCCGTTTTCTCTAGTCTCTGGCATATAGAGACTCCTCTCGTGTACACTAGCATTCTTCTGTATCAAGCTACAAACAACAACGTTAACCGTATAATACAACTTTAAAAGCTACCTTCTCTTTCTGTCTATTCTATTTCTCCCTTATCTTGGGACTTATCGAGCGAGTGTTCACTGACGACATTCCTTCTCTTTCTTCTTTGGAATGTTGTTAGGTGATCTGGACACTCAGGAGATCGAGCCTACTAGTGAGGACTTAGACCAGCTTTCTTACGACCCAAAGCTCTAGTTTCATTGTACACATTTTTATCTCAGTACTTTTCATTTCTGTTATGTCATTATTTAGGTATTGCTTTCATTCAGTTGTATTGACTTTTCCATGTATTGTAATAAAGAATGTGAATAAATAAAATTGCTGTTTTAATTATATCTTTTGTCTCTTGTGCATTTCATTTATATTGCTTAGATACGCTTAGCGTATTTACTTCAGAATAAATACATAGAGGCCAGTCGCGCCCTCTGTCCGTACACCGGGAAGCGGGGCGTGACATCCCATGAACTGATGGACCTCATAAATATGAGATCTGCATCCTAAGTTCATTACCGTTGGCAAACTAAGCTACCAATGTGGGCCCCATCAAGCAAAATTCTAGACCTAAACCCAAATCTCAAATATATGGATTTGGACTAATCCGCGCCCTACAAGCGACGACATAAACTAGTCTCCTTATACAATCCATGGGCAACTACATAAAAACAAAATAACACACGATACGAAGTGAATTGCTGGAGAAGGAGAAAGTGGTTATCACAGCGGTAACGTAATTAACTGCAGGGGCTTGCGCCTAAAGGAAAGAGCATCTCCACAATCAAAAACCCTTCATAAATGAGGGGGAATCTGATAAACTCTGCTATATCGGTCGCATCTGTCCAAAGCTCCGATGTACGATGCCATAAATCAACTTGGTATTTTCGGAGATGTGGATAGAGAAGTCCAAATAGTATCTGCCCCTAAATTCAGGCAAGACAATTTATCCCAGTTCGTCTCTGTTTTCGGCGGTGAACAGATTCTGGCATGCCCGGTTGAACATTTTTCACTTTCCACTCCACACTCCGTATGTTGTATTTCGCGAAAAAAATCACGGTTCTCTACGGTTGCCCTTGGATTCGAGATAATAAAACTTGGTGTCTTGCTCCTTTGTAGAGAAATCGATGGCTTCCCAATATACTTCATGCAACAGAAACTCTCGCTCCACCCTAACTGGAAGAGTGGCTTATAGGCCTAACGCGGCCTCTATTTTCTTAATGCTAGTGGGGCAAGTTACGCAAACCACTAATGGATTGTTCTTTGGGACTATGCTCCCACCGGTGAGTTTCGGTTCCTCAGCGCCACAAGCAGAAGCTCCCAAAAGGTCGGTGTTCGATCGACTAGCAACAACAACAGCCCCTCTCAACGGGCCATCCAAATCTGGCATCTAAGTCTTCAATAGGCTAAGCAAAAGCACAAACGGGCCTACAAAGAAGCTCATGATATCTGAAGGGGCTGCCCCAAAATGGCTACCTTTCCTAACTCCTGCTATGGGCGAAGCCGTCAAAAGTGCTTCCCCCATCAGAAAGTCGGTCTTCGAAATATTGGCCGTCCCTCCCCAAACTTTAATCAGAACGTTAGTCTTCAATAGGCTGACACTAATTGCAGATCCTTAGCAAAACCAGGGACGTGATGAAGCCTCTTCTAAAATTGAGGCGGTCCCTTCAACAAGGCACGCTCGACGTTGCCACTGGCGTCGAATGAGAGAAGTTGGGGGCAACTCCCTCTCTGGACTCACCCCACCAGGTCCAATGGTGGAAGTCGACGCTGCTATTCCAACCGGGAACAGCTTTGAACCGCTTAAGAGGGTGTGCAAAAACTCTCCAACAACGGTACTAAAGAAATCACCGCCGCCTGCAGAAGCTATAGCGCAGGCAATGATGGAGCAGCCTCATCAGCGTCTCTCCTCCTAAATTCATAGGGTCTGGCAAAAAGTCCATGACGCCGTGATTAACCATAACTACTCTCGTCGACCGAAGAAATCAAAGGTTCGACAAGAACAGGACTACTCCTCCGTCATACATCGGAGGACTTCCCCTAAGCAGGAGCCTATCATAACGGCTCCTTCAACTCTAATCTCTCATAAAGAAACGAGACTGGAGAAAACTCTACCGCTCACGGCAAATTCCAAAGGCGATAGATCTAAACGCCACAAGGACAGGGGCATAAACATATATATGGTCTACATGGCTTCGGGAAAAGAAGAAAGCTGTGCTTCAGTGAGTCACCGACCGCAAACTTGGTCGCTGACCGAGGCTCAGGAGCAACAACAGAAGCTCCACGAAATACTGACCAAAATGGCAGCACTTAACGAACAGAAAGAAATTCCGGACAAAGAAGCTGAACAATGCTAAAAGTAGGAGACCGATACATAGTTCCTGAGAAGGGTGCTCGAGAGAAAGGCAAAGAAGACACTGAACAAGCTGCTAACATAAAGCAGATAGCTCTCTTATTCCAAGACATGGTTAGAATGATGATCCATCCAGAACCCCTGGCCGAAGATTCGCTAATATTCGTCGACGATGAGAGAGGGGAAATATCAAACCCTCCTCCGGCCTTATCAACAGCCAAGGAGGAAACGATCTCCAAGGCTGCTCTTGATAATTATATTGCTCAATAAATAAAAGCTCATCAAACTAATGAAGTTGCTGGCCAAATCGTCAGAACTGGGCGACCGTATCCAGACTGGTATGATCAAATCAAGTGCCGCCGGGGTATAAGATCCCCAAATTCCATGTGTACAAAGGGACAGGCAACCCTCACCATCACGTCACACAGTTTAGAGCTCTGTGCGACAACATTGGAGGTGAAGACAAATTGTTGCTTCGCCAGTTCGTCGACAGCCTGTCAGAAGCAGCCTTTGAATGGTACTCGGAGCTCAAATGACTTTGTAAAAACATTCACAGAGATGGAAATGCTATTCACACAACGGTTCGCCAGCGTGAGCGAGCGCACTCCAATTACGGCATTAATCAATGCTAGGGTAAAGACAAAAGAAACTTGGGTCCAATACACGATCCGGTGGCGGAACCTGTGGTCAAAGTGCAAACAGCGCATTGAAGAATCTCCTGTCGTGGACATGTTCATCAGGACCTTAGATCCTCAAACGATTGTTTCCCGGTTCATGATATTCTTCAAACCAACCACTTTTCAGCTCTGATAGATAAACTGGCCCAAATGGACCAGATGGTCCATGGGCCTTCCTCCTCAAATAAGGACCCTCGAAATAACAAGGGTAAAGGGAAATAGGCCTTCATTGCTAACATGCAACAACAACCGAGTGGCCTAAAACCGGCTGCTCGCCAAACCAACGTGCATCCACGCCCATCCTTAGAGGAAAGACTAGGACGCGATTACTCGTTTCCCCATGACAAGATGAGGAGACTGTTTGAATTGGTAATGCGTAATAAACTCATCACATTGCTAGACCCGCGGCGTCCACCGCAACCCGACGACGTCAACAACCCTAATTACTCCTCCTATCATAGAATGGTGAGCCATCTGATTGAAGATTGCTATGTTTTCTGTCACGCCGCGCTTCCCAGTGTACGGGGAAGTAGACGTGACGGGCCACAATGTATTCACTCAGAAATAAATACATTAAGCGTAAATAAACAATATAAATGAATACACAAGAATAACAAGAGATATAATAATTAAACAACACCTTTTATTAACATTCTTTCTTTACATTACAACTGATTCGAAAAGGAAATGTACAATGATAAAAGAAATGCCTAAACAGTGGCACACAAATGAAAAGGTAAGTACAAGTAAAAGCTAAAAGTCTGGCTCCCCTATGAACTGATCTAAGTTCTCCTGGCTGGGCTCGGTCTCCTGAGAGTCTGGTCATCCTGACGAACATTCCAAAGAAAGAAAAAAAATCAGGAATGTCGTCAGCGAACTAGCGCTCGATAAGTCCCAAAAGAGAGATATGAAAAGTTCAAATAAAGGGAACAGAACTGGAAATTGGCACTAGTATATGTTTGTTATGTTAACGTCGTTGTTTGTAGTTTGGTACAGAATGTATCAGTATATACGAGAGGAGTCCAACTTGCTCCATGGACCATGGTAATCGGTAGCACAAGGCCCCGTCAAAAACCATGAGACAATGACACGGTTGTTCAGGTAGGTATCTTTTAGTGACCATCTCGTTCCACTTCTAATACATTCCGTACCAGTCTACCCCGTTAAACCCCGTAATGTATATTGTATAAATTGTAATTGTCAGACTTGCCGAGACCATGGATATAAGTTGCTAATGTAAGCAGGTTCAGGATGTAAACAAGTAGTCAGGTAATCAAGTCAAGATATATCCATGGTTCGGTCAAGTCAAGTTATGTTTGCATGTTGATATTGTTCTAGTATTCAGGTTCATGTTCAAATATACATGTTATAGTTTGGATTCATGTTGAATTTGATTCATGTTTGGATTGGATTCATGTTTGGATTGGATTCTGGTTGGATTCAAATTGAGTTAGACTCAGATTGATTTAGACTTAGACTTGAGTCAGACACTTTAAATAGATTTAGATCCTGAATTAAGTTCGGGAGTGATCGGTAACTGCTGCACATGGACGGCAGGATTTGTGTCCTTTCCAAGACAATTACCATTGATAACACCATTAAATTTTTCTACCTTAGATAGAAAAGCTCCCACTTTCTCTGGCTTCCTAAGGCTCAAGAAAATTGATCCCGCTTAAACTCATATTTACTAAAGTCCTTGAATGTAATTTATATAACTCGAGGGGATTTTATGAAAAATATTTTATATACTTTCAAAATAAATCTTGAGTATTTATTTATTATATTTAGGGTTTCCATAATTTGTGAATTTTAAGAATGTGAAGTATTATAGTGAATATTAACTTAGCTTGAATAGTTCATGGTATTTTAGTGAAATACTTGTCTTGTATTGATACTTGATGGTATTTTGGTAAACTTGTCATTCTTTTTATTTTTAGAAAACATGAAATTTTATTATATCTTGAAAATATGTGGTTTATAATATTTATATAATTATAAAAATTAATTTTTTATTAATTAAAAAATCTCGTTTTTCTTAAAATTCGTATTAAAAATCTTTCGAGACCGAATGCTCCGTAAAGAGGTCTGCATCGCGTTCTACTAGCCCAAAAATGTGCGATAATCAGCACCATATAATAGCGGGTTCCATAAAATGGGTTGTAGAGGTATAATCGCAAAGGATTTTGATAATACTAGTCAAAGAAAACCGAGTTTCTATAGTTTATGGTATTTTGATGAAATGTTATAATCGCCACAAACATAGGTTTCCAAGAGTATCGTGCTATGTCAATATATGTGTATGTGAGGAGTAGGTCATTGCCCCATGAAGTTTTCTAGAGATAATAGTTATCAAAAGAACTAAAAGATGAATATATAAAGTTCATGATATTTTCATGTAGAAGCTAGGTTAAAGTTATATAACATGACGTTTTAAGGTGAAAATTATTTTTAATTATTAGTTTTCATGATTAATAAGTATGGTGTAGGAATATAAATAAAGGAAATGTAAAAAAGTGGAATTTATAAGGTTTTTAAAGAAGATGTCAATTTTAACTCCACTTCCGACATGTTTTATAAAAAAGATACTTTTTATGTAGAAAGAGAAGAAGGGGGTGAGACTTACTAGCTAGAAAGAGGGAGGGGAGGTAGAAGAAAAGTCGGTAGCCTTCATGGCATCGTGGGGTCTCCGGAACTTGCGTAGATCCTCGCCGGAAGTTGACCTTATGCTAACTCCACTTCTACTCCACTTGTACTTAGAAAAATTTGATAATTTTGGTTAGGGATTTCAGAATGAGGAGAGGTTAGGGTATGTGGTTGTATTTATAGTGTGGAATTAGGGTTTTGGAATTGAAAGAATGAATTAAAATGCATTTAAAATTGGATTAATTAGAAAATTGAATTCTCTGTTAAATTGCAGAGAAAACAAACAGTGCAGGGGAAATGGGGATAGGCCAAGGGTCTTGTGTGTAGAGCACGAGGGTTATTGGCTACGGGGGGGGGGGATTCCACCGGCCTAAAACAACATCTCGCCAGCCAAACAATGTAGGAGAGCCGTCAGATGCTTGTCACGTGTTCTACTCGCTGTTAATATAATTTTGCACATGTTAGATTTCTCCGACTTTTCATTTTTGTGTGCAATGCACGTGTAAACTTTTGGGCTTCCAAAAAGTTGAAAAGAAAAATCAGAAAAATAATATGTGGCTGATGGGATTCTAACACAGGGGCTATGTCACAGCAGTGCAAGGCTTTACTGGTGAGCTATAAGTTATTTTTTGCTGTTCTTAAACAAATTCAATTTATAACTTGTACTTAGGCTAAGGAACTCCTTTCTGTACATTAACTTAAAAATTTTCGTACAGTAAAATCAGAGTCGTTACATTTTCAAGAACTGGATTGAAGACCAGTATCAACAGGGGAAATTCGCACTGTCTGATAACTGAACGGTAAACCTACCCCAGAAGGACACTCCCAAAAAGGTGGATGCGCAGGAGGCATCATGCTCACTCATGGAAGAAACTCTATGGGAAGTCGTTCTTTCAGCAAAAATCAAAAGAATGCTGAAGGATCTATAAGCATGTCCGACAGTCAGGTGGAAAAACCCACTTGAACCCGATATCATTGAAGGGATGCTGAAACCACGTGCCGCACCAAAAATTGTTGACGAGGGGAAAAACCCCCAAGTCAAGTCTTCAAAGTTTTCAAAGAGAAATAAGAAGATGAAGAAACCTGTGCAGCCTGCCGAATATGACGAAAAGCGCACAGACCTAAAAAATACATTGACGCGCTAGAGGAGTACAACCCGAAGGCGTGGACACCGGTCACGCTCGAAGAGTTCCTCAAGCATATTCTTGAGGACAAAGATAGTGACATCGATGAGGAAAATAACTCATTAGAAGACACCGAAGATCGTGTAGTAAGTTGCCACATGGTATCCCATTCGTTTTTATATGATGAAGAAACTCTTTCAGCGTCAGAAATCAACGTAGAAGAACTGGGGTCAGAATCGGCGTTAAAATACCCGAAACTGCCAAAAGACCCGATCGATAGGCTGTTAAACGAAACCTTTCAAAAAGAAAAGTTGTCCGACAACGCGAAACGGCCATATATGAAAAGGCTAAGCGTCAGCGTCAGGATAGAGAAGCTGCTGCGAGGACGAGTTGTAATGTACTCCGACCAAACCAAAGCATACATGCTACAAATAAGAGCAGGATCAAAACAGAGAAGTGGTTCGCAAAGCCCTGTCAATGGGGATGAACCTGACATCACTCATGAGGAACACTCCTGGGATCATATGCCTCGATGAAGAAGAAGCACATCCAGCTACTGCCTATATCATCAGAGGGTCACCCACCCCACCGAGGAATGCAGTGCCTTCAAGAAGTGGTGGCAAGGATATGTTTCCCATCAAAAACATTTCAAGAGGATGAAATGCGAAGCTCATGCTCGTCGAAGGAAAAATAGTGCGACAAACGCGCATGAAGAAAAGACTGGCAACTGTCATATGGTTGGTACCAGTTCGGAAGAGGAAAAACCCAAGTTCTTACCTTCGGAAGCGACTTTGAGGACGAAACGTCTTTCATCCCTCTCTTCAGAGAATCCCCCTCTAAAAAAGAAGAGGAAGAGAAGAGCTGCAAGAATATTCAGCAGCGTAACAGCACGCTGCCTGAGAAAAACCTCGGACCTACAAACAAAGGTTCAAGCAAAAAAGACCAAGGGGAAACGATGGAGTTGTCAAAAAGCTCGCAGCAAGGGACCCGCCTAAAAAAACAAGGTGGATTATAACGTCCTAGCACATCTGAGAAAAATACCCTCACAACTGAGCATATTGGATGCTCTCCTCCTGTCCAAAGAGGTACAAGATTCCCTGATCAAGGCATTACAAGAGCCCAATTAGTTTTAAGCTTTCTTCGCAGAAGAAAAGATGACAAATGAACCGGCAGAGGTCCACACGGCTGACATTACATTCAGTAATGAAGATCTCCTTCTCGGTACATGCGAGCATAATCGCCCGTTATATATCACCGGGTACTGCCATGCCCTCAAGATAGGGAAAATCCTTGTCGACAACGGATACTCTGTTAACCTTCTCAATGCAAGAGTGCTGAAGGAGATTTTCATGAACATTCAGCACCTCGTCCGAGACAAAATTACCATCTCCAGGTTCGAATCACAGTCGTCACAGACGCTTAGGTCCGTAATACTGACACCGTGTTTTGGGCTGCTCGTCACTGTTTCATGTCATTGACGCCAAGACTTGCTATAACGCTTTGCTCGGCAGGTCTTGGCTACACGAATACAACGTCATCCCTTCTACACAACATCAGTGTATGAAATATTTCAAGGATGGCTCGGAGTACACCGTCACGGGAGAGCTAAACCCATTCTCGGTAAACGAATTCCGGAAATATGAAGACGCAAAGTAATTCATGCCAGACTTCAAAGATACGGAAATGTGTCATAAGCCGGAGAATAAACAGAAATCTGTCGCTATTATTCTGATATTTGGGAGCGATATCGAGGAAGACGAAGAAATAGTCTACTCGGGGCAACCCCAAAAAGAAAACAATAAGCCCGGACCATCTACTCTAATTTTGGTCTTTGGCAGCGACTCTAAGGACAAGGCCAACACAGTATTCTCCATCCGCCCGTCAATGCAAACCTTCGCTGGAGCAGATCAGTGTCTACAAATCTGTAACAACTAAGTTCATTTATACCAATTCCAGTTCCCGTATTTATATATCTATAGTATTTATTTGATTTATCGTGTTTGGTAGCGGATGGTATTTTACATTTTATATTGCATTCGACCCGACCCACTTGCTTGAAACTTATTTGATTCATATTTATAGATTACCCTGACTTATTATGTAGACTTGTGCATTTTCAACTTTATCGCATAATGGCATTTTACCTGGCATGGCATCTTTTACCATACAACATTTTAAGTCACGTAAAATATTTTAAAAATACATTTCATAGCCTGCATGATACCCTTAACCCCGTGGTAGCATCCGCACACCTTGTTTTCGTCCCGTTCAGTGAAACAGACGTGTTTAGATGGCTACGTGCACGTACGTGCATCCGTTCTTGGGGGTATGCTTTTTCGTTACCTGAGCATTCATTTTTGAAATTTGGTCGTCGCATATATTTTTCATATTTTAAATCTGAATTTTTAGACCCGACCCGGACGTGTTTTGGTTTAAGTTTGTTTTTACCAAAATCTCAAAACGGACTAATATTATAATATTATATTCTTTATTTAATTCTAAAGTTTTCTTTAACGAAAAAATATTCTATATATATATTAAACTGTTTATAACTATAAAATATATTTTTATATTTTAATAAAGTCCTAATCTACTGCTCTCTCTCTCTGGCTCCCACTCTCTCTGCGCTCTGCCAAGAAACGAATCTCTCTCTCTCTCTTTCTCTCTCTCTTTCAATTTCTCTTGATCGATGCTCGACAGGTGATGAGATCGAATCGTGCAGAAGAAGAAAGATCATCTCATGTCGAATGCGTTGCTCAGGCTCATCATTCACTCGCTTCGAACCCTAGCCTCTCAATATTTTGGCAATGGCGGCGGATCATGGGTAAGGATGACGCAGCGATTTGAAGAGCAGCCTCGCGATCTCTATACCGTCCCCATCTCTTCCAGTTGGTTCTATTGGAACGCGGTCCATGAGATAGAGCGGAGATCCCTGCCTAGGTACTTCAACAACAGCTCCTACTCGAGGAGCCCTAGGGTTTACAAGGTGTACCGAGACTTCATCATCAACAAGTTCCGCGAGGGTCCCTCCCGAAGGCTGACGTTCACCGAAGTGAGGAGATCTCTGATTGGAGATGTCGAATCCATGGATAAGGTATTCCGGTTCTTGGATCGATGGGGATTGATCAATTTTGGTGTCGAGGAGAAGAAGGGAGCGGAGGGATCATCGACGGCGGCGGTCGTGGTGGAGGAGGGGGCACCGACCGGGGTGAAGGTTATGCCGACGGCGGCTTCGTTGGTGGGAGGCGGCGGTGGAGGCGACAGTGGCGGCTTCAGGTTACCGGCGTTGAGTTCGTATTCAGACGCGTTTGGGGATCTGACGAGAAAGAGACCTGTCTGTGGAGCTTGTGGCGATCAATGTAATCTGGAAAAGGCAGAATCTTTGAAGGGTGGCTATGCAATGTGTTCGAAATGCTTCGAAGATAAGAACAATAAAGATGAAAAACTAGCAGATAATTCAAAGCTTGATAATCATGTTGATGGTAGTGACCACCATGTTAATACAACATGGACTGATGCAGAGACGCTACTTCTCTTAGAAGCTAGCCTCAAGCATGGTGATGATTGGGATCTTATTGCTCAGCATGTCCGGACCAAGAGTAAACTTGATTGTATTGCACAGCTCATACATTTACCTTTTGGCGAGCATATGTTAGGCCCCATCCGTAATAAGTTGGAGAATAGTAGGAACTCAGTCAGCAAAGCAGCACAAAATGTACTAAAGGAACGGTGAGAAGAGCCAATAAAAGCGGATGATGAACAGCATACTGATACTGATGAAAAGAAGAGAGCTGCCGAGAAATATTTTCCAACAAGTCCTAGAAAAGAAGATATGCTTACCTTCTTTGGATGATGTTACAGATTCATTAATGGAGCAGCTTGCTTGTCTTCAGTAGCCGAACCACATATTGCAGCGGCGGCAGCCGAGGCTGCTCTCACAGCTTTGTGTTATGAGAATCCATATGCACATATGGCTTTTGAGATTGACGAAGGTGTTAGGCCAACTCCTAAGGACGAGATAGAGAGTGACCTTAAGTTTGAAGATCAGGACATGAAGACGCATAAATACGCAGGACATTCATAACTGTGCAAGCAAGGGTTTTAATGGAGGATTTGAGGATGGAATAGAAGCAGCTTGTGGAGAGAAGTTCAAAATAAGGAGGAAGCCAAGGATATTGATTGGATTCAATGGAGAAAAAGGTGAAGAAGGAGGAGGAGACAACTGAAGGGCAAGCTCCCTTTAACAGGAGCAAGTTCGGATTGTTTGGATCAGTACACGTTATATTAGCCCCTAGTATCACCACCAGATCGTGTCCAGATCGTACCAAGCCGCCTGCATATCGACCATTGTTCTGAGGCAAGTGAAACTTGTTATATGCTATTCATAATATTTATACTTATTTGATTACATGTTAAACCTATAGATTTAATCCAATGGCTCATGTTACATTTTATTAGTACCCCATGCTTGTTTTGTATACCCATGCTTATGTTAGTTTGATTATGATCACCCACATGACATTTTGTGCATCCTGACATGACTTGTTGCACCTACTACTTGACACGATATGGTACCGTGCAACTCTTGACATGACATGATACCTATGTACTACCTGACTTGACCTGATGTACCATTGCTTTACCTGTTACCTAATCTTGTTACTAATGCCAATAAACCTGACCTATTGTCCCTACGGACATTTCTTATTGTCTATCCAGACAAACCTGTACCTGCCTGATCCTGTGTTGGCATCAGCACCAGATTATTTAATACCTGACTTGAACACGTATAACTTAGGGGTATGGGGAAATCAATGATGAAACCTGACTTGTAACTCGACAGTTCGCTACCTTTACTGATCAGTTTTAGAGTCTAGGCCAGCCTTGGGATGATGCCGCTGACATCATCCATCATTACCCACTACCTTTTAGAGGCTAGGCCAGCCTTGGGATGATGCTGTTGACATCATTCATTGTTACCCATTTTCCTTTTAGTGCCTAGCGGCATGTCTCGGTTTCAGCCCGAGAATCTTCACCGTGATCCCGGACACGCACGGGATACTATTGAGTTACATCGATGATTCATTAAATTGATTTCAATGACTTAAGAGTAGTTAACACAGTCGACCAGTTTAGATTACTCACTGCACACTACCCTTCACTATCCTTATTTATATTGTTGTTTTACCTGTTTTACTGTTCATACACATACCTGCATGTCTTGCTATCCCTGTTTAATTTATTGCTTGATATTATGAAGCACTGACGTCTGGGTTTTTCATGGCCCAGATCCTCTACTTTTGTTGCAGATTGATTAGGAGTATTGCCGCTGTTAGACCGAGCGGTAAGGATCCTGTTGGTATCCAGTTTTACTTTCTAGGTGTTTTATTTATTGGACCTTTTTCTTCCGCATATTATATTATTTCTTGATTCATTTATTCTGGCTTATGGACATGTACTAGATAGTTTAGTTTACTTTCCTGTTCTTGATATCTCTACAGCCGTAATGTGACTGTGGAAGGATTTTTTCCTATCCACAGGTAGTATGGTTGGCTATGTCACGTGCCTATCTCAGCGTACTCTGGGAAGCGGGGCGTGACATGGTTTGTTTGGTATCAGAGCCATAGGATATAGGTTAATCGAGTTTGATTCTTTTGTAGTTGGGTATTGGACCCAAAACACGAATTAGAATACCCGTGATTAGGAACATGTCCTGCCACCTTGTTATCATGATTCTTGAATCATATCTTTCTCTTATCCTTTGTCTTGACGATATACAAACAACTTTGCATCTCGACTTGAAACCTTTTGGTTCCCTATTGTTCCTTCCTATTCTTTGATTCTGATACTAGGATTTTGGCGACTTGAGTGGAGTTATGTAATTGTACCCATGAACTGCAGCATGGTTACAATGCGGTACTCTATTTAAGTAACTTGGAATTCTAGTTTTGATTCATTTCCTTGTTTTATGATCGTTATATTACCTTGCTTCTCTCGGTTTCATTGCTTACCAGTTCTTGTTTTATCGCCAGCTTGAATTATGTTTACCGTGCTTAATCCTCTTCAGTATCTTGACTTCGGATGAAGTCATCTCAGTATCTTACTTGTTCATGTTTTCCCCGCATTAGAATTATTCAATTCTGGTGCATCCCTTTGTTTGTTGTTGTCTTTGAAATGGATTTTCGGGCACTTTCCACGCTCATATTGATTGTAAGGAAAGGAAAGTGATTCTCCAGATTCCCGGACATCCGGAGTTTGTTTTGCTGGAGGAAGCAGTTCTGTCGGGCCAGTCGAGTTTAGGGCTAGGCCGACAAATAATGTTCTTTCGTCGATGGAAGTTGATAAGGAAGAAGCGCCGGCTATATTTCGAGAGTTCATAGACGTGTTCGAGGACATCTCGGGTATACCGCAAACGAGATGTGGAGTTCATGATTGATCTTGTTCCTGGTGCAGCGCCAATCTCAAAGGTGTATTATCCAATGGCACCAGTGGAGTTGGAAGAAGTCAAGAAGTAGATTGCTGAATTACTTAAGAAGGGTTGGATTCGCAGCAGTAACTCGCCTTCGGGAGCTCCAGTTCTTCTAGTAAAGAAGAGGATGTCACAAGAAGGATGCGCATCGATTATCGAGAATTAAACCGGGTGACTATTAAGAACAAATACCCGATCCCTCGCATTGATGAATTATTTGAGCAGTTTAGTGGCGCGAGGGTATTCTCGAAGCTGGATTTGCGATCCAGAATCATCAAGTCCGAGTTAAATCAGAAGATATTTGCAAGACTGCGTTCCGAACTCAGTATGGACATTATGAGTATTTAGTGATGCTCTTCGGAGTAACAAATGCACCGGCGATATTTATGGACTTGATGAACCGAATCTTTTCACCATTCTTGGACCAGTTTATAGTGGTGTTCATTGATGATATTCTGGTTTACTCAAAGAGTATAGAAGAGCATGCAGAACACTTGAAGATCGCACTGCAGACATTGAGGCAAGAAAGATTGTATGCAAGGATGAGCAAGTGTGAGTTTTGGCTGGAAGAAGTGAAGTTTTGGGGCATGTCGTGTCTGGAGATAGAATCGTCGTTGATCTCGAAAAGATTGCAGTAGTTCGAGATTGGCCGATTCTGAAGAACGTTGCTGAGATAAGAAGTTTCCTTGGACTTGCCGGGTATTACAGAAGGTTCGTGGAGAACTTTGCTCGTTTGGCTGAGCCTTTGACCAAGCTTACGCGCAAGGAAGTACCATTTGTGTGGACGGATAAGTGTGCGTCAGCTTTCGAGGCTCTGAAGCAGAGATTGATAACCGCTCCTATCTTGACCGTACCAGACAGTTCCGGAGGATTGGTGATTCACAGCGACACATCTGGGAAAGGATTGAGATGTGTTTTGATGCAGCATGGAAAGGTTATAGCGTACGCATCGAGACAGTTGAAGACCCACGAGAAGAATTACCCAACTCATGACTTGGAGCTAGTAGCTGTGATTTTCGCTTTGAAAATTTGGAGACACTACTTATTGGGAGAAAAGGGTCGAGGTTTTCACCTTCACAAAAGCCGGAAGTATGTGTTCACACAGAAGGAGCTTAATATGAGGCAGCATAGATAGTTGGAGCTGATGGCTGACTACGATCTTGATCTTGAATACCATCCGAGGAAAATTAATGTTGTGCCGAATGCGCTTAGTCGGTTGCCAGCAATTTAGATGTTGACTGCACGGAAGGAACATATCGAAGACTTTCGGAGATTCGATTTGGAGGTTGTGCTACCGTATTCTTCGGGACAGTTGATGCAGCTGCAAGTACAGTCATCGTTGATCGAGAGTATTAAAGTAGCGCAGTTACAGGACCCTAGATTGCAAAAGTTTTGAGAACTGGTTAGAGCTGGATTTCGAATGGACTTGTTAATTCATGAAGACGGTTCGTTGCGATATGGTAGTCGTTTGTGTGTGCCAAAATGATATATTCGTGAAGAAGTTTTGAAAGAGGCGCACAGTTCTGCATATACCATACATCCAGGAGGCACGAAGATGTACCGAGAGCTACGACAGCATTTCTGGTGGGAAGGCATGAAACAGGAGATTGCCCACTTTGTAGCAAAGTGCTTGGTGTGTCAGCAAATTAAGGCTGAACATCAACGGGTTGCTGGTTTATTGCAACCACTTCCGATTCCTCAATGGAAGTGGGAACATATAACCATGGATTTCGTGACGGCTCTACCGAGGAGTCCGAAAGGCAACAATGCAGTTGGGTGATTGACCAAGGAAGCTCATTTCATACCATTTCGAGTTGGTCAATCAACAGAAGCTTTGCAGAACGCTACATGCAGGAGATTGTAAGATTGCATGGAGTACCGGTGAGTATCGTATCTGACCGTGACACCCGTTTCTTATCACACTTTTGGAGGAGCTTACAGAAAAGTTTGGGGACGCGATTGAAGTTTAGCACAGCCTATCATCCTCAGACAGATGGCCAGTCGGAGAGAACGATCCAAACTCTTGAAGACATGTTGAGAACTTGCATGTTAGACTTCAAGGGTTTATGGGAGGATCATCTACACTTAGTGGAGTTTTCTTACAATGACAGTTTTCAGGTGACTATTCAGATGGATCCATTCGAGACTTTATATGGTCGCAAGTGGCGTTCACCTGTTTGTTGGGACGATGTCGGTGAACGAAAATTGTTGGGACCGGATTTGGTCGTGCAGACAGTGGAGAAGGTTAATACTATCCGGAATCATATGAAAGCAGCACAAGATCGACAAAAGAGTTGGACAGATACATCGAGAAGACTTTTAGAATTCGCTATTGGTGATTTAGTGTTCTTGAAGATATCACCGACTAGAGGGGTGATTCGTTTCGGAAGTTGAGGAAAGCTTAGCCCTCGATTCGTTGGACCTTTTGAGATTTTGGAACGTGTTGGAGAAGTGGCGTATCGATTGGCGTTACCGTAATCCTTGACGAATGTTCATGACGCGTTTCACATATCTCGACTTCGTAAGTATGTTCGAGATAAAACACATGTGTTGGATCATTCGGAGCTGACTGTACGTGAAGATTTGACCTTTAAGGAGCGACCGATGTTGATTATGGATCGAAGGAAAAGGTTCTTAAGAACAAGGTTACCCTTTTGTACTTGTTTCTTAGGGGAACCGTTCACATGAAGAGTCAACTTGGGAATGAGAAGATGAAATCCGGCAGAAGTTTCCACATCTATTCTTGTAGTGTGTTGATTGTTTATCCTTTCTTGTTCTTGGAATTTCGAGGACGAAATTCTTTTTGTAGTTGGCTATAATGTAACAACCAAGTTCATTTATACCAATTCCAGTTCCCGTATTTATATATCTATAGTATTTATTTGATTTATCTTGTTTGGTTGCGGATAATATTTTACATTTTATATTGCATTCGATTCGACCCACTTGCTTGAAACTTGTTTGATTCATATTTATAGATTACCCTGACTTATTATGTAGACTTGTGCATTTTCAGCTTTATCGCATAATGGTATTTTACCTGGCATGGCTTCTTTTACCATATAATATTTTAAATCACGTAAAATATTTTAAAAATACATTTCATAGCCTGCATGATACCCCTAACCCCGTGGTAGCATCTGCGCACCTTGTTTTCGTCCCGTTCAGTGAAACGGACGTGTTTGGATAGCTACGTGCACGTACGTGCATCCGTTCTTAGGGGTATGCTTTTTCGTTACCTGAGCATTCATTTTTGAAATTTGGTCGTCGCATATATTTTTCATATTTTAAATCTGAATATTTAGACCCGACCCGGACGTGTTTTGGTTTAAGCTTGTTTTTGCTAAAATCTCAAAACGGACTAATATTATAATATTATATTCTTTATTTACTTCTAAAGTTTTCTTTAACTAAAAAATACTATATATATATATATATATATTAAACTGTTTATAACTATAAAATATATTTTTATATTTTAATAAAATCCTAATCTACTGCTCTCTCTCTGGCTCCTACTCTCTCTGCGCTCCGCCAAGAAACGAATCTCTCTCTCACTCTCTCTCAATTTCTCTTGATCGATGCTCGACAGGTGATGAGATCGAATCGTGCAGAAGAAGAAAGATCATCTCATGTCGAATGCGTTGCTCAGGCTCCTCATTCGCTCGCTTCGAACCCTAGCCTCTCAATATTTTGGCAATGGCGGCGGATCATGGGCAAGGATGACGCAGCGATTTGAAGAGCAGCCTCACGATCTCTATACTGTCCCTATCTCTTCCAGTTGGTTCTATTGGGACGCGGTCCATGAGATAGAGCGGAGATCCCTGCCCGGGTTCTTCAACAACAGCTCCTACTCGAGGAGCCCTAGGGTTTACAAGGTGTACCGAGGCTTCATTATCAACAAGTTCCGCGAATGTCCCTCCCGAAGGCTGACGTTCACCGAAGTGAGGAGATCTCTAATTAGAGATGTCGGATCCATGGATAAGGTGTTCCGGTTCTTGGATCGATGGGGATTGATCAATTTTGGTGTGGAGGAGAAGAAGGGAGCGGAGGGATCATCGACGGCGGCGGTCGTGGTGGAGGAGGGGGCACCGGTCGGGGTGAAGGTTGTGCCGACGTCGGCTTCGTTGGTGGGAGGCGGCGGTGGAGGCGACAGTGGCGGCTTCAGGTTACCGGCGTTGAGTTTGTATTCAGACGCGTTTGGGGATCTGATGAGAAAGAGACCTGTCTGTGGAGCTTGTGGCGATCAATGTAATCTGGAAAAGGCAGAATCTTTGAAGGGTGGCTATGCAATGTGTTCGAAATGCTTCGAAGATAAGAACAATAAAGATGAAAAACTAGCAGATAATTCAAAGCTTAATAATCATGTTGATGGTAGTGACCACCATGTTAATACAACATGGACTGATGCAGAGACGCTACTTCTCTTAGAAGCTAGCCTCAAGCATGGTGATGATTGGGATCTTATTGCTCAGCATGTCCGGACCAAGAGTAAACTTGATTGTATTGCACAGCTCATACATTTAGCTTTTGGCGAGCATATGTTAGGCCCCATCCGTAATAAGTTGGAGAATAGTAGGAACTCAGTCAGCAAAGCAGCTCAAAATGTACTAAAGGAACAGTCAGAAGAGCCAATAAAAGCGGATGATGAACAGCATACTGATACTGATGAAAAGAAGAGAGCTGCCGAGAAATATTTTCCAACAGGTCCTACAAAAAAAAGATTCTTACCTTCTTTGGATGATGTTACAGATTCATTAATGGAGCAGCTTGCTTGTCTTCAGTAGCCGAACCACATATTGCAGCGGCGGCGGCCGAGGCTGCTCTCACAGCTTTGTGTTGTGAGAATCCATATGCACATATGGCTTTTGAGATTGATGAAGGTGTTTGGCCAACTCCTAAGGACGAGACAGAGAGTGACCTTAAGTTTGAAGATCAGGACATGAAGACGCATAAACACGCAGGACATTCATAACTGTGCAAGCAAGGGTTTTAATGGAGGATTTGAGGATGGAATAGAAGCAGCTTGTGGAGAGAAGTTCAAAATAAGGAGGAAGCCAAGGATATTGATTGGATTCAATGGAGAAAAAGGTGAAGAAGGAGGAGGAGACAACTGAAGGGCAAGCTCCCTTTAGCAGGAGCAAGTTCGGATTGTTTGGATTGGTACTCATTATATTAGCCCCTAGTATCACCACCAGATCGTGTCTAGATCGCACCAGGCCGCCTGCATATCGACCATTGTTCTGTGGCAAGTGAAACTTGCTATATACTATTCATAATATTTATACTTATTTGATTACATGTTAAACCTATAGATTTAATCCAATGTCTCATGTTACATTTTATTAGTACCCCATGCTTATTTTGTATACCCATACTTATGTTAGTTTGATTATGAGCACCCACATGACATTTTGTGCACCCTGACATGACTTGTTGCACCTACTACTTGACACGATATGGTACCGTGCAACTCTTAACATGACATGATACCTATGTACTACCTGACTTGACCTGATGTGCCATTGCTTTACCTGTTACCTAATTTTGTTACTAATGCCAATAAACCTGACCTGTTGTGTAACATTCTAAATTTTTTGAAATATATAAAAGTAATTAATTAAATAATAAAGTGTTAAATTAAAAATTTAGTAAAACCAAATAAGAAAATTTCATAAGATATATGTAAAACAAATTAAATTTTAATTTTAGTATGTAACATAAATAAATTATAAGGGTTTTAGTGATAAATTTAGCTTCATTTTAATAAAATAATGTTTATATAATAAACTAAGTAGAGAGGGGTATTTTTGTAAAGCTTAATACTTTGTGCAAATGGAAAGTTATTAAGGGTGTAAGTGGAAAAGAGATAAATTAGGTTTTTGTTCAGAATTTATCTTTAGATAATTTAAATTGGAAAGATAAGGTTGTGCCACCACTTCCTTTCATGCACAACAACAACCCCACACCTCCTCCTTGCATGAAACTACCACACCTTGATCATTGACACCTCCTCCTACACCTCACCCTTGTCTTCACCATCTTATCTAAGGTGTTCAGATCATTTAATCAGTTTAAAACTTCTGAAAAATTCAAAAGAAAATAAAGAAAACTAGAACAAATAAAGAAGAACAAGAAGAAGAAGAAAAGAGCTAAGTATAGGGATTTCTCACCATCAAGTTAGGACAAGGAGCTTGTGCATTTGGAGGGTCTTCTTCCAGCAATATTCATGTAGGTAAAACCCTTGCTTACTGTAGGAAATTATTCTGTAATCGGTTTAAATAGGATATCAAGTGTCCATAATATCGTATTTTTTAGAAAAACTGAACACTGTTAAAATCTGCTATTATTCAGAGTAAATTAAACTTAACCAAACAGTGCCAGAATGATGTATGTGAAACATAGAACAAACCCTAGGAGTACGGACCCATGGGATCGGATTTTGGCCGGTGACCATAGAGGGAATTCCGGCGTCGCCGGATTTGTAAGGGGTTTGGGTATTTTGGGTTTTTTGGTAGGACTTTGTGTAGGTGATATGATAATTGGTATTGTTTACTTAAGTTAGTTTAATTGTATATAGAATCTAAGAGCAAATATCGGAAATAGGTATCTAGAAACCATAATACGAAATGGGTAAAACGTATCGCGAATTGTTTTCTGTCGCGATGCAGATTGGGATTAAAATTCAGTAAGGTTAAGTGTGTGATAGCTTGGAATAGTCGTATACAATATAACTAGTACGTAGTAACGTGTGTTTGGATATTCGTCGTGTCGGAATAACCGTTTTCTTATACAAGTTATTGCTATGTTAGATTCAAATACGGGGACTTTGGAGGCCGTAAGGAGAGGAAAAGGATTGACGATTCTTGAGAAGATACGATGTATTTCTGGTGAGTAGATTTATATCTATCGGGGGAAGTCGGGTGGATGGCGTATAGCACCGTCGCAACCTTATAATTATTATTATGATATCTACTTAGATTTAGCTTTTCGTCAAAGCATTTATATGTTATTGCATATTGTATACCTCCATGTGCTTAAGTTTCATATGTAATTTCAATGAGATACGTGATATTTGATCCGTACGATATGGGTATGATTTAATTAGTTTGTACGAGAAATCATGTCGTACTTAAGATGATATGAATATAGCGATATGATGAGCTATATTATAAGGTATTATACGTATCGAATATGATGAAATTGGTATGCCGAATAACGGCCAAATTATTCTTTGACGGGTATAGATAGATTATGTTCTGTTTTAGGATGTAATACTGATATGAGCTATATTATTTAAAAACCACGGTTCGTTGTCTTTTAAATAAATTACAGGATGCGCGCCAGTTTATAAAGCAAATATTTATTTTAAATCTAAGGCAGCTTCCTCATTTCAAACTTAACGTTCCGATCATTTCTAAAGAAAATGGTATAGCTCATAACAAGTAATTATAGTAAGTATGATTATATTATTTATAGGATTTGCATTCTGTATTCTATATTATATGTTTCTGCGTTACTCACACTCTGGTAGAACACTGCACAAATATCAATGAGTACTATGCTGCACAAGCATTTAACTATATGTTACACTACACCTCATTGGTACTGCCATGTCACTATAGAACCGTGCTGATATGTTACACCGTACAACACTTGCATAAATACTAATGATTGCCATGTTGCACGAGCACAGACGCATATGTTACACTACACATCATTAGTAGTACTATGACACGGTAGAATTGAAATCTGTAATTATGTAATCTTCTGTATTCCTGTTGTAAGTTACGAATTATAATAAAATAAATGATGTATTTGATTTCTTGAGATTTCTTAGTATTCTACTCCAGATGATATATATAAATATATATCAGTGGTATGGGACACTGTTATATATATAAACATATATAGTATATCATCAATACAATCTATGCAAGTTTCTTAGTCCTCACTTGATATTTTTATGATTCGGTCTTATTCCAAACCGAGTCGGTGGATATACGGTTATGGATTTATATTTTTACTCCGAACCGAGTCGGTGGATATACGGTTACGGATTTATAGTTTTATTCCGAACCGAGTCGGTGGATATACGGTTACGGATTTACAGCTTTATCCAGACTGAGTCGGTGGGGAAACAGTTGGATACATGGTAAGATTTGTTGATTACAAGATCGTTCGAGAAATGATGCTTGGGATATCGGGTGGCGATCATCTGTGGAGATGGTGTCAACGGTATCTGTATTTACGTGTCGATGCTGGACACGAGAGATTTCGGATTTCGATGTCGATGTTGGACATCCATATGTTTATTGATGTGATCATTATTTTGATGTATACGGTAGATATGAAATTATTGGATTCCATCAGGACTGATCCAGGGGACAGTACCTGTACATAATTGTACAAAGATTATAGACAAGAAGGGAATCCCAATTAGGATAATAGATTCATGAGTTTTAATCATATGACATTGAGATATTATACATCTGATTGCATGATAGCTAGTGTTGGACTTTGCATATCATATAGTATATCGATACAGATTATGCTAGTACTATACTTATGACCTATGTATTGTCATGCATTTCGATTTCTACCTTTAGATGCACTTTTATTCACGGAGTTGGCAACTCATCCCCGTTGTGCCACAGTTTCTTGCAGGTTTTACCGCTTGGATTATCAGCGGTTTGGGGCACACCTTCTTTTGGGGATTGATGGGTAAGTGAGTTTTTATTGTATCATACTCACTCTTGATTATTCTTTTATTCTTGTTTCTAGTAGAAACTCCATCAACTTAGAAATGATATACTATGGACTTAGAATCGATACTTAGAGTTTATGGGTGGTGATGTCACACTCTTTAGAGTTGATATCTGTTATAATTTCGTCTGGTTGTTCCGTCTTTTAGATGTGAAAGCTAGCTTCCGTTGGGATGCTACGTTATTTTGTTGTATCGAGTTTTTATAAAAATACAAAGGAGGTGATGACTGTTTTCAAACGTCACAAAGGCTTTTCAATATACTTAGTAAAGTTTAGATGTTAATTTAAATCGAGATTATCGGTCGATTATTTAAACCTCACCTCCAATATTTTTTTTAAAAAGGGTTTAGATTCCGGGTTTCGGCTTACTTAAACCACGTCGATGTCTTGAGATGTCACGTAACTTAAGTGCCGGTTACGTTCCACATTTAGGTCGTGACATGTTGTCCCTACGGACATTTCCTGTTGTCTATCCAGACAAACCTGTACCTGCCTGATCTTGTGTTGGCATCAGCACCGGATTATTTAATACTTGACTTGAACACGTATAACTTAGGGGTATGGGGAAATCAATGATGAAACCTGACTTGTAACTCGACAGTTCGCTACCTTTACCGATCAGTTTTAGAGGCTAGGCCAGCCTTGGGATGATGCTGCTGACATCATCTATCGTTACCCACTACCTTTTAGAGGCTAGGCCAGCCTTGGGATGATGCTGTTGACATCATTCATCGTTACCCCTTTTCCTTTTAGTGCCTAGCGGCATGTCTCGGTTTCAGCCCGAAAATCTTCACCGTGATCCCGGGCACGCACGGGATACTATTGAGTTATATCGATGATTCATCAAATTGATTTCAATGACTTGAGAGTAGTTAACACGGTCGACCGGTTTAGATTACTCACTGCACAGTACCCTTCACTATCCTTATTTATATTGTTGTTTTACCTGTTTTACTGTTCATACACATACATGGATGTCTTGCTATCCCTGTTTAATTTATTGCTTGATATTATGACGCACTGACGTCTGGGTTTTGCATGGCCCAGATCCTCTACTTTTGTTGCAGATTGATTAGGAGTACTGCCGCTGTTAGACCGAGCGGTGAGGATCCTGTAGGTATCCAGTTTTACTTTCCAAGTGTTTTATTTATTGGACCTTTTGCTTCCGCATATTATATTATTTCTTGATTCATTTATTCTGGCTTATGGACATGTACTAGATAGTTTATTTTACTTTCCTGTTCTTGATATCTTTACAGCCGTAATGTGACTGTGGAAGGATTTTTTCGTATCCACGGGTAGCATGGTTGGCTATATCACGTGTCTATCTTAGCGTACTCTGGAAAGCGGGGCGTGACAAAATCAAAATGAATCCACCTCGGTATTATAAGGAACTTGATGCGCTTGATACATACAACATACAAAAACTGCAAACTTTCTACGTCCCTCCCAGGTGAAGAGGTGAAAAGGAAATCCTCTTCTACCAATCTATGAAGACCAAAGTAGAAAAAGAAGTCTGGCATGGTGTCAATTTTGCACTTGACAAGCTTCAACCAATCCGTCTGCTCAGATACTACACGGAGGGATTGAAAGGGATGTTAAGATACCAAGGTGTACCCCTCGCCCAATTCTACAAAAAGATTTGGGATATTCCCGGGACTCAGCAAAAGATGCCCAACGGGAAGATGGATACAACCGGGCCCGGATACGTTCGGTTCAAGAAACGGGAGCAGTTCCACAGTTGCCACATCGTAAAAAACTCAAGCGAAGCGGAAATCGCTTCTCCAAATAGTCGTGATGTCAAATCGGAGCAAGATACTGCTCTAAAAATGTTAAGTCCATCGGTGGAAAAGCAAATTGACAGGTTAATAAAAGAAGCTTGTCAAAAGAGCTGGGAAAATCACAGCCGTGAAATGGCCATTTATGAAAAGGCCAGGACGCACATCTCAAGCAGCAATCCGCGGAGAAGGAAAACTATAATGCTCTTCATCCCCAGCACACTGTATATTCTCATGAGAAGGGAAAATCCCGAAATAGAGGCAAAAACAGGGCAAAGAACGCAAACAACGTTCAGAAAAAACAAAGTGGATCCAAGACGCCATGCAATCGAGAAAAACTCGATTGGAACCCATCCTTTATAAAGAAGTTGGGTCGGGAATACTCTTTCCCCCAAGACAAGACAAGGAAAATACTCAATCTTGTCATGAAGCACCAAATGATGACACTTCCGGAGTCTCGGTACCCCGAACAAATATACGAGGTCCATCATTCAGATTATTGCTCCTATCACCGAGTAATAGGTCATCCCCTTGAAGACTGCTTCACATTCAAAGACTAGGTAGAAGACTAGTATCAACAAGGCAGGTTTGCTTTATCCGACTGCTGGAGGGTAACCCCGCCGCAAAAGCATGAGCCAAAAAGAACCTATACCGTCAGGATAGGACCATCTCAACATCAAGAATGGAAGCGAACTCGTACTTTCTATATGGTAACACTTTCAAAAGAGAGAGGGCACGAGGCTATGAATGACCTCTTCAGGTGCTTTGCAAATGAAGACGGGGATGAGGTGATCTCAAAGTTTCCACCAACACCAAAAGACCTAGAAGATGCGATACATACCACGGCGGACAACCTAAGAAAAATTGACTCAGGGACGGAAAATGATCCGAGACCAAAGTTCGTCAGTGAACTTCTATCTAAAAAGTAGGTAGCCACGTTAAAAGACGTGCTGATGCAGTATAAAGATTGCTTCGCCTAGAACTACTCTGAAATGCCGGGTCTAGATCCAAAGGTGGAAGTACATAAACTGGTTATATCGCCGGGTATAAATCCAATCAAACAGGAGCCAAGAAGAATGCGACTCGAACTTGAGATGAGTATCAACTCTGAATTCAAGAAAGTAATCAACTCCGGCTTCATCCAAGAAGTTCAATATCCCGACTGGATCGCTATCATCATTCCAGTGATGAAGAAAAATGGGACGGTACGCATCTGCGTGGACTTTCGGGATCTCAACAAAGTTTGCCCGAAGGATGATTTCCCAGTATCTGTTACCGAGCTGATGATTGATAACACATCTACCCATGAGGTATACTCCTTCATGGATGGATCTTCAGGATACAACCAAATAAAAATGCATCCTGAAGACCAGAAGCATACTGCTTTCCGAACCTTATTGGGTATATTCTATTATAAAGTGAAGCCCTTCGGTTTGAAGAACGCTGGCACTACCTACCACAGGGCCATGACAAAGATCTTTGATGACTTCATACATGAGATCGTCGAATGCTACATCGATGACCTTGTAGTGAAGAGCAAATCTCACGAGGAAAATTGGGAACATCTAAAAATAGTGTTCCGGAGTCTTCAGAAGTATAATCTGAAGATGAATTCTCTAAAATGCGTGTTTAGAGTCTCCTCAGGTAGATTACTAGGATTCATAATACATCACCGAGGTATCGAAATTGACCTCTCAAAGATCAAGACGATTATAGAAATGCCCACGCCAAGGACCCTCAAACAACCGCGGTCTCTCCAAGAAACTCTCGCATATATCCGGCGATTCATAGCTAAGGTCTCCAGAAAATGTCGTCCCTACAATCATTTGATAAAAAAGGGGACCCTGTTCGTCTGGAATAAAAAGTGCCAAAACACATTGGACAAAATTAAGCAATACCTGCAAAATCCTCCGGTATTAACCACTCGGGTTAAGGTAAAACCGCTTATCCAATATACAATAGCCCTTGAAGGGTATTTAGGTGCATTGTGGGCACAAGAGAACGATCGGGGAAAGGAGTGAGCTCTGTATTATTTGAGTCGAGTTCTACTGGGGGCAGAAAACAACTATTCCCCATCGAAAAGCATTGCTTGGCTCTGATCTTCGCAATAACGAAACTCAGATATTATGCCTTGGCACATGAGGTTCATCTCGTATCGAAGGTGGATCCTCTCAAATATCTGATGTCGAGAGCCATACTAACCGGAAGGCTCGCCAAATAGGCCCTCCTCCTAATGGAGTTCTCGATAACGTATTGTCCCCTCAATGCAATAAAAGGACAGACCATTGCCGACTTTCTTACGGAGCATCCAATACCGGCTGACGCCTCTTTAAATTGCGAGTTGCCAGACGAACATGCGTTCGATACAACCAAAGAAGAAAATGATTCTCAATGGGAACTCTACTTCGATGGAGCATCTTCCATGAAGCAACGAAAGCAAAACACCCCCATAATTAAAGCCGGGGTGGGCCTTATCTTCGTGACTCCGCAAGATGAGATATTGAGTTATGCCCTTTCCTTAACAGAGCCAAGGACTAATAACGATGCTGAATATGAAGCTTTGATAGCAGGTCTCGAGATCACTATCAACATGGGAATCAAAGACCTCCTCATATATGAAGACTCCCAGCTGATCGTCAGCCAAGTAAATGACGACTATCAGACATGCAAGCCGGAACTGATAAAGTATGGTGAAAAAGTGTAGCAACTGCTGACATAAATCCTTTCCTATATCTTGGAGAATATACCGCGTGCGGAAAACAACAAGACGGACGTGTTGGCCAAATTGGCTAAGGAATTGGCCAACGAAGATCTCGATGACGTAAGAATCATTGTGCAAAGTCGCATGGTTCTCGCAATAATATTTTCGGAAGACCTAATAGAGCCATCCAAAGGAAAAGAAGTGACTGAACAAGTAGCCCTTCAAATATAGGACGAAAAAAGGTCGAGGACTGGAAGGAAGCCTTTATAGACTACTTTAAGTCCCAACGAACGCCCGAAGACCGTCGTATAGACATCAGCTCATGAAACGAGACCTGTCTTTCGCCTTCGTCAATGATACTTTATATAAGAGATCATTTGATTGTTTATAGTTAATATGTCTGCGGCCGGAGGAAGCAAAGAAATTCGTCTAAGAAACTCAGGACGGACTCTGTGGCTCTCACCAAGCTGGACCAAAGATGAAGCTGAAGATAAAAAGAATGGGTTACTATTGGCCCGCAAGGATTCAGGATTGCCTCGAATATACGAAGCAGTATCACTCATGCCAAATTCACGGGGACTTCATCCACTAACATCCAAATCCGTTACACCCAACAGTGGCTAGCTGGCCATTCAAAATGTGGGGAACCGATATAATTGGCCCTATTGAACCGACATCGTCCAAAGGATATCGGTTTATATTGGCAAAGACCGATTACTTCTCTAAGTGGGCAGAAGCAGTACCACTAAGAGAGGTGAAGAGGGAGAATATCCTCCATTTCTTCAGAACTCACGTCATCTATCGATTCGGCACTCCGCGACGAATTATCTCGGATAATGGGCTAGCTTATAAAAGTCATAAAATAAGCCGCTTCGCACAGGAACATAAAATAGAATGGAGATACTCTTCAGTATATAATTCTTGGGCCAACGGTCTAGCTGAAACTTTCAACAAGACCTTGATAAAGATTATAAAGAAAACAGTGTCCAAAAACAAAAAGGACTGGCACGAAACTTTCTGGGTGTACCGAACAACGTTCAAGACGGCCACGAATACAAGACCATACACGTTAGTGTTCGGCACGAAAGCGGTGCTCCCCCTAGAAATAGAACTCCCTTCTCTACGAGTAGCGGTTTGATATGAGCTGACAGATGAAGAAAATGCTCATCTTCTGCTTGAGGAGCTCGATGCCCTCGACGAAACTCGCCTTATAGCACTGCAAAACCTGAAGGCTTATAAGGCAAGGATGACATGGTAATATGAAAGATTGACTTGGCCGAGAACATTCCGCCAAGGCGAACTCGTAATAGTCGTCAAAAGACCAACAATCCCCAATCATGCAAAACGGGGGAAGTTTGAGCTGAACTATGAAGGCCCATATATTATAGACAAAGTCTACCAAGGTGGAGCCTACCTGCTCATGAATATGTATGGTGAAAGACCCTTCTGGCCAATAAACGGCCGATTTCTCAAAAATTACTACGCATGAAGAGTCATGACTTAGGTCAATGATAGATGACGACACTTGTGTCCGCTCGCTATCTTCCTGAGTCAGAACTTCGAGAGTAGTATCCAAAAAGCTCCGCCGCCTAAAAAACTGTGATAACGGACCGAGATGTCCCTAGACTCAAACTTCGCTTCAAACATGGCGATAATAGACCGAGATGTCCCTAAACTAAAATGTCGCCTTAAACATGGCGATAATGGACCGAAAAGTCCTTAAACTAAAAATTCATCTCAAATATGGAAATAATGGACCGGAATGTCCCTAAACTAGCACATCGCCCCAAATATGGCGATATGCTCCCTTGAGATCTATATCGCAATCGAAATCTAAGCAGCAAAGGTTGCAACTCAAGTCCTACTGGCCGCACAGCTACTCCAGCAATGGAGCCACCCCTATGTCCTACCTACAAACAGATGGGCACCTACGACGAAACTACTCTCGGGAATTCTATCGTAAAAAAAATGGTGTGTTGAAATGGGTGCGGATGAAAATCCGAAAGGGCGCCGTGAGTAAAAACAGCAGGACTGCCGGCGAGCTTCGTAAAAACCTGAAATAGCGCGATCTCGAGAAAAAACCCGCGTGAGATCCTTACGAATAAAAAAGGAGCAACACACTTAGGAATCCCCACGATTCCTAAGGAGAAAATACACATACGAGATCCTCACGACTTGTAAAGAGAAACACCTTTATGAGACCCTTACGGTTCATAAAGTCAAAAAGCCTTAGTCGACAGGATCCTAACCCTGTTTGCTAAGCCACCTTTGTTCAAATTAACAAAGGCAAATGGTGATTCTCTCCTGGCAACATTCCATTTCAGTTGCAGCGATGCTGATGCCATAATGGGTATCAGGACCAAGTCCCCAACCCGCGACAAAAATCAGCGAGCAAAATATGCATAGAAAAAAAGCCGAAATGTTTAGGCAACTTGCAATAAAAAAGCGAGTAAATAAAAAAAAGACGAAATGATTGGGCACCGCGAAAATAGCCGAAATGATTGGGCAATCGTGACTTTCGCGATATGAAAAGCTGAAAAGATAGAGCATCGCGGATATATAAAAAATATATATATGTAAAATGAAATTTCTTCTGCCCTGCAAGTATGTCCATATTGACTCTTGTATATGATCCATGGGCACAAATGAAAGAAAGGGACCATATCTCCCACCACGCTTCGTCCACAGGAGAACCAAGTCTTGACGCTTCATATACAACCTAGAGACTATCCAGGCGTGCCTTCTTGTTCCGGCAAAATGCAGATGCAATGTCACCATCAAACAAAAAAAACCCAAGGGTCAAAACAAAAATGGAGTAATGGAAAAATCCTAGCTTCAAGTCTTGACGGTGCATATACAACCTAGAGACTATCCCGGTGTTTCCCTCTCATTTCAGCAGGATGTGGACGCAACTATCGAATGAATTTCGAGCAATGGCATATTCCTAGCTCTGGACTTCAATTGCAATGCATACAGTATAGAGATCTTACAGATGCCTACCCTATTTAAGTAAAGAATCGGCTCGACATCGTCAAAGCAAAAAATGAAGTTATGGCATATTCCCAACTTCAGGCCTTGTCGGCAACTCATATAAAGCGTAAAAGACCATTAGAGATCATCCCACCCCAGAAGGGTGCGGTTATGGCTCATCGGGGCTCCAAATTAAGCCTAACCTCAGGTAAAAAGCGTCATGGAAAATTCCTAACGCTTGCTCTTTCGACGGTAATATGACCTAAGGAGATTACTTGAAGACGTCTTGTCCAGTCCCCAAAGGGATCAGAGACACGACAATCGTGGGGCTACTCGAACAACGGCTTAAAGACTGCGTATCGAGGGATACATCAGCCAATGCGATGGTACCACGGACTAAAACCCTAGTACCACAAACTTAACGGACCTCTGTCGTAAAAAGAATAGGGGTTATCTACATATAACGTTAGGACAAGTTTGCCTGTAAACTCAAGGGAGGTAGACTAAAAAACACTTCGAAATAAGTGAATAAACTACAGACTCCGAAATGAGCGAATAAACTATAGACTCCGAAATGAGTGAATTAAATACAGACTCCGAAATGAGTACATAAACTATTTCACACCGAATCAGGATATTAAAAGATAGAGTGGTGCCGGCATGAAATAAAATATGCCTTTTATTCATAAACCAAAATGAATACAAGATACAAAAAAGAAGAAAAAATATACAGTGATAAAAAGTTTAAGACGACGGCGGTTCAATAAGCCAAATGGATCATCATTTTTCCGCCGAACCTCCGCCTCAAGCTCTAGCTGTGCAGCAAGCTGAGCCCCTGCCTATGCTTATTATTGTTGATACAAAGAAAACCGATACTCAAGCTCATTCTCAGCGGTCTTGTGAGTCTCAACCATTTCGCGTGTAAAAGTGACAGGCTTTATCGAGAGCCACCAGCTCCATAATTGCCTCTTGATGAACTCGCCAAATTTCATAGGCCCGAGTAGTTTTAGTTGCATCCTGAGCTTGGAGTTCCCCTAGAGCTTTCAAAGCCAACTCCCTCTCCGAAAATTTCCGGTTGAGTCTTTTCTCACAAGATCGGAGGTTGGTAGCACACCGATCAATCTGTTCACGTAAGCTGGCCTTTACAGATAAAATATTAGAGGGAAGACGTACGCATTCGACTCTATGCAAAGAAGCCTCCACTTGACGGCAATACTCAACCCAAGTATGCACCGGCGCCACGTCATGGTAGGTAGCAAGGACAGACAAAGAAGTGTAAGCTTCGACAGCAAATTTCTCTGCCATAACGAAAGTGCCAGCACGGAGATCCTCAATATGAGTTTCCAGTGAATGAATACCCTGTTTCGCCATTTTCTCAGACATACGTCTAGCATAAGGGCCCGGCGGCATACAAATATGGGACTCTAGTGGAGTCAGGGTTGGCAAAACTATGAAAGATAATGTATGGTTAGTCGCCTTTTTGCACAGGGAATAAGTAAAAGAATACCAGGGCTAAAGCGTCACTTACCCATGGCCACAGAAGGAAAATCTGAGAAATCCATAGACCCATCAGGAACTTCAACTTCGTCATCATCCTGAATAACTGTGGTTTAAAGCAAAGAGCACGTCAGTATCATTATGAAAATATAATGCGGAAAGCAAAGGAATACCAAGCTTAGCCGAAGGAAAGGACGACGCGCTGGGGGGTATAGTGTGCGGGGCCGCCATGTTAAGTAAATGCAAGAAGGTTTCCTCCAGAGAACGATCTACAATAGAGAACGCCAACTCCTACAATTCTGAGAGAAAGAAAGCGTCATACATGTGCAAAGGTCATTAAACAAAAAATATTTATAAGATTACCTTCAATACTTCGTCCATTTTGGACCGAAGGGATAGCAGCCTTTGGAATCTCCTCTACATCATCCAGTGCGCCACTAGAAATATTTACAGAATCTATAACTGGTACGGCAACCTCCGCTAAAGGAATAAAAGTCATCACCGGAGGTTCTAGGGCGCGATCTAGACTCAAAACTGCGCCCGCCGTGGAAGGCCCTACAAAAGAAAAATGTGTAAAACCGAATACGATATGAAAGCAATATAAATCATTTACTGAGAGGGATGTAAAAGGTACATACCGATATGCCAGGGAGTTTGAAGTATAGAATTTTTTAGCCGCTGCTCTTTTCTGATTAATCACGCTCGTCGGGGTCCGATCGAAGATAAATCCCTACCCGACTTCAAAGCAGCCTCGTCTTCAGAAGTGTCTGATATTGGCTGTTTAAGAGCCTATTCTTCTTCTAACGTTAAAGGATCTGCGGGTAATATAGAATGAACCGGGTCAACATCACGAAACTCAACAGGGGGAAGCCTCCCTTCTTGGGGCACACGTTTTCAGTTTCATCCTGTGATCGCTTCACAGCTTTGGCCAGGTGAGTGGCCTCCTCGGCAGATGTATCAGGAAAGAGAAGACCATCATCTAGTTCATGCGCAGACATAGGCTCATCATGAGTGAGAGGTTCAGACTCGAGCAAAGTATCGAGTAAACGGGGGGCTGATTTCTTTCTCCTTTTAAGGCCCGAGCTAGTATCGGTAGAAGGATGCTTCCTCCCCTTCGGCACTTTCGCACGGCGCTGCCCAATTTTGTCTTTGGGATCCGACTTTGATGACGCCGCTGCTTGTGCCTTATCAAGAGTCTTTCCACCGGTTCCAGTGCGAACCGGTATACTAGCAGTACGGGTGACCGACTCCGTTTGAGCGGCTTTTGGAATAAGTACTGAATCGCTGTCTCTCAAAGAAGGGCGAACGACCGACCGTGGTCGCAATGGAGCATTGATGGCTTGGGCAGAAGCGGATGCCTTACACTCGAAAATTACCCGTCTCTCCTCTGTGATAACGGGACTAACCCGGTTATGATACCCGCCCTTGAAGGGTCCCACGAGCCTTGGAATGTAGTCGGGCTCGGGGATCATGAAGAGGGAACTGGTATTTAGCCTCATGAAATGAAGAATAGCATCACAGGCAATCTCCACCGAGGGGGTAGGCTCAACTAAAAAAGCTTCAAGGGGGCCGCCCTGATTATAACCCAACATTTAGGCAAAGCGATGCGGATTATACCGCATGAAGAGAGCGGTATCATTTAATCGGAACACTATGTACCCTGGCCTGATTGAATACAAATGTATTATCTCCTTGTGTTTCAAAACTGGTGCCCTATTCATCAACAAATCAAATAACTGCTGAATAGGCCCCGCTGGAGCAGAAAGGACCCGATTGTTGAAAACCATGCTACCTTCATTAGAATACGAGTTAAGTAACACACGTAAAGTCCCTAACTGAGTCGAATTAGGAGCGGAGGCATCAACCAATCTCATGACTCGTGGGAAGGTATATGACTCATAAAAATCAGGCCGCCGGTGCATAGCAAATGCGCCTAACACGTGCATCTCGATCCAGGACATGAAGTAATGGAGGGAGAAGTTCACGGTGTCTTCACCTGCATTTGAAGTGTTAGCTGCGGTGCTTAGGTCATGATATATGGGCGATAACCTTGCAACGCTAATAGCCAATCTTGCTCCTTCGGATATGCGATGTGCAGGGTAAAAGGCGGAGGCTCTCATAAAACGAGGGTGCATTGGCATGGCAAACCAGCTGAGCCAAAGACTGATGAAGCCTACAAAGAATGTTTCCTCTTCCATATAAGGAGCAGCAATCGCATCAAAAGTCATTGCTGATGAATTTAGGATATAAAATTGCGGCAGATCTTCTTCCTTAGTCGGAAATTTCTCCAGGCCAAATCCAAAAGAATCCTCGACCTCCGCAAATTTTGGAGCTTTCTTAGATAGTGCATCTTTATGAAGAAAGTGAGCGATGAAAGCGTCAAAACTAACACCTTGTCCTTCTGATGCCACGAACAGGCTATCAAAAATACCTAAGGCCTTGATTAAACTTGGATGCTTGTGCTGAATAGCATTCTCAGTTGTCAAGCATTCATGCATGGCTGGCACGGTAGCAAAAACATACTCGTCGGGGGTAATAATTCTTCATAGTGTTCTCCCCTGATTGGTAGTCCCGAAATTTCTCAAAATTCCTCCAGCGAAATGGAAACTTCACGATCCCCCGGTAGGAACATGTGCGTTAGAAGATTCCATTGGTTCAAGAAGGCTTTAACCTACCAAACGTAAGGACCATGATAGTAGAACAAAGATGTGCACACTGCCTGGTATAATCCCACCTTCTACAAACGAGAGCGTTCGGAGGAGAGAATATAATAGGCCTAAAGAAGGTAGCCACCGAATGTTATGGAATGACGCCTATCTTGTAGACCTGCTCCCAAGGTCAAGCTTCGCCTTGGTATATCCGGCGTCCCAGAATATCAATAGCTACCAAGGGCTGATTGGGAATCCCTGTCGTTGATGGCTCAAGCCGGCCTTCAGGAGTCCAATTAATCGCCTCCACTGCATAGGCAGTACGCGGATGCTCCATAAACGAAATTGAATGAATAGGTTCCGTCGGTATTCCACACGTAAGACTGCGACGACCCCTTATGATGTGACCATACCAAACACCCCATAGCAAAAGGCTCTTTTTATCTTTATCATGATTCTTAATCATAGTCATCACTTCTTCGTCTGACGGCGACTGTGGGAAAGCAACCTCTGAGCGTGTATAAGGTATGTAGGGAAGTGAGGCCATTGTACCTAAAGAAGGAAACAAAACAAAAGTCAACAAAAAGTATGGGTTGGTCTTATGGAACTACTAACTAAAAAGCCAGTGGACCCCCCGAAATCAAAATGGCGGCTCGTCAATGATGAGACATGTGCCCATTGTGAGAATCTAAAAGGATTCTCATTAAATGAACAGTAGAATTAAAAACTCCCAGTATCCCCAAAAGAAAGCGGGTTCTGTTAAAATAACGACATATTCAAATCTGTAAAGAAGGGATTTTAAAAAAAATACTCAAGAACAGTAAAAGGAATAAAATTCTCTAAGTTCCAAAAATTCAGAGCTAAGCGCTGCAAGACAATGGAATAAATTCCTCCAATAATGAGAGTAAATTCCAGAAATCCCTATGATGAGAAACAAAGAAAATGGAATTAAATTCCAAAGATCCTCAAAGATTAGGATCAATGATAGGGTAAAACCCTAACAAAGAGATCCAACAATTCTTAAGAATGACCACTGATTTAAGACCCATGGTCTACTAAAAAAAAAGAGTTTTTAAGATCCCTAAGAGATCAGTTCAAGAGAAGAGCCAAGCTCTGTTAATGGATTTAATATCCAAAACAAGAGAAAAAGTTTCCTAAGAGATAAATTCTGTCCATAATTCCTACTAAATTTTTTTTGCAGAGTTTAACTCTGATCAGAAAGAGTTCTATGGGCAGAGATCTAAGCTCTGAAATGAGAATTAAATTCTCAAGAAAAGTGTCAAGGAGGAAGATGAAAAAACAATGGTCATCTCAAGGGCCAAATGCCCCATTTATAAGACGTGACGAGAGTGGTTCAACTTCCCATTCTCATAGGCAATCCAACGGTGGTAAAGATGGACAGCGTTGCACTCATGTGCAAGCCACGTGAGAGCTATACTGGGGGCATTTGTTCTCTCATAAAAAAGGAGAGAAAGGGGGAGAGAATTCTTCACGACTCAAGCCTCACGTGTTAAACACGTGAGTGCTTATATGCAGAGCATATAAGCGCTGTAACCAATTAATTAAAGACTATATAGGTCTCACGTGTTAAATACATGAGCGCCTATATGTAAAGCATATAAGCACAAAAAACCCACACTGGGCCACGTATTAAACACGTGAGAACATCCTTTTGAAGTATTAGCTTCAGATAGAGTTAAACTCTATGCATATAATTAAATTCTACTTTTGTATGCAAAGCATATGACCATTAAGAGTAAATGGCCCAAGGCCAAATTGACCTCACGTGTTAAAACGTGAGCGCCCATATGCAAGGCATATGTGCGCCAAATGAAAGAAGTTAAATAGCCTCACATGTTAAACACGTGATGGAGCTTCCATATGTAGAATTAAATTCTACTCTTAGGAAATACCTCTCTGGATTTTTCTAAAAGAGAAAAATCCTCTTTGTTAAACAGAGAACCGTTGGATCAAAAATCCAATGGTGATTAAATATAAAATTAAATTCTATTAGGGGAAAATATCTTCCTGATCTTTCTAAATGAGAAAGATATTTTCTGTTAAACAGAAAGTTGGTTGATCAAAGATCCAATAAGATGAAAAGTATTTCCTATATCTTTCTAAACAGAGAAAGATTACACTATGTTAAACCGAGCATCCTTACATTAAAAATCCAATGGTGATAAAAAACCACCGTTTAACAGAATAAAATTCTATATATGGGAAAATATTCCCCTGATCTTGTTCAAAATAAGAAAACATATTCTGTAAAAAAAAGAAACACTTAGATCAAAAATCCAACGGTGGTAAAATTCCCCAAACAAATTTTGAGACCAATTAAATCAATTGGAATCTCTCAATGAGAGATTTTCTCAAAACTAATTAACAATTTGCCTCCACTATATAAAATACCCGAGACTTCAAGTCTCATAGAGAGAGAACCCCTCATAAGTTTTTGAAAAATCCAGAAAGCTTCCAAAACAACAGAGAATTCAATTCTAACAAAAAGAAGAAGACTTTCATCCTCAAAACCTTAGGTAAAGAAAACACAGAGATCAAAATATCTCATTTTAGCTATCTAAGGGTTTAACCATTCTCAAAGAACTTAGTTCTTCCCCTGAATCAGAGATCCACAAGATAAGTCTCCCACAAGTTGAGAATTTAATTCTCATCTAGAAGATCTTGTTCTTGAGAATCAAAGATTCAGAAAAGAACTAGGTTAAAAAGAAAGAAAAAGGAAAAGAATATATGTTCTGGGCATTTAATTCCTCCGAAATTAGGGTTTAACCTTACATAAAGAACTTAGTTCTTATAAAATGAAAAGAAGAACTTAGTTCTCTAATTAAAAAATGATTCAAGATCTTCAAAACGGAAATCTTGATGATCATCGATGACTAAAATGTCAATATCAGAGATTAACATCTCTAAAAAGAAGAACTTGGCGTCTCATGTGAAACACACACGAGCAAAATTAGTGCTTAGCACTATTATAGTGCCTCACGTGTTTCCCACGTGAGTGCCTAAAACAAAAAGAAGAAGTGCTAAAACGCCTCCCATGTGTCCCACATGAGTGTCCAAAAGAAACAAAGAAAACTCATTTATGTTGATTGGGCAACCACCAAATAAAACAGCTCAGTACCCCCAAAATAAAGTAGTCACATGAATACACATGAAAAAAAGAGAGGCTGAGCGCCTCACGCACTTCATACGTGAGCACTAGAGCTCTAGCGAAGTGCTTATCACTTCTGTCTAAAAAAAGAGGGGTAAACAAACAAAGCCCGAAATCAATGCTTAGCACTCACGTGCTTCCCACGTGAGTGCCATGCAAAGTGCTTAGCACTCTATATTCAGTCAAAATGACTAAGTGCTTAGCACTGATTGGGTATCGCCCATATCTTAGTGCCTCACATATTTCACACGCGAGCGCCAGAGAAAATTAGTGCTTAGCACTATAGTAGCTCCTCACGTGAAAAGCACATGAGCGCCAGAAAAGTTTAGTGCTTAGCACTATTCCAGCGCCCCACGTAAAACATACGTGAGCGCTGTATATCTTAGTGCTTAGCACTGCTGAGTAGTATAGAAACCCAATCTCAGCCCAAATTGGCTAAGTTTCCTGAGGTTAAACTTTTTTGATTTTAAATCAACCGAGCCTATATGCTCGTGATTTCCAAACTGATCTTAATCTTAAACATGGCTAATGGTTTCTCATTGATGATATCCAAAATGATACTCATCTCATATCTCCTAAGTTAATCTTAGTCTCAAATATGACTAATGATTCTTAGGCCCATCACCCATTTCCCTTCAATTACGGGATTTGGTTTAAGGGTACATCTCTGATATATGTCGTTATAATTCCTCAACTTCTTCAAAGAGGTGGCGGGTCCTAACAACCAATAACTACTGCTCGTCCCAAGTTGATGTAAATTTCATCAAGATAGGGAATTATACATTGATGCACTTCCAAACTGATGTGCACCTCTCAAATCGGATCGCACCCCAAATTGGGCGCATTCCATATCGCCATCGTTCACTCCGCCACGTAACAAATACACATGCGCTCAAGTTGAATGCTGAACCGAAATGTTCTTAAATTAACATTCATCCTAAACAGGGAATGTTGGACCGCGACGTCCTTAAACTAATATGTTTTTCTCCGTGGAATGTCTCCATAATGACTACCGTATACTATCCATGGGTTATTCATATATGATCTAATGATCAGCTTAGCCTATATGCTCACTGCTCATAAGTCGATCTTAGTCTCAAATATGGCTAACAATCCTTAGATCAAACCCAAATATCCCATGAATCGATGGACCTCATAAATGTGAGATCTGCATTCTAAGTTCATTCTCGTTAGCAAACCAAGCTGCCAACGTGGGCCCCGTCAAGAAAAATTCTTGACCTAAACCCAAATCTCAAATATACGGATTTGGACTAATCCGCGCCCTACGGGTGACGACATAAACCAGTCTCCGTATACAATCCACGGGCAACTACATAAAAACATAATAATACACGACATGAAGTGAACTTCTGGAGAAGGAGAAAGTGGTTATCGCAATGCGGTAACGTAATTAACTGCAGGGACTTGCGCCTGTAGGGAAAAGCGTCTCCAGCAAAATTGGTTTACCAAAGGTTTGCAGATTTGGTGAAAATCATGGCCATCCGAGACAAGACACTGGATCACTCAATTGCGGTGTATTTGTAATGAAATACATGGATCGCTTGTCGTGAGGACTTCCTATGAACTCACAAAAATGGGACACAAATACTATAGTTAACTTTAGATAAAAAGATGTGTTATGAGCTTGCTAATCAGAAACTACCCAAATGAAGTAATAAAATTTAAATTTTGCATACAAATATTATGTGTGGCTGTGTGTTAAACATTGAATTTTTAGATTTCCCAAGTATATATGATGTGTGTTGATATTTGTATCTGAACTCTGATATTTGTTTCTATAAATGATGTACATTTATGAGAAAATGATGTACATTTGTGTGCAAATGATCTATATTTCTGTATATGAACTCTGATATATGATTTCTCAAGTACATTTTTTTGGTTCTACTTAAAACAAAACTGCTACTTTAAATAGCGATTATATTTGAAGCTCACTGCAGCAGCAGCAGAGCAGAATATTTAATCTCTATATAAAGTAGCAGTTATATTTTGAGCTAAACCATTTAACTGCTACTTAAACTAGCGATTATATTTTGAGCTCACTGCAATAATAGAAAGCAGACTATTTAATCGCTTTTATAAAGTAGCGGTTATATTTTGTCCCAGATAGCAGAATATTTAACCGCCACTTAATATAGCAGCTATATTTAGAGCTCGCTGCAGCAACAGAGATCAGACTATTTAACCGTTTTTTAAATTAACGGTTATATTTTGCCCCAACAGAGAAGACTATTTAATCGCTACTTAAGATAGCGGTTATATTTTGAGCTCAATAGAGAGCAAACTATGTAGCGACTACATTTTCAGCTCACTGCAAAAACAAAAAGCAAACTATTTAACCGCCACATAAAGTAGTGGTTATCTTTTGAGCTCACTGCAGAAACAAAGATCACACCATGTAACCGCTGTTTTATCTAGAAATTATATTTTATGCACCAACAGAGAGAAAATTAATTGACACATTTAACAACCACATTTCTGAGATTTAACGTCATTAATTGACACTTTTATATACACCAACAAATTTAACAACAGTATTAATTGACACAACCAATATGAACAACTAATATTGCATCAAGTAACATTCATATATATCAAATATCATTCCTTTACAACAAATATCATTCATTTACCAAAAAAAAATATGTTAAAGTTTATCAAAAATCATTCATTTACATCAAATATCATTCATTTATAACAAACTATTCTGATCAACCAGACGGTTTGCTCAAATCTTATGACGGCTCAAGACACATAAGATTCGGTTGACCAGAATATATGTCTTCTACATGTTGTGTTTGTCTCATCGGACAAGTTTTTTTGCTATGAAATGTTAATTGGTTGCATCCTGTGTATAACATCTTCTTCTTTTTCTCATCACTATTTTTATTATCGATCTAAAATTTTATCTGATTCTTTCTACGAACCCTAGGGTTAGACTGTAAAGGACTTTGTATTTTTAAAATATCATCTTTTACGAATTTCAAATCATCTCTTGCTTCATGTATCAAGCCTTCTTTCACATTTGGTATTTCAACTAGAAGTTCAAATATTCGTATCACAGGTTTGGACAATTTCCCAACCATAATTTTGTTTCCATTATCTAACGAAGTACCTTTCACGGCAATTAGATTGAACTTGTTGCATAAATGACTATACTGCGACGTTTCAGTCCTCTGTACCGAAAGTGATACGATACTCGTCATGACAATATTTTGATTAATATTTCTCGTCCATCTTGGCAAAATATATTGAGACGGTATACCATTCACACTTATAGATACAAAAACTCTGAATATATGCCTACACAATAGTCCAGTCGATTCAAAATAATTGCAAATGCACTTGGAAATTACCATTTTGTTATAAATTAGACATAATATACTATTCACTTGTTTTTTCGAACTGAGTACGTAGTGAACTTTATATCTGGTTGTCCCCATCGACTTTTGAAAATTTTTGGATATTAAATGATTGAGATTTCTGGAGTTCTACTTGAATCTTTTCAAAAATGCTTTTGGTGTAAATTTTGGAAGCGTCTAATTCAGTGGTATATTTGTTGCACATACGATTTTTGCATAGCGTATCAAAATCCATTCTTTTCTCGTGCTCGTAATGCATTTGTAGTGCACTTCTTATTTTCATAACAAACTCTTTAATTGTGTTGTTTCAATTAAGATATGCATCTAAAAAGCATTCATGCTCTCACTACGCTGTGTTATTCGCATTCCTGCAAAAAGGTTTCTTGTTGTATAAGCCGGTATCCATTTCTCTCTTATATCGTACATTATTGAAAACCATTTATGCCTATTAACTTGATACTTTTTCTTTAGTGCAGACCCCTGATTTTCAAATTCCTCAAGTGTCAATCTTTTATCTACACAACATTTGAAGTCGTTTTGAAAACTGGTGTAATGATGATATAAACTCTGCAATTTCATACGATACATCTGACTAATGTGCTATATATAATAATGATGTATTGTATTTGAAAATATCTTGGCAATATCATTTGTCATTGCTTGATATTAATCGGTGATTATAGATAGTGATGCCTTATTATTCATCGTAATTAACCACTACCGAAACAACCAGATGAAAAACTCTTCAGACTCATTCTACTGTCACGCCAAACTAAATTTTTTTTATTTATAATGATAATTAACACTAGTGATTGGGGCAAAGGGTATTTGATATTTGTTAGTGTTGGGTTACAGAAGTGCCCCGGCCATAAAAAAAACGTGGCCAAATGCGGAACAAAAATTTACTAAAACTGGCGCTACCGTTACCCGATCCCCGGATCGACCTTAAACCCTAAACTAGAAATCTAAACTAAGAGTTAGAAAGGTTATACCGAGTTGATCTGTGTCCTTCGGTCTTCATTCCAAGCTCCTAGTGGTTCCTTGATATGGTTTGGTTGTTGGTCTTCCTTCATCTCTGATGATCCACCTGAGGGAAACGACGCAAGCTCCAGCCTCGTCGAACGAGACAACCGAAGCTCTAAAGTTGCTAGCGATGGAGAGTGGGGGTGTATGAAGGTGTCTCTACAATTTTCTCTCAACATATTTTACTCAATGAGCAAGCATAGAAGATGAATGAGGAGGTGAGGAAATCTTGGCATGAGCTAAATGGCTAAGTTTAAGCATAGAAGATGAATGAGGAGGTGAGGAAATCTTGGCATGAGCTAAATGGCTAAGTTTAAGCATAGAAGATGAATGAGGAGGTGAGGAAATCTTGGCATGAGCTAAATGGCTAAGTTTTTTGTGAACTTGAGAGAGTGAGAGTGAAGCAAGTGTGTAAAAAAATCATGAGCCAAATGAAATTAACCCCACTCATCAAAGTAGCCGGCCATCCCTCTCTCATGCCCCCAAAAAATCTCCACCATTTTGCAATAAACAAATGCAAACCATGCTTTGCTACATGCCTCACAACATGCACAAACCCATGCTTTGCCCATGTTCATGCCTTATCACCCCTCTACCTCATTATTAAGACAAATGATTTTTCTAAAAAGGAAAATCAATAATGAGGTGGCAAATCTTCTAGAAGCTATTCCGTATAAAATACGGAATACTTCCCGATACATGTATCGAAATACATATACGCGTATTTGTAAAAAAATACGAATAACCAAGAGAGAAAATACATAGCGAACAATAATACTAGAATACATATATATAAATACATATGTAAATTATTAAATCAAAAACCTGATTTAATAATCTGTCTTAATCCTAAGCCGCTAGTATTATCAACCGTCCAATTAAAGTCTGCGCAGCATTTGCACATATTTAATCGGACACCTGTATGTACCAACATACGCCATGTACACTATATCGCCTGAGCCATGAAAACCCTCTGTGTGGGACTCTAAAGACTCGGCAATACACTGGTAGTGGGTTTAACCACAAGCACGTCAGCAGCACTAACTGTACGTAACGGCTACCCAGGTATTGAGCGAAAGGGAGGCGGACGAGCAAACTCATCCTGAATCCCTACTGAGCCTAACAGTGACAATATCCGTACAGTCCGGTCTATTCGTCTAAGAGTATCGTATATCGAGTCTAGGGGGTGGATAAAGTCAGACCCCTAACAACACGATATTTAGTGTCGGCATGTAATCCATCACCACCTGAGAAACTATCGATCGTGGATCGGTAATTCTCGTCCACCGTGGCCATGGATTTTTGGTGATGGCCATCCGTACACAACGCGACATCAACCTCCCAATACCGGGAGAGACGAATCCCCGACGATCTGATCACTGCCTCCATGTGGCTCGGGACTGTACCCAACTAAAACCTGTTTGCACGACTCTTTTGAGCCGTGGTAGGGTAGTAATCAAAGCACAGTGGGAACTCACACGAGACAAATGATGATCTCAGGTCGACAGACTAACCTGTACACATGTCACCTGGAAACTGCTATCTGACAATAGATATAATACCAACTAGCAGGTTCCCGGCGAGTCCGTCCAGTGTACTCATAACCTAATGAGCGCCTGTATACTATCTTAGGTGAACAAACTAACACCAATGGCTTGTGAGACCTGGCTAGCGCCCCTCGTCGGGGTCTCAATCAGTATACACTAGTCTACACTGGAGTATCGATGCCCAGTCTCGATACTCCCACGACTAGGGACATTTAAGGATGTGCTTATAGACCCCCAGCTCCCGCGTATATGATCGCCATCATAATGCTGGTAGTCAAGCAAGAATCCTATGGGCTCTATCAACATGATGATAAAGACAAACCAGATAGCATACTATCATCCTAATTAAGACTGTTCTATTGGTATAGGTCCTCACTCAATCATCATAATCACATGTCCGCGACTATGATAATTGCCTTGAGGGCACTATAGCTAACAATCTCTCACTTGCACTTAAGGCCAATTATTGCGATGTCGAATACTCACAGCTCGTATGATACCGAACACCTAACTTCTCTACTAATCAGTTTCGCAAAGCCCGTTTGCGAAAATGATTGCGTTCGAGAAATAGCCTCAGTGAGTGGATTCGCTCCAATGCTTCTTTCCGTATCTCTCTGTATCTCAACTTCGCGGAGAAAACTATCTCCCGAAATGAGCAATACCTTTCATAGAATTTGTCTGGATATCTGATGGGGACCCAGTTCACAAACGAACTCCAAATCCAGCAAACCTCCTAGACTGTATCATCCACTGAATTTAATCGGTATTATGCGCCATGCCTTTCCTCAGTATCCGCTTGGACTACCTGTCTAACATACTGTCCCTCAAAAGAGAGAAAAATATAACTCTGACAGTCACTCTGTCATCCAGGTCATCTTGGAAGCCTGAAATGATAACCGTCTCCTGAAGGAGGCTGCCGTTACCATATCGCAAGAATATCCATTTATGTTCAATAACTACTTCCCAATGTTTCTCCAGGATTAGATTAATATATCTGCTTATTGCATCTAGTGCAAAAGAAATATCTGGTGTGGTACTCGACATTTCATGATTAACTCAATTGCCTAAGCAAGTGATATGCTAATCATGCAGATCCCTCTCCCCTTTAGTCTTTAAAACACCTTTAGAGAGGGTGACTCCATCATATGCAGGTACACCACCATGCCAGGAGTCGTCCATTTAAAGCCAAAGTACCCAAATTGGGATACTTCCCAAATCTAGATCTAAAACTATAGATCTAGTTACCAGAAAACTTGATATTATATTCATATCATATGTGGAGAGACAACATTATGACAACCACAGTATAACCAATCGCAGTATAGGAATACCTCTTCCTATCAAGTGTATGTCATCCCAATACCTGGACATCACTCTCTACTACCTTCTTACCAGATCCATCTTCCATTCTGATGAAGTCAAGACCTATGACTGTCACATCAAAAATAGGTGATCTATTTCCGCTATACCTGCTTTAGTCTATAAATAGATATAAGATACTTGCCCACTATGCTTCCGCTGCTCCCAATGACTACAACAACCCTCTAGTAGAGTCATATCACGTGCACTTCCAAAGATAATTTAGAACGACGCTATACTCATCCTCCTGCTGGGTCTTATAGTCTAGAACAGCAGCAAATGACAAGTCTGGGTAAATAAGAACCTCCCTGTCACCGTCTCTGAGAAGACCGAAGTACCTCTCGGGTGCCTGAGGTTACCGACCAAATCTGCGGAGTGGCTAATGGAACGTCGAAACCAATTGAATTCTCAGGTTCTATTAAACCTTCAGTAATCGTTTGTGGTTCTGGAATCACTTCCAGTTCTACCATACTCCCACTTTTGTTTTCTGAAAAAATCCATTTTACTAAAACTGTGGCGAGTCAAGAACAATGTAAATATTGATCTTCCTGATGGTAGAAAGTTAACCCTCGTCAAAGCCCGGGATAACCCACAAACAACTATTACTGAAACGTGCCTTGAGTTTATCCGGATTCTGGTTTTAAGTATCAGCCGGATAACTCCCTATACCTTAACATCGTTAAGATATAAATTGATTCTATATATTTCTAATATAGAAACAAAAGCACTAATTTAATTGGAACCAGATTCAAAATCATGCAGCTGTCTCCAGTGCATATCAACCAAATGGAAAAAAGCCAATCACCGTTACTCAACTAGGAGTGCATCCATATATAAGTAACCTGAAAGAGAATCGAGTTCTCAAAACCATTATTATTAACGGAATACCAAACACAAGTATCTACATCTTCGACTTCATCAAAGAATCCTGATACTGTCAACAAACGGTTCTCTACTTTTATTCTTATACCTATAACTTCTTAATATCTGAACCTTGTATTTCAACGAAATACTTGTCTAGAACTAGAGAAGTTATGAGTAAACAGAATATAGTACAAGTACCAACCCATTGTCCTAATGGATACTGGACAACATACAATAATTTGTATAAGTCCCCTGAGTTCAACAACTTAAACCCTGTGCGTCGTATGTTGAAAAACCGTACTATGGTTAAGAAGAATTACACCATTGTTAAATGCACCTTACCTAATCACCAACTGATATAGGTAAATATCACAGACATAATTTCAAAAAGTTATATCTCACTTTATAAAATAAACGTACAGATATATCAGTTTGAAATTGGTGCATAATAATGGATATTCAAAACCAAATATTTGCCGTCCGGCAAAAACCAGATGATTTCCTTAAATATCACCAATTACAACAAATTCTGATATAATGAGAATATAATCACCCAATTCCCAATATCTTACTCCCACTCACCATCTGTAATAATATACCGATGTGAGAAACTGATCTGGTAAATACATACCCTGGAGTTAGATTCCAATTGGAAAAACAGTTTTCAATTAACATCGCACAGTCAGACTGAAACATGAAAATGTTTCAAAAGGGTTAACTGGTATTCCTAGCAACGCCTCTTCCACTATCGTGATTCACGACAGTAACCATATACTTTAGTTGCCCTCACTCCAATCCGTTTATTATGTCTTTACTTATTACCTTCTGTACACCTTCTTTAGGCTAATTGGTTTTCTTCTTTCCCTACCCTTCGGCACCAGCCTAAGGTTTGGAAGAAGACTATCCAATAAACGTAATAGGTATACTCTCCTAATCCTAGGAGCCTTCGCAACCTGAGAGAAGGTAATGGGAAAAGACATCTGAATAATCCCATTCTATTTCTCCTGAACCAGAATCTATCCTCGAAAAAGTTCCTTCGACTTCGTATGTAACTATACGATGGATTTATCCAATGAAAGTGGATATCCGTAGTGATACGGAGTGTCCTAGAGAAATGCAAAGTGGATATAGGAGTGTCAGGGGTATACCTGGTTTCGTCGTGAATGATAGCACTCGCAATTTCCTTTGCCATTATTCTAATCCCTTTATATGTTTTTACTTATTACCTTTTGTACACCACCTTTAGGCTAATTGGTTTTCTTCCTTCCCTACCCTTCAGCACCAGCCTAAGGTTTGGAGGAAGACTATACAATAAGCGTAATAGGTGTAGCCTCTCCTAATCCTAGGAGCCCTCACAACCTGAGAGAAGGTAAAGGGAAAAGACAACCGAATAATCCTATTCAATCTCTCCAGAACCAGAATCCATCCTCGAAAAAGTTCCTTTGAGTTCGTATGTAACTATACGATGGATTTATCCAATGGAAATGGATGTTCGTAATAATACGGGTTGTTCTGGAGAAATTCAAAGGTGATATAGAAGTGGCAATGATATATGCGACACCGTGATATTCCAAAAGCCAAAGTGTTTCAAGAAGGTTCGGTCAACTTGGTTTCATGAGTTTTAGTCAAAGGTCGGGTCATAGTCGCAGCCAGCCAGAGAGAGAGAGAAGAAACACTCAGCGTATACTCTAACCTAAATCAGAATGGTTAATCATTTTATCTAATCTGGATAGCTCCACTGTTTCCTCGAATTCTCCTCCAAACCCAAAATGAGAATTAGATGGAATCAACCGAGGAGTAATCCTACTCATCAGTGGGAATCGGGATCCAACTATCATCGCATGATAACTTGATGGAAGCCACTCAAGTCACCACACTTCAGAAGGTATGCACAAGCCTGGCAAGTTTCCTGTATCTTTGAAACTCCCGATATGATTTTTACCCCAAACGGCTTATGACCTTGGCTAGGTCAACATATCATAAGTCACAAATCAAGTTCAACCCGTCATTATCCTGGATTAATTAGACCCACCAGTACGAGCCCTTGACTAGGTCAACATGACCGTACGACTGTCCTAACCAATCGCATATCCATGCAGCAGAAAAGTACTACAGAGCTACCGAATACTACGCCTTGACTAGGTCAACATACGTAGCACGAATACTAAGCAATATTCTTCTGAAATGACGAAGGGTTATGGCTGGTTTTTGGCGAAAAACCTTTAACGTAATGAACATGATATCGTTGAAGGAACCGAGTGGTTTTACAAATATATAGTGGCGAAAACTTTTGCTAAAGAGGTCACTCCCGGTGAAAGGATCTCGGCACTTTCCCCATCGAATGAGGTGCAGGATATTCCAAACTGGATACCATGATGCAAAGCAAAAGGATCGACTATAGTAGAGTTATTATGTTGACGCGAACTTTTACTCAAGGGGTCACTCCCTGTGAAGGGATTTCGGCCCTTGCCTCGTCGAATGCGGTGCTGGATATTCCAAACTGAATACCACAGTGCAAAGCAAAAGAGAATGTCTGTAATGTCAGTTTTTAAAAACTTGGTTCCAACAACATCATATAGGTTTTTTTTATCCTTGCATTGATAAAAATCAATGCAGTCCCATCAATTAATCACACCAGAAAAGAACGAAAATAAAATGTACGTATATGCTATCCGCATTCGCCACTGGGTCCCGTCATCACCCGTTAGGTTACTTAACTAACGACAGAGTGGGGACTGGACTAGCGTGGGTGCAAAACATATACAACATCTACTAGTATATATATAAATATATAACAATCATCTCAGGCATGATATAAAGTAACATCACAGAAGCATCACAGAAGTAACACAGAATGGTGGATAATCTGGAGCCCCGAGTCTCACTTGAGCCGCAAATGAGACCCGACGTTCCCTGTCGTGTGGATAGCCTGAGCAATGAAAACCTAGACCCCTACGAGCACGGCAAGTTACCCACGAAAACCAGAAGTGAGGCAGCCCCCTTCAGCAAAGTGAATGGGCCACCCGGCACTTCACAGAATCCGGTAACTTGAGCACTCCTCCTGGGTCAACCTATACCCCCTAGAGTGCGGCGAATAGCCCGCCAATTCTAGAGTAAGGTCCCCTCCGTCTCAACGCCTTAAGATGCGGACCCGTTGCCTTCTAGAACCCGGCTATTCGTGCACTCCACCGTGGGGTAATCCTAGTACAGAAAAGAAAATAATATACAAGGGTGACATCGACCTCAACCTGGTCGTGCCCCAAAAGAATAATATACAAACTGGCAGTGACGGCAGTCCACATGTCGGACGCTCGCCCCGCAATATCAAATGTACAAATGAAATTAAACAGTACTAACATTGCACCATAGCTATCCACCACGACGATCCAACCAACATCACAGCACAACACAGAACATCAACGTGAATGTCATGTTCGCAAACCCGTCTAAAAGACATATAGCAATTAGACGAGTTGTACCGCTCAAATGACATTCACGGTCGCAGATAGAAATGTAATGTACTGATATAAACATTTAAACAGTGTTAAAACAACGACTTCGAAACACCCCGAATAGCCCCCGAACAACTGATAACACAATATCAAAACCGGGCTAAGCAAACAATACCACTGAACCAAGATTCCAGAGACCAAACAACACACAAAATACGAAACCCTGAAGCTTTAAAAGGGCCGGCCTCCTCGGTTTTCTAGGAAATGTGCTTGGACATATTTTTGTAGAATGGTCTCGTATTTGGTGTGTGCTCTTATGGTCATGTCAGTAGTCTTCTGAAGTTGTTTGAAATTTTTTTTGAAGACTCTGAAATTTCGACAGAAAGTGAAAACTGCAGTGCATCGTTTTCGGGTTGTTTCGATTTTGATCATTTAACATTGTCAAAACTAGCTAGCTAAGGGTTTAAAAGGTGGCTCTGATACCATGTTGGGTTACGGCAGCACCTCGGCCATAAAAAACGTGGACAAATGCGGAATAAAAATTTACTAAAACCGGCGCTACCGTTACTCGATCCCCGGATCGACCTTAAACCCTAAACTAGCAATCTAAACTAAGAGTTAGAAAGGTTATACCGAGTTGATCCATGTCCTTCGGTCTTCATTCCAAGCTCCTAGTGGTTCCTTGATGTGGTTTGGTTGTCGGTCTTCCTTCATCTCTGATGATCCACTTGAGGGAAACGACGCAAGCTCCAGCCTCGTCGAACGAGACAACCGACGCTCTAAAGTTGCTAGTGATGGAGAGTGGGGGTGTATGAAGGTGTCACTACAATTTTCTCTCAACATATTTTGCTCAATGAGCAAGCAAAGAAGATGAATGAGGAGGTGAGGAAATCTTGGCATGAGCTAAATGGCTAAGTCTTTTGTGAACTTGAGAGAGTGAGTGAAGCAAGTGTGTAAAAAAATCATGAGCCAAATGAAATGAACCCCACTCATCAAAGTGGCCGGCCCCCCTCTCTCATGCCCCCAAAAAATCTCCACCATTTCGCAATAAACAAATGCAAACCATGCTTTGCTACATGCCTCACAACATGCACAAACCCATGCTTTGCACTTGTTCATGCCATGTCACCCCTCCACCTCATTATTAAGACAAATGATTTTTATAAAAAGGAAAATCAATAATGAGGTGGCAAATCTTCTAGAAGCTATTCCGTATAAAATATGGAATACTTCCCGGTACATGTATCAAAATACATATACGTGTATTCGTACAAAATTACGAATAACCAAGAGAGAAAATATATAGCGATCAATAATACTAGAATACATATATATAAATACATAAGTAAATTATTAAATCAAAAACTTGATTTAATAATCTGGCTTAATCCTAAGCCGCTATTATTATCAACCGCCCGATTAAAGTCTGCGCAGCATGTGCACATATTTAATCGGACACCTGTATGTACCAATGTACGTCATGTACACCATATCGCCTGAGCCATGAATACCCTTTGTGTGGGACTCTAAAGACTCGTCAATACTGTCACACCCCGCGTCCCAGAGTACGCTAAGATCGGCATGCGACAGAGCCAACCATGCTACCTGTGGCTAGGAAACATCCCGCCACAGTCACATTACGGCTGTCTAGAAGATATCAAGAACAGTAGAAATAAAATAAACTATCTAGTACATGTCCATAAGCCAGAAATAATGAGTCAATAAATAATATGCGGAAGCAATAAATTCAAGTAACAATGACAATCTGGAAAGTACGTCCCATAATACGGGCTCACATCAGGAATGAAAATGCGGAATAAAACTAAACTAACTAGCAACTAACAAGGTCTTCACTACTCGGCTTATTGGTCAAAATACTCATGAACTGCCTGCGACAGAGATAAAGGATCTGGGCCATGCAAAACCCAGACGTCATGCGTCATGATATCAAACAATAATATATGAACAGGATACACGAGATATACAGGCATGAATCATAAACAGTAACATGAATGTAATAAGTAAACATGGATATAGAACAGTGAAGTGTATCAGTATGTGTGACGTGCTGTGATCAATCTAAACTGTTATACTGGGTTATCTATTCTAAAGTTTGTTTGAAATCAAGTAATGTAATCCTCCATATAACTCAAAGGATATGTCCCGTTATCCCCCGGGACTACGGATCAGGTAGTGGGAGTCATGAATGACTCTGTCCCGTTATCCTCCGGGACCACGGATCAAGTAAGAATCACGAATGATTCTGTCCCGTTATCCCCCGGGGCCACGGATCAAGTAATACCCTTGTAAGCTACACTTTAGTTTACACTTTTGATTTCTCCATAACCCCAAGTTTTTGTGTTCAAGTCATGTATTGAAAATCTGGAGCTAATGCCAACACAGGATTAAGTAGGTATAGGTTTGTCTAAATAGACAACAGGATATGTCCGTAGGGATAACATGTCAAGATTGTTGGCATTAGTAACAAGATCAGGTATCAAGTCAAGCAATGGTATATCAGGTCAGGACAGGTAGTGCACATGTGTCAAGCGGATGCTCATAATAAAACTGTAGCAAGTACGGATGCACGGTAAAAGCATGGATGCAAAAATAGTTACTAGGGGTTACACCATGAATAAGTAGGATGCACATTATCAAGCATGGGGTATTACTGTAACAATATTATAAATTAATACGACATGGCATGCAACTGGATATAAAGAATTAATGGTATGGATCCACAAATAAACTTGGATGCATGAATAACTATTAGGGATTACAACTATAGCTCCATTACTATGTAGGATGCACATTTTCTAGCAACGGGTGTTAATGTAGCAGTAATATGAAATAACGTGACATGGAATGCAAATAGATATATAATTAATGGTATTGATGCACAAATATCGATTAGGGTTACATTTACAGTTCCAAAACTAAGTGGAATGCACATTATTAAGTATGGAGTGTTACAACAATAGTAATACGAATTAATATGATCTTATAGATGCAGTTATATATATTTTAAATGATATGGATGCAAACGAGTATCCGAAAACAGTAAAACTGTAAAATGGATGCACAATGTGATAAACGGGTAACATTTTACTCATATGGAGGCACAATACTATACCTAGCATGTAGCAAGATGAATTAGCATGCATCTAGATATGTAAATAATGATATGGATGCAAACGGGCGTCGTAAAACTATAAAACTATAACATGGGATGCATGATTTAAAATACAAGTGTTATATTTATTCAAATAAATGTAAATACAGTAACATAGCATATATCAAGATTAACTTGCCTCGATCGAATCGCACGACGGATACGCACGGCACGTCCGACGTTGGTAAATCGTCGCAACGTACACGCGGCATGCAGGACAGGTCCAAGCAAAGCAAGAGGGTGATCACACAGGTAAGGTACGTCCACTGAGTCATCTGGATCGTCAGCGTCAGTTACGGCTCCGGCGATGGCCAGAAATCCAGAAATCAAGAAAATAAAGAAAAAGAAAAGAAAGAAGAGGAGGAAGAAGAAGAGAGAAGGAATGAGTCTTACTGGGGTTGTGCACTGGGGTTAGGGGGACGAGATTGTGGCGACGAGATCAACGGTGCTCCGGCGATGCAATGCGCAATGGGTGTGCAGGATGCTCGGCTGTTAGGGTTTGGGTGCAAAGCCAGTGCTCCGGTGTGCAGGCTCCTTGGTGTAAGAAGGAGAAGTGCAGAGGAGAGGGAGAGGAGAAGGAGAAGGTGATGAAGGTGGAGGCGAGAGGAGGAGGTGATCGGCGGCGATGGAGGTGTGCAGGGTGGTGGTGATGGGTTCTCGGGGTTCAGTAGGTGCAGGGTGCAGTGCTCGAGAATGGAAGAAGAAGAAGAGAGAAGAAGGAGATGACGAGGAGTAGGAGAAGGAGGAGATGGGGCTCGGTTGAGGTCGAGGGTGATGAGGCAGTGAGAAGTTCTAGGTTTAAGGTTGAGAAGCTGTGGGTTTGTGGGCTCGGGTTAAAAAGAAAAGAAGAAGAAGATTAGAAGGAGAGAGGTGACCGTAGCGCGCGGGCGGTGACGTGACTCGAGAAATGAACAGTGAAGAGAGAAGGGAGAGAGAGTGAGGCGCGAGAGGAGAGAGAAAGGAGAGAGAGAGAGAGCTGCGGAGAGAGAGAGAAAGAGAGAAGAGAGAGCGGGTGGGGTCGGAGAGAGAGGGAGAGAGAGTTGTTAGGATTTGTTTAAGATTTTAAAATTTTTGAAAAAAGATCTGTTGGTTATAAAAATTGTTAAACTGTTATTTAAATTTTAAATAGAAATATTATATTAAACAAAATTAGATTTTCCCGGTAAATACAAATTTAGTCCAAAACACGCCCGGGTCGGGTCTAAAATTTAGTTTCAAAATATGAAAAGTATATGCGACGACCAAAATTAAAAATGAATTTCCGGGTAACTAAAATGCATACCCCCAAGAACGAATGCACGTAAGTGCGCGTAGCCATCCAAACAAGTCTGTTTCACCGAATGGGATAAGAACAAGATGCGCGGATGCTACCACATGGTTAGGGGTATCATGCAGGCCATGCAATATATTTTCATAATATTTTATGTGACTTTAAATGTTATATTGTTAAAAGTGCAAATACCAGATAAAATGCCAGTATGCAGTATTCATGAAAGTGCACAAGTTTACGTAACAAGTCAGGATAAATTATAAACATGAATCAAGACAGGTTTCAAGCAAGCGGGTCGGGTCAGATGCAATACAATGTCAAAACACTATCCGCACCCAAAACACAGTAAATCAGGAAAATACCATAAATAGGAAATACGTGCACTGGAATTGGTATAAATGAACTAGGGTGTTACATTATACCTAACTACGAAAAAAAATTCGTCCTCGAAATTCCAAGAATAAGGAAAGATAAACAAACATGAAACTACAGGAAGAGATCTGCAAACTTCTGTCGAATCTCGTCTTCACGTTCCCAAGTTGATTCTCCATGCGAGCGATTTTCCTAAGAAACAAGTACAAGAGGGATAACCTTGTTCTTAAGGACCTTTTCTCTTCGATCAACAATCGACATCGGTCGTTCCTCAAAGGTTAAATCCTCCCTTACAGTCAGCTATGAATGATCTAGCACGTGTGTTTCATCTCGAACATACTTACGGAGTTGAGATACATGAAACACGTCATGAACATTCGCCAAAGATTGTGGTAAAGCCAATCGATAAGCCACTTCTCCAACACGCTCCAAAATCTCGAAAGGCCCCACGAATCGAGGACTAAGCTTGCCTCGACTCCCAAAACGAATCACTCCTCTAGTCGGTGATATCTTTAAGAACACATGATCACCAATGGTGAACTCTAGAGGTCTTCTCGATGTGTCGGCCCAACTCTTCTGCCGATCTTGTGCTGCCTTCATGTGATTTCAGATAGTATTAACTTTCTCCACGGTTTGCACGATCAAATCCAGTCCTAACAATCTCCGTTCTCCAACATCGTCCCAACAAACAGGTGAACGACACTTGCGACCATACAATACTTCGAATGGAGCCATCTGAATAGTCGCCTGAAAACTGTTATTGTAAGAAAACTCCACCAAGTGTTGATGATCCTCCCATGAACCCTTGAAGTCTAACATGCAAGCTCCCAACATGTCATCAAGAGTTTGGATCGTTCTCTCCGACTGGCCATCTGTCTGAGGATAATAAGCTGTGCTATACTTCAATCGCGTCCCCAAACATTCCTGTAAGCTCCTCCAGAAGTGCGATAAGAATCGAGTGTCACGGTCGGACACAATGCTTACAGGTACTCCATGAAATCTCACAATCTCCTGCATGTACCGTTCCGCTAACGCTTCCGTTGATTGACCAACTCGAAATGGTATGAAATGAGCTGCCTTGGTCAATCGATCGACAATCACCCAAACTGCATTGTTGCCCCTTGGACTCCACGGTAAAGCTGTCATGAAATCCATGGTTATATATTCCCACTTCCATTGAGGAATCGGAAGTGGTTGCAATAAACCAGCAACCCTTTGATATTCAGCCTTAACTTGCTGACACACCAAGCACCTCCCTACAAAACGAGCAATCTCCCTTTTCATGCCTTCCCACCAGAAATGCTGTCTTAGATCGCGGTACATCTTCGTGCTTCCTGGATGTACGGAATACGCAGAACTGTGCGCCTCCTTCATAAATTCTTCATGAATATCTTCTTTTGGCACACACAAACGGCTACCATAACGCAACGAACTATCTTCATAAATTAACAAGTCCGTTCGAAGTCAAGCTTCAACCTGCTCTCGAAACTTCTGAAATCTTGGGTCTTGTGACTGCGTTGCTTTAATACTCTCGATCAATGATGACTGTACTTGCAGCTGCATCAACTGTCCCGAAGAATGCGGTAGCACAATCTCCAACTCGAATCTCCGAAAATCTTCGATAAGCACCTTCTGTGCAGTTAACATCCGAATTGCTGGCAACCGATTAAGCGCATCCGGCACTACATTAACTTCCCCGGATGGTACTTAAGATCAAGATCGTAGTCAGCCGTTAGCTCCAACCATCTACGCTGCCTCATGTTAAGCTCTTTCTGTGTGAACACGTACTTTAGGCTTTTGTGATCGGTGAATACTACAACCCTTTCGCCCAATAAGTAGTGTCTCCAAACGTTTAAAGCGAAAATCACTGCTGCTAGCTCCAAATCATGAGTTGGGTAATTCTTCTCATGGGTCTTCAACTGTCTCGATGCGTAAGCTATAACCTTCCCATGATACATCAAAACACATCCCAAACCTTTCCCAGATGCGTCGCTGTGAATCACAAATCCCTCGGAACCATCTGATGCGGTCAAAATAGGAGCGGTTATCAATCTCTGCTTTAATACCTCAAAAGCTGATGCACACCTATCCGTCCATACGAACGGTACTTCCTTTTGCGTAAGCTTGGTCAAAGGCTTAGCCAAACGAGCAAAATTCTCCATGAACCTTCTGTAATATCTGGCAAGTCCAAGAAAACTTCTGATCTCTGCTACGTTCTTCAGAATCGGCCAATCTCGAACTGCTGCAATCTTCTCGGAATCAACGGCGGCTCCATATCCGGACACGACATGCCCCAAAAACTTCACTTCTTTAAGCCAAAACTCGCACTTGCTCATTTTTGCATACAATCTTTCTTGCCTCAATGTCTGCAGTGCGATTTTCAAGTGTTCCGCATGCTCTTTAATGCTCCTCGAGTAGACCAAAATATCATCGATGAACACCACTATAAACTGGTCCAAGAATGGTGAAAAGATTCGGTTCACCAAGTCCATAAATATCGCCGGTGGATTCGTGACTCTGAATGGAATCACTAAATACTCGTAATGTCCATATCGAGTTCGGAACGCAGTTTTGCAAGTATCCTCTGATTTAACTTGAACCTGATGATATCCGGATCGCAAATCCAGCTTCAAGAATACCCTCGCACCACTGAGTTGCTCGAACAATTCGCCAATGCGAGAGATCAGGTACTTGTTCTTAATAGTCATCCGGTGTAATTCTCGATAATCGATGCACATCCTCCTTGTGCCATCTTTCTTCTTGACTAGAAGAACTGAAACTCTCTAAGGTGAAATACTGTTGCGAATCTAACCCTTCTCAAGTAATTCAGTAACCTGCTTCTTGAATTCTTCCAACTCCACTGGTGCCATTGGATAGTACGCCTTTGAGATTGGTGCTGCACCAGGAACAAGATCGATTGCGAACTCCACATCTCGTTTTGGCGGTAAATCCAAGATGTCCTCGAACATGTCTATAAACTCTCGAACTACAGCTGGCGCTTCTTCCTTATCAACTTCCATTGACGAAAGAACATTGCTTGTTGCCCTAACCCTAAACTCGACTGGCCCGACAGAACTGCTTCCTCCAGTGAAAATAAACTCCGGATGTCCGGAAATCTGAAAAATCACTTTCTTTGCCCTACAATCAATGTGAACGTGGAAAGTGCCGAGAAAATCCATTCCCAAGACAACTTCATAACTTCCGGTATCAATCACCAAGAAATCTGCAAATAACTCCCGTCCACAAACAACAACTGAACAATCCTTACATTCTCTACTAGCTATGATCTTTCTATTCCCAGTGTGTATGTCCCAACAACTAGACAGGGTCGTGCAAGAAATCGAGTGAGCAGTAATAAACTTGGACGACATAAAACAATGGGATGCACCAGAATCGAATAATGCTAATGCGGGAAAATCATGAACAAGTAGGATACCTGAAACAACTTCCTCTGAAGCCTTGGCCTCTTAGCCGTCAGGGTAAATGCTCGAGCTTGATTGGGTCCTTGAGTCAACTGCTTCTGCCCCTGAAACTGCTTCTGTGGTGGCCTCTGAACATCATCCTTCAAACAAAGCTTCGACGGGCAACCACTGATAGTATGATCCGCTGATCTGCAAACCAAACAAAGTCCAAGTTCCTCCGACAATCCTTCTGCAGGTGCCCAGGTAGGTGACAGAACTCACAAAACATCCCTCCCTTCTGCTCTTGAACGACGGGCTTCTCCATCGGTACTATGCCACGTCAGTTCACTGGAATACCTTTGCGTATATGCGCTCGGTTCGGTGCAAACGCCGGCTTCCGCACTGCAACTGCCTGCTGCTGCGTACCCCCAGTCTTCACCGATAAGCTCTGCTGCTCTCGGGCCGCCTTAAGCGCTTGCGAAAAAGTGGTCAATCCTAGAGATATAATGTGCCTCTGGATTTCCACATCCAAACCGCGCATGAACCTCCTTGCCCTATCAGCATCGTTGGCAACCAAAGTCCAGCGAATCTACTGAGCCATGTCCACTCAGCCGCATGTACATCCACGGGTATGCCGTTCTGCTTCAAACTGCTAAACTTTTCTTCCATTTCCTCCCGTGGAGTCTGCGGGAAAAACTTCTCCAAGAAACTCTTCGAAAAATCTGCCCAACTGATTGGCTTGAGAAAAAGGGTCCCTCCCACAAGCCACCATTCACGGGCATAGTCTACCAATTGGATGTGTACAACATCCACTCTCATGTCCTCTGGAATCTGTGCCGCAATGAGAAAATTCTCCGTATCAACCAGCCACTACTCCGCTGGCAACGGCTCTTCCATACCAGTGAAAATGGGCAGACCAAGTCTCCTGAAATCCGCCACGGTACCCACACGTTCTACTGGTTTGGCCACAACATTATTTACGGACTGCTGGACGGTCCGCAAACCTTCCTGAAAAGCTTCGGCCTGCCGCTGGTTCAGCTCGGTCTGCCGCTTTTGGTTCTCCAACATCCCACGAATTACTCCAAGTAAAGCAGCGTCATCAACACGCCTTTGGTACGCTCGCAGATTTCTGTCTGCCATGATTCTGAAGCCAAAACACCGAAGAGGATTAGCAAGATGAACAAGATTCAATAAACATGATACAAGAAGCAAGATAGTTATGGATTCAAGGACGGCAAGATAGTAAGAAGGCAGGACATGCTTCTAATTACGAGTATTCTGATTCGTGTATTGGGTCCAATACCCAACTGCAAAAGAATCAAACCCGATTAACCTATATCCTATGGCTCTGATACCAAACAAACCCTGTCACGCCCCGCATCCCAGAGTGCGCTAAGATCGGCACGTGACAGAGCCAACCATGCTACTTGTGGCTAGGAAAGATCCCTCCACAGTCACATTACGGCTGTCTAGAAGATATCAAGAACAGTAGAAATAAAATAAACTATCTAGTACATATCCATAAGCCAGAAATAACGAGTCAAGAAATAATATGCGGAAGCAATAAATTCAAGTAACAATGACAATCTGGAAAGTATGTCCCATAATACGGGCTCACATCAGGAATGAAAATGCGGGATAAAACTAAACAGCAACTAACAAGGTCTTTACTGCTCGGCTTGTTGGTCAAAATACTCCTGAACTGCCTGCGGCAGAGATAAAGAATCTGGGCCATGCAAAACCCAGACGTCAGTGCGTCATGATATCAAAAAATAATATATGAACAAGATACACGAGATATGCAGGCATGAATCATAAAGAGTAACATGAATGTAATAAGTAAACACGGATAAAGAACAGTGAAGTGTATCAGTATGTGTGACGTGCAGTGATCAATTTAAACTGTGCTACTGGGTTAACTATTCTAAAGTTTGTTTGAAATCAATTAATGTAATCTTCCATGTAACTCAAAGGATATGTCCCGTTATCCCTCGGGACCACGGATCAGATAGTGGGAGTCATGAATGACTCTGTCTCGTTATCTCCCGGGACCATGGATCAAGTAAGAATCACGAATGATTCTGTCCCGTTATCCCCCGGGACCACGGATCAAGTAATACCCTTGTAAGCTACACTTTAGTTTACACTTTTGATTTCCCCATACCCCCAAGGTTATGTGTTCAAGTCAGGTATTGAAAATCTGGAGCTAATGCCAACACAGGATCAAGCAGGTATAGGTTTGTCTAAATAGACAACATGATATGTCCGTAGGGACAACAGGTCAAGACTGTCGGCATTAGTAACAAGATCAGGTATCAAGTCAAGCAGTGGTATATCAGGTCATGACAGGTAGTGCACATGTGTCGAGCGGATACTCATAATAAAACTGTAACAAGTACGGATGCACGGTAAATGCATGGATGCACAAATATTTACTAGGGGTTACACCATGATTAAGTAGGATGCACATTATCAAGTATGGGGTATTACTGTAACAATATTATGAATTAATACGACATGGCATGCAACTGGATAAAAAGAATTAATGGTATGGATGCACAAATAAATATGGATGCATGAATAATTATTAGGGATTGCAACTATAGCTCCATTACTATGTAGGATGAACATTTTCTAGCATGGGGTGTTAATGTAGCAGTAATATGAAATAACGTGACATGGAATGCAAATAGATATATAATTAATGGTATTGATGCACAAACATCGATTATGGTTACATTTACAGTTCCAATAAGTGGGATGCACATTATTAAGTATGGGTGTTACAACAATAGTAATACGAATTAATATGATCTTATAGAAGCAGTTATATATATTTTAAATGATATGGATGCAAACGGGTATCCGAAAACAGTAAAACTATAAAATGGATACACAATGTGATAAACGGGTAACATTTTACTCATATGGAAGCACAATACTATACCTAGTGTAGGGTGTTTTTCGTCACCCCAGTGAGATGGGAATACGCGCACGCTTGTCAGGCATACTACAGATTCCCCTGCCTAGGGTAGGCCGGGGTTTAATGATTGTGGGGATCCGAATCTCCGGCAGCCGCGGACTAAGCTGCCGTTAATTACCCCTCGCCTTTGGGGCGAGGGAACCTCCGATTAACGGGTTAAATTGGTCATGCGAACTCAATGTGCAGTGTGCGTGTGTTTTGTTTTGAAAGGGGGTTTTGGATATATCGGGAGCCACGCAGAGTTTTTACGGGGGTCCCGCTACCCGGATAGCGGGCTGGGGGTCAAGGGGGCTAGCAGCCCCCTTGCGGGGTTCGGGGCAGCGACCCGGCCCGAAATTTTTTTTGAGGGGGAGAGTGTGGCGGAGTATGTGTATGTGTACATTTGTATACATATGTATATATATACATGTATATATAAGTAAAGGGGAAAAAGACATCCAAAGGATGCGTGGGGCCAGCGCCTAGGCGTTTGAGCGCGAGCGCGCCACGTGTCGGCACGTGGGCGCTTTGCGCTCGAGCGCAGAGTGCTGGAGCGCAACGCGCCACGTGTCGGCACGTAGGCGATTTGCGCTCGAGCGCTTGCGCTTGAGCGCAAGCGCGCCACGTGTCGGCACGAGGGCGACTTGCGCTCGAGCGCTTGCGCTAGAGCGCAAGCGCGCCACGTGTCGGCACGAGGGCGACTTGTGCTCGGGCGCTTGCGCTGGAGCGCAAGCGCGCCACGTGTCGGCACGAGGGCGACTTGCGCTCGGGCGCTTGCGCTGGAGCGCAAGCGCGCCACGTGTCGGCACGTGGGCGCTCTGCGCTTGAGCGCCGGCGAGAAAAAGAGGCTTTTAGCCTAAAAAGATTTCTCTGATGAGAAATCAAAGAGGAGTTGGACTCCTGAGTGTTCTTCTTCTTCTTCTTCTTCTTTTTTTTGGGGAGGGGATTTAGTGAAAGATGTTCTTCTTCTTCCTCCTATCGCTTGGCCGGATCTTGAAGATCAAGAAGCAGGAGATTTTAAAAATCACTCTTTTTTTTAGATCTGATGGGAGATCTGAGTTCCCTTTTGTGGGTTTTGTGGTGGAAAACTACTTAGTTTTGGAAAAGAAAGAGTAAAACTCTTGATTTAAATTCAAAAGAAAATGAAAAGGTTTAGAACCTTGAAGATGGAAGAAAAGAGCTCAGCTCTAAGACTTTTTTTTTTAGAGAGAAAAAGTTGTTGGGATATTTCATTATCCTTGCCTTTATAGGCCATACATTTTACACATAGCCCCTTGGGCTTCACAAAATGGCATTTTGCCTATCCCATGGCTCATGTGCCATTTCATTTTTGCACATAAGCCATGGGCTTACAAAAATTTGCCTTTATGCCCATTTTGCATACATTCATGTATAAAAAAAATTACATGAAAAATATTTATTACATGATCTATATTTTAGCATGGAGGAGGCTGGCCGCGGGCTCGACTTGGGCATGGGCCCGCTTGACCTGGGCTTGGGCCCACCTGGCTTGGGGTTGACCTTGACTTTGACTCGGTCAACGGGGGTGTAAATTTTTACCCCAACACCTAGCATGTAGCAAGATGAATTAGCATGTATCTAGATATGTAAATAATGAAATGGATGCAAACGGACGTCGTAAAACTATAAAACTATAACATGGGATGCATGATTTAAAATGCAAGTGTTATATTTATTCAAATAGATGTAAATACAGTAACATACCATGTAGCAAGATTAACTTGCCTCGATCGAATCACACGACGGATACGCATGATACGTCTGACGTCGGTAAATCGCCGCAACGTACACGCGGCACGCGGGACAGGTCCAAGAAAAGCAAGAGAGTGATCACGCAGGTAAGGTACGTTCACTGGGTCGTCTGGATCGTCGGCGTCAGACACGGCTCCGGCGATGGCCGGAAATCCAGAAATCAAGAAAATAAAGAAAAAGAAAAGAAAGAAGAGGAGGAAGAAGAATAGATACGGAATGAGGCTTACTGGAGTTGTGCACTAGGGTTAGGGAGACGAGATCAAGGGTGCTCCGGCGATGCAATGTGCAGTGGGTGTGCAGGGTGCTCGGCTGTTAGGGTTTGGGTGCAAGGCTGGTGCTCGGGTGTGCAGGCTCCTTGGTGTAGGAGGGAGAAGTGCAGAGGAGAGGGAGAAAAGAAGGAGAAGGTGATGAAGGTGGAGGCGAGAGGAGGAGGTGATCGGCGGCGATGGAGATGTGCAGGGTGGTGGTGATGGGTTCTTGGGGTTCTGTAGGTGCATGGTGCAGTGCTCGGGAATGGAGGAGGAAGAAGAGAGAAGAATGAGATGACGAGGAGGAGGAGAAGGAGGAGATGGGGCTCGGTTGAGGTCGAGGGTGATGAGGCAGTGAAGAGTTTTAAGGTTAGGGTTAAGGAGCTGTGGGTTCGTGGGCACGGGTTAAAAAGAAAAGAAGAAGAAGATTAGAAGGAGGGAGGTGACCGTAGCGCGCGGGCGGTGACGCGACTCGAGAAATGAACAGTGAATGCGAGAGGAGGGAGAGAGAGAGAGGCGCGAGAGAAGAGAGAAAGGAGAGAGAGAGCTGCAGAGAGAGAGAAAGAGAAAGAGAGAAGAGAGAAGAGAGAGAGCTGGTGGGGTCGGGGAGAGAAGGAGAGAGAGTTGTTAGGAAAATTTGTTTAAGATTTTAAATTTTTTGAAAAAAGATCCGTTGGTTATAAAAATTGTTAAACTGTTATTTAAATTTTAAATAAAAATATTATATTAAACGAAATTAGATTTTCCCGGAAAATACAAATTTAATCCAAAACACGCCCGGGTCGGATCTAAAATTTAGTTTCAAAATATGAAAAATATATGCGACGACCAAAATTAAAAATGAATGTCCGGGTAACTAAAATGCATACCCCCAAGAACGGATGCACGTACGTACGCGTTGCCATCCAAACAAGTCCGTTTCACTGAACGGGACAGGAACAAGATAAGCGGATGCTACTACAGGGTTAGGGGTATCATGCAGGCCATGCAATATATTTTCATGACATTTTATATGACTTTAAATGTTATATTGTTAAAAATGCAAATGCCAGATAAAATTCCAGTATGCATTATTCATGAAAGTACATAAGTTTACGTAACAAGTCAGGATAAATCATAAATATGAATCAAGACAGGTTTCAAGTAAGCGGGTCGGGTCGGATGCAATACAATGTCAAAACATTATCCGCACCCAAAACACAGTAAATTAGGAAAATACAATAAATAGGAAATACGTGCACTTGAATTGGTATAAATGAACTTAGGTGTTACAAATACGCTGGCACTGGGTTTAACCACAAGCACGCTAGTGGCACTAGCTGTACGTAACGGTTACCCAGGTATTGAGCGAAAGAGAGGCCAATGAGCAAACTCATCCTGAACCCCTACTGAGCCTGACAGTGACAATATCCGTAAAGTCCGGTCTGTTCGTCTAAGAGTATCGCATATCGAGTCTAGGGGGTAGATAAAGTCAGACCCCTAACAATGCGATATTTAGTGTCGGCATGTAACCCATCACCACCTGAGAAACTATCGATTCTGGATCGGTAATTCTCGTCCACCGTGGTCACGGATTTTTGGTGATGGCTATCCGTACACAACGCGACATCAACCCTCCAATACCGGGAGAGATGAATCCCCGACGATCCGATCACTGCCTCCATGTGGCTCAGGACTGTACCCAACTAAAACCTGTTTGCACGACTCCTTTGAGCCGTGGTAGGGTAGTAATCAAAGCACAGTGGGAACTCACACGAGACAAATGACGATCTCAGGTCGACAGACTAACCTGTACACATGTCACCTGGGAACTGCTATCTGACAATAGGTATAATACCAACTAGCAGGTTCCCGGCGAGTCCGTCCAGTGTACTCATAACCTAATAAGCGCATGTATACTATCTTAGGTGAACAAACTAATATCAATAGCTTGTGAGACCTGGACACCCTACTCGTCGGGGTCTCGATCAGTATACACTAGTCTACACTGGAGTATCGATGCGAAGACATTTAAGAATGTGCTTATAGACCCCCAGCTCCGACGTATATGATCGCCATCATAATACTGGTAGTCAAGCAAGAATCCTATGGGCTCTATCAACATGATGATAAAGACAAACCAGATAGTATACTATCATCCCAAGTAAGACTATTATATCGGTATAGGTCCTCACTCAATCATCATAATCACAAGTCCGCGACTATGATAATTGCCTTGAGGGCACTATAGCCAACAGTTAGTTCGATACGTGGTATTAAAAGTAATTGCATAACCGAAAGTTTTAAAGCGTGCATCCACGAATAAGAGGGTGTCGATATGATTTTCTTCATCATATTTTACTACGTAAGTAAACTTAGGCTCCCCAATTTGAATGAATTGCAAATAAGCTAAAGTTGCTTAGGCGTCCGATATGTCCATAGATTGATGACGTTTTTTTATTAATATACTCTTTACATTGTTTAGCCTGTAACCAAGATTCTATACCCTGTCATGACCTTGTCCCAGTATCGTATATGTTCTGGAAATTCTTTTATGATAAGATAGATATTGCACCATTGACCGCGGTACAAATGGATGGTTGTTCTCTCTTTTGTAAGAAGTTACTATTCATCGATATTTTCTTTTAACATAAAACATACGAGATTCGCAGTTGGATCAAATATAATTATATCGCCGGAGCGCCGAAAAAGAAATTTTACGTTTTATATCGAGCTTGAACTGTTTAGATTTTGCGGCCTTATCACATTCATATAGTCTAAAGATTACAGAATTACTGCGAACTGCACGACAAGTAGAACAAACTCTGATAGCAAACTCAATGTTTCGAGCATAAACCAAATAACATCTATAAGCCTTATCTAGTGAATTGAATATCATTCCAATTTCAGGTTCTACCAAATCACATGTAGTTATTTCAAAATTTTCATATTTTGAATCACTTGTTACACCTCATTCATTATTCTCATTAGGACCGACTTTAGGAAACGAAACATTTTTATATTTGCTTCCACTAGTTGACGATATAAACTCAACATTTTTCTTTCAGGAGTTATTAAATCGATAGGAATAATGGGTTTTTTCAAGTATCGATTTTCGTCTGTTTCCACTTCTATACCTTCTTCTTCTTCTTCTAATTCAGGGATATTTCACTCATAAGCTAGATTAATTGGCATGCTAGTATATGTAAATATAGAAGTAAAAAATTTACCACAATCATTTTGAAAAACTTCGTTGAGGAAGACGTAGACGCGCTTTGGCGGAAGCTAGAGTTCCAAAATCGAGAGAGCATTAAGAAAAACTTCGTCGAGAAAGACGCAGGGATGCTAGCGTTCCAAAATAGATAGGTGATATATTTCTCAACCGTAGGAAAAAAATTAATATAGCAGTAATTTGATATTTATTTTTAACCGCTAGTTTAAGTGGCGGTTAAATAAAACCCGTTGGATTTTAACCGCTCTTAAAGTAGCGGTTGAGTTAGAACGGTCCTGATTTGTTGGATAAATTAACTTTTGATTTTAACCGCTATTTTAAGTATAGGTGAAATAAAAACCGTTAGATTTAACCGCTATTTAGAGTAGCAGTTAACTATAAACGGTTTTGATTTGTCATATAATTTCTATCTAATGTTGATGTTAACCGCTCCTTTAAGTAGCAGTTAAATAACAACCATTAGATTTTGACTGCTTCTTTAAGAAACGGTTAATTTTGAACGGCCGTGATTTGTTGGATAAATTTTTTATCCAACGTTGTACCTGGGACTGGACCCATATATTATTTCCCCATTAATTCATAAAAAGTTTTCAAAATAAGGATTTTTTAAAAAAGAAGGCAAAGCGGATATCTCATTTAAATGGGTATCTCACAAAGCGGATATCTCAGCCAAGCAGGTATCTCACAAAGCAGATATCTCATCGAAGCGAGTATCTCTCCAAGCCGATATCTCATCGAAAAAGTGTATCCGCTTGTCGGATATCTCTAAAAATATATCCATTTATCGGATATCCCCAAGAAGGGTATCCACTTATCAGACATCTCTAAAAAGATATATATTCATCGGATATCCCAAGAAAGGTATCCACTTGATATCTTTTAAAAGATATCCGCTCATCGGACATCTCAAAAGAGATATACGCTTTGTCGGATATCCCGAAAGGATACCCACTCTTGCGACTTTGGAGTCGGATATCTCGAATTTGATATCCGCCCATCCATATAATGATGGTGGGTGTGGCGTGGATGTACCCGCCTAATATTTAAAATAAACATGTGACTAGACCCCACTGGATGTACCCTTCTACAAAATCTCAAGATTTGGGTTGCATATGGCAATGCCCGCTTAATTTCCAAAGTATGTCAACTTGGAGCTAAACTCCCTCATTTTGTTAAAAATGATAAAAATGCAATCTTTTCATTAAATTTTGTATAATTTGTAATATCTTGTATATTGTATTCAAATTGTACAAAAAATCAATACAACATAATAAAATCTCTTGATAACTTAAATTTATGTTGTCTCTCTTGCAAGTGTACAGTATGTGATATGATCTTCATAATTATGATGTGATCTAGAGAAATCTAATAAGATATCTCGTTTCTAGGTTATCCCTGAGACAATAGGGTGTAAATTAATACTAAGTGCTTGCAATTATTCGAAGTCACGAACCCAGAATTCTCTGGTCAAAAACTTTAAAATTTTAAACTTGTTTTGTTTAAGCTCTACTTTTATTTTAGCAAATCCTTAAAGGTCATTAAAGAGGGTAAACACTAGGATTTGACAAATTACCTTCGTTTTTATTTACTTTGTGTTAATAACATTGAAAGTTTCTCTTCCTCTTCGAAAATTTGGGATTTATTTTCCGTTCAATAGCTAGATGGCTATTTTCTTATGTTCATAGAGCGATATCTGATTCTCATCTCCCCTAAGCCAAAATCATAAGAATAATTGATTGCGAAGTGTTAGCATATATATAGGTACCTATTCTATAGCCGAGAATATGAGCATGCTCAAGATGATAGGCAAGGTAGATAATTAAGTCAAGAAAATATTCAAGCTCGAAGAGATTCCAAATAAGTTCCAAGAAAAAGATGATAGAAAACCAGTCTTCCATCACCTAATGGAGATTAACTTTTTTCCTGAATGTTGCTGTTTCATGTGTGTATAATTGAATAAGAATAATAAACGACTACTGGAGAAAATCAGGCTAAATGTTGAAGATTAGGGGATTAATTAATAGGATTTTAAGTTACTTTCTTTTAAGAATTACTAATTACTTGTTCTTAAGTTTTGAATTATATTATTCGAATTATATTAGGTAATTTTCAAAAAGCAAAAGGAAGATTTTAGAATGGCCAAAAGCCTCCAATAAGCAAAGTTCTCCATCCCCAAGATCACATGGGTGCATGTGATTTGTTTATGTGAATTAATTAAAGGTTGGTTGGTGATGGGTAAGGTTATTGGTCCCCTTCTTTTGGCTCACATCACTTTTAGATCCACCACCCATTTTCTTTCAACAGGAAAGGCCAAGTAGAGCATGATCAAGTAATGTGGACAGCGAGTCTGCTTGATTTCACCATTGAGCTTCAAGCAATGGTGGTCCTAAGGACCTACATGATGCAACTTGAGCTTTTGTGTGTTAGTAATTCTTCTTCAATATGCACATGCAGCTTTGCGGAAGCATATCAACAATTAGAATTCCTCCTTGATGATAAAAATAACCACACAACAAAACTAAATCAAACACAGTGATTTACATGGTTTAGCGAAATCGTCTAATCCACAGGAAAAGAACGAATTTTATTACTTTGAGAAAAAGATATATCGACGAATACTCATAGTGCTTGAGGTATACACATTGATTAGCTTCACATCTCGTGTAACCGGCCCTAATTATGAATGTATCGAATCTTTTATACCACTGTCTTGAATATTACTTTAACTCATACAATGACTTTTTGAAATCACATACAATGACCTTCTAAGGCCTTTATTGGGATAAAAAATTACACCTTGGTTGTTCAAGTCAAAACTAAAGCCAACCCCAAGCAAGCGGGCCGAGCCCAAGCCAAGCGGGCCCGAGCCCAAGTCGAGAACGAGCATGGAAGGGATTGACCCTATGACAAAAAGCATGAAGGCATAAATTAGTTTAATGTAAAGTTTTTTAGAAATAAATGTATAGAATATAGGCAAAAAAGCCAAAATTTTGTAAAATCCATGGCTTATATATAAAAAGAAATAAGCACATGAGGTATAGGAAGATACAAGTATCATTTGGAAAACCCTAAGGGGTTATATGTAAAGTGTGTAGCCTATAAAAGACAAATATTATGAGAAAATCAATAACAATTTTCATTCTCTCATAATATCTAGGGTGTTGTGCCTCCTTCTCCTTCATCAAGATTTTAAACCTTATTTTTCTTTTTTTGAATTAAATTAAGAGTTTTAACTCTTCTTTTCCCCAAAATAATAGTTTTCACCATAAAACTCTCGAAGGTGAGCTCAGATCTCCCATCAAATTTCTAAAATGAAGATTTTTAATCTCACCACCCCTTTTCTCCAATATCCAACAAAAAAAGAAGAGGAAGAAGGAATTCATCTCAAAAGAACCCATTTTAAGGAAGTCCAAAGCTTGAAGAAGAAAAAATGAGATCTCTTTTCACCATCCGAGATCTAAATCCTTAAAGGAGTTTAACTCCAAATCTAGATCTTTTAGGAGTTTAACTCCAAATCCAAACCTTTTAGGAGTTTAACTCCAAATCCATATCAAATTTTTATTCAGGAGTTCAACTCTAAACCTAAGGGCTTAGCCTTTCTTCCGTTGGTGCTCTGCAGATGCCTAGCGGGCACGCGTTGCTCATGTGACCTACTAGCATCCAGCAGGAACGTGCTTGACCCGCTGGCGCCCAGCGGGAACGTGACGCCCACGTGACCCGCTGGCGTCCCAGTGCCCACGCGACGCCCACATGAACAGCTGGCGTCCCAGCGCCCACGCGACGCCCACGTGACCTGCTGACGCTAGCGGTTACGTGCCATCTCACGCGTCCTTAGGACGCTCCTCACCCCTCTTTTTTCCATACGTTCCATACTCAAAACATATCCCCCGTTAGAAAAAATTTCTAACGGGGCACTGCCCAGTACCCCACAAGGAGGCTGCTAGCCCTCTTGACCCCCATCCCACTATCCGGGTAACGAGACCCCCGTAAATTCTGCAAAGACCCCGATGTGTCCAAAACCCCTTCAAAAACATAACTCACGCACACTGCATATTGAGCTCGCATGATTAGTTTTACCCATCAATCGGAGGTTCGCTCGCACCAAAAGTGAGGTAATTAACGGCAGATTAGTCCGCGGCTGCCGGAGATTCGGATCCCCATAATTAATAAAGCCCGGTCTACCCTGGGTAGGAGGAATCTGTAATATGCATGACAAGCGAAGCGTATTACTATCTCAATAGGGTGACAAAAACACTCTACAGTCTTCTTTAACTCTTTATGCAGAAACGTTGTTTTCACATCCATCTGCTCCAACTCAAGGTTGTGCTCTGCCACCATCGCCAGTAACACTCTGACTGAAATATTCCTGTCTACAGGAGAAAATATCTCATTATAGTCAACCCTCTCCTTTTGGGCATATCCTTTAGCCACTATTCTGGCTTTATACTGCACTCTTTCTTTCTTTCAAAATACACATTTGCAACCTTTAGCTTTCTTTCTTTATGGTAACTCTACCAATCTCCACGTCTGGTTCTTCATGAGAGATTTCATCTCCTCCGTCATATCCACTACCCAACTGATACTATCATCCTGATGCATGGGTTCATTGTAGTCATCTGGATCACCACTCCCTGTGGAAAAATGCGAAAGAAACTTCATTCGCATCCCATCTATATCTGTCTGGTGCACGACGTAGCCTCTGTGATCTGTGAAGCGCTATAGTATCCTTCTCTTGGATCTCATGGGTTTGGTGATGATCTTCTGTCTCGGGTTCATGGTTCACCTCAACACCCACATGCACTGTAGGGGTATTGGTGTCCTTATCTTGTCTATGAGAATACTGCAACTTTGCCTCAATTGAAGTCTCATTGATGTCTATCTGTCCGCTGTTCTTTTCTGCATTCGCAGACTTGTCTACATCTTTCAATAAAGACCCTTCATAAAAACTGACGTCTCTCGAAACGAACAGTCTTCTATTCTCTGGGTCCCATAATTTGTAGCCTTTAACTCCATTTTGGTACCCAATAAAAATGCACGACTTCGATTTTGACTTCAATTTATTTCTCCGATTCGCGTCCATGAGTGAATACACAGGGAATCCAAACACTCTCAATGAATCATAACATACAAGATCTCCTGTCCATCACTCTTCTGAGATCTGAAGATCTATGGCTGTAGACGGTGATAGATTCACCAAATAGCACACATGTTAAACTGTCTCTGCCCTAAACTCATCTTTCAATCCGGATTGTAACCTCATACTACGGGCCCTCTCCAATAGTCTCATGTTCATGCACTCTGCCAACCCATTCTGTTCGGTACTTCCTTGCACCGTAAACTGTTTTTGTATGCTTTGATACTTGCAGAACTGTAAAAACTCCGTGGAGGTAAACTCCCCACCATTATCTGACCTCGAAAACTTTATCTGCCGACCCTTCTATTTTTCTACCACTGCTTTCCACTCCTTCAAATGCTCGAACATCTCTAACTTGTGTTTCATGAAGTAGACCAATATTTTGTGGGAGAAATCATCAATGAATCTCACAAAATACATTGCACCTCCCTTTGATTGAGTCGGAGATAGCCTCTGTACATCCGAATGGATGTAATCTAGAATGCCTTGAGTCTTCTGTATTGCATGCTGATTGTCAGAGATTTTCTGTGTTTAAGTTATCGCAATCAAGACAGTGTCGTTTGGTAACTAGCCGGTTGAGTACGGGTCGATCCACAGGGAGATGGAATCCTTTTCTTTATGTTTTAACGAGTTGAGTCCAAATGATTTTAGGTTTTGTTTTAAGATCTATGAATGAGAATAAGTTGATAAAAAGGCTTGCTAGGGTTAGGATTAGGTCAATTCGAAATATGGATCTTCTCGCTTCTTTCAATGCCTTAGTTATGAATATAGGTGTTAGGGTAATCGGCAACAACGTGGAGTAGCACGACTAGGAAGAAACTTACAAGTCTAAACTAGGCTTTCCATACTTAGTTTCTTCTCTTTGGTCCTTGTCTGTCCGTTCTTGGCACTTATCCCTAACCTCCGGTTAATTCAACCACAACCGGTCTAACTAGTGAATCACTGCTATCATGTAGGATAGGGTGCCGTAGTGAGCGAATTGAGGTTGAATTAAAAGGAGTCCTTATTTAAAATTATTTGGGCAAAAAAAGGAGCGAGAGATTTCCTTCTCTCAAACCTTTCCTATCCTACCCCTAACAAGTGGGGAATTACTCACTCATTAGGAAGGTAACAACAAAATTTATTTATTTTTATTTTAATTGATGACCTAAATTGCAGATAAATAAAGAACAAATAAAAGTGCAGATAATAAAATTGCAGATAAGAAGAATGCGAGATAAAATAAAAAAAACTTACTTTATTGATGACCTCTCAAGAACGCATTACAATTAAATTTAAAATTTAGAACTAGAATATAAAAAAGAGGAATAAAAACTAAAGAGAGGAATCCTCCAAGAGGCACCCTTCATTTGGCTTTGAACTCTCCTATTTATAGATAGGAAAAACCCTAAGTTTACATTCTGATCCATACATGAAATTACAAAACAACCCCAAAAACCGAGTCAAAGCACCGACACCCCACCGACACGTGCAGAGCACGGCCGCGGAACCGCGGCAGAAGAGCCTGTTTAGCCGCGGTTCCGCGGCCATTTAGTGGGTGCATGGGCTCAATTCTTCAGGGTTTCTTCAAGTTGCTTTTATTTTCTGTTTTCTTCACTTGGTCTCTCAGAATCTCTTCAATTCTCTTCCAGATATTCAACGGTGGACTTTTGCCTTGAGCTCCGCGTTTGAAGTCTTGGATCTTTTACTGCCCTTGTGCTTTGTGCATTGAAATGCTCAATAATTTTCCATTTGTTCCTTGAACTGTTAGGCGGCATTATACGTATAATGTGCGGAAACCCGTATTTCTCTGTTTGTTGGTCGTAGTCCCACATTTGTTGCGACTTTTCATGAATTTCACTGTAAAGAGCTGAGAACCTGTAACCTGCAACTATTTAGCAGACATGTATAAAAAATACCTACTTATATACAATGTGATTAAGAATGGGCGGTATAAAAATGCAAAAATCTGATATGAACAAATACCCCCAAACTTATCTTTTGCTCGTCCCGAGCAAAACCAATTTTATTCTCGAAAAAATCTAGCCTCACTTTCGCAGGGAACGCGATTGCACTGAGCTCGTGCAACAAGCCGTTAAACCTCTAGGTGTCCATAGTAGGAGGAGTGTTGTCTCCTGATGGTTTTCAGCGGATACTACCCACAAAATCCGATCAATTTGGCCATTAATCTAATTCTTCAAATCAGTATTCTAGCAAGAAATTCTATTATCTTCAACTTAGAAATCATTAACCCGTATTTTTTACTCTTCCTTTTCATTTAACTTAAGATCATATACGTTTTGCAAGTTTATAAAGCTTTCAGCATTTCCTAAGTTTTCCTTCTAAGGTGCAATCTTAACTCAGGAATTTTTATCATCTCTACTGAAGATATAAGCCATGTCTTTTATTCCTATCTATCCTCCAAACTCCAATTATATACCCCTACGTGTGTGTAATTATCACCCATACACTTGGAAATTCAATTTAAACTATCATACTCTTGTCCATCTTCCAAAATACTTTTAGTTGGTGAATTTTAGATGAAATTGCTCACACATCCTTCATGCGACCATTAATACTTCTTGAGGTACTAAACGACCGATTACAAAATATGCTTGCGTATTTAGACGTAATTCCTCGTGCTGCAATACCTAAGGCTTAGAAGTGACTCCCAAACCAGTTGGTCTAAGGCACTAGATGATAAAGCACCCTCGCTATATTTTTTATTTATACTGCCTTAAGTAATTACAAAACCAATGTTCATTTTTTTATCTCTTTATTCATCACTTATACTTTTATTTTATTTTCCTTCATACTAAGGATTTTAGACAAGAGCATTTCAAGGTATTCTCTACAATCCCAAGTTTCAAAATGTGTGTGAGTGCGTAAAGTAGGGTATATACTTTCAGAATTTGGACTTAAAGTTCAGAATTATTTTTCAGAATTATACTTTAAATAGAGCTTTCAATACTCTTCCCTTATTTCGATTTAGCTCAAGAACTGAACTCAAAATCTGCCTATTTCTAAATAAATTAAAAGGACGTATATTTTCTACAGTTAAACTTTAAGAAAGGTTATTTTTTAAGGTTTTTAATTTACTAAGTTTAGGATCTAGTTTTTCCTAACTAGTCAACCGTCATGTTGAATTTAAGTCAAATATGGCTAAAATTGAACTTTTCAATTTTTATAATTTATAATTTTTTTTTATTTTTATGGATATTAAAATAAGTATGCAAATGCAAAAAATATACACATGAATGCGAAGAAAGAAAGCTTACCGAGCACACCCCCAAACTTAAACTTGACAGTGCCCTCACTGTCAGGCTACACCAAGAGGGTCAAAATTATCGGCACTCCCATGTTTTATTATTATTATTATTATTAACAGAAAAAGAAAACAAAATATATATACACAAAAAGCCCCCCCCCCCCAAACTTAAGTGAAACAGTGTTTCCACTGTTTAAGCGTTAAAGTTCAGAGTTAGGGAGGAGAAAAATACAGTATCAAGCTATACAAGGCCTTACACAGGCCAAATGTTAGCACCAACCATTCAAAAATTTTATCGTTATAATGGTGTGGTTGGTGAAAGAACATGTTGTATGGAGTCAGGAAGAAGTGTGGAAGAGATAAGTGGTGTAAAAGAAAAAATTTACGTCTCGATTTGTAGAGACGAAACAATAATGGTGAACGAAAACGAGAATGTGGATGATTAGGAATGGGAAGAATAGTCACATTCTCGTATGAGATAAGAAGAAATGGTGGCGGTTTGACTTCTTCAGGTGTAGGTTGATTAATCACAAAATCCGTGTCGTTTAGGAATGCGAGTTCGTCGGCAAAAATATCTTCGAAACTTTCATCGATGGTCCGATTAAACGTTTCAATGTCAATAAGTGTCGTGCCAGAATTCAACACACTTGATTTTTCAAAAATTACGGAGGTAGGAGTCTCGTAAGGCTCATCTACCTTATTCTCAAAAGAGTCTAAATCAAGTTGTTTTTCTAGAATTATCGAACTCAAAATATCGGATTGTGATTCATTAACACTCGCTATCATTAAAGGAAGATTAGAAGAAGAACTAGAGAAAGTGGGAGAAAGTGGGAGAATACGAACTTGAGAGTTGAGATGGAGTGTATAAATTAGCACAATTTGTAATGACCGATGTGTAAAAAGCGATTGTGCTAATCTATCAACCCATTGAAAAATGGGGTCAAATCCCTCAAGAGTCGTGAGAAAATATGGATACGTCGAACTTGGTAAACCAGACATTGAAAATGAAAGTGTAACGGTTTCTTGCAAGGTCGGAGCGAGGATGGAGGGAAGTGAGTGAGGAAGGGTATCGGTTAAAGATTCAGGAGGGTGTGCGCAGTCAATAAAAGGGATAGAATGAATTGGAAAATCCGACTCCTCAAGTAAAACTGCTTCATCCTCAATAATTTCCTCAATACTCTCCATGCAATTCTCATCAAAATCAAGATGCATATGAAGTTCGGGAGAAACATTTAATGACCCGGGATGATGAATTGGAGAGAAAAATTCAGTTAAATCTGCGGGTTAATCATCCAAAATATTCCCAGCGTCGAAATCCTCAATCAAGTGAAAATCAATTTTCTTAGACACCTCATCAAAAGCATGGATATTAATCAAATCAGGTTCTAGAGTGGAGGTGTAGAGGTCAAAAGGATTGGTGATGGTTTCACTCGAAAGGGACCCTTCACAATCAGGTAAATCAAACATTACAAAATCGCACAACTCATTAAACGTTCTATCTTCAACTGGTGAATCATTTGGGACACTTGATAGACATTCAAAACCGGAGTTGTGAGATTCAATTGGGGATGGGTAGGTTTGATTTGGAAGGGTGCACAGCTCACTCTCTCCACTCAAATTATCAATCTGTCAAACCGCCTCATCATACATTGGGAAATGTGGAGCTAGTTGGAAACTAGCTACCGGGTCACTAGGTTGTATGAGGACGGCCATGGACGCATTCAAATCCATCATCTGTTGCCATGACGCTACCCTAAAGTCTTCCAACGCTTGTTCCAAACTAGATATGAGTTGTGAAGGAGTTTCAGTAAAAGATTCAAAATTGTTTGGATACTGGAAACTCCCAAATGGCTGTATAGAAGCAATGTCCAGGGAAGGTGTAAAAGTTGGGTAGGATGGATAGGAATAGAATGGTTGGACGGGGGTAGGATCAACATACGGATAAGAAGGTGAATGAAATTGTTGATCCAAAGAATTCGCAGTGGTGAAAGGAGTGAAAGATCAGTTACGAGATTGTTCAATATGTTCAGCAATAGACATGAGTTTCGGAGTTACAACAGAACTCGAAAAAGGAATATCAACGTAAGAAGGTGGTGAAGGTTGAAATGGTTGATATAAGGTGGATTGCGGAGTCCAATTGGTTGTCCTAGACGCGTCTATCCGATCTTTCAAAGAAATTTTGGGTATGGAGGGATCGTTCGAAATTCGACCAAAACAAGAACCGTAGGAAATAATGTCTGGTTGTGGGTACCAAAATTCGGCAAGAGTTTTGCGAGGTGGGGTATCCATGATGTAATGAGAGGAAGGAGAAGAAAAAGAATGTGATTTTTTTTAATTTTTTTTTATAAAAAAATTGTTTGTTTTTGTAGTTTAGAAATTTTTGAAAGAGTTTTGCAAGAATGTATACAGACTTATTTCAAACATTCACAGTTAAAACATGCACAATCAAACCTAGAGCTATAGTCTTCTAAGTCCACTATACTGCTCCTAACTGTTCCAAAGTGACAAGTTATGAGATATCCCTCAAATCGTCTCTTCACTGCCAATTGTGGCCAGGTAAGCACAAATGAAGAAAGGAGGGTTCCGCTCACGAATCACCGTGAGACGGGCCTTTTAAAATTACCTTTCTCACTGATCTAGCCCAGACACCACAAAGTCAAGTTTAGATAAACGATTGAATGCCCAAAACCTTCCTCTGTCCTAATGAGCACGACAGTCCTTAGTTGGCTGAGTCTAGGTATTTTTTTAATTTAGCTCAAGGGTGATGCATATGCTTTTTAGTGATTTTTGGGGTCTTAGGAAGGATAATGAAATCCCCACCCAATCTTGATTGGTGTTATAACCGCTTAGATTCCGTATTAATTATGCAAAGCAGTTAACACACCAAAAATCTAAAACACTTACAATTTTTTTTTATTTGGCAGCGCAAAGAATTCTGCACAAAAACAATTTATTGGATAGGAGAAAGAGAATCTGTGTAAAGAAACCTGCAGGAAATTTTTTCAGTGGAGTGCAGAGAAGAGTAAATGAGAAATGAGATACTCATGGAGATTTTTGGGTTGCTGATGTCACCCTTTGACCGCGGTTCCGCGGTCAAACTGTCGATTATGCCGCGGTTCCGCGGCTGTTCAGACGTTTGACTGCTTCAAAATTGTTCCCTGGCTGAGTTTGTTTTCCTCTTTCTGTCTAGATCTTCAGAATATTGATTTGTTCACTGAATTTGTTCTAGATCTGAAACAGAGCTTGCTCCAAGCCTGCACACCTGCACAAAAACCTTTCAAAAATAACGAGATGATTTTTATTTATTTATTTTTTTGTTTTAAAATTTTTCAACTTTTTAAATTTTTTTTTTTTTGGTTTTTCAATTTTTATATTTTTAAATTTTTAATTAACCCAAAATTACACAAAGAAAGAAATTACCGTCTCCCCGGCAATGGCGCCATTTAATTGTCAGAGATTTTCTGTGTTTAAGTTACCGCAATCAAGACGGTGTCGCTTGTGTTGGGCCACGGCAGCGCTCCGGCCGTCTAAACGACGCCAAATGCGGAACAAAAACTTTTTACAAAACCGGCGCTACCGCAACCCAAATACCTGGATCGTTCCATTAACCGTAAACTAGCAATATGTAAAAGAGTTTGGAAAGATTATACCGATCGATCTGTGTCCTTCGTTCTTCAATCTCTGCGCCAAACTCCTCGCTGCTGCGCCGACGAGGTCCGCTCCCCGATCTCGCTAGTCAAAGTGGCTCCACGTCGATGAATCTTTATATGGGCTCCCGCCTCAATACGGAGGCAACTCGGACATGAAGTTTGCTAGCCGACATGTCCAAGAATGAAGTAGAGAGAGTGTAGAATATTTAGTCTCAAGGCACCCAAGCATTTGGGTGGATGTTAACGAAGTTGCCATGGATGTAACGTGAGCAAAAGATTTTAGGCATAGGAAAAATCAAGCTTGCCCAAAAGAGAGTAGCTCGGCCAAGGAAGAAAGTTCTCTGGGAATTTTGATGAGGTGATGATGAACAAAATTAATCAAGCCAAAACAATATATATCCACTGCCAAGGGATCCCCAAAAAAACCCCTCCATTTTAAAACTTAGTCAATTTGCAGAGGACATGCAAAAAATCAGCCACCGTTTTTTAATCAATGAAGCAAAGCCCATCCCTAATTAATGACCATACCTCATACACCATGCCTCATAAATGGGCAGCCCCCTACAGTGCACGCAGCCCCTCACCACAGTGCAAGTAATGGCAAGGGAAAAAATGCTCACATCAAAGGAAAAATGCTCAAGGGAAAAAATGCTCACATCAATTAAACATGGATCAAGTTGTTTACATCGGGAAAAGAAACAGGCAACTCCGAAAGTAATCCCATAACGAATTACGGAATTACCCCTCAACAGTAAATACATGCCCGCATTTGTATTCCGACCGAATACAAATGCAATGAGACAAAAATTTTCCTACAATATAATACTAGGATCTGGCTTAAACCAAATCCCGCTAGTATTATCCGTCCGATCCTGATCCGTGCACAAGTGCACGAATATGATTGAACCCTGCCATAAAACCATTCGGCCTCTACAACGTTTCGCCCGAACTTGGGAAACTGTCTGTGGGGGGCTCTAATGACACATCAATACACTGGCACTAGGTATAACTACAAGCACGTCAGTGGTACTAGCTGTACGTAACGGTTGCCTATGTATTGATCGGAAGGGAAGCTGACGAGCGAACTCATCCAGAAACCCTACTGAGCCTGACAGTGACAATATCCGTACAGTCCGGTCTGTTCGTCTATGAGTATCGCATATAGGACCTAGGGGGCTGGTAAACGTCAGACCCCCAATAGCGGTATAAGTCGTGTCGGAGTGAAGCCCAGAACACCCTGAGATACTACTGTAATACTTACCAGTAAATCTCGATTATCCTGGCCAGGGATTTCGTGTAATGGCTCTCCTAAACACAGCGCGATCTCACCCCCAATACCGGGAGAGACGAATCCCCGACTATCCGCTCATCGCCTCCATGTGGCTCGGGACTGTACCCAACTAAAACCTGTTTGCACGACTCCTTTGAGCCGTGGTAGGATAGTAATCAAAGCACAGTGGGAACTCACACGAGACAAATGACGATCTCAGGTCGACAGACTAACCTGTACACATGTCACCTGAGAACTGCTATTTGACGATATGTATAATACCAACTAGTATGTTCCCGGCGAGTCCTGTCCGGTGTACTCATAACCCAATGAGCACCTGTATACATCTTAGGTGAACCAACTGACACCAATGGCTTGTGAGACCGGCCATCGCCCCTCGTCGGGGTCTCGACTGTATACACTAGTCTACTATGGAGTATCGATGCCCTGTCTCGAAACTCCCACGACTAGGGACACTTTAAGGATGTGCTTATAGACCCCAGCTCCCACGTATATGATCGCCATCATACTGCTGGCAGTCAAGCAAGAATCCTATGGGCTCTATCAACATGCAATAGTGAACTAAAGTATGTACACGATGATAAAGACAAACCAGATAGCATACTATCATCTCGAGCAAGACTGTCCTATCGGTATAGGTCATCCCTCAATCATTGCAATCACGTACCTGCGATCCAATAATTGACTTTGATGGCACTATATCCAACAATCTCCCACTTGCACTTAAGGCTAATTATTACGATGTCGCGTACTCACAGCTCGTGTGATACCGAACATCCAACTCCTCTACTAATCAGTTTCACAAAGCTCGTTTGTAAAACTATTGTGTTCGAGAAATAGCCTCAGTGAGTGGATCCGCCCTGATATTTCTTTCTATATCTCTCTTTATCTCAAGTTCGCGAAGAAAACCATCTCCCGAAATGAGCAATACCTGTCTTAGAATATGTCTGGATATCTGATGGGACCCATATAAATGAACTTCAAATCCATCAAAATTCTTAAACTGTATCGTCAACTGAATTTAATCAGTATCCTGCACCATGCCTCTCTCAGTATCCGCTTGGACCACCTGTCCAAACTACTGCCCCTCGTCAGAGGGAAAACTATAACTCTGACAGTCACTCTGTCATCCAGCTCACCTTGGAAGTCTGGAATGATAATTGTCTCCAAAAGGAGGCTGTCGTTATCAAATCCTTAGAACATTCACTTATGTTCATAAACTGCTTCCTAACTTTTCTCCAGGATTGGATTAATATCTTAATTTATTGCATCTAGTGCAAAAACAACATCTGGTGTGGTACTTGACATCTCATGATTGACTCAATTGCCTAAGCAAGTGATATGTCAATCATGCATATCCCTCTCCACTTTAGTTTGTAAGACACCTTTAGAGAGGGTGACTCCATCACCTGCAGGTACACCACCATGCCAGGAGTGGTTCATTCTAAAATACCTTTAGAATGCTGTCAAAGTACCCAGATTGGGAAACTATCCAAATCTAGATCTAAAACCATAAATCTAGTAACCAGAATGCCTGATATTATATCTATATCCTATGTAGAGAAAACACTGTGTGACAACCACAGTATAACCGATCGTAGTGTAGGAATATCACTTCCTACAATGTGTATGTCATCCAAGTACCAGGACATCACACCCTACTACCTTCTTAACAGATCCATCTCCTATTCTGATGAAATCAAAATCCATGACTGCCACATCAGAAATAGATGATCTATCTCCGCTATATCTGCTTTAGTCTATAAATAGACATAAGCTACTTGTCCACTATGCTTTCACTGCTCCCACTAACTACAACAACCTTCTGGCAGAATCATATACACGTGCACTTCTAAAGCTAGTTTAGAAAGACGCTATACTCATCCTTCTTCCGGGTCTCATAGTCTGGAATAACAGTAGTATCAAGTCTGGGTAAACAAGAACCACCCTGTCACTGTCTTTGAGAATACCGAAGTACCTCTCGGGTGCCTGAGGTTACCCACCATATCTGCGGAGTGGCCAATGGAATGTCAAACCTGATTGAATCTTTAGGTCCTATTAAATTTTCAGTAATCGTTTGCGGTTCTGGAATCACTTCCAGTTCTACCATACTCCCACTATTGTTTTCTGGAAAAAAAGTCCATTTTACTAAAACTGTGGCTAGCAAGAACAATATCACTATTGATCTTCCAGATGGTAGAAAGTCAACCCTCGTCAAAGCCCGGGTTAACCCACAAACTGCCATTACAGAAACCTTGAGTTATCCGGAGTCTGGTTTTAAGCATAAGCCGGACAACTCCCCGTACCTTAACATCGTTAAGATACGAACCATTCTATATACAATATAGAAATAGAGGCACTGATTTAATTGGAACCAGATTCAAAAACATGCAGCTGTCTCCAATGCATGTCAACTAAATGGAGAGATGATGATCAGCATTACTCAACTTAGGAATGCATCCAATTATGAGTAACCTGAAAAAGAAACAAGTTTCTCAAAACCATTACTATCTACTGAATACCATACGCAAGTATCTACATCTTCGATCACCTTGAAGAATCCCGATACTTGCAACACGTGGTTCTCTACTTTATTCTTTTACCTATAACTTCTCAAAATTAGACCTTGTATTTTTACGAAACACTTGTCTAAAAATTGAGAAGTCACAAGTAAACAGAATACAGTACGAGGATCAACCCCTTTGTCCTAATGGACACTGGACAACATACAATACTTTGTATAAGTCCTCTGAGCTGAATAACTCAAACCCTGTGCGTCGTAGGTTGAAAACTGTACCCAGGCAATTTCCTCAAATATCACCAATTACAACGAATTCCGATATAATGAGGATGATCACCTAATTCCTAATAACTTACTCCCACTCATCATCTGTAAAACCATACAGATATGAGAATCATACCCAGTAAATACATACCCTGGAGCAAGGGTCTAATTTGGGAAATCAGTTTTCTATTAACAATACACAGTGAAACTGAAACATGAATATTTTTCAAAAAAGGTGTATCCGGGTATTCCTAGTAACGCCTCTTCCATTATGCAGATGCATGACTGTAACCGTATATTTCCCTGCCATCTCTCTAATTCCCTTTATTTGTCTTTAGTCGTTACCTTCTGTACACCATCGTTAGGCTTAATGGTTTTCTTCCTTCCCTACCGTTCGGCACCAACCTATGGTTTGGAAGAAGACTATCTAATAAGCATAATAGGTGTACTCTCCTAAACCTAGGAGCCCTCGCAACCTGAGAGAAGGTAAGGATAAAAGACAACTGAATAAACCTTATTCCTATTTCTCCTGAACCAGAATCCATCCTCGAAAAAGTTCCTTCGAGTTCGTATATAACCATACGATGGATTTATCCAATGGAATTGGATGTTCGTAGTGATACGGGGTATTCTGGAGAAATACAAAGGTGAATTAGGAGTGACGATGAAATATGTGGTTTGGTCGTGAATGTTAACAGTCGCAATTTACTTTGCCCTCTTTCTGATCCCTATATTTGTCTTTACTTATTACCTTCTGTACACCCAACTTAGGCTAGTTGGTTTTCTTCATTCCCTACCTTTCGGCACCTGCCTATGGTTTGGAAGAAAACTATCCAATAAGCGTAATAGGTATACCCTCTCCTAATCCTAGGAGCCCTCACAACCTGAGAGAAGGTAAAAGGAAAAGACCACTGAATAGTCCTATTCAATCTCTCCAGAACCAGAATCCATCCTCGAAGAAGTTCCTCCGAGTTCGTATATAACCATACGATGAATTTATCCAATGGAAGTAGATGTTCGTAGTGATACGAGGTGTTCTGGAGAAATGCAAAGGGTAAGAGAAGGAGTGTCAATAATGTATGCAACTCAGATTATCCAAAAGCCAGTGTTTAAAGAAAGTTCGGTTAACTTGGTTACTAAGTTATAGTATAGGGTCGGGTCATGGTCCCAGTCAAAGAGAGAGAGAGAAGAAACACTCTACGTGCACTCTAACCTAGATCAGAATGGTTAATCACTTTATCTAATCAGGAAACCTCCCACTAGCATGTTCCCGATGAGTCATGTCCGGTGTACTCATAACCCAATGAGCACCTGTATACATCTTAGGTGAACTAACTGACACCAATGGCTTGTGAGACCGGCCACCGCCCCTCGTCGGGGTCTCGACTGTATACACTAGTCTACTCTGGAGTATCGATACCCTGTCTCGAAACTCCCACGACTAGGGACACATTAAGGATGTGCTTATAGACCCCAGCTCCCACGTATATGATCACCATCATACTGCTGGCGGTCAAGCAAGAATCCTATGGGCTCTATCAACATGCAATAGTGAACTAAAACATGTACACAATGATAAAGACAAACCAGATAGCATACTATCATCTCGAGCAAGACCGTCTTATCGGTATAGGTCCTCCCTCAATCATTGCAATCACGTACCTGCGATCCAATAATTGATTTTGAGGGCACTATATCCAACAGCTTGGTAGCTAGCCGGTTGAGTACGGGTCGGTCCACAGGGAGATGGAATCCTTTTCTTTATGTTTTAACGAGTTAAGTCCAAAAGATTTTGGTTTTGTTTTAAGATCTATGAATGAGAATAAGTTGATAAAAAGGCTTGCTAGGGTTAGAATTAGGTCAGTTCGAAATAGGGATCTTCTCGCTTCTTTCAATGCCTTAGTTATGAATATAGGCGTTAGGGTAATCGGCAACAATGGGGATTAGCACGACTAGGAGGAAACTTACAAGTCTAAGCTAGGCTTTCCATGCTTAGTTTCTTCTTTTTGGCTTTTGTCCGTCCGTTCTTGGCTTTTAGCCCTAACCTCCCGTTAATTCAACCACAACCGGTATAATTAGGGAATCACCGCTATCATGTAGGATATGGTGCCGTAGTGAGCGGATTGAGGTTGAATTAAAGAGAGTCCTTATTTAAAATTATTTGGGCAAAAAAAGGAGTGAGAGATTTCCTTCTCTCAAACCTTCCCTATCCTACCCCTAACAAGTGAGGAATTACTCACTCATTAGGAAGGTAACAACAAAATTCATTTTTTTATATTTTAATTGATGACCTAAATTGCAGATAAATAAAGAACAAATAAAGTGCAGATAATAAAATTGCAGATAACAAGAATGCGAGATAAAATAAAAAAACTTACTTTATTAATGACCTCTCAAGAACTCATTACAATTGAATTTAAAATTTAGAACTAGAATATAAGAAAGAGGAATAAAAACTAAAGAGAGACATCCTCTAAAAAGAGGCACCCTTCATTTGGCTTTGAACTCTCCTATTTATAGATAGGAAAAACCCTAGTTTTACATTCTGATCTATACATGAAATTACCAAACAACCCCAAAATCCGAGTCAAAGCACCCACACCCCACCGACACGTGCAGAGCACGGCCGCGGAACCGCGGCAGAAGAGCCTGTTTGGCCGCGGTTCCGCGGCCATTTGGTGGGTTCATGGGCTCAATTCTTCAGGGTTTCTTCAAATTGCTTTTATCTTCTGTTTTCTTCACTTGGTCTCTCAGAATCTCTTCAATTCTCTTCCAGATATTCAACAGTGGACTTTTGCCTTGAGCTCCGCGTTTGAAGTCTTGGATCTTGTGCTGCCCTTATACTTTGTGCATTGAAATGCTCAATGATTTTCCATTTGTTCCTTGAACTGGTAGGCGGCATTATACGTATAGTGTGCGGAAACTCGTATTTCTCTGTTTGTTGGTCGTAGTCCCACATTTATTGCGACTTTTCATGAATTTCACTGTAAAGAGCTGAGAACCTGTAACCTACAACTATTTAGCAGATATGGATCAAAAGTACCTACTTATATGCAATGCGATTAAGAATGGGCGGTATAAAAATGCAAAAATCTGATATGAACACAAGCTTAAAACTCGCATTATGTTGCTTTTCTATAGTGCAAAATTTACAGAAATCCAAACGACACTCCTTTACACCATTCGGCAACCCTTTAGCATGCAATACCCTTAATCCCTTTTCACCCATATGGCCTAGACGCATATGTCAAAGTCTTGAAGTATCCTTTTAGTTCTGCCTTTCTTGAACTTCATCTTTCACATTTCCAATGGCTGCATCACTGTTGTTGTGCTGCATATTATCCGATACAAATTTGCACGCTGTTCACCTTTGAGTAATACTATGGCCCTTTTGGAGAGCTTCAAAACTCCACCTTGCGCCGTTAATTTGCATCTCGCTGCTTCTAAAGTTCCGAGAGAGATCAAGTTCTTTCTTAAATCCGAAACATGTATGGCATTTGTTAGAGTTCGTACCATCCCATCATACATCTTTACCTTGATGTTACTTATGCCTACAGTCTTGCATTCTAAATTATTCCCCATCAGAATTTTACCACCGTTATAATTTTTGTAGGTTTTGAACATCTTCTTATTGAGACACATATGATATGAATAACTTGAATCCAAGATCCAAATATCGAAAGAGTTTGTCTCGTCACTGCGTTAACAAGTCACATGGTTCCTGAACAATGCTAGAAAAAATCTTGCATCTATGATCATCCTCTGATTCCGTGACAACACTATTCGAATCTGTCTTTTGTAGAGACCTTTGCTTCCTTTTTCTCAATTAACTTTTTGTATGATATGCCATTTCTTTTGAAGTGACCCGATTTCTTGAAAAAATAACATCCATCTTCTGTACCTTTAGAATTGTACTTGGACCGATTTGTTTTACCTGATCCTCTGCTTTTAGATCTTCCCCTTTTCTTGGCGATCAAATTTGATGGACTTGAATCTGAGTCAACTTTATCCTTATGGTTTGTCTCATGATTTAAAAGTGATGAGACAACATCATCGAGCTCAAGATCTTTTTTTCTGTACATGATTGTATTCACCAAATTATCATAAGAATCAGGAAAAGACATAAGAAGCAGCACCACCTTATCCCACTCTTCTCTTTTGATGTCAAGTGCAAGAAAATTGTTGATCAATTCGTTAAAAATATTGAGATGAGTGGAAAAGAAAGCACCTTTCTTCATCCGAAACTTGTAAAGCCTTTGTTTGACAATAAGCTCGTTCACATGACTCTTCGTCATATAAACTTATCTAACTTCAACCAAATTCCGGCTGCCGTGGTCTCTTGCATAATATTATACATAACTTCATCCGTAAAAAAAAAAACTCTATTGATGTTTGTGCGTTCGAATCAATATCTTCTCAATCTGAATCTGACATGTCCACCAGTTTCTCCGTCTTGTCTCGCAATGCTGAAAGAGTTCTCTTTTTTGTCAATAGATTCTGATCCTCCCTCTGCCATAAGAGAAAATTGCCCTTATCATCAAACTTCTCCACCACGAACTTGGTTGTGAGATCCTTTGTCATTTTCTTCGACATTCTCTGCTCGGGCAATCTTTCAGAGCTCGGACACCCATTGTTAGGAATTCTCCTTCAATATACGCTGCTTTGCGGAAGCGTAGCAATAATTAGAATTTCTCCTTAATGATAAAGATAATCACACAACAAAACTAAATTAAACACAATGATTTACGTGGTCTAGTGAAATCACCTAATCCATATGAAGAGAAAGAATTTTATTACTTTACGGAAGAAAGAGATTTACAACTTTTGCGGCTCTCATACAAACCCTCTCTATTACATCCCTTAAATAGTTGAAAAAGTCTTAACCGTATTAAGATTTTTCCTAATCTTAATCCAATTAGGAATCCATTTAAATTAAATAAGATTTTATCAAATCATTACTAAATTTAAATATGATTTCTAATTTATTATATTCAACTAACAATTTAAATTTAGATCCAATATAAATCCAAATCTAAATCCGTAAGTTTCTCTCCTAAAAGATTTGAATGCATGACAAATCTCAAGATTGTGCGCCACCAGCAAATCACAGACATATATACGTATGTGCACCAACAAATCTGTGGGTAAAAACAGCCTTCATCCACACAGAAAATCAATGGAAAGGTGGATATAACATCACACGAACAAAACAATGTGCAAAGAAAACCAATGTGATGTGCATTTAGGATTGATACCAAAGAAACAAACATGAGTTGAAATTTAGGGTTTATGATGTGCTTATTGTTGTTCCCTTATTAGATGGTTGTGCTTTACCAAGTTCATATATTTCTACTATTATAGATATTCTCCACTCATAAGGATGTCCACATCCTTCATCTCCCCCTTCCTAAAAAGTGTGGAAAAGTAAAAAATTTCACAAATCCCTTTGATTTTTTTCTATTGTATGCATGCCATTAAATTTCTAGTATCCATTCTATTTTAACCTTAATTTCTTGATAATTTAAATATAAGAATACATTGTTTCTACCAAACGAGGTAAAACAATAACGGTTATCTAAAATACATTAAACGATTTGGCACTTTATCGAAACTAAAGCCTTCATAGATTTCACAATTGTTATCAAGAAAATGCTAAAGATTATTTCACGTGCATCACAGGGACTATAATCTAGGAGACAAGTAATAAAAAGATTTCATATTATTATTTAAAAGTTGTGACTTTTATTTAAGATATCTACAATCTTCCTTATTACTTTCTATTTTTGCCCCCCTCTTTTTTGTGTGAATTTATGTTTTCTTCTTGCTATGATTTTTCAAAAATGAAAATCTAACCTGTTTAAAAACAAATAAGCCGTTTTTGTTATCTATACTATTCCTATAAACAAATTGATAAAAAATTTGGTCTGTTTATCTCAATTTCGCTATTTCTTCTTTATATTCTCCGTGCTATTTCTTAAAACATTGCTATCAAATATGAAATTAGGTAAATATGAAACTACTCTTATAAGAATTCAATCCTAATGATTTTCTTCTTTTTTTGAAGATTGAGTTACAAGTTCTAGGGCTTTTGATTTTTGGTTCATCGATTATTTTCTGCTCAGCGAACTAGTTAAAGATCTATGTTTTGCTAATTGTTTCGTTCAACTCTATGTTGGGTTTTAGGATTTTATATAAAAATTGTTTTCTTGGATTTTATATATTTTGCAGGCGGCGATCCTTATTCAATCGGAGTTCGATCTCATGCCAAATGTGAGTATTTTGAAAACCTTTGCTTTATTTCCAGATTTTAAAATAATTGACCATATAAATTTGAGTTAGTGTTTTTGATTGATTTTTCTTTTGGTTTTTGGAGTTTGAAATTAATACAAATGTATTATATGCACTAATTTTGATTATGGAATTTCAATGAATTGGTATAGAATTGTATACATTATTATTCCCTTGCACAACTTTCCATAATCCTAATCATATGCCAAACTTTGTAAGCACATGTCGTGGAGAATGACAAATTGGTTGTTACGAATCGAGGTACTTCTTGCAGAAACCATAAATGAAGGATCAACATGGCAGGAACAAAATTTCATATTATACAGTAAGAAACTGCAATTTTTAATATTGCTCTCAATAGATATTATTTTCATGTTTTTGAAGTAAATTTTAGGTGCTATTACAATTTTCATATTCATCTTTTTTTGAAATATGGTGTTATATAGACATAACTATCAAATTTAGCAATTTATATACATAGAGAACTCAAATATATACTAAGAAAATAATTTTTATTATCCGGATACTATTTCTCCATTAGATTTTATATAAAACTTTCAATATCTCAACTTAATTTTTTTTGGGATTTTTTAAAGGATTTTTGATGTAATACACGCATGTTGGGGTTTTGAATTTGATATAATCAGATGGTATCGTTGTGTTGAAAAGGCTATTTATGAAAAATCAGCCGGCATTACTGCATTACAAGCTAAGGTCGAATCACTTCAGGTAAGATTATATTGTATGAAGAAATTAGCTTCTCGGTTTGCTTGGGTAATTTTTAGTGCTAACGAATTATATATTTCAACCCTTTATAGAAAAAGGGTATTGTAGCTGCTGATGAACAAGCATGGAAAGCCCATACATGAACTAGCGAACTTGAGAAAGAGGTTGGTAAAAAGATAATCCTTCCTCTTTCAATCAATTAAATTCTTGGTATATTCTTTGCTCTTAAATGATTTCAGCAATCAGGATTCTTCAAATAACGGCAAGCGATCGAAACCATTTACAAAAGTTATTGCTTGCTTCTTCTTGTTTTGATTCATTTGAGTAGTCGAATTTTAGGGGGGAAATCAATAAAGGAATAGATTTGAAATGTTGATAGAAACTAATTACTAAAATTTCGTTGAGCACGAACAAAAGGGAAAGCTGTTTTACCCTTAAATCTTGAATTTATTTGCCGCTTAGATGGCTTTAGGAGTTAGTTCTTTTAATTGAAGATGAGTAATTAGGAGTAAGATTGACAAAAATTTATGAAACTATTTCTAACTGTTTATATTTTTGATGAGAAATAGGTACATATGATCCTTCACACAATTGATTTTTCTTATTTTGAAATAAGCATTTCGTTAAACATATACGTAATCTGAGATTTTGTCTGAATAGTAGTCTAATATGATTACATGAAATTGATAATAACTAATTGTAGAATATTTAATTTGGATATTATTAGGTTAAAGATAAAGTTTAAACTAATAATTAGTTTATTAATATTCAAATTTAGTTTGAATTTAAATAGTTCGGTGTAGAATATTTAATTTGGATATTGTTAGATGAGAGATAAAGTTTAAATTAATAGTTAGTTTACTGATTTTAGTTTGAATATGATTTGATTTATGTATTTAATTCCAGTTATATAAAAAATCGTATGGTTAGATTTTATCAATTATACAAGATTAGATATATTAGTACTAGATTAAGATTTAAAATCTTATTGAATTTGATATAAATATATGAGTATTTGATTTCATTTCGTTCTTCATTGAATTGTTGGTTGTAGAATATTTAACTTGGATACTGTTTGGTTAAAGATTAAAGATAAAGTTTAATGCAATAGTTAGTTTATTAAGAATTTTAGTATGAATATGATTTTATTTATGTATTTGTGATCTGCTATATAAAATATCATATGGTTAGATTTTATAATTAAAGGATAAATTATACAGAATTAGACTCAGGATTATGGCAAAATTTAAAATCTTACTAATTTGATCTAAATATTTGAGTAGTGATCTAAATATTTGAATATTTGAAAAATAAATGATAAATATTTAATTATTTGTATTAATCTACTATCTTTTTTATGTATCATTTGATTATGTATTTTTATTTATTTTTTAAAAACTGATATGGTTATTAACTTATTTTACTTAAAATTAATTGCTTGAAGTATTCAAATTTAAACAATTTTTTGAATAAAATACAAATTATTATCATAATAAATCATATTAGACTACTATTCAATTGAAATAAAAGTGAATTCTCTATAACAACTCTAAAAGACTATCGAACTTTTCTTTCGTTTTATTTTCTTCTGGTGTGAAAACCCATTTTTAGAATATTTTAGCATTTTTTTAAAAAATTCTTATGGAAATATAAAAAGGTTGCATGATTGAAATTTATATGCTAATAATTTTAAAACCCTCAAACCTTGTATATTATTCTTTTTTTAGAGTTGAAAACAATAAAAAAAATTTAATTTGCCCATAAATTTTAGTCGACAGAAAAATAATAAACCTGTTAGAGTTAGGAATTTAAAATTAACAGATAATAATTCATTTTTTCAATTTTTCACATGCGTGGCACATGCAAAAATACTAGTTTAAATTTATATGAAAACCTAACCAAGCTTTGGTATAAAATATCTTAAAGGTGTATGTACACCATGTATATATTAATTGTCTAATGGAAACTAACTTACCCCATGCACATGCAAATTGCAAAGCCTGTACCTTTTGCATGTGAATTTCTGGAGCCTCTCTCCCAGCCTCTATTCGATTTGTTGGCTCTTGCACACCATGCACCTAACAGCAGTGGTACCATAAAAAACGATTCCTTGATTCTCAATAATACTAAAGGCTTTTTTGTCGTCGAGCAAAAGATCCGAAGTTCAAATCTCAATTCCATTAGGCTACTGTTACAGTTTACGCCGTGTCCGTGATCGGTGATAGATGGAGAGGTTGCTAATTGCATTGTATAATTTGGTCTCATACACGATGCCATACGTAAATAGTGTGGCCGACATGTTAAGAGTATGAAATGCTAGATTCGAAGACCGTGTCGTACATGTGAAAAAAAGTAGTAGTTAATAAGTGGTTATAATGAGAGAAGAAAAAAGGGGTTAATATGACAAGAAATTCTCTCTTTTTTATTATTTGTAGACAGTAAGTTCACGTTGAAATTGGAATTGGAAGGGCTACTGGAGCTCCTTCTGTTAGCATTATTATTATTTGTAGACAGTAAGTTCACGTTGAAATTGGAGTTGGAAGGGCTACTGGAGCTCCTTCTGTTAGCAGCATCATTATTATTATTATGTGTGTATATATATATATACATATATATATATATATATTAAAGGTATACATATTCATGTACGTATATTAAATATCATAGTGGGAATGATAGGATTAGTTCTGATTTATTATGTTATGATTTCGAGTAGCCAGATTATTATGATTATTAGTAATCGATTAGTTTATTTATAATTTTATAAATTGAGATGATTATCCACAAATAAAAAAGAAAATGATTGACTCATATTTTTTTATCGCGAAGATTCTATGATATATCTATCTCTGTCTCTCTTTCAGAAGAAAACCCGTCCAAGTCTAGATTGGGTTTCCATCGATCCAATATCCAGATGTGCATGCATCCTGTTCCCGCCTATGCCAGGAACTACTCATATACAGTCATCGATCACTACCTCAAGCACCGTGATCAAACTAAACTGCACATTCATGCACAAACAACTATATATGATCATCTGATATGCTATATGTGTGTGTGTGAGAATAATGGACAAAAGAGGTTCTACGAGGCTTTTTGCGTTAGGTACGTAGCGGTAAAAAGTACGTCCTTCACCATTTTATTCGACGATCGGTATCTTCCAACTTGATATCCATCTTCTAATTTGTCGATACACCAAATTTCATATGATTACAATATCATTTCACCGTTAATTTAGCAATGTAAAAAGTTCTATTGTAGGTAAACCGTTAATTTCGCATTCACTAAATCAACGGTGAAATGGTGTTGTAATCATATAAAATTTGGTGTATCGACAAATTAGAGGATGAATATCAAACTGGAAGGTGCCGATCGTCGAATAAAACGGTGGAGGGTGTACTTTTTACCGTCACTCAACGCAAAAGCTTTCTAGAGCTCTTTCATCCTATATATATATATATACACACACACACAATGTGAGAGGTGGAGAGGGAGCAGAGGTTGTTTTCATGGGGTTCTTATAAAAAACAACCTGTAAACACAGATCCCCCTTCTAATAATGATCATCAAATGAATGCATGCGTGGGTCTGGGGGCTTTTGTGTATTTAGATCTATACGTACCATAAATTCATGACTTTCACTTATTTCCATGTTACTTAGTGTACGTACCATAAATTCGTGACTTTCACTTATTTCCATGTTACTCGCCTCCCCCCCTCTGTGTGTGTAAGAATTATGGAGGAAAAAGTCATAGGAGAGAATTTGCTCCCCTCCGTCGTATTTTCCGACAATCGGAATCCATTATCTTCATCGTTATCATCTAAGACGTGGATACACCAAATTTCATGTGATTCTATAATTTTTTCGCCGTTAATTTAACAATGTAAAAAGTTCTATTGTCGGTAAACCGTTAATTTTCAACCCACTAATTCAACGGTGAAAAGTTGTAGAATCATATGAAATTTGGTGTACCCATATCTTAGATGATAACGATAAAGATGATGAATGCCGATCGTCGGAAAATACGACGGAGAACGTAATTTTTTGCGCTATAGGAGAAAATTCCCTCCTATGGCATCTTTTCTCCATTATTCTCAGAGAGGGAGAGACAATAATGGAGGAAAGATGCCATAGGAGGGAATTTCCTCCTATGACGTCGAAAAAATATACTCTCCCTTATTTTTTCCGTCGATCGGCACCCACAATCTTCATCGTTATCTTTAAAGATGTGGGTACACCAAATTTCATGTGATTCTACAACTTTTTCACCGTTGATATTGCAATGTAAAAAGTTCTATTGTCGGTAAACCGTTAATTTTGAACCCACTAAATCAACGGTGAAAAAGATATAGAATCACATGAAATTTGGTGTACCCACATCTTAGATGATAACGATGAAGATGGTGGGTGCCGATCGTCGAAAAAAATAGAGGATGTATTTTTTCGACGCCATAGGAGGAAACCTTCTATGGCCCCTTTCCTCCATTAACCTCATATATATATATATATATATATTAACCTCATATATATATATATATATATATATATATATATATATATATATATATACAGAGAGAGAGAGAGAGAGAGAGGTATGAAGGAATTTCCTCCTATGGCGTCAGAAAAATACATGTTTCATAATATTTTTCAACAATCGGCATACATCATTTCCATCTTTATCATCTAAGATATGAATACACCAAATTTGATGTGATTATACTATTTTTCACCGTTGATTTAGTTGGTGCAAAATTAATGGTTTACCGACAATAGAACTTTTTACATTGCTAATTCAACGGTGAAAAAGTGGTGGAATCACACGAAATTTGGTGTATGTACATCTTAGATGATAACGATGATGATGATGGGTTCCGATCGTCGGAAAAAATAGTGGAGGTTGTATTTTTTCGACGCCATAGGAGGAATGTCTGTTTCCTCCATTATTCTCTCTCTCCCTCTCTCTCTCTCTCTCTCTATATATATATATATATATATATATATATATATATAAATGGTGAGATGGTGAATTAAAATGAGATGGTCAAATCCGATCGTTGGATCGATAATCGGATTTTTGTATCATATTCTATGTAAGTCCATGTCACGCCCCCTACGAGCTTGCGGGAAGGCGGAATATATGAAAAACGATTATCAAAGCTTCGTAACACGGACTTGAGCATACGGATCGTGTCTAAACCATTACTAGCAAACTACGAAAGGTTTAACTACTCGGATTCGAAATTATACCTCACGTTACTTGTCCTCCGGGTCTTCATCACTGTCCTCCACTCCTCGTAGGCTTTATGGAACGTCGGCACCTCAACGGCCTCCTCGAGTCAAAGACGATCCACCCGAGAGCTACTACTCCAAGCTTGACCTCTAATTTGAGGTAACTAAGTTACTCAAAGTGCTAATCAAAGCAACCTAGGGAATATAGAGTTGGATTAGGGATTAATAAGTCTTGCTAACCCTTGATCTCAACACATGAGAGGTTAGGATTAGGGTTTGAAGAGAGAGAGCTTGAGGAGAGAGAAGGTGAGAGTGAGAATCCTTTTGGAATAATGAAATCATTGTGAATATATGAAGCATATCATATTATTAAATGAATAACAAATAATAATATGTCATCATGCTTCATTAACTCACATAGTGATTCATCTCATGAGTCATTTAAATCATAAATGCAACATTAACTCCATGGATGAATCACACCATGACTCATTAATCCAATAAATGCAAATGCCACATAAGCCCTCCATGTCATCAACCTTCTAGAAGCTTCTCGACAAATTACGAGAACACCCCTCCTATCCGTGAAAACACGGAAATACTTTAGACTATATAAATCCAATAATCCGATACTAGAATCTGGCTTAAACCAAAGCCCGCTAGTAAAAACTGTCCGAACATCGTACGTGCGAAAAAACACGTATGCGTCCGAACCCTGTCGTAAAACCATATGACCTCTATATCGTTTCGCCCGAAGCAGGGAAACTCTCTGTGTGGGACTCTAAAGACTCGACTACTACGCTGGCAGTGGGTTTAACCACAGACCGCAAGCGGCACTAGCTGTACGTAACGGTCCCCAGGTAGATGTCGATAAGAAGGCCGATGAGGAAACCCATCCAAACTCCTACTGAGCGTGATGTGACAATCTCCGTACAGTCCGGTCTGTTCGTCTAGGACTATTGCATATCGGGCCTAGGGGGCGGTAAACGTCAGACCCCTAATAGCGGTATAAGTCGTGTTGGAGTGAAGCACATTACACCTTGAGAAACTACTGGAAGCCACCAGTAAATCTCGCTTGTCCTGGCCAGGGACTTTGCGTAATGGCTCTCCATACACAGCGCGATATCAACCCCCAATACTGGGAGAGACGAATCATGTCTAACCGCCACTGCCTCCAAGTGCTTCGGGACTGCACCCAACTACTACCTGTTTGCACGACTCCTTTGAGCCGTGGTAGGGTAGTAATCTAAGTACAGTGGGAACACACCCGAGGTGAAATAGCAGTATCAAGTCGACGGACTAAGCTGTACTCATGTCACCTGGGAACTGCTATCTGACGATGGGTATAAATCCAACCTGCAGTTCCCGGCGAGTCATGTCCGGTGTACCCGTAACCTAACGAGCACCTGCATACTATCTCCAGTACGACGTACTGATGGCTGTGGGACAGACCATCTCCCCAACTGGGATGAGAAGCGTATACACCAGTCTACTCCGGAGTATCGATGCCCTATCTCGATAATCCTACGACCATGGACCTGTATAGGATGTTGCTTATAGACTATCCAGCCCCCACTAGTGTGACTGCCATCACAACGCTGGTAATCAAGCAAAGATCCTAAGGGCTCTACTAATATGTATAAGCGATACGTTAAAAGAAACATATGCACATATTAAAGTAAACTCAAACCAAGTAGCATACTACCATTTTTAGCAAGACTGTCAATACAACCGTGAATATCCCAAGCTTCCATTAAGTAATATACAAACTAGTATGATATAGTAATGGCCTCTAGGGCATAAACACTAACAATCTCCCACTTGCACTAGGGCCACATCTCGAATAGCCTCTCGAACTGCGTCTGAGCAATGGCCTTTGTGAATGGATCAACAGTGTTATTCTCTGTATCTACTCTCTTTACCTCGATCTCCCTGATCAGGTGATACCGCCTTAAGATGTGTCTGGACTTCTGATGGGACCTGGGTTCCTTCGCTAAAGCTATAGCGCCGTTGTTGTCTCAATACAGAGGTATTGGATTAACACTGGTAGGAACCACCTGAAGTTCTGTGAGGAACTTCTTCATCCAGACAGCTTCTTTTGCGGCATCGCAAGTAGCTATGTACTCCGCTTCCATCGTTGAGTCAGCAACGGTGTCCTGCTTGGAACTCTTCCAACAGACCGCCCCTCCATTGAGGGTAAAGACATAACCCGACATGGACTTGGAGTCATCCTTGTCACTCTGGAAGCTGGAGTCAGCAAAGGCCTCGATCTGGAGATCTTTTCCGCCATACACCAAGAACATCTCCTTAGTCCTCCTCAGGTACTTGAGAATGTTCTTTACTGTTATCCAGTGCTTCTCCCCTGGGTTTGCCTGATACTGGCTTACAACGCTCAATGCGTATGCTACATATGGTCTGATACATAACATCGCATACATTATAGAGCCTACCGCAGAAGCGTAGGGTATAATCGACATGCGAGCCCTTTCCAAATCAGTCTTGGGAGACATCTCTTTGGAGAGGTTGATTCCGTGACAAGCCGGTAGGTTACCACGCTTAGAATCTTCCATACTGAATCTTTTCAATATGGTGTCTATGTACCTAGACTGCGAAAGTCCCAACATCCTCTTTGATCTATCACGATAGATCTGGATCCCCAGAATGTAGGTGGCATCACCCAGGTCCTTCATGGAGAACTTCTGTGACAAGAATACTTTGACTAACTGTAGCATAGGAATATCATTTCCTATTAGAAGAATGTCATCCACGTAAAAGACGAGGAATACTACAACTCTCCCTACAATCTTACTGTATATGCATGATTCATCTGGATTCTTGATAAAGTCGAATTCTTTGACAGTATCATCAAAACAGATGTTCCAACTCCGTGATGCCTGCTTTAGTCCATAAATGGACTTAAGCAACTTGCACACTTTACCACTGCTCCCACTCTGAATGAATCCCTCTGGCTGATCCATATAAATGCACTCTTCCAAATTACCATTTAGAAAGGCCGTCTTTACGTCCATCTGCCAGATCTCATAATCGTGGAAGGCAGCAATGGCAAGAAGGACCCGAATGGATTTGAGCATAGCCACTGGAGAAAAGGTTTCGTCATAGTCCAAACCAGATCTTTGATGAAAACCCTTTGCAACAAGTCTAGCCTTATAGGTTTCAACCTGTCCATCTACACCAATCTTCTTTCTGAAGATCCACTTGTATCCTACGGGTTTTACCCCATCTGGAGCAATGTCCAAAGTCCATACTTTGTTAGTGTACATGGACTCCATTTCGGTCCGCATTGCATCCAGCCATTTTACCGAGTCGCCGCTCTGAATGGCTTGCTGGAAGCTAGTAGGGTCATTATTATCAATGATGCAATCTTCTCGATCCCCGTCTATGAAAAAACCGTAGTATCTCTCGGGCGGATGAAACTGCCTACTACTTCTGCGGATAGGCGCTAGTATGTCCCTTTCTTCTGAAACTTCTTGTTCTACCAAACTTTCAGTAACAGCTTTTGGTTCTGGAATTTCTTCCAGTTCTATTGCGCTCCCACTCTTCTGATTTTCGAAAAATTCAGCTTCCAAGAAGTGGGCATGACGAGAAACAAAAACCTTTTGTTCCTCTGCGTAATAGAAATAATACCCCTTGGAGTTCTTTAGATATCCCACAAACTTACACTGTACTAAGCGTGCCTCGAGCTTGTCATCATGCTGCTTTTTTACAAAAGCTGGACATCCCCATGTCCTAAAGTGTTTAAGACAAGGTTTCTTCCCACTCCACATCTGATATGGTGTGGTAGGCACAGTCTTGGTTGGAACCTGGTTCAAAAGATATGCAGCTGATTCTAGTGCATAACCCCAGAAAGATCGCGGTAACTCAGCCTTACTCATCATGGAACGAACCATATCCAATAGGGTTCGATTCCTCCTTTCCGATACACCGTTGTGTTGTGGTGTGTATGGAGGAGTAAGCTGAGAGAGAATTCCATTCTCTTTTAAGTAACCCAGGAACTCGGCACTTAAGTATTCACCACCTCGATCAGATCTCAGTGTCTTGATACTTTTGCCTGTTTGGTTTTCCACTTCATTCCTGTATTCCTGGAATTTCTCAAAGGCCTCGGATTTATACTTCATTAAGAAGATATATCCATACCTAGAGAAATCATCCATAAAAGTAATGAAGTAGGAATAACCACCTCGTGCATGTGTAGACATTGGACCGCACACGTCACTGTGTACGAGTCCCAAGAGCTCGCTCGCTCTTACTCCGTGTCCAGTAAACGGAGTCTTTGTCATCTTTCCCATGAGACAAGATTCACAAGTAGCATAAGATTGATATTCGAACGGATTCAAATATCCTTCTCTATGTAACTTAGTTAATCGTGTTTCATTGATGTGACCTAGTCTACAATACCATAAGAAAGCCTGATTAATTTCTGGAGACTTTCTTATAAGTGTGTTCTGGACATTGAAAACCTGAGCTTGACTCAATACGTATATACCGTCATCTAATGTACCGGACCCAATCAGAACTTGATTTAGGTGGATGTGAACTGCATCGCTTACGAATGTAAAATCATATCCCTCTCTCAAAAGTGAGGACACTGATATGATATTACAAGTCAAACTAGGTACATACAGACAGTTACGTAGAATCAATATCTGCCCACTTGTCAAACATAAGCGATATTCTCCCACGGATTCAGCGTCCACGCTCATTCCGTTCGCAACTCTGAGAGACAAATCGCCTACCCTGATAACTCTACGGTTTCTCAAAACATGTAATGAATTACAGATATGAGATCCTGCTCCGGTATCTAGTATCCAGGAAGTAGAGTTAATTGACAAACAGTTCTCAATCACAAACACACTCGAGGCCGAAACCACAACATGCTTCGTATCCTGGCTACTGGCTTCCAAAGCTCTGCAATCTTTCTGCCAATGCCCAATCCCATAACAATAGGAACATCCCTCCTTACATACACCAAGTCCCGAAACTTTTGCTCTTCCCTTTCCTTCTACTTCACTGATACCGTATATCGGCTTTGTGGAGGTCTTCTTCTTTTCACCATAATAAGAAGGTCCCCCATTAAGCAGAGCGGGTGTCTCCTTGGTTTTTTCAGGGTGTAAGTAGAGGGTAGGGACTGTGGAAATAAGTCAGCGCATGACCTGTTTCCCAACGTGGTCTCCAGGTCCTTGAGCTCATCAATATAGCTAGTCATCGTAAGGATGTCGTCCCATACAGATGACCCGACAGCCAACCTCGCTTGAATTAATTCGTTCGAGGTCTCATATCTTGCGATATGAGATTGCTCTCCTATCTTGTGATATGAGATTGCTCTCCATATAAATCTTTGTTATGTAGAAAGATAGAAACTAAGTCCATCTTCTCGTGCTGCTTCTGGTATACACCATCAACTGAAGCCAACACGAGGCACTGGGCATTCGCATTATCCTTTTCCCTTGTCTGACGGATATTCATATCCGCGACGGTGGAAACTAGACCTGGGACAGTGGGGGCTTGAGTAGTAATAGGGTGGTCCAGCTTGTCATAGGCAATGGACATCTGGACAGACCTTTGCCAATCATATAAGTCAGATTTAGTCATTTTGTTATCTAGATGTAACCTAATCATGGTCACAAGGTCGCTGCAGAGAGAGAGAGAGAGGGAACACTTTAGCATGATGCTCTTGCAAGTTTAGATTGGTTTTTAGTTTATCTAAACTGGATGGCTCCCACTGTTTCTTGAATCCTTCCTTAAACCATAAAAGAAGAATTAGCCAGGACTGATCTCACCGTACAATACTTGCTTAACCGTTCAGCCAGGCCGGTGTCGATACTTCGAGGGAGTTTTTCCAACGCTTTCGCGAAGTTCCTTAATTAAATAACCTCTTTTCTCTGAGGGCGTAGTGTTAGTTATATGTATGCCCTAGAGGCCATTACTGTACATGAGATGTATATTGTAGTGGATGCTGGGACATATATAGGTAGGACTTTCTTGCTCGACATGATAGTACGCTATCTGGTTGCTCTTTATCTTAACATGTATACTTGCAGTCTCTCTATTACATGTTGATAAAGCCCTTAGGATGTGTGCTCGACTTCCAGGACTATGATGTAGATCATACTAGTGGGGCCTGGGTAGTCCATGAGTACATCCTTCAATGTTCCTAATCGTGGGAATATCGAGACGGGGCATCGATATTCCAGTGTAGACTAGCGTATATCTTCTCGACCCATGTGATGGGCGATGGATGATCCCATATCCATTGGTGTTTGACATCAGAGATGGTATGCGGGTGCTCGGTGGAGACTGGGTACACTGAACGGACTCGCCGAGAACTCCCAGATGGTATTATACCTCACGTCAGATGGCAGTTTTCTGGTGACACTGGTACAGCTTAGTCTGTTGACCCGAGATCGTCATAGAGTCTTGTGTGTCTCCCACTGTGCTTTGATTTCCACCCTACCACGGCTCTACTGAGTCGTGCAAACAAGTGGTTTTTGGGTACAGTCCCGATTCACATGGAAGCAATGAGCGATAGGAGGGGATTCGTCTCTCCCGGTATTGGGGGTTGATGTTGCGCTATGCTCGACTGGCCATAACTGGAAATCCCTAGCCAGGGTTGCACTGATTTACTAGTAAGTGTTATCAGTAGTTTCATGCTTGTTATGGACCTTACATCGGCATGACTTATCAAGCTACTGGGGTCTGACGTTTACCACCCCTAGGCGAGATATGTGACATATCAGACGAACAGACCGGACTGTGCGGTAAGTGTTACTGGTTGGATTCACAGGAGTGTGAGCAGGCTTGCTCGTTGATCTTCTGATCGCTCAATACCCGGATGGCCGTTACGTTTAGCAGACCGCTTGCGGATTGTGGGTGTTTGATATGATCATCACCTACTGCCGGCGTATTGCAAGTCTTTAGAGTCCTATACAGGGGTTTACTGGCTCAAGCGAAACGAAATAGGAGCGCATATGAGATATGTGCGGGACCGAGAATAATACCAATATGTGATACTGTATTCTATTCTCGCGATTTGTATCATTGGACGGTTATATGAGATATAGCCGAGTTACCGAATCAAGTGTTGATTCGATACATTGATACACTAGATATTAGTCGGTTATATGCAATATGACCGGATCGTTAAATCAAGTGTTGATTTAATGATTTAATGTATAATTATATATTTGATATATTACTTTACATTAACTAGTATTGGTTCACTTAAGATTGATTTTCTCACTAGATTGTGCACATTGTTTATATGTGATATATGCAAGTGTACATGTTTGTATCATGCTTGATGATACATACAAGTTGTGTGTATGAGACTTGTATTAAGATTAGGTTTAAGATTAGGGTTATTGTTTTATCAAGAGATTTAACAAAAGAATTAAACTTGGTCAAAGTTGTCAAGCTTGAAGAAGCTTGGAGAAACTTTGACAAAGTCCACTCTTTTGTCATTTCTCTTGATATACTTTAACCTAACCCTTAACCTAAAACCTTGGTTAATTCTCTACATGAGCTAAGCATGAGGGCTTAACTCAACCATGGTGTCATTATTAAAAGGATAAGTTTCATTTGATTTATCATTATTAGATATTCTTTTCTTCTTCTTCTTCTTCTTCTTCTTCTTCATCATCAAGCTTCATCAAAAAGCTTGCTAGCTCCAATGGTGCCATGAGAAAAAGAGTGAGAAAAACAATTCTAAAGTGAGCCCACTTCCTATTTCTTCATCCTCTACTACTTGCCATGTAGTATAGGATGTTCTCTTCACAAAGTTTTTGACCAAGTGAAGGAATAGCTTGAGTTTGAGTCTCCCCGACGTAGATCATCTTCGGCCTCGAAGTCAACGACCTAGCCCGCTCTTTTCTCCGATGAAACCAACGCTAGGGTCCGGGATCCCGATGATCGCAGCGAAGGGACGTCAACACGGAGCTTTAGAAGTGAAGGACCGGATCTACAAAGGTTGTTATCCCTTTCACTTAGTAGCAAAGTAGTTTGCTTGCTTTTTCTTTTTCGCCTTACCTCTAGTTAACGATCTTGCATAGAGTTGTTAGGCACATAAAAAATTTGATTTTGGCATGGTTGATGCCTTGGAGAACCTCATGAGTGTGCCTAGTAACCCTACATGTAGCCCCGCTGACACCTTTCTCGACACCTACTTGGTTTATAGCATTGATCGTTAAGTGACGAATCTCCTGATGAGTAGTGGATACTCACAGTAGGATCGGGATCCAAATATTATCGTGTGATAATGCTGAAGGAATCCTACCAACATTCATCAAACTCCAAATGGTATGCAACACTAGCAAGTTTCAGTTTCTTTAGAAACTCCCGATGTGGATTTTTGTCCCATGTTCTTATGATCTTGACTAAGGGACAACAAATTATAAGTCACATGTCAAGTTCTACCCATAATTATCTTGTTAATTTGAACCCACCCGTATATACTCTTGACTAAGGGCCAAACAAAGTAATACGACTGTCCCAAACCAACTCATCTATCTATGCAACAAATGAATACCCCAGCAGCTACCAATCACTATGTCTTGATTAAGGGCCAAACAAACATAGCTTGAATACTACTGACCATCCATAAGAAATGACGGAGGGCTACGACTGGTTTTGGCGAAACCGTGAACGTAGTGAACTTGATATAATCGAAGGAACCTGATAGCTTTTTAAAAGAAGTGGTTAAAACTCCGCAATTTAAAAAATTCTACTCTTTTAAAATAATCGAGTGGTTTCTTTTAAATTTGTTCCAATGATTCAACTTTGGTTTATTTTATTTGCATTAATATAATGCGTCCCATCAATTAACCTATCATTGCAGAAAAAACGAAAATACAACGTCCTCTTATGCCATCCACATTCGCCGCTGGGTCCCGTCATTCACCCGTTAGGTTACTTAACTAACGACAGAGCGGGGGCTGGGCTAGCGCGGGTGCAAAACATAAGAAACGTCTAATAGCTATCATCTATAGATATTGTACATTCGTCAGACGCAATAATAGGCATTCCAGATCACAGATGAACATTATTGGATATACAAGCAATCCGCGTTTCCTTTGAGCCTGCAACGAAAGACGGATTACACAGTTGTGATGAATAGCCATTACCCCACCCTAGACCCCTACGGGTACGGCAAACTACCCGCCAAGTACCCGAAGTGAAGCGGTCTCCCTCAACAACGTGAGTAGGCCACTAAACACTTCAAAGTACCCGGTAGTTTGTGCACCCCACCTTGGGTCTATCTTAGGAGCAAAAAACAGTAAATGAAATAATACAATGGTAGCTACAACCTCAGCCCGGATGTGCCCCGCAAAAGAATATTACATCATATTACAATTTACATCGAATGAATGAATATAAAATCTCATCTCAAACCCCGGCTAATCATCACAACGATCCAATCAAGTTCATATACGTAAGCCAGTAAAAACCATTACAGAAATGTGCAATCCCCTGCTTACCGACATACTAGCAATTAGGGGAGTTTACGAACACATTAAACATTACAGATAAAACCCGATTAGGAAATAACTTAGAATATCGATCAACAACCTTTTTCCGTGTCTACCCCAAATGCAAGCCAGCACTGAAGTAACCTGGGCAGAAACAAAATATACAGGAAAACAAAACACCAAAAACTAAGAATTACTGTGCAAATCCGAGACAACTCGGAGTTGACTCGGCGGTGGATCCGCGGTGGATAGCACTCATTTGCCGCGGTTCTGCGGCCTTATCACCGAGTTACCTCCTCGTATTTTCCCAGTATTCTTAGAATCCCCTGCTGTGAATTTTCATACCTATCAAATAATTTTTTCGACACGTTTAAAATTGACAGAAACTTGAGGGGTCTGGGGTTATGTTTTCGCCTTTTTCCGACGATCGAAGTTCTAATTAGTTGCTAACAAGCTAGTAAAGGTTTAGTAGGCTCTGATACCACTGTAAGTCCATGTCACGCACTCTACGAGCTTGCGGGGAGGCAGAATATATGAAAAACGATTATGAAAACTTCGTAACACGGTTTTGAGCACACGGATCGTGTCTAAACCATTACTAGCAAACTACGAAAGGTTTAACTATTTGGATTCAAAGTTATACCTCACGTTACTTATCCTTCAGGTCTTCATCGCTGTCCTCCACTCCTCGTAGGCTCTATGGAACGTCGGCACCTCAACGGCCTCCTCGAGTCAAAGACGATCCACCCGAGAGCTACTACTCCAAGCTTGACCTCTAACTTGAGGTAACTAGGTTACTCAAAGTGCTAATCAAAGTAACCTAGGGAATATAGAGTAGGATTAGGGATTAATAAGTCCTGCTAACCCTTGATCTCAACACCTGAGAGGTTAGGGTTAAGGTTTGAAGAGAGAGAGCTTGAGGAGAGAGAAGGTGAGAGTGAGAATCCTTTTGGAATAATGAAATCATTGTGAATATATGAAGCATATCATATTATTAAATGAATAACAAATAATAATATGTCATCATGCTTCATTAACTCACATAGTGATTCATCTCATGAGTCATTTAAATCATAAATGCAACATTAACTCCATGGATGAATCACACCATGACTCATTAATCCAATAAATGCAAATGCCACCTAAGCCCTCCATGTCATCAACCTTCTAGAAGCTTCTCGACAAATTACGAGAACTCCCCTCCTATCCGTGAAAACACGGAAATACTTCAGACTGTATAAATCCAATAATCCGATACTAGAATCTGGCTTAAACCAAAGCCCGCTAGTAAAAACTGTCCGAACATCATACGTGCGTAAAAACACGTATGCGTCCGAACCCTGTCGTAAAACCATACGACCTCTATATCGTTTCTCCCGAAGCAGGGAAATTCTCTGTGTGGGACTCTAAAGACTCGACTACTACGCTAGCAGTGGGTTTAACCACAGACCGCAAGCGGCACTAGCTGTACGTAACGGTCCCCAGGTAGATGTCGATAAGAAGGCCGATGAGGAAACCCATCCGAACTCCTACTGAGCGTGATGTGACAATCTCCGTACAGTCCGGTCTGTTCGTCTATGACTATCGCATATCGGGCCTAGGGAGCGGTAAACGTCAGACCCCTAATAGCGGTATAAGTCGTGTCGGAGTGAAGCCCATTACACCTTGAGAAACTACTGGAAGCCACCAGTAAATCTCGCTTGCCCTGGCCAGGGACTTTGCGTAATGGCTCTCCATACACAGCGTGATATCAACCCCCAATACCGGGAGAGACGAATCCTGTCTAACCGCCACTACCTCCAAGTGCTTCGGGACTGCACCCAACTACTACCTGTTTGCACGACTCCTTTGAGCCGTGGTAGGATAGTAATCTAAGTACAGTGGGAACACACCCGAGGCGAAATAGCAGTATTAAGTCGACGGACTAAGCTGTATTCATGTCACCTGGGAACTGCTATCTGACGATGGGTATAAATCCAAGCTGCATTTCCCGGCGAGTCCTGTCCGGTGTACCCGTAACCTAACGAGCACCTGCATACTATCTCCAGTACGACGTACTGATGGCTGTGGGATAGACCATCTCCCCAACTGGGATGAGAAGCGTATACACCAGTCTACTCCGGAGTATCGATGCCCTATCTCGATAATCCTACGACCAGGGACCTGTATAAGATGTTGCTTATAGACTACCCAGCCCCCACTAGTGTGACTGCCATCACAACGCTGGTAATCAAGCAAAGATCCTAAGGGCTCTACTAATATGTATACGCGATACGTTAAAAGAAACATATGCACATATTAAAGTAGACTCAAACCAAATAGCATACTACCATTTTTAGCAAGACTGTCAATACAACTGTGAATATCCCAAGCTTCCATTAAGTAATATACAAACTAGTATGATACAGTAATGACCTCTAGGGTATAAACACTAACATTCTACACGTTAAAAAATTAGACAATTTAGACGCTTGGAAGTCATGCATCAAGAGCATTCAATGTATGCAACTTTTATGATGCTTTAACAATCATCCATTTTGGGACCGTGATATCCATACCTTAGAAGTGTCTAAATTGTCCAAATTTTTGTATACATATGTTGATTGACATATAGAACAAGATATAATATGACGATCGTCATTTTGATTGATGGATAATGGTCGGATTTTTTCATCTCACTTTAAGATCCCATCTCACCATCTCACTATATATATATATATATATATATATATATATATATATATAACAAAGAAAAGAGATCCTAGGAGGCATTTTCGTTAGATGGCATCAAAAATATACACCCTCCATCATTTTATTTTACGATCAGCATCCATCATTATCATCTTCATCATCTATGATGTGGATACACCAAATTTTACATGATTTTAACACATTTTCACCGTCAAATTAGCTATGTAAAAAGTTCGATTGTCGGTAAACCGTTAATTTTGCACCCACTAAATCAACAGTGAAAAGGTGGTAGAATCACACGAAAATTGTTGTATCTACATCTTAAATGGTATAGATGGAATTGATGGATGTCGGTCGTCGAAAAAAATTATGGAGGGCTTATTTTTTCGACACCATAGAAGAAAATTCCCTCCTATCCTATAGCACTTTTCCTCCATTATCATGTGTGTGGGAAAGAGGAGCGCTCTACTGCAAACCGGTCCGTGTTTTTTTTTAAAACGGAAACTCCCGATCCATAACATATTTGAATGATTCGAACCGTTCAAGTTGATCATCCCATCTTCGAGTCTTTGTGTATGAAAAATCAAAGGATTTGAAGACTTCTAACCCATTCATCAGATGAAGTATATATTGCTATAATGAAAGACGTTCATTTTGTACTCATTCAATGCAAGGGTTAGAGGTCTTCAAACCTTTTGATTTTTCATACACATTGACGCGAAGGTAGTGTGATCAACTTGAACAGTTCGGATCGTTCAAATATGTCATGGATTGATAGTTTTCGATTTTAAAATACACGGACCTGTTTGCAATATATCACTCCCATGGTGAGACGGTGAGATGAGATCTTAAAGTGAGATGGAAAATTCTGACCATCATCCTTCAATCAAAATGATGATCGGCTCCATACATTCTACATGTCAATCAACATACGTGTATAAATTTTTTGATGATTGAGACATTTCTTAGGTATGGATATCACGGTGGTAAAATGGTTGGCTGTTAAATCATCCTAAAAATTGTATACATTCCATACCCATGATGCATGACTTACAAACCTTCAAACTGTCTAATTTTTTTATACACACATACTTTGATGTGTAGAAACAAAATACAAAAATTCGATCTTCGAGCCAACGGTCGGTCACTTTAACTAAGCATATAACACACAACAGAGAGAGAGAGAGAGAGAGAGAAAGAGATGGAGGAATGGCGCATTCCTCCGATGGCGTCGAAAAAATATACTCTTCATATTTTTTTCGGTGATCGGTACACATCGCCTTCATCTTTATTGTCTATGATATGTGGATACATAAAATTTCATGTGATTCTACCACTTTTTCACCGTTGATTTAGTTAGTGCAAAATTAGTGGTTTACCGACAATAGAAATTTTTATAATGGTACTTCAACGGTGAAAAGTGGTAGGATCAAATGAAATTTAGTGTATCCAAATCTCTGATGATATGATGGAGATGATCGGTGTCGATTGTCGAAAAATGGTGAAGGTTGTATTTTTTCGACGCCATAGAAAGAAATTCACTCTTATGATTTCTTTCTTTCATTATTCTTATACACACACTAGTTTTATGCATGTGCCACGCACGTGGAAACTGAGTTCTATATGGGAAAATATTTTCATGATTTTTCTAAAAACAAGAAATATTTTCTCTGTTAAATAGAGGACCCTTGGATTGATCCAACAATATATAAAACACCACTTCTTAATTATGAAATCAATCGAGATCTCTTAGATGAGAGATTCTCTCAACTAATTGAACGATTCTCTTTTTCTATAAATTGGAGTAGGAGATATCAAATCTCATAGAAAGAAACCCTTTTAGAAAGTTGCAGCCGAGAATATAATTCTCTGCCAAGAAGTCATCTTCTTCTTCAAAATTTTGGGTATATCAATGGAGAAAAATTCCCCTTTTACCTACTTTCTCCGATAAAAAGAGGCTTAACCCTCATAAGAAATTATCTTCTTCTATTAGATCAAAGATCTATGAGACAAATCGATTCTAAAGACGAGAAATTAAATTCTCATGGAGAGATTTTGATCTCAAAATCTAAGATTTGGTGGAAAACTTAAGCGTTCCCATCAACAGAAAGAGATCAAGAATTTGAAGTTGGTATCTTTTGCTTCATAAGACATAAATCCCTATAGAACATGTCTACGAAGAAAACAAGTTTATGATGATCTAAATAAAATAAGATCTTAACAATGGTCGAAAAGATCAACTGTTTACAAAAGCTTAAGCCCTGAAAATATAAGTTTTGATGATTAAAATATCATCCCTGAAAGATTATTCTTTCTTAACAAAGCTTAGACTCTCGAAACCATGGCAATGCCGCATGTGAAAGGCACATAGGCCAACGCCAGGTTTAATATGGCAGCGCCGCCCGTGAAAGGCAAGTGGGTGAGCACCAAAGCCCTGTTTGGTGGCGCCACACGTGAACGGCACGTGGGAGAGCGCCAAGGCTTTGATTCGGCTGCATTACGTGGCAGACACGTCAGCAACGCCACGTGATACTCATATGATTAAGTGCCGAGCCGCTTAAATCATACGCCAGGCTATGCGCCAAACCATGATATACAAACTCCAAACTCTTAGCCCAAATTGGTTATATACCTGAAGCTTAAGATTCTTTGATTTTAAAATCAATTGAGCCTATATGCTCAAAACTGCTAAGTTGATCATAGTCTAAAATAAGACTAACGGTCCTTAGATAAACTCAAGTATCATCTGAACTGACGGATCTCATCGATATGAGAAATTTGTTTGTTGGGATCAAAATTTGCACCCCAGTTAACCGGGTCAAAATCAAGGTCAATTCCAGGTAAGCGGGCCCAAGCCCAAGCAAGTGGGTCCATGCCCAAGTCGAGCCCTGCGGCCAGCCTCCCCCATGTCAAAATGAAATCATGTAATAAATAATTTTGATATAATTTTTTATGCATGAATGTAAGAAAAATTAGCATAAAACCAAATTTTTGTAAAACCCATGGCTCATGTATAAAAGAAATGAGCACATGCGGCATGAGATGGGCAAAATGCCATTTTGTAAAGCCCAGGAGGCTATGTGTAAATTTATTAGCCTATAAAAGGTAACATGATGATGAAATGAAAAAAACTTTTCACCCCCTCAAAAACTAGGGTTTGTGTGCCTCCTTCCCCTTTCTCAAGGGTCTAAAACCCTCTTCCTCATTTTGAAATAAATCAAGAGTTTAACTCTTCCTTTCTAAAAAAAGTAGTTTTTCCCCACAAAGAGGAGCTCGGATCTCCTATCAAATCTCTGAAAGGAGAGATTTTGAATCTCACTCCCCTTTTCCCCCAAGATCCGGCCAATCGAGAGAAAGGAGAAGGAAACACATCTCCAAAAATCCCACGTTGGGGGATCCAAGGCTCAAAAGAAGAGCCAAAAATTCCTAGGAGTTTAACTCCTTTCTAGATCTGTTGGAGATTAACTCTATAAATTAAATTTCGGTTAGGAGTTCAACTTCAAAACCCCTTGGGAGTTCAACTCCCCAACCTAGAGGCTAAGCCCCTTCCCGCTAGTGTTTCCTGTGGTCACGTGCCGCGCACGTGACCCGCGGGCGTCCAGTGGTCGCGTGCATGGCACATGACCCATGGACGCTAAAGCGCCCAATGTGCGCGCACATGACCCGCGGGCACTAAAGCGCCCACGTGCGCGCACGCCCCGCGATCGCGTGCAGCGCATGTAACCCGCGGGCACTATAGCACCCACATGCGCCCCACGTGACCCGCTCAACGCCCAGTGGTCGCGTGCAGCGCAATGACCCACGAGCGCCTCGCGGTCGCGTGCTGCGCACGTGACCCGCTGGCGCCTAGCGCCCACGTGCTGCACACGTGACCAGCGGGCGCCAAGCGCTCACGCGCCGGGCACGTGACCCGTGGGCACCATGCGCCCACGTGCCACGCACGCGTCTTTAAGACGCCCCTTCCCCCATTTTTTATGCACTCCACATCAAAACGCGTCCCTCGTTAGGAAATTTTTTCTAACGGGACACTACGCCGTACCCCGCAAGGGGGCTGCTAGCCCCCTTGGCCTCCAGCCCGCTATCCGGGTAGCGGGCCCCCGTAAAAACTCTGCGGGGCTCCCGATATATCCAAAACCCCTTCAAAACACAACACTACACATTGAGTTCGCATGGCCTGTTTGACCCGCCAATCGGAGGTTCTCTCGCTCCAAATGCGAGGGGTAATTAACGGCATCATAGTTCGCGGCTGCCGGAGATTCGGATCCCTACAATCAATAAACCCCAGCTTACCCTAGGCAGGGGGAATTTGTAATGCGCCTGACAAGCACGCGTGTATTCCCATCTCAATGGGGTGACGAAAAACACCCTACAGATTCTGGCACGCCCGGTGGGACATATCTTTCTTCCCATATTTTGGGTTAAGCATTCATGCAAACTCAATTAATATGCATATCAATTGCCTGTACTGAAATCATGCTTTTTTGTGCAGGTTAACGTTTTCCAGACGCAATCTTCGGACACAGTAAAATGTCTCCAAGGACAAGCTCAGCTCTCAACACAGCTCCCATCTCCTACACGATGAAGATGGACGCCAGGACGGTCCTCCCGGCCAGTCTCAGGTGACAATGGGAGGAGTCGCCGCTACCATTTGGCTCTATTCTATTCGTGCCGGCTAGTCTCATCCCGGCTTCTCAAGCTCCGGTGACAGGAAAACCGGTCTCGAAAGGCAAGAGGCCAAATGTGGTGATCTCAAGGGCACCACTATCCAAACGAAAGTCGTTGTTTGAACGACTTTCCTTGGACCCAGCTGGGGGCAAGGCCATCAACACCAACAAAGCAACAAGGCATCTCGGGTAAGCTCCAGCGGCGTCCGTGACAACTGCTCAATTGGGTATCTTCTCTAAGCTCCCCGTTAATCGGCTCACGATGGCTTCCTGGATGAAGGATGCCCGCCAAGCCCTCAAAATCGAGAAGCTGAGACAGAAAAGGCTCAGATACAGAGCCAACAAAAGGGTTAGGGCTCCGGCCGTGTTGAAATTTATGAATTTCCAAAGCCTGGACTGCTCCGCGAAACCAGCTGCCGGTGATGAAAGGATGGCTAAATGTGTTATCCACACCGTCTACATGGTGGGCACGCGTCCCAGCGACAACCTTCGTAGCAAAAGCAAGGATGGAGCCACCGCATCTCAAATCCAATCTGGTGTGAATATGGCTACCGCATTCCAAAACCAGCCTTCTCTGGAAGGTAATGAAGACCCTTTCAGTAAGGCTAATAAGCAGAGAGAGCCCTCGGTTCATGAGGAGTCGGGCTCGGAAAGTGAAGATGAGCCAACTTTCCATCCTAAGACCGCAGAGCAACAACTTTTCCAGGAGCTCTAAAAGCATATCAGAAACAAAGACAAGGAGATGGTCAAGCTCTACTCAAAAATTGACAACTTGACAAACGTCGTCCTACAGCTTACAGCCCAACTTGCCTCTCAGCCGCCCAATCAAGCGCAGGGCTCTGCTCATAAACCGGAAAACGGTGTCCCGAGACAGCCGACGTCTATTCCCTCAAATCCAAAGGTGGGCGGACCGCATAAAAGTCGGTCGCATCCTATCTCGGGAAATATCTTGGCTACCGATGACAGTAGCCCGCTAACTCAAAATCAAATCATGGATTTGGTTGCCAACAAAGTCAAAACATTGGTAGCCGAAGCCGAAGCGCAAAAAGATGTTAGCAGTAGTGGGAGACCATATCCTGCTCGGTATAATCTGGTAGAATTTCCTAGCGGCTATGTCATCCCTAAATTCGGAAGATTCGATGGGACGGGAAATGCGAATTAGCACATCGCCCACTTTAAAGCCTCATGCGGGAATACTGAGGGCAATGATGCGCTTCTCCTCCGCCAGTTCGTTAATAGCTTGACCAATATTGCTTTCGACTGGTACGCGAGCATACCGAATGGCTCCGTCACAACTTTCGTCCAAATGGAGTCTCTATTTCGGCAGAGGTTCATGAGCGTCAGCGATAAGATCACCATTGCCGATCTCGTAAAGACCAAGCCAAAGAATAACGAAAGCAGCACGGATTTTATAACCCGATGACGCAATCTCTCCGTCAAATGTGAACCGCCGATAGAGCATGGCCAATCTGTCAGTCTCCTCATCGGAAATCTCAACAATTGGATGGCCCCATTTCTATGCACCGCGGGTCTCAAAACATTCCAAGAGCTGACCAGGAAAGTTCAGATGTTGGAACGCTCAAAGCAGAAGTCCTCCTCTGACTCCCAAAATAATAATAGGTCCTGGAGAAACCGAAAGGACGAAAATCATAAAGGCGGAAATTCTGATGATGCTGAATCTTTTAACACTTCGGCTAACTGTAATAAGCAAGGGATGAGCGGGCATAATGCCAACCAGCCTCGGAAGCCAGTGTTCGGAGAGGGAGAAGAATATCCACTGAAAGAGAAGCTGGATAAGGTCCATTCCTTCAGAAGGGACAAAGTCCGTAAAATATTCAAAGACGCCCTAAGAAACAGTCTACAATTGCCGGAATCAAAAAGACCACGAGAAGCGAATATGACCGACGACCCCAAATATTGCCCCTATCACAGAGTGATAAGTCATGCTATTGAGGACTGTTTCGTTTTCAAAGATTGGGTCGAAAAACAATATAAGGCAGGAGAGATAGAACTTTCTAAAGACGTGTTGGTAAACAGTCAAGCTGCGACCGCCAACTTCATACAAAACAGATGACCACCACGTCGTTAAACTGGGAACAGTCGACCTCTAAGTCGTTAAACTGGGGATGTAAAAATGTGTAAATAAAACAAAAAAAATAAGATAAAAATAAAAAGCCGAAATGATGGGGTAACTCGCAATAAAAATCGGTGAGTAAAAATAAAGATGAAAATAAAGCCGAAATGATGGGGCAACCGCGAATAAATAGCCGAAATGATAGGGCAATCGTGACCTTCGCGATAAGAAAAGCTGAAATGATAGAGCAATCGCGGTAAAAAAACGGCGAATGATGAGTCTCTCCTGGTACCATATTCCAGTGCAACGATGCAGATGTCGTCCAAAACTTAAATCCCCAACGGCGAATGATGCGTCGCTCCTTGTACCATATTCCAGTGTAGCGATGCAGACGCCGTCCAAAACTCAAATCCCCAACGGCTAATGATGAGTCGCTCCTGCTGCCATATTCCACTGCAGCGATGCAGACACCAACCAAACTCTGAATGTCCCAACGGCGAATGATGAGTCGCTCCTGGTACCATATTCCAGTGCAGCGATGCAGACGCCAACCAAAATCCAATTTTCTAAAATTCTTCCGGCCCTACGGTTGGTCCACAAGTTGGCTACCGTATACAATCTACAGGCTCAAATAATTCTCACCATACCCATGCCCCACCGCAATCACCAGTCGCGTGGCCGGTCTCCGACCTCGGAATTATGCTCTATTTGGGAAGACCCGCTCATGTGTCCTCACGATACATGAGTTGAACAAAATTACGGGATCCTCACGATTCGTAAGAAAACACCTTCGTGGGATCCTTGCGACTCACAAAGAAAAAAAAACACTTGGGAGTCCCCACAACTCCTAAGGAGAAAGCACACCTACGAGATCCTTTCAACTCGTAGGGAGAAAATGCTTTTATGGGACCCTTACGGCTCATAAAATTGAAAAGCCTTAAGTGATAGGGACCTAAACCTGTCTCCTAAGCCATCACTCCCCAACAAGAAAAGGCAAATGATGAGTTGTTCCTAGCACATGTGCTTCAGTGTTAGCAACGCCGATGCCTACCCTAACCCTAAAATTCCAAACTCTAATCCAATAGACCCCTAAGTCGTTAAACTGGGAACAGATGACCCCTAAGTCGTTAAACTGGAAACAGATGACCCCTATGTCGTTAAACTAGGAACGAGGGAAATCCCCTCACGGCAAATGATGATTCACTCCTGGTACCATATTTCAGTGTAGCAATGCTGATGCCAAACCAAAACCAAAATCCCCAAATCCATTCATGGTAAATGATAATTCGCTCCTGGTACAATATTCCAATGTAGCGATGCTGATGTCAACCCAAATCAAATCAAACCAACAACCTCGGCGGCGGAATCATGCTTCATCCCAGAATGTACCCGTGTCAAAATCATGCTTCTTCTCGAGATATCTACCCTCCCTGGCGGAATCAAGCTCCACCTCGGAAACAGGCCAAATCCCGACACCGCGGAAAGCGGAGCAAGTCAAATCGAATTCTGACACCGCAAGAAGTGGAGCAAGCCAAATCAAGCATCGACCATCCACGTCGCTAAAAGGGCAGCACCGACCTTCCAAGTCGCAAAAAGGGCAGAACCGACCGTCCATGTCGCTAAAAGGGCAGTATCGACCGTCCGCGTCGCTAAAAGGGCAGTATCCACCGTCCACGTCGCTAAAAGGGCAGCATCAACCGTCCACGTCTCTAAAAGGGCAGCACCGACCGTCCAAGTCGCAAAAAAGGAAGAACCGACCGTCCACGTCGCTAAAAGGGCAGCATCGACCGTCCACGTCGGTAAAAGGGCGGCACCGACCGTCCAAGTCGCGAAAAGGGCAGAACCGACCGTCCACATCGCTAAAAGGGCAGTATCGACCGTCCACGTCGCTAAAAGGGAAGTACCGACCGTCCAAGTCGCAAAAAGGGCAGAACCGACCGTCCACGTCGCTAAAAGGGCAGTATCGACCATCCACGTCGCTAAAAGGGCAGAACCGACCGTCCACATCGCTAAAAGGGCAGCACCGACCGTCCACATCACTAAAATAGCAGCACCGACCGTCTACGTCACTAAAAGGGCAGCATCGACCATCCAAGTCACTAAAAGGGCAGCACCGACCGTCTACGTCGCTAAAAGGGCAGAACCGACCGTCCAAGTCGTAAAAAGGGCAGCACCGACCATCCATGTCGTAAAAAGGGCAGTGCCAGCTTCCCACAAAGCGGGAACCGAATCACTCCGTGCCGGGAAAATGTCTACCACAGACATTCCGTCTCGGAAACGTGTCAAGCGTCGAACGTGCATGTCGTAAAAAGGGCAGTGCCAACTTCCCACAAAGTGGGAAATGAATCACTCTGTGCCGGGGAAACGTCTACCACGGACACTCCGTCTCGGAGACGCGTCAAGCGTCGACCGTCCATGTCGTAAAAAGGGCAGTGCTGACTTCCCACAAAGCGGGAACCAAATCAAGTTGCCTCCACGTGAAAGAAGATCCATCAATTTCATGCACACGACCCACCTGTAGGGTGTGCATTTATTGATGGGGGGCACTTTGTTGGGGTCAAAATTTGCACCCCAGTTGACTGGGTCAAAGTCAAGGTCAACCCCAACTAAGAGGACCCAAGCCCAAGCAAGTGGACATATTCCCAAGTCGAGCCCCGCGGCCAGTCTCCCCCATGCCAAAACGAAATCATGTAATAAATAATTTTGATGTAATTTTTTATGCATGAATGTAAGAAAAATGGGCATAAATACAAATTTTTGTAAAACTCATGGCTCATGTGTAAAAGAAATGGGCACATGAGGCATGGGATGGGCAAAATGCCATTTTGTAAAGCCCAAGGGGCTATGTGTAAATTTGTAAGCCTATAAAAGGCAACATGATGATGAAATGAAAAAAAACTTTTCACTTCCTCAAAAACTAGGGTTTGTGTGCTTTCTTCCCCTTTCTCAAGGATCTAAAACCCTCTTTCTCTTTTTGAATTAAATCAAGAGTTCAACTCTTCCTTTCTAAAAAAAGTAGTTTTTCCCCACAAAGGGGAGCTCGGATCTCCCATCAAATCTCTGAAAGGGGAGATTTTGAATCCCACTCCCCTTTTCCCCTAAGATCCGGCCAACCGAGAGGAAGGAGAAGGTGACCCATGTCCAAAAATCCCATGTTGGGAGGATCCAAGGCTCAAAAGAAGAGCCAAAAATTCCTAGGAGTTTAACTCCTTTATAGATCTGTTGGAGTTTAACTCCATAAATTAAATTTCTGTTAGGAGTTCAACTCCAAAACCCCTTGGGAGTTCAACTCCCCAACCTAGGGGCTAAGCCCCTTCCCGCTGGTGTTTCCTGTGGTCACGTGTCGCGCACGTGACCCGCGGGTGCCCAGCGGTCGTGTGCATGGCACATGACCCGCAGGCGCTAAAGCGCCCAATGGTCGCGTGCAGCGCACGTGACTCCGGGCACTAAAGCGCCCACGTACACGTAAATGACCCGCGGGCACTAAAGCGCCCACGTGCACGCACACCCCGCGATCGTGTGTAGCGTATGTGACCCGTGGTCGCGTGCAAGGCACGTGACCTGCGGGCGCTATAGCACCCATATGCACCCCACGCGATCCGCTCAGGGCCCAGTGGTCGTGTGCAGCGCATGTGACCCGCGGGCGCCTCGCGGTCGCGTGCTGCGCACGTGACCCGCTGGCGCGCAGCGCCCACGTGCTGCATACGTGACCAGCGGGCGCCAAACACTCACGCGCCAGGCATGTGACCCGTGGGCACCATACGCCCGCATGCCATGCACGCGTCTTTAAGACGCCCCTTCCCCCATTTTTTTATGCACTCCACATCAAAACACGTCCTTCGTTGGGAAAAGTTTTCTAACGGGGCGCTACTCCGCACCCCGTAAGGGGGCTGCTAGCCCCCTTGACCTCCAGCCCGCTATCCGGGTAGCGGGGCCCCCGTAAAAACTCTGCGGGTTCCCCGATATATCCAAAACCCCTTCAAAACACAACACTACATATTGAGTTCGCATGACCTGTTTGACCCGTCAATCGGAGGTTCTCTTGCTCCAAAGGCGAGGGGTAATTAACGGCAGCTTAGTTCGCGGCTGCCGGAGATTCGGATCTCCACAATTAATAAACCCCAGCCTACCGTAGACAGGGGAAATCTGTAATGCGCCTGACAAGCGCGTGCATATTCTCATCTCAATGGGGTTGTTCCCCTCCGAAAGACTGCGCGACAGAACGTCTTGCCTGAGATTCGGGGCAGATGCTAATAGGTGCTATCCGTCCACCTCTTCGAAGATGCCAAGTTGATTTATGGAATCATGTATCGAAGGATTAAACGGATGCGGCCAATGTAGCAGACTTCATCATATTCCCCCTCGTTTGAGGGGGTTTTGATTGTGGGGACGCTCTTCCCTGCAGGCGCAAGCCCCTGCAGTTAATTACGCTACCGCATTGCGGTAACAACTTTCTCCTTCTCCATATGGTCACCTCGTGTCGTGGGTGTTTATTTTGTGTTTGGTTGCCCGTGGATTGTATACGGAGACTAAGTTATGTTGTCGTCCGTAGGGCGTGGACTAGTCCAAATCCGTATCTTTCTTAGATTTGGGTTTGGGGGTTGTGTTTAAGGACACGTTAGCCTTATTTGAGGCTAAGATCAACTTAAACGTTTGTTAAGGATACATTAGTCTAATTTCAGACTAAGATCAACTTAACGGGATCGTTTAGATCCAACAAAAGAGTAATTGAGGGCTCTATTGTTTAGTTTAGTGACGTTGCGGTCGATAGGTAGTTTAAGGACATTGCGGTCCAATGTTAGTTTTAAGACATTGCGGTCAAGGTTAAGGACATCATAGTCCGTGGATTTAAAGACTCCACAGTCCGATGGTAGTTTTAAGACATCACGGTCAAGGTTAAGGACATCATAGTCCGTTATTAATTTTAAGACATCACGGTCAAAGTTAAGGACATCATAGTCCGTTGTTAATTTTAAGACATCACGGTCAAGGTTAAGGACATCATAGTCCGTTGTTAGTTTTAAGACATCACAGTCAAGGTTAAGGACATCATAGTCCATGAGTTTAAGGACCCCACAGTCCGTGAAATGTATGGTTGTTGGGACCCGTCACCTCTTTGAAGACGTTGAGGAATTACAACGACAAATATCAAATGAGTGAAGAGATGTACCCTTGAACCAAGGTAGATTAAATGATCTGTAGCCTAATTTGGAACCAAGACCAATTAATTATATTGTGAGCCCATTGGCTGAGTTAAGTCTGGATTGAGGACTTATGGCCAACTCGGGCTAAGTCCAATTAGGTCTGGCCCTTTGTTGGACTGTTTGACATTTGTCTGGTTCCAGTCTACAAAAGTTTTGAGGGGCTTGATAACATTTCTGTTGTAGCTCTGGATGTTATTCAATTTTGAGGTTCAATTGAAGGGGAGGCTTTGCCTCTGAAAGATTAGCCAATTTGGCTAAAAGTAGTGTTAAACACTAAATAACAAAAGTGTTAAACACTAGAGACAGAATTCTCAAACTAGTGTTAAACACTAAAAGAACAATCAGTGTTAAACAGTGGAAATATAGTTTTCGATTTAGTGTCAAACACTAGAAAATAATCAGTGTTAAACATTGCAAATAGGGTTTTCAAATTAGTGTTAAACACTAAGAAAAATCAGTGTTAAACACTGGAATAAAGATCTCTAATTAGTGTCAAAACACTAAAGAAAAAGGGGTCACATGTGGACACATGAGAGCGCCCAAAGGTGGGACCAGATTCCCCTTATTCTGTTCTGCAAAAAAATATTGAATACTTTCTATATTTGATTTTGGAGTATCACGTGCTGACACGTGACGGGGATTTGCGTGCTGATTTGCCAAAGGGTCATGTGGTAACACGTAAGAGCGTCCAGAGCTTCTATTTCTTTTGCTTTTTCTTTCTGTGCTTCAAGGGTCATGTGGAGCACGTGAGGCGTTGCCTCTGAGTTCTTTTCTGCGGATCTTTACAGGGGTCACGTGGGGACACGTGACCCTGATTCTTGCATGTTTGAAGATCTCTTTATCTTTTTAAGAATTAAATTCTTCATAGGGTTAAACCCTAGCTATAACTTTGGAGGATTAAATTCCTATTTTCTTTGGAAGAATTATATTCTTAGGTAGGGTTAAGCCCTAATTTTCCTTTTGTGGGAATTAAATTTCTATATATGTAAAGAATCAAGTTCTGGCATAGGGTGAAACCCTAATTTCATTTTAAGAGGAATTAATTCCTGTGAGCTTGAGAGAATTAAATTCTTAATTAGGGTTAAACCCTAGTTCTGTCCATCTTGAAGGAATTAAATTCCTATAATTTTGGAGAATTGAATTCTCATATAGGGTTAAACCTTAATTTTATCTTGGAGGAATTAAATTCCTATAACTTTGGGAGAATTAAATTCTCCAAACTCAATTCTTCCTCTAAGTTTTAGATCTGCATGGCAGGATCTCGACCCGATGAGAATTAAATTCTCAACTTATGGGGAGATGTGCACTTTGCAGATCTTCAACCAGAGAAAGAACTAAGTTCTTTGCAAAAGAGTTAAACTCTTAGATCTTTGAGAATTAAATTCTCTTTTTTCTGAAGTTTTGATCTTCTTTTTTTTTCTCACCTAGGGTTTTCTTTCTGAATTTTCAAGATGCTAAAATTCTCTTCAAAGTTTTCTCTCCAAAATTCTGTCTCTCCTCCCCCTTTAATTCTCCCTTCTCGACTCCTATTTATAGGAGGAGGAAAATAATCAATTTGTTTAGTAAATCTCTCACTGAAAGATTTGATTTGTTTTCATCATTAGTCTGAGCCTTTAGATTACTAGGTGAATTTTATTAACCGTTGGATGTTTTAATCCAAAGATATTCTATTTGTTATTTCGGTGAGATTTAGGGGAAATCTTTCCTTGTCCAAGATTTTTCCATAAATTGGTGATATTTAATCACCCTTGGATTCTTAATCCAACGGTTCTCCATAATTTTTCTCCATTTTGGAAAGATTTAAATGATCTTTTTTTTAGAATTTAATTCTGTTAAACCGTAAGGCTTTTAAAGCCAGTCACGTGTTGACACGTGACATTTGGTCACGTGTGAGCATATGACCCCTGGTCACGTGTAAGAACGTGACCCCGGTCACGTGTAAGCATGTGACCCCCAGTCACGTGTAAGCACGTGACCCCCCGAATGGACTTCTCTTCTGTGCTCTGTTTTGTGCCGCTGCTTTAACCATCACGTGCCGACACGTGACCATTGGTCACGTGTGAGCACGTGATGTCTCTTTTTAAGTTTTTTTCCTGATTTTTAATCAGGGAACAGGGGTGACGAAAAACACCCTACAGTGTTCTAAGTTCACCCCGTTGGCAAATCAAAACACCAACGTGGACCCCGTCAAGTAAATGCTTGACCCAAACCTAAAATATGTATGGATTTGTACTAATCCGCGCCCAATGGGCAACGATATAAATTAGTCTTTGTATACAATTCAAGGGCAATCCAAATTAAACAAAACTAAAAAACACACACGAAACAAAGCTTGGAGTAGCAAAAAGTTGTTATTGTTTTGCAATAACATAATTAACTGCAGGGGCTTGCGCCTACAGAAAAAGCGTCCCCATAATTAATAAACCTTTCATCCGTGAGAGGGAATCTGAAGTCATTTACATCGATCGCATCTGTCCAAACTTCCGGTATACGGTGTCATAAATCAACTTGGTATCTTCGGAGAGGTAGATGGATCAAACCTATGCATTTTCCCCCAAATTCAGACAAGACATTTAATCCCGGTTTATCTCTGTTTTAGACGGTAAACAATGGATACCTTCGCTCGTGGAAGATGGAGTTATAAGATATATATATGTGAAAGAAAAGTTGAATTGGAGTCAAAGGGCCAAGAAGAATTTGTTGGAACAAGGAAATAAAAATATAAGCTATTTTTACATGATGGCTACTATGAAAAGGTGGTCAAATCAGAGTCATGTGATTGAAGAAGATGGAGTGGTCTTTACTGACGGGGATAACATAAGAAAGGCTGTGTTGGGATATTATAAAAGCTTGATGGGCATGACAAAAGAGATTAGGTGGAAGATGTAGACAGATTTTTGGAATGATAGTGAAAGGTTAATAGGGGGCAGAACGAAGAGTTGGATACTGGGTTCTTAAAGGAGGAAATTAAAGCGGCGTTTATGAGTTAGGAGCGGATAAGGCACCAGGACTATATGGATTTCCCTTGTTATTCTATCGCACATTTTGGGAGATTGTAAAAAGTGATCTTATGAGATTGTTTAAGGCAATGGAAGTGAATGCACTTAATTTGGAACGTCTTAATTGCTCTACTTTGGTTCTTATCCCAAATAAAAGTGAAGCTAGGTTTCTTAAGGAGTACAGGCCCATAAATTTAATGAACTATTCGTGTAAGATAATTTCGAAGTTGTTAGCTAATCGGCTGAGGAAGGTACTAGGAGATATTACCAAAGCCACACAAACCAGTTTTATAGTAGGGCGATACATCATAGATGGTATAATTATAACCAAGGAGATCATTCAAGACTCTCGAATGCGAGGGAATGAAGGATACCTCCTTAAACTAGATTTCGAGAAAGCTTATGACATGGTAAATTGGATGTGCATATTAGAATGTTTAGAGCTTAAAGGTTTTTCACAAAAGTGGAAGTATTGGATTAAGATATGGTTATCCTGGCATCTGCTAATATTTGCATAAATGGCGAAGATACAAATGAGTTTCGGTGCAGACGTGAACTGCGGCAAGGGAATCCCCTATCACCGCTCATTTTTACATTAGCGGCCGACAATCTTGCACACATGATTCAAAAATATAGGAATAAGGGATTATTGGAGGGATTGGGTCCGGTAGGCACGAGGATAGAGATTATCAACCTACAATATGTCGATGATACTTTGCTATTTTGAAAGCTGTGTGAAAATTAGGCGGCGATACTTAAATAGATCCTATACTCTTTTAAGCTTTGGTCAAGATTGAATATCAACTTCTATAAGAGCTCGGTGGTCTGTTTAGAAGAAAAATCCGTTTGAAAAAAGCGTTTAGTTTCTATTTTTAATTGCAAAGCGGAAGATTTTCCCGTCGGGTATTTAGGCCTACCTCTGAGGCCATAAATGTTAAAGAAAGCAAACTGGTTGCCATTGATAGACCGGGTCCAAACTAGATTAGAGGGTTGGAAGGGTCGGCGTCTTTCCATATGTGGGAGAGTGATATTACTTAATTCGGTGTTGTCAACTGTATTACAATATTATATGTCTTTCTATCTGCTTCCGAAATGGGTAGTTAAAAAGATCAATCAGATTCGACGGAATTTTTTATAGAGAGGAATATCGTTGGAAAAATAGAAATACCATTTGGTTGGATAGGGGAAGGTATATATATCGAAAGAAGGAGGGCTGGACGTGAAAAACCTTAAGGATATGAACATGGCCTTACTGGGAAAGTGATGGTGGAGGTGGGTGGCAGATAACAGAAAAAGATGGGTGTCAAGCATTAAAGCGGCCTATGGCAATAAGTTTGGTACAGTAAACGTACCAAATAAGAACGAGACGATGACATCTGGTTTCTGGAAAGGAATTATTTTCGTAAAGGAGTCATTTTTTAAAGTTATATCTTATACGATAAGGGATAAAAACTCAACTAATTTTTTGCGAGACTATTGGTGTGAAGATATCACTTTGCAGGAGAGATTCTCTTTGCTTTTCGAGCCGGCAAAATATAAGGAGGTATCGGTTTTAAGCCAATGGAAATGAATTAAGTGGTGGCCAAGATTTCAAAGGGCGCAAGTGGTGGGTGAGAGGAGGCAACGACACATGCTGACTGATTATCTCGAGATTTGGAAAATAATAGAGAGAAAGAACATAGATACCGCGAAATGGATATGGTCATCGAGTAAGGGTTTCTCGGTTAAATCTTTTTATAATATTCTGAATTATGGAAGGGTCATATCGATAAATGATAGGAAAATCTGAAAGTTTTTCGTGCCGTTAAAAGTTCGCGTCTTTTTATGGCTGGCTTCCAATAACGCACTTTTGACAAGAGACAATTTAGGCAAGAGGCAATGAGTATGTCCGATGCATTGCGGTATTTGTGAGGCACAACTTGAATCAATAAACCATTTATTTTTTTTGTGTCCGATAATTAGGAGTGTTTAGGAAAAATTTTGGAGATTGTTCGGGTTTTCATCTTTACTAAGCACACCTTTGGTGATCTATGGAGTTTTTTGGTAATCGGGTTGAATATAGAGCATTTGGGTAGTTGGGAAATAATGGTTTCTGCTATTTGTTAGAATATTTGGCTTAAGAGAAATAATAGAATTTTTAAAAACTCTATGAAATCTGTTTTGAGTATTCTAAATATGACTGAAGTCATCATTGAATTCTGGTCAGGTATTTAAGGATCAAGAAAAATGCAAGGAATGTGGCAGAGGACGAGGGATCAGTAGCGGGTTTGGAGAATTCAGATCTTTTCATTTTGGAGGGCGAATCAGCGCGAATCGGAGGAGGACAACTGTAGGTGGTAATGGGTCCGAAAGATAGTTTATGTGGGATGAGGTTGCTATTTTATTTTATTTTTTTTGCGATAATAAGACTTGTATTTAGTTTTTTATAGAGGATGTGTTATCCTTTTTTTTTCTCTTTTCTTTTCTTTTCTTTTTCTTATTCTGGCTCAACTTTGATGTGGTTTCGTTAAATCGCCGGTTAACGAAACACGGGGGCATATTGTCAACTACTGTAATTATTGCTTTTACTTTGTTAGACCCAATTTACTAAAATAAGCAATTGATAAAAAAAATTATAGAAAATATCAATTTATTATTTGTTTTCCTCCTGTTTATGAAATAATTTGTCATCCAAATGGATTTAGACCAATTTCTCTCTTTAAACTAATTTCTCTTTAAATCTTGTTTGCTTATGTTCTATGTTTAGAGTAGATTTAGGGAGAAAAAGAAATAACAGTATTAGTAACATGAAAATTTGTCACTTAAATGGTCATTTTTTCTCATGGTTCATGCATCCAAGCCTCACACATTCCACAGTCTCACTGAATTCACAAAATATAGCATGAAACTATTTCTCTATTCAAATTCCTCATGGAACATTCTCTTTTCAAGCCATCAATAATTTGAATGTGAAGTATTAAACCTTGTATGTGAGCAAACATATACAGTTGAAATAATAATAAATTATAAACAATAGAATCATAAATGATCAGCAAAATATTTTCCATCAAGGAAACAAATTGATTGGTGAAACATCATCTAGAGTTGTTCGAATCTCTCTCATATATGATAAATTTGTAACGAACCATAAGATAATAAGTGCATAAAAATAAATAATATATGATAAATTTTACATAACAAGAATAAAGCAAACAAAAAAGCATCGTCGAGACGAAGAATCGGTTAGTAACTTTTCATTTGGATTTGATCGAATCTTCCAATCTCTTCAACCATATCAAAGAAATTAATGATTAGATAAATATTTGACATAAATTTTATATAACAAAATTAATAAAGCAAGAAAATATTTATTATCAGAGAAAATATAAAGATGAAAACTAACCAAGTTTGAGAAGTGATGCATGAATCTTCTTCAAAATTTTTTGAATCATCCAAACCCTGAAACCATAAGAGCAAATTGAGTGGATAAAAATTAGAAAACATATGATAAATCTTGCATATAAAATAAAATAAAAAAAAGGAAAAAGGAAATGTACTTGATTTTTCAACATTATAGAAAGATCAAAACTTACCATTTCTCTATTTGGAATCGGTTTGCTTCTGTTGTAAGGATTACGTATTTATGCGTAGCAAAAATCCAAGATCTTTGCTTTAGAGTAGATTGAAAAAGACTATCTAACGGATACCAAATCACATGAAAAGAACACACAACAACAACACACAATATTTATCCAGGTTCGACGCAACTAGTACCTAATCCTGCAAACGTACCATGACGAGAACTTCCGCTATGAGAAAGAATTATAAGAGATTACACATGTTAGTGTGATATGCCTTAGAGATCATTATTGTATAGTACTAGTTTGCATATTACATTTTGGAAGCTTGGGATATATATATACACGGATTTATAACAGTCTTGCTCGATATGGTAGTATACTACTTGGTTTGTATCTATCTTAATATGTGTATATGTTTATTTTGACGTATCGCTAATACATATTGATAGAGCCCTTAGGATATTTGCTTGACTACCAGCGTTGTGATGGTAGTCACACTTATGGGGGTTGGGTAGTCTACAAGCACATCCTTATACAGGTCCCTAGTCGTAGGATTATCAAGACAGGGCATCGATACTCCAGAGTAGACTAGTGTGTACGTTTCTCATCCCAGCTGGGGAGATGGTCTGTCCCACAGTCATCGGTACATCGTACAGGAGATAGTATACAGGTGCTCATTAGGATATGAGTACACTGGAACTGTTGATTGGTACTATACCTATCGTCAGTTAACAGTTCCCAGGTGACATGAGTACAGCTTAGTCCGTTGACTTGACACTGTCACTTTGCCTCGAGTGTGTTTCCACTGTTCTTAGATTACTACCCTACCATGGCTCTATTGAGTCGTGCAAACAGGTAATAGTTGGGTACAGTCCCGAAGCACTTGGACACAGTGACGGTTAGAAAGGATTCGTCTCTCCCGGTATTGGGAGTTGATATCGCGCTGTGTCTAGAAGAGCCATTACACAAAGTCCCTGGTTAGGGCAAGAGAGATTTACTGGTAGTGTTTCCAGTAGTTTCTCAGGGTGTTCTGGGCTACACTCTGACACGACTTGTACCGCTATTAGGGGTCTGACGTTTACCGCCCCCCTAAGCCCAACATGCGATACTCTTAGATGAACAGACCGGACTGTACGGAGATTGTCACATTCAGGCTCATTAGGAGTTCGGATGGGTTCACCTCATCGGTCTTCTAATCGGCATCTACCTAGGGACCGTTACGTACAGCTAGTACCGCTTGCGGCCTGTGGTTAAACCCACTGCCAGCGTAGTGTCGAGTCTTTAGAGTCCCACACAGAGGGTTATTCACCTTTGGGCAAAATGGAGTAGAGGTCATATGGTTTTACGACGGGGTTCGTTCACATATGCGTACTGCTGCTCGTTTGGTGTTCAGGAAGTTGATACTAGTGGGCTTTGGTTTAAGCCAGATCCTAATATTTGATTTTGGCTTGGTTCAGTCTCATTGCATTCGTGTTCTTCGGAACACGGAAGCGGGTATGTATATACAGTTGACAGAGACAAATGAAGGAGACACCTTATTAGGGTTTTTGACCATTGACTTGATTAAGACCTTAATGAGATAAAGGAAATTGATTAATAGTTTTAATTAGTAATAATTGTGTTATGGTTATTTGGATTGACCATTTGACTTATTGACCAAAGTTGACTTAGATATTTTTTTGTTAAGCATGAGATATTTTGTGCTTAGCATTAATGGTGACATAATAATGGTCAAAGCAAATAAACTATCACATTTTTTGCTAATTAAAATTATTATTCTTTTTATGCTAATATGAGAGTTATCTCTTCATTCTATCATGATACATTCTCTCTCCTAGCTTTCTCTCCTTCATCCCCTCTCTCAAACCCTAACACTCTCATGTGTTGAGAACTAAGGGAAATTGAGACCAAACCACTAAAATCACTCTCTACTATCTCTAGGGTTCTTAGTCTAGCACACCAAGCAGCTAAGTTACTTCAAGATAGAGGTTGGAGCTCAAGGTAGAGACCTTCAGGTGGATCTTTCTTTGACATAGAGAAGACGGTGAGGAGGAGCCATATACACCACTCCAAAGAGCTCACAACAAGGAGAAGCAACACAAGAAGAAAATGAGTTCAAGCTTTGGGTATAATTTCTTAACCTAGTAGTTAAAGCTCCATGTTAGTTTGTTAGTTTTTGTTTAACAAAGACCCTTTATGGTTAGTCTATGTTTTCTTTAAAGAAAATTTTGATTTTTACTTATTCCGCCTCCCCGTTAGGCATCGGGATGGGTAACATAGACTTACAGTGGTATCAGAGCCTAGTTAAACAACAACTAACATGTTAGCAAAGTCTTTGGAACTTCGATCCCGGAAAAATCGCAAAATACATCAAAAATTTATGTTTTCTGCCGATTTTCAAAACAGGTCTAAAAATATTTTCAGAGACCTGAAAAATACGTGCAGGCTTTTTTAGGGACACCCAAGAAAAACGAACTCGTTACTCGGTCAGACTGCCACGGAAGCGCGGCGAAACCATGCATTTCGCCGCGGATCCGCGGCCGAGTCGACTCAGAGTCAAATCGTTTTTCCTGCAGATTGTCCAGCTTGATATTTTGTGATTTTTCAAATACTTTGTTTCTGCCCAAATATCTTTGAGTACAGTGTTGTATTTGGGGTAGTTTCAAATTTGAAATATCGATCGAAATTCTATAAACTTTAGCTAATCGGATTATATCTGTAATGTGTTATATGTGCTGAACGTCTGATCGCTATACGTCGATTAGTGGGGGTTGCACATATGTGATCTGTGATATTGGTTTGTGTATATGAACTTGTTGGATTGTCGTGGATGAATAGCCGGGGATGTGAGATGAGTGTTTTTCATTTTTCATTCGATGTAAATTGTAAATTGATGTAATGTTGTTTTATGGTCGCACATCCGGGTTGAGGTTGTAGCCACCATTGTATATTATTTCTTTTACTGTTTTTTGCTCTTAGGATAGACCCAAGGTGGGGTGCACAAACTACCGGGTACTTTGAAGTGCTGAGTGTCCTACTCACGTTGTTGAGGGAGGCTGCTTCACTTCGGGTATTTGGCGGGTAGTTTGCCGCACCCGTAGGGGTCTAGGGTGGGGTTTGGCTATTCATCGCGACCGTGTAATCGTCTTTCATTGCATGCTCGAACGAAACGCGGATTCCTAGCATATCCAATGTGTTCATCTGTGATCTGGAATGACTATCATTGCGTCTGACGAATGTATATATGTCTATATATGATATCTAGTAGGCGTTGCTTATATTTTGCATCCGCGCTAGTCCAGCCCCCGCTCTGTCGTTGGTTAAGTAACCTAACGGGTGATGACGGGGCCCGGTGGCGAATGCGGATGGCATAAGCGTACGTCATATTTTCATTGTTTTCTGCAGTGGTAGGATTAATTGATGGGACGCATTATAATAATGCAAAGAAAACAAACCAAAGTTGAATCGTTGGAACAATTTCAAAACCACTCGGTTTTTCAAAACAGCAAAACTTTTAAATGCGGAACTTAAACCACTCCTTTTAAAAAGCTATCACGTTCCTTCGATTATATCAAGTTCACTACGTTCACGGTTTCGCCAAAACCATTCGTAGCCCTCCGTCATTTCATATGGATAGTCAATAGTATTCAAGCTATGTTTGTTGGCCAAAGCCAAGGCATAGTGATTGGTAGCTGTTGGATATTCATATAAAGCATAGATAGATACGTTGGTTTGGGACAGTCGTACTGCTTTGTTGGCCAAAGTCAAGGGTTGGTACGGGTGGGTTCAAATTAACCTGGAAAATGACGGGTGGAACTTGACATGTGACTTATGATTTGTTGGCCAAAGTCAAGGTCATAAGAGCATGAGGCAAAAATTCACATCGGGAGTTTCGAAGGAAACTGAAACTTGCTAGTGTTGCATACCATTTGGAGTGTGATGATTTTGGTAGGATTCCTTCAGCTTTATCACACGATGATATTTGGATCCCGATCCTACTATAAGTATATGCTACTCTTCGGGAGATTTCTTTTCACTTAACGATCAATACTATAAACCAAGTAGGTGTCTAGAAAGGTGTTAGCGGGGCTACACCCACAGGAAAAAGAGATTATTTAATTAAGGAACTTCGCGAAAGCGTCGTAAAACCTCCCTCGAAGTACCGACACTGGCCTGGCTGAACGGTTAAGCAAGTATTGTACGGTGAGATCAATTCCGACTAGTTCTTCTTTTATGGTTTGAGAAAGGATTCAAGAAACAGTGGGAGCAATCCTATTTAGACAAACTAAAAACCACTCTAAACTTGCAAAAGCATCATGCTAAAGTGTTTCTTCTCTCTCTCCTAATTGTAGCAACCAAACATCATGACGGGCCTTAAGTTACTATTAGATAAAAATATATTGACAGGGCCAAACTACAAAGATTGGTTCAGGAATGTCAAAATGGCAATCACTTATGACAAGTTGGGGTATCTCCTTACCACTAAGGCCCTCTCCGTCCCAGGTCCAGAATCCAGCATCACGGATAAGGAAATCCGTAAGACCTGCGAGATTGACTGTGTGAAGGCCAAGTGCCTCATGCTTGCCTCTATGGACAATGAACATCAGAGGAAGTACGAGAATATGGACCTTGAATCCATATTTCTCCATACTAAGGAACTATATGGAGAGCAATCCCGTATCGCAAGATACGAAACCTCGAAAAAGTTGTTTCAAGCGAGGTTGGCCGTCGGATCATCTGTAGGGGAACACGTCCTGAAGATGATTGGCTACATTGAGGAGCTCGCGGACCTCGGGACCACGTTAGAGAATGAGCTGTACACTGACTTGATTCTCCAGTCCCTTCCTTCCACCTACGCCCAGTTTATCCTGAACTTCAACATGCAAAGAAAACAAGTTGAACTTCTGGAACTCCTCAACATATTGAGGAGTGCAGAGGGCACCCTGCAGAAAGACAGGGATTGTTTGTTGGAGGAACTTCCTCTTCTAGGTCCAAGGCGAAAGCCAAAGGAAAGAAGAAGAAGGCCCCCACCAAACCAAGGGGCGGTGTTAGTAAGGTGGAAGCTAAGGGAAAAGCAAACGTAGCGGGACAGACTGTGGGAAAGGAAGAATGCTTTTATTGTCACAAGAAAGGACACTGGAAGAAAGATTGCAGGGCTTGGAAGGCCAAGAACCAGGACCCGAAGCAAGTTGTGGTTTCGGCTTCAGGTGTGTATGTTATTGAAAATTGTCTGTCAATCAACTCTACTTCCTGGGTATTGGATACCGGATCAGGATCTCATATCTGTAATTCTTTGCAGGCACTGAGAAGATGTAGAATTTTGAAAGCAGGTGATATGACCCTCAGAGTTGCAAACGGAGCAAGCATAGATGCTGAGTCCGTGGGGGACTATCACTTAGTATTGACAGATGAACATGTTTAGGTTTTGCGCAGCTGTTATTTTGTACCCAGTTCGACTTGTAATATCATATTTGTATCTTTAATATCTAAAGAAGGTTATGATTTTGCATTTGTAAGCAATGTTGTAAACATTCACCTTAATCATGTCTTGATTGGGTAGGGTATATTAAGCAACGAAATATATGTATTAAACCAACCGCAGATTTTCAATATCCAGAATACACACAAAAAAAGTCTCCAGAATTAAATCATGCTTTCTTATGGCATTGTAGACTGGGTCACATCAATGAAACACGATTGACTGAATTACATAAAGAGGGATATTTGGATCCGTTCGAATATCAGTCTTATAAAACTTGTCAATCTTGTTGTCACGCCCCGCTTCCCAGAGTGCGCTAAGATCGGCACGTGACAGAGCCAACCATGCTACCTGTGAATAGGAAATATCCCTCCACAGTCACATTACGGCTGTAGAGATATCAAGAACAGTAATAAAATATCTAATACATGTCTATAAGCCAGAATAAATGAGTCATGGAATAAAATAATGCGGAAGCAAAAGATCCAAGTACAATAATAAACTGGAATGCACGTCCCATAATGCGGGCTCACATCAGGAATGAAATACTGAAAGGAAACTAAACTAAACTAATAACAGGTCTTCACTATTCGGCTTGCTGATCAAAATACTCTTGGACTGCCTGCGACAAGGATAATGGATCTGGGCCATGCAAAACCCAGACGTCAGTGCGTCATAATATCAATAATTTTAAGCAAGCAGGATGTAATGAAATATGCAAGCATGAAGTATAAGCGGTAACAAGTTATCAGGAAATAAATAGTAACATGAATAAAGAACAGTGAACAGGATATATTATAGGTTAGGTGCAGTGAGTAGTCTAAACTGTGCTATAGGGTTATCTACTCTAAAGTTATTTGAAATCAATTAATGTAATCTTCATCGTAACCCATCTTTCTATGCCCTATTCATTCCCCACGGGACCACGGTACAATATATAATAGACTGTGAGTCTATGTCCCGTTCATACCCTCACGGGACCACGGTACAGGATGTAATAGCCCTTTGAGTTACGTTCAGTTACAATCTTGATTTCCCCATACCCCCAAGTTATGTGTGTAAGTCAGGTATTGATAAATCTGGAGCTAATGCCAACACAGGATCAAGCAGGTACAAGTCTGTCTAAATAGACAACAGGATATGTCCGTAGGGACAACAGGTCGAGACTGTTGGCATTAGTAACAAGATCAGGTATCAAGTCAAGTAGTGATATAATCAGGTTATGTCAAGTAGTGCACATGTATCAAGTAGTGTATTAGGTCATGTCAGGTAGTGCACAAGTATCAAGCGGGTGCTCATAATCAAACTGTAATAAGTATGGGTGCACAAAATCAAGTATGGAGTACTAATATAACAATGATATGGGTGCACAATTATCGATTAGGGTTACATTTATAGTTCCAATACTAATTAGGATGCACTATATTAAACATGGAGTGTTAATATCATAGTATTATGTATTAATGTGATTTATAGATGCAGTTATATATATTTTGAATGAGATGGATGCAAACGGGTATCCGAAAATAGTAAAATGGTAATGTGAGATGTACAACTAAGCAATATGAGATGTAAATATTCCACTGGGTGCAGTATACTGTAGTATAATATGTAACAAGATAGGTTTGCATGCGCTAGATGTAAAACAATACGTACGGATGTATACGGATGTCTGAAAACTGTAAAACGAGAACTTGGGATGCATGGTTTAAAATACCAGTGTTATAATTATTAAAATGGACGTATATAAAGTAATGTAGCATGTAGCAAGATAAACTTGCCTAGACGGAACGTGAAACGGATATATACGGTACGTCCCACGTCGGCGAAATGTCGCGACACGCGCACGGTATATGGAACGGGTCCAAATAACGCACGAGGGTGATCACGCAGTCCAGGTACGTCATCTGGATCGTCGGCGTCGATCCCGGCTCCGGCAAACTACAGAAAAACAGAACTCAAGAATCAAAGAAAAGAAAAGGAAGGAAGGAAAGAGGAAGAAGAAGAAGAGAAGGAAGGATTGCTCACTGGGTTTGTGCACTGTGTCTGCAGAGAGGGGGTGATGGTGTCGACGGCAGTGAACAGGGCTCCGGCGATCTAGGGTTTGGTTTTAGAGGGGTTAGGGTTAGGGTTCTGTTGCTGGGGTGTTGGTGTAGGCTCGGGTGTTGTTGGGTTGGTGTAGGAGAAGGAACAGAGGAGAGGGCGGAGAGGAGAGGAAGGAGATGGCGATGAGATGAGATGGTCGGCGGCGAAGATGTGAGGTGGTGGTGATGGGTGTTTTCGGGTGCAATGGGTGCAGGGTGTGCTCTAGAGAGTTGGCGAGGAAGAGGAAGAGGAGACGGGGGGGAAGTCGATGAGGCAGAGGGAGTCTAGGGTTAGGGTTTGAGAGATGGAGTTTGTGGTGATGGATTGAAGCGAGGAGGCTCGGGTTAAAAAGGGGGAGAAGAAGAGAATTAGAAGAAGTTTAGTGAAGGGAGGTGAGGCTAAGCCCTCGGGGGGTGACGGGATCCAGGGTTACCGCGAGAGGAGAGAGATAGAGAGTAGAGAGAGGAGAGAGAGCGAGGGAGGAGAAAGAAAATTGTTTTTAGTGGGGAGAGAGAAAGAGACACTGTGCGAGGGTGAGAGAGAGAGAAGAGAGAGGAAAGACAGCGAGAGAAAGGGGGAGTGTGGGGCCCAAATCAGAGAGAAAGAGAGAGAGAGATTGAGTGGTTTTAAGTTAGGATTTTAATTTGATTTTATTTTAAAAAAATATTTGGTAGGTTATAAGAATAAAATTTTAACTGTCGATTAAAATAAATATTTAATTAAATTTGAATTTTGGCGGGATACAAAAATATTCCAAAACACGTCCGGGTCGGGTCTAAAATTCAGTTTTAAAATATGAAAAAATATATGCGACTTTCAAAATTCAAAATGAATGCTCAAGTAATGAAAATGCATACCCCTAAAATTGGATGCACGTACGTGCGCGTAGCCATCCAAATACGCCCGTTTCACTGAACGGGACGAGAACAAGGTGCGCGGATGCTGCCACGGGGTTAGGGGTATCATGCAGGCCATGCAATGTATTTTTAAAATATTTTATATGACTTAAAATGTTATATGGTAAAAATGCGCATGTCAGATCAAATGCCAGTATGCAGTATTCATGAAAATGCACGTCTCTATCTAACAAGTCAAGATAATTCATTAATATGAATCAAACAAGTTTCAAGCAAGCGGGTCGAGTCGGATGCAAATGTAAAATGTAAAATACTATTCGCACCCAAAACACGATAAATTAAGAAAATACCAAAATTAAGGAAATAAGTGAACTGAAATTGGTATAAATGAACTAGGGTATTACATTATACCCAACTATAAAAGAATTTCGTCATCGAAATTCCAAGAACAAAGAAGAATAAACAATCAAGAAACTACAAGAATAGATGTGGAAACTTCTGTCGGATCTCATCTTCTCGTTCCCAAGTTGATTCTTCGTGCGAGTGATTTCCCCAAGAAACAAGTACGAGAGGGATAACATTGTTCTTAAGAACCTTTTCTTTTCGATCAACAATCGACATCGGTCGCTCCTCAAACGTCAAATACTCTCTTACAGTCAGCTCCGAATGATCCAGCACGTGTGTTTCATCTCGAACATACTTACAGAGTTGAGATACATGAAACACGTCATGAACATTCGCCAAAGATTGCGGTAAAGACAATCGATAAGCCCCTTCTCCAACACGCTCCAAAATCTCGAAAGGCCCTACGAATCGAGGACTAAGCTTTCCTCGACTCCCAAAACGAATCACTCCTCTAGTCGGTGATATTTTCAAGAATACCATATCACCAACAGCGAACTCTAGAGGTCTTCTCGATGTATCGGCCCAACTCTTCTGCCGATCTTGTGCTGCCCTCATATGATTCCGGATAGTATTAACCTTCTCAACTGTTTGCACGATCAAATCCGGTCCCAACAATCTTCGTTCTCCAACATCATCCCAACAAACAGGTGAACGACACTTGCGAGCATAGAACGCTTCAAATGCAGCCATCTGAATATTCGCTGGAAATCTGTTATTGTAAGAAAACTCCACCAAGTGTAAATGATCCTCCCATGAACCCTTGAAGTCTAACATGCAAGCTCTCAACATGTCTTCAAGAGTTTGGATCGTTCTTTCCGACTGGCCATCTGTCTGAGGATGATAAGCTGTGCCAAACTTCAATCGCGTCCCCAAACTTTCCTGTAAACTCCTCCAGAAGTGCGATAAGAAACAGGTGTCACGGTCGGACACGATGCTCACAGGTACTCCATGCAATCTTACAATCTCCTGCATGTTCCGTTCCGCCAACGCTTCTGTTGATTGACCAACTCGAAATGGTATGAAATAAGCTGCTTTGGTCAATCGATCAACAATCACTCAAACTGCATTGTTGCCCTTTGGACTCCGCGGTAAAGCTGTCAAGAAATCCATGGTTATATGTTCCCACTTCCATTGAGGAATCGGAAGTGGTTGCAATAAACCAGCAACCCTTTGATGTTCAGCCTTAACTTGCTGATACACCAAGCACTTCGCTACAAAGCGGGCAATCTCCCTTTTCATGCCTTCCCACCAGAAATGTTGTCGTAGATCTCGGTACATCTTCGTGCCTCCTGGATGTACGGAATATGCGGAACTGTGCACCTCCTTCATAACTTCTTCGCGAATATCTCCCTTTGGCATACACAAACGGCTACCATATCGCAACGAACTATCTTCATGAATCAACAAGTCCGTTCGAAGTCCAACTTCAACCTGTTCTCGAAACTTTTGCAATCTAGGGTCCTGTAACTGTGCTGCTTTAATATTCTCGAACAACGACGACTGTACTTGCAACTGCATCAACTGTCCCGAAGAATGCGGTAGCACGATCTCCAACTCGAATCTCCGAAAGTCTTCGATAAGTTCCTTCTGTGCAGTCAACATCTGAATTGCTGGCAACTGACTAAGCGCATCCGGCACAACATTAACTTTCCCCGGATGGTACTTAAAGTCAAGATCGTAGTCAGCCATCAGCTCCAACCATCTATGCTGCCTCATATTAAGCTCCTTCTGCGTGAACACATATTTTAGGCTTTTGTGATCGGTGAATACTTCGACCCTTTCGCCCAATAAGTAGTGTCTCCAAATCTTCAAAGCGAAAATCACAGCTGCTAGCTCCAAATCATGAGTTGGGTAATTCTTCTCATGGGTCTTCAACTGTCTCGATGCGTAAGTTATAACCTTCCTATGCTGCATCAAAACACATCCCAATCCTTTCCTAGATGCGTCGCTGTGAATCACCAAACCTCCGGAACTGTCTGGTACGGTCAGGATAGGAGCGGTTATCAATCTCTGCTTCAACGCCTCAAAAGCTGACGCACATTTATCCGTCCATACGAACGGTACTTCTTTACGCGTAAGCTTGGTCAGAGGCTCAACCAAACGAGCAAAATTCTCCACGAACCTTCTGTAATACCCGACAAGTCCAAGAAAGCTTCTGATCTCTGCTACGTTCTTCGGAATCGGCCAATCTCGAACTGCTGCAATCTTTTCGGGATCAACGGCGATTCCATCTCCGGATACGACATGCCCCAAAAACTTCATTTCTTCAAGCCAAAACTCGCACTTGCTCATCTTTGCATACAATCTTTCTTGCCTCAGTGTTTGCAGTGCGATCTTCAAATGTTCTGCATGCTCTTCTATGCTCCTCGAGTAAACCAGAATATCATCAATGAACACCACTATAAACTGGTCCAAGAATGGTAAAAAGATTCGGTTCATCAAGTTCATAAATATCGCCGGTGCATTCGTGACTCCGAATGGCATCACTAAATACTCGTAATGTACATACCGAGTTCGGAACGCAGTCTTGAAAATATCTTCTGATTTAACTCGGACCTGATGATATCCGGATCGCAAATCCAGCTTCGAGAATACCCTCGCGCCACCAAGCTGCTCGAATAATTCGCCAATGCGAGAGATTGGGCACTTGTTCTTAATAGTCACCCAGTTTAATTCTCGATAATCGATGCACGTCCTCCTTATGCCATCTTTCTTCTTGACTAGAAGAACTGGAGCTCCCCAAGGTGAATTACTGTTGCGAATCCAACCCTTCTCAAGTAATTCGGTAACCTATTTCTTGACTTCTTCCAACTCCACTGGTACCATTGGATAGTACGCCTTTGAGACTGGCGCTGCACCAGGAACAAGATCGATCGCGAACTCCACATCTCGTTTCGGCGGTAAACCTGAGATGTCCTCGAACACGTCCAAGAAATCTCGAACTACAGCTAGTGCTTCTTCCTTATCAACTTCCATCGACGAAAGAACATTATTTGTCGGCCTAGCCCTAAACTCGACTGGCCCGACAGAACTGCTTCCTCCAGTAAAGATAAACCCCCGATGTCCGGGAATCTGGAAAATCACTTTCTTTGCCCTATAATCAATATGAGCGTGGAAAGTGCCGAGAAAATCCATTCCCAAGACAACTTCATAACTGCCGGTATCGATCACCAAGAAATCTGCAAATAATTCCCGTCCGCAAATAACAACAGAACAATCCTTGCATTCTCTACTAGCTATGATCTTCCCATTCCCAGTGTGTATGTCTCAACAACTAGATAAGGTCGTGCAAGAAATCGAGTGTGCAGCAATAAACTTAGACGACATAAAACAATGGGATGCACCAGAATCGAATAATGCTAATGCAGGAAAACCATGAACAAGTAGGATACCTGAAACGACTTCTTCTGAAGCCTTGGCTTCTTCAGCCGTCAGGGTAAAAGCTCGAGCTTGATTGGGTCCTTGAGTCAACTGCTTCTGCCCCTGAAACTGCTTCTGCGGTGGCCTCTGAACATCATCCTTAAGATGAAGCTTCGACGGACAAGTATCAACGGTATGATCCGCTGATCCACAAACAAGGCAAAGTCCAAGTCTCTTTCGACAATCTTTCCAGAAATGACCCGATCGTTGGCAGAAGTCGCAAAATGCCCTTCCTTTCTGCTCGGTTGCGATGGTCCTCTTCATAGGTACAACACCATGCCTATTCACCAGAATACCTCTGCGTGTATGCGCTTGGTTTGGTGTAAAAGCTGGCTTCCGTACAGCCACTGCTTGCTGCTGCGTACCCCCAGTCTTCATAGATAGGCTCTGCTGCTCTCGGGCCGCTGTAAGCACTTGTGAGAAGGTGGTCAGACCCAGAGATATAATATGCCTCTGGATGTCCACATCCAAACTGCGCATAAACCTTCGTGCCCTATCAGCTTCTTTAGCCACAAAAGGTCCAGTGAATCGACTGAGCCATGTCCACTCAGCCGCATGTGCATCCACGGATCCGCCATTCTGCTTTAAATTGATAAACTTTTCTTCCATCTCCTCCCGTGCAGTCTGCGGGAAGAACTTCTCCAAGAAACTCTTCGAAAAATCTGCCCAACTGATTGGCTTGGGCAAGCGGGTCTCTTCCACAAGCCACCATTCACGGGCATGGTCCATTAATTGGATGCGTACCACATCCACTCTCTTGTCCTCTGGAATCTGTGCTGCAACGAGCAAATTCTCCGTATCAACCAGCCACTGCTCCGCTGGCAATGGCTCCTCCAGACCAGTAAAGACAGAAGGACCAAGTCTCCTGAAATCCGCCACGGTACCCACACGCTCAACTGGTGTGGCCACAACATTGTTTACAGACTGCTGGACGGTCCGCAAACCTTCTTGAAAAGCTTCGGCCTGCCGCTGGTTCAGCTCAGTCTGCCTCTTCTGGTTCTCCAGCATGCCATGAATTACTCCAAGTAACGCGGCGTCATCAACACGCCTCTGGTACGCCCTCAGATTTCTGTCTGCCATGTTCCTGAAACCAAAACACCGAAAGGATTAGTATGATAACAAGATTCAAACTTTTGATGAATATGACCATAGATCAGGGATATGAATCAATACTAGAACTCCAAGTTACTTAAACAGAGTACCGCATTGTAACCATGCCGCGGTACATAGTTACAATCACATAACTCCACCCAAGTCGCCCAAATTCTAGAGACAAACAATAGGAAACCAAAGTTTCAAGTCGAGATGCAAAGAGGTTTGCATATCGTCAAGGTAAGAATCAGGAAAAAGTTAAGATTCAAAAATGGCAAAATGGTAAAGTGGCAGGACATGCTCCTAATTACGAGTATTCTGATTCGTGTATTGGGTCCAATACCCAACTACAAATGAATCAAACCCGGTTAACCTAGATCCTATGGCTCTGATACCAAACAAACCCTGTCATGCCCCGCTTCCTAGAGTGCGCTAAGATCGGAACGTGACAGAGCAAACCATGCTACCTGTGGATAGGAAATATCCCTCCACAGTCACATTACAGCTGTAAAGATATCAAGAACAGTAATAAACTATCTAATACATGTCCATAAGCCAGAATAAACGAGTCATGGAATAAAATAATGCGGAAGCAAAAGATCCAAGTACAATAATAAACTGGAATGCACGTCCCATAATGCGGGCTCACATCAGGAATGAAATACTGAAAGGAAACTAAACTAAACTAATAACAGGTCTTCACTATTCGGCTTGCTGATCAAAATACTCTTGGACTGCCTGCGACAAGGATAATGGATCTGGGCCATGCAAAACCCAGACGTCAGTGCGTCATAATATCAATAATTTTAAGCAAGCAGGATGTAATGAAATATGCAGGCATGAAGTATAAGCGGTAACAAGTTATCAGGAAATAAATAGTAACATGAATAAAGATCAGTGAACAGGATATCTTATAGGTAAGGTGCAGTGAGTTGTCTAAACTGTGCTATAGGGTTATCTACTCTAAAGTTATTTGAAATCAATTAATGTAATCTTCATCGTAACCCATTGGTCTATGCCCCGTTCATTCCCCACGGGACCACGGTACAATATATAATAGACTGTGAGTCTATGTCCCGTTCATACCCCACGGGACCACGGTACAGGATGTAATAGCCCTTTGAGTTATGTTCAGTTACAATCTTGATTTCCCCATACCCCCAAATTATGTGTGTAAGTCAGGTATTGATAAATCTGGAGCTAATGCCAACACAGGATCAGGCAGGTACAAGTCTGTCTAAATAGATAACAGGATATGTCCGTAGGGACAACAGGTCGAGACTGTTGGCATTAGTAACAAGATCAGGTATCAAGTCAAGTAGTGATATAATCAGGTCATGTCAAATAGTGCACATGTATCAAGTAGTGTATTAGGTCATGTCAGGTAGTGCACAAGTATCAAGCGGGTGCTCATAATCAAACTGTAATAAGTATGGGTGCACAAAATCAAGTATGGAGTACTAATATAACAATAAAATGAAATAATGTGACATGGTATGCAAATAGATATAAAATCAATGATATAGGTGCACAATTATCGATTAGGGTTACATTTATAGTTCCAATACTAATTAGAATGAATTATATTAAACATGGGGTGTTAATATCATAGTATTATGTATTAATGTGATCTATAGATGCAGTTATATATATTTTGAATGAGATGGATGCAAACGGGTATCCGAAAACAGTAAAACTGTAAAATGGTAATGTGGGATGTACAACTAAGCAATATGAGATGTAAATATTCCACTGGGTGCAGTATACTGTAGTATAATATGTAACAAGATAGGTTTGCATGCGCTAGATGTAAAACAATACGTACAGATGTATACGGATGTCGGAAAACTGTAAAACGAGAACTTGGGATGCATGATTTAAAATACCAGTGTTATAATTATTAAAATGGATGTATATAAAGTAATGTAGCATGTAGCAAGATAAACTTTTCTAGACGGAACGTGAAACGGATATGTACGGTACGTCCCACGTCGGCGAAATGTCACGACGCGCGCACGGTACACGGAACGGGTCCAAATAACGCACGAGGGTGATCACGCAGTCCAGGTACGTCATCTGGATCGTCGGCGTCGATACCGGCTCCGGCGAACTACAGAAAAACAGAACTCAAGAATCAAAGAAAAGAAAAGAAAAGAAAGGAAGGAAAGAGGAGGAAGAAGAAGAGAGGGAAGGATTGCTCACTGGGTTTGTGCACTGTGTCTGCAGAGAGGGGGTGATGGTATCGACGGTAGTGAACAGAGCTCCGGCGATCTAAGGTTTGGTTTTAGAGGAGTTAGGGTTAGGGTTCTGTTGCTGGGGTGTTGGTGCAGGCTCGGGTGTTGTTGGGTTGGTGTAGGAGAAGGAACAGAGGAGGGGGCGGAGAGGAGAGGAAGGAGATAGTGATGAGATGAGATGGTCGGCGACGAAGAGGTGAGGTGGTGGTGATGGGTGTTTTCGGGTGCAATATGTGCAGGGTGTGCTCTGGAGGAGTTGGCGAGGAAGAGGAAGAGGAGACGAGGGGGAAGTCGATGAGGCAGAGGTGTTCCCCTCCGAACGGTGGCCGACGACGCGAGGGCGTCTGGCCTGAGGTTCGGGGCAGATGCTATATGGTTTTATCCGTCCACCTCTCCGAAGATACCAAGCTGATTTATGACACCGTGTATCGGAGGTTTAGACGGATGCGGCCGATGTAGCAGACTTCGTCAGATTCCCCCTCGCTTGAGGGGTTTTTGATTGTGGGGACGCTCTTCCCTGCAGGCGCAAACCCTGCAGTTAATTACGCTACCGCATCGCGGTAACAACTTTCTCCTTCTCCAGAATTTCACTTCGTGTCCTGTGTGTTTGTTTTGTTTGTGGTTGCCCGTGGATTGTATACGGCGACTAAGTGATGCCGTCGCCCGTAGGACGTGGATTAGTCCAAATCAGCATTTGCTTAGATTTGGGTTTGGTGTTTTAGTTTAAGGATACGTTAGCCATGTTTAGGCTAAGATCGACTTAAACGTTCGTTAAGGATACATTAGTCTTGTTTGAGACTAAGATCGACTTAACGTAGTGATATATGACCGTCAGGACTCGTCACCTCTCTGACGTCGTTGAAGGATTACAACGACGGGTGTCAGAGGAGCTCAGAGATGTACCCTCGAACCAGAGTTGATTTGGAATTTTATAGTCCATTTGAATGTTTAAGGATACGTTAGCCGTGTTTGGGGCCAAGATCGACTTAAACGGGATCATTTAGATCCGGTAAAAGAGCATTTGGAGGCTCTATTGTTCCAGTTTAGGGACGTGGTGGTCCATATTCCAGTTTAAGGACGTGGCGGTCTATATTCCAGTTTAAAGACGTGGCGGTCCGTATTCCAGTTTAAAGACGTGGTGGTCCGTATTCCAGTTTAGGGACGTGATGGTCCATATTCCAGTTTAGGGACATGGTGGTCCATTATTAGTTTAAGGACGTTTCGGTCCAACGTTAGTTTAAGGACGTTTCGGTCCAACGTTAGTTTAAGGACGTTTCGGTCCACGAGTTTAAGGACCCCGCAGTCCATATTGATGTGTGTGGTCGTCGAGACCCGTCACCTCTCTGACGACGTTGAATAATTACAACGACATGTGTCAGAGGAGCTCGGAGATGTACTCTCGAACCGGATATAAATTGATTTGAGAGAGAGAGCAATTGTGCTCAGTCAATTTAATTTGAGGACTTACGGCCACGATTGGACTAAGTCCAGTTGAGAATATTCAACACTTTTATTTGTTTTTGGCCTATTAGGCCTATGCTAGGGCTTGGCTCATGCATAGCATTAAATCTTGGTCTCTGTTGGGCCTTTATTTGGGCTCTGCCCCTTTTAAAATAATGCATTGCATTATTTATTATTTTGTTTGGGCTCTGCCCATTTATAAATGATGCAGAGCATCAATTTTGTTTGGGCTCTGCCCTCTTGCAAAGTATTTAGTTCAACCTGTTAGGTCCTTTTTAATTGGGCTAGGCCCTTCTGCAAATAATGCAATGCATTAATTATTTAACGGTGGCTTGTCTGGCGCTTTGCGCCAATTAATGAGCGCAAGCGCTCGTGGAAGCGACACGTGTCGCACTCCGGTAAATGCAAGCGCAATAGCACAGTGCGCTGTGTCAGTGCGCTGCGCTGTTGCGCTGTTGACACGTGGCGCTCCCTGGTGGCTTGCGCCAACAAAGGAGCGCAACAGTGAAATTTTTCAAGTGCAAAGCACTGTTTTATATTTTGATCGATTTTAAATCGAGGAAAACAAGTTTTTTCTTGTTTTCAAAGAACCAATGGTTCATAAGAAAGTGCAAAGCACTATTATTATTATTTTTTTTTTTTATTTATTTAAGATTATTGATCTTGCTCTTAGATCCATAATCTGTTCATAAGAGAATTTTCTCTTCTTCCTAAAGGTTTTTACCTTTTCTTCTTTTGGAATTTCTTCAGAGTTTTCTCTGTTTGAAGTTCTTGATTCTTCACCAAAAAAAAATGTTGATGCCTTTGAATTGAGGCTTAGGGTCCTTTTTATAGTGCCCATAAATTAGTTAATTTTGTTAAAGAAATCTTTCCCTGAGTGATTTGGGGGATTTTCCCCACCGTTGGATCTTTGATCCATGGGCTTCTGTTTTACAGAAGAAAATCTTCTTGTTTTAACAAGAACAGAAAGATTTCTTTAAAATCTTTATTCTGTTTGGCGCAAATGCCCCAGCGCGCTGACACGTGTCGCGCAGCGCAAAGCGCAGCGCAACTGCGCGAGCACGTCTGCGCTGACACGTGTCGCGCAGCGCAGTGCTTGCGCAACTGCGCTAACACGTGTCGCGCAGCGCAGTGCTTGCGCAACTGAAGCGTTGCTTCCTTTGATTTTGCTTTGAACAGAGCTTTGCTCTGATTGGGTGCGCTGCTTTGGGCGCTGCGCTGATGCATCTGCGCCTGACACGTGGCGCGTTGCGCACGAGATTTGAAGCGTTGTTTCAAAATTTGAATTTTGAATTTCCAACAGAGCTTTGCTCTGATTGGGGGAAACAAATGCCCCCCCCACCGTTGCGCTCACGTGGCGCACACGTGAGTGCAGCGGTGGCAAAATCTTGACCGTTGGATCCAAGGGGTCAGGTGAAAGGGCGCAGGTGCCTATAAATAAGACCCTTGGTCCTTGATAAATTTTTTACCATTTTCAAGAACTTGAATTTCAGAGCCTTGCTCTTGTTTAAGATTTTTAGAGCCTTGCTCTCATTTCTTTCCAGAGTTCAGATTTTTAGAACAACTTAGGTAAAATTTAAATTAAATTAAATTAAATTAAATTTGATTAACAGAGCCTTGCTCTTATATATCTTTGATCTAAAGAAAACCCCTTTGGGGTTTTATTAACAGAGCCTTGCTCTCAGAAATCTATAGATCTACAGAGATCTTGTTCATGGGTTTTAACCCATGAACAGAGCTTTGCTCATGGAATAAATGTAGACCTTTTCTGATCTGAAAGTGGAGAACTCTTAAAAGCTTTTATGGATCTTTAAGATCCTAAATTTTTAATCTTTAGGGGTTAAAGTTTTCCTTTTTGATGGCTTTTCCATCATTATTATAGAGCTGGGCTCTTTCCAAGGAAATTTTTATTCCCTTGAGACCAGAGCTTGACAAATGTCACTCTGTGACAGAGCTTTGCTCTAAAAAAAAGATTTTCTCCTTGTCTCTAGGGATTTCCCATCAATGAGGATATTCTCTTGGGAATCTTTTTATTAACTGACAGTCTCATCCAACGATGGGACTGTCTTATTAAATGATGCGCCGTCATTCAGATTTTGTGGGTCCTCATTTGGTCCCTTACCCACTGCATTGCAGTGTGGTGTAAAATTTTAAAATGTCGAGCGTTGGAGTTACAACACCGACGACTAATTAAAATTTTTTGTCTCTCCGCAGGAAACATGTCTGGTAATTTGTCTTTCCCATTTGTTCGCTCGGAGGGAGGGTTTCCCCAGGCACCGGTGGACCGAGTGGTGCTCGCTCTCATAAAGGATCATGACCCCGAGTACAAGAGCCTTCACCTGTGGGGTAGGTGGTACAGTGAGATTATCCAGGGTCGCCGAAGTTTCAGTTCTGCCACGCCATCTGAGCCGATATTTTCTATCTCTTATGCGGATGAACCCCCGGTGAAGTATGCCATGGAGGTTAAGAATTGGAATTCAGATGACCTCCTACAGCCTGCAATTGGTGCTATTCCAGTGCAGCCGCCGCCGGCAATAGATATTTTAGGAAGGCGAATCTGTCAGGATGAAGCACGCCCTTGGGGACAGGCCTATAATATTAGATTGGTCCCGCGACCCCCCGTCGGATACTTGCAGTGGGCCCGGTATATCCTATCGGCGAAAAGGACCCATTTGACGAAGATTGGTTTGTATTCGGCCATCTATGTCTCGCTTTTCGAGTATCCCTCTCCTCCGACGTGGTGGATCAAGGCCTTTATCGAACAATGGAATATCCCTACCCATACCTTCCTGATGACGGACAGGGAGGTCTCTATCTCTTTGGAGGAGTTTGCTGAAGTTTCGGGTCTGCCAATGAAGGGGGAGCACTATGAGGAGCTGCTTTCTCCCGATGAATACGTCTTTGCCACCAAGCCGCTGGTGTTTGATCTGACTCCGGAGAATGCTATTCAGCACCAGTATCCAGGCTTGGTGAAGGTATTGGAGATTTATGAAGGACTCTATCTGGAATCGGGCGACCGGGGAGTCAGTTTTGCAGATTTCATTGCTCGCTTCATTCGACCGGAGTTCTTATCAAAGCGGAGTGAGAAGTTCGCCCAGCTCGATGACCCTTTTGGGTTCGGTTTTGATCGCCGACCCACATCGGAGGATGACCACAAAGACTTTTATCTTCCCGGTGCCGCCGTCGTCCCTTTTTCAGAAATTGTCGTCCCCGACATGAATGAAGAGACCTTCTTTGTAGGGTTCTTAGGCTTGTGGTTGTGCAGTTTTGCTCTTCCTATGCACCCACGCCATATGCGGCCGACTGTTTTCTACCTAGCGCATCGGATGGTGGCTAGTTTGCAGTTGTCAGTAGGAATCGCCGGGCTGGCTCATCTTTATAATGGACTTAGTGTAGCGGCGGACGCTAGTGAGCCAGGGGTGCAACCCGCCAATTTCCCGATGCACTACTTTACCTCTTGGATGGAAATGCATGTGCACGGGGTGTTCGGTGCCCATAAGATTCCTCTCTTTTTTGAGAAATGCAGGCTCCCGAGGGTCATACGGCTAGTCGGGGCTTCGATCGTAGTTGCACCTCCGCGGGAGGCTAGGGGGCTGCTCCTTCGACCACACCTGGTCGGGGCGAAGACTTCATTCTTGGATAAGGTCATAACAATAGGTTCAGAGACCACCAAGTCAGTAGTGTCGCTACGCGATGATTTTAAAGACGGGGCTTCCTTATTGAAGGCTCGAGAAATCCTCCACCTCTATTCCATTCGGCCGGGCTACCTGGTGTTCAGGCAGAATGAGACAGCACTCTTTATGAGGTATAATCCGCACTGGTTCACTCAGAAATCGAGCTACAACCAAGGGATCCCGATGGAAGCCTTCTTGGAAAAGCCCGTGGTTAGCCAAGAGGGGATAAAGAACGCAATGCACCACTTTACGCGGCTTAACACGGGTTCTTATTTCTTTATTAGCGAGCCGAGCTGCGTCCCCAAAGTCCTCAACGCGTACATGGCCTGGTATGCGCATGCAATGGGGCCCGTTATTCTGATGGAGAAACGTATGCTGGTTGACCGCAAGGGTGCACCTTCCGGCGACGATCGCAAGGCTCCCTTGAGGCCGAGGACTCCGGCCATTCCTCCATTGAAAGGTGCTGGAGGTGGACCTCCGCGCGTGTTGAACCCTCCGCGCGGATTGCCGCTTTGCGATACTGTGGATGCGCCACCAGCCCCCCGTGCTCCAGTGGAGACGGTAACTATGGTATCGCCAGAGTCCGGTGCAGGCGCGGATATCAGGACCCGCCGCCCCAAGGTGTCCGCCAAGCGTAAATCCGTCCCGGGTGCATCCAGAGTTGGCGGGCAAAAGAAAAAGAAGTCGCTCCTTTCCCTTGACGCGATTCTTGGCTTAGATCCTGAGGCCCCTCTTACCGAAGGAATAAGTGAATATGGCAGCAATAAGGGCTTCGCGGTAGACCCCGCAGACACCGACCTGGCGGCCGCCATTGCGGCTTCTGAGCGATCAGCGAGGCTTGAAGCGTGGTTGAGTAAACTCGCTGAGTCAGGTAATTATTAGCTGCTTTCTTCATCATTTCATCGCATTTTTTATCATTATTCTTGACTAATACTTTTCCCCATTTTCAACAGGTATCTCTACCGAAGAAGCTATTGCTGCCTCTTTGAAAACCTTCCTAAAGGAGGAGGAGAAACGCGCTTTAGCGGGCGCCGGTATGTCCCACCCCCTTTTTTTTAAAACAAATTTCGTTATCTTTTTCGATAGTCAACCTAACTTTCTTCCTTTGTTTCTTTATAGGGGTTATACCAGTCGATGAGGGGATCCTCTCTGAACCTGTTATTGGAGTTCCGGTCTCGTCGGGGCTGCTGCAAGAGCCTCGACTTGACAAGTCGACGAGGGATGCCTTGAAGAATTTGGAGGCATCCCTGTATACAGACGAGGATGCCTCAATGAAAGAGGCTCTGGTAAGGTCCATTTCAACGGCCCGGGAGCAAAGGAAGCGGCTGAGGCGTGAGGCGAAGGCGCGCCGGGCTGCTTTAGCTACGGGAGCGGGCCCAAGCACCATCCCTCGTGCCGACACTCCATCAGAAGAGTCCCCGGTCGCTTTGTCTACCGCTCATAGACAGGCGATCCGCGCCAATAGAGAGGCTAACGACAAGTCTACCTCAGGTAGCACTTCTTTCAGAATTTCATTATAAGACTCATAAAGCTGTCGGTTCTTATATACTTTATCTTGCAGGGCCAAGTCCGACCGAGGGGGAGGCGGAGACCATTGAACCCAAGGAAACAGAGGAGGCGGCGCCTGTCGAACCTGAGCCGACGGTGGGCAACGTCGCTGAGGCTTCGGAGCCTGAGATGGAGGTTGGGGGGTCTGTAGCCGAGAAGGTCATTGATGCCGAGCCTGAAGTGGCGGCAGATGAAATGATCATTATAACCGAGCCCAGGGTGGTGGCGGACGAGGCACTTGAGGCCGGCGACCTTGTGGTGGCGGCGGATAAGCCGATGGAGATCGCGGAGCCCGAGGAAGTAGCGGGTGAGATGGGCACGACTCTTGGGGAAGAGTCAGCCGCTCTCTCTCAAGAGTCCGGCAATGCTCCGATCATTGCCCTCCCCGTCTACGATCTTCCGCCGTCTCCTGGCCACGCGAGCACGACGCCGGTCCCCATCGAGTCGGGTGATGAGGCCACAGGTGGTGGCCTCATATCAATAGAGGAGGGAGTCGCCTCCGTTTCAGCCGGTAGCTCATCAGGTAAATCCCAGGTTTCTGTCTTTCTTTACCTCACAATCCTTTCTGACAAGTTCACCTTTTCGTAAAGCAGGTGCAGCCAGTGCCGATGCCCCACTGCTCGAGGGAGCGCCTTCAACGACTGCCTTGGCGGTGGTCACCTCTCAACCCTCTCCTATACCCTCGAAGATGTTGGAAGGTATGGGTTTGCAATTTATTAATCCTATACTTCAGACGTATAATTTGTGTGCTAAAATCATATTGTTGTGTCTTTTCAGGAGTGCTCTTTGATCATGTATATCAGATGTTTCTCCCACACTTCTCCTTCCCATCCGAACTTGCTTCTTTCCCTGGTGGCGTTGGTGAGTATGATTTCCATTGACATCTTTCTTTCTTTCTTTTTATTGATGGAATTACCTCTAAACCCTTCTTCTCATCTCGACTGCAGTGCTACAGATTGAAGGAGGGGATAAAAGATCAGCTGCGCCACCGGCCCTTCCGACCTTGCCGCCTGTCTCAACTGGTACAGCGACTATCACATTGATAACTTCCCTCTCTTTATTTTCTGTACTGTTATCAGATCGTATCCTGTTTCTTTTCAGCTGTCGTTCCGGCCTCGGCGCCCTTCGAGCCTCGTATTACAATGCCGGCGGGTCCTTATCTGAGAAGTACGTCTTCAAAAGGCGCCGCGAATAGTCTGCGCATGTTGAGTGACTACGTCGAGGAACTCGACGTTGAAACTCCTACATCTGCCGCAGACTTCGCTACGGTGGTTAACCCGATGCTGGCAATACTCGTGAACTTTCATGATGAGGGCATCATCGCATCTTGGGTTAACCATTGCAGGGAGATCGAGGTCCGCCTGTATCAGTTGGAGTCGCTGCGTCCCGCTCCCGAGACCTTGGCTGCCAGCAATCAAAGAACAGCGTGGATTGAGCAGAGCGCTTCTTACTTCCGCCACCTCGAACAAGAAGTCATTTCAAGGCGTAAGGAGCGCGGTGAGACTTCGAGCAAGTCTGCCCAACTGCATGCTCGGGTGGAGGCCAATGCCGCAAGGCTGAAGGTTGTCTTTGAGGGCCTTCTGCAATGTCTTTCTGAAGGGTTATCATTGAGGCAACAACTTGACGTTGTCGAGCGAGATGCACCCAGCCAGGAAGCAGCCCAGAAGGCGGCGGAGGAGCAACTTTCATCCTTCTTGCAGCAGCAGGCCCAGGTGGAGGCGAAGGTGGCTGCGGCTGTCACTCAGGAGGAGGTGCTGAAGGAAGTGCGAGAGCAGCTTGTGGATTTACTAAAGACACTTCCTCCTCAGTAGCTATCCCTCTTTGTATCGTTTGTACTTGTAGATAAAAGAATGTGTATATATAATTTTTTATTCTTTGACATAATGTATCCTGTACCCAATCAAGTTTATGAATAAAAGATACACCTTTTTTTTGTAATGTCTTGTGTCATTTTCTCCGTCTTTTCTTTCTTTTATTATCAGCATGCCACCTTAGTAACCATGGTTGACGGATAATAGAGCACGCATCTTGACTACCTTAAGAAATAGCGATGGCTTAGGCCGCAGGTTCAGATCTGCTGCCTAAGACTTTTCAACTCTATAAGCCGTGAGGGTCTCATAGAGATTTTTCTCCCTACGGATCGAGAGGATCTCGTAGGTGGGTTTTTCTCCTTAGGAATCGTGAGGATTCCTAAATGTGGTTTTCTCTTATAAGTCGTAAGGATCCTATAAGAGAATTTTTCCCTCTTACGAGTCGAGAGGGCCCGTAAGCGGTTGTTTCCCTCCTTGTCGAAACTCGACTTCGGAGAGTGAGACCCGTGAATAGTATGCAAGAGACCGTTTTAGATCAACTTGCAGGGTCCCATTGTTCAGGAAGCAAGTTTTTTAGTCCCTGCTGCCTGAGGCTTCATTTTACAAGTTGAGACGAATCGGGAATTTTCCCGCGGAGACACTGGTTTCTCTGCGAGCCGATGCGAATCAGGAGGCTCTCATCAAGGAGTGTTTGTATCCGTGAGTCGAGGAATTTGCGCCAAGGATTATTTGTTTCCTTGGGGTTTGAAACGAGTCGAGAATTTCCCACGGAGGCATTGGTGGCTCTGCGAGTCGACGCGGATCAGGAGGGTCTCGTCAAGGAGTGTTTGTATCCGTGAGTCGAGGAATTTGCTAATGATCATTTGTTTCCCTAGCGCCAAGGATTATTTGTTTCCTTGGGGTTTGAAACGAGTCGAGAATTTCCTACGGAGGCACTGGTGGCTCTGGGAGTCGACGCGGATCAGGAGTCACTCGTCAAGGAGTGTTTGTATCCGTGAGTCAAGGAATTTGCTAAGGATTATTTGTTTCCCTAGCGCCAAGGATTATTTGTTTCCTTAGGGTTTGAAACGAGTCGAGAATTTCCCACGGAGGCACTGGTTGCTCTACGAGTCGACGCGGATCAGGAGGCTCTCGTCAAGGAGTGTTTGTATCCGTGAGTCCAAGGATTATTTGTTTCCCTAGCGCCAAGGATTATTTGTTTCCTCGGGGTTTGAAACGAGTCGAGAATTTCCCACGGAGGCACTGGTTGCTCTGCGAGTCGACGCGGATCAGGAGGCTCTCGTCAAGGAGTGTTTGTATCCGTGAGTCGAGGAATTTGCCAAGGATTATTTGTTTCCCTAGCGCCAAGGATTATTTGTTTCCTTGGGGTTTGAAACGAGTCGAGAATTTCCCACGGAGGCACTGGTGGCTCTGCGAGTCGACGCGGATCAGGAGGCTCTCGTCAAGGAGTGTTTGTATCCGTGAGTCGAGGTATCTGCTGAAGACACTGGTTTCTTCGGAGTTGGACTGAACCGTCGAGATTTGGCTTCGTCTTCTGGCGGAGCCTGTTGGGAAAGTATGGTTCCCTCTTTGTTTTACGCCCTTGGATTGTATACAGGGATCTATGTGATCTTAACTGTAGGGCCAAAGTTTTATCATCATTTTTTTTGTTTTATCTCCGCGATGCTCTATCATTTCAGCTTTTATATCGCGAAGGTCGCGATTGCCCAATCATTTCGGCTTATTTTTCGCGGTGCCCAATCATTTCGGCCATTTATTTTATTTTTACTCGCTGCTTTTTATTGCGAGTTGCCCAATCATTTCGGCTATTTTGCATGCATACATTTTTACTTGCTGCTTTTTATTGCAAGTTGCCCCATCATTTCGGCTATTTCGTATGCATGTGCGGCCTATCGGCTTTTCGCCGTAAACCTGAAATTAAACAGCGATTTCGGCATCAGCACCGCTACAACTGGGATATTACCAGGAGCGAATCATCATCTGCCTCTGTCAATGTCGAACAAAGGTGGCTTAGCTAACAGGGTTAGGGTCCTGTCGACTAAGGCTTTTAACTTCATGAGCCGTAAGGGTCTCACAAAGGTATTTCTCCCTACAAGTCGTGAGGATCTTGCGGGTGTATTTTTCCTTAAGAATCATGAGGATTCCTAAGTGTATGTTCCTCTGTAAGTCGTAAGGATCCTACAGTAGGGTTTTCTCCTTATAAGTCGAGAGGACCTACAAGGGTCATGCGAATATATCCCCAGTCACGGACGGGACTTGGTTAGGGAAATGTTTATTCGCGCCAGTGGATTGTATACAAGGGTCAGTATTGAGCCACTTGTAGGGCAATATCGGAAGTTGTGGGGGTTGCTTAAGCACAGATTTAGGTCTTTGTAACTTAAGACTTTCAATTCTTATGAGCCGTGAGGGTCCCATAAGAGAGTTCTCCTTACGAGTCGTGAGGATCTCGCAAGTGTATTTTCTCCTTAGGAATCGTGGGGATCCCTAAGTGTGTTGCTCCCTTGTGAGTCATAAGGATCTCACGCAGGTGGTTTCTCCTTACAAGGTCGAAAGGACCCTATAAGTGTCTTTTAACGAGGTTGCGCCCTTTCGGGTTTTCACGAACACTCGCCGGTAGTCCTGCTGTTTTTACTCACGGAGCCCTTTCGGGTTTTCATCCGCGCCCATTTCGCTTATGGACATACCTTTTTTTTTATTCTTTTTATTTTTATATATTTTTTTTTACGAGGTCGCGCCCCTTCGGGTTTTCACGAACACTCGCCGGTAGCCCTGCTGTTTTTACTCACGGAGCCCTTTCGGGTTTTCATCCGTGCCCTTTTTGCTTATGGACATACCGTTTTTTTTATATGTTTTTTTTTATATCTCGTCAACCTAAAAGATGCCGCGGTAGTAGTTTAAAGACGTTTCGGTCTGCTATTAGTTTAAGGACATTTCGGTCCGACTTTGAGAAGGCTGGCTACTGCTGATAGAGTTTGAGCTTAGGAAGATAGCTAGCGGACATAGTCGTCGTCATCTACCATTGACCTAGGCTGTGGCTCATTAAGCATAGTATTTCTTTAGGAAGCGACCGTTTATTGGCCTGAAAGGCCTTTCACCGTGCATGTCCATGAGTAGATAGGCCCCACCCTGGTAGACCTTATCTATGATGTATGGGCCTTCATAATTTGGCTCGAATTTTCCTCGCTTGGCGCGACTGGGAATCATAGGCCTTTTGACCACTAGCATAAGTTCGCCTTGGCGGAATGTCCTTGGTCGGGTTAATCTTTCATATGAGCGCGTCATCTTTGCTTTATAGGCCTCCAGATTTTGTTGCGCTATAAGCCGGGTTTCATCAAGGGCGTCAAGCTCCTCAAGCCGAAGGTGAGCATTTTCTTCGTCCGTCAGCTCGTAGTGGACTGCCACTCGTAGAGAGGGTAACTCTATCTCGAGGGGAAGTACTGCTTCCGTCCTAAATACCAACGCGTACGGCATTGTGTTTGTGGCCGTCTTGAACGTAGTTCGGTACGCCCAGAGAGCCTCTTGCAGTCTTTCGTGCCAGTCTCTCTTATTTCGGGACACCGTTTTCTTCATGATCTTTGTCAAGGTCTTGTTGAAGGCCTTAGCTAGACCGTTAGCTCGCGGATTATAAACCGAGATATATCTCCAGTCTATATTATGCTGTTGCGCAAAGCGACTGGTCTTGTGGCTTCTGTAAGCTGGCCCTGTTTCCTGATTTAAAATCAGGAAAGCTTCCGGGAAAAGCTTCAAAAGGGGCCACGTGCTTACAGTCACGTGTCAACACGTGACATATAAAGCGGCAGAAAAGCACACATTAGTTCCCCGATCAAGACAAGGAAAAGAGCCTCAGAAGAGGTCACGTGCTCTCACGTGACCGAGGTCACGTGTTGCCACGTGACGTTCAAGACAGCAGACCCGTTCTCCCGTTGAACCAAAGAAAGAGAGTTCAAACAAGGGTCACGTGCTCACACGTGACCAGGGGTCACGTGGTAGCACGTGACGTTGAAGCAGCAATCAGAAGACAGAACGCAAGAGAAAGAGGAAGGCTCATTCCAAAAGGGGGTCACGTGTCCACACGTGACCATGGGTCACGTGGTCACACGTGACCGGCTTTCAAAGCCCATTTTTGACAACAGAATTAAATTCCGAAAGAGAACTAAATCTTTCCAAAGGAAAGTGATTATCTGGGACCAATCAAATTAAAGATTCAGAGATGATTAAATATCATCTACCTATGGAAAATCTCGGGTTTGGAAAGATTTTCCCCTTAAATCTAACCAAAATAACAAAGGAGAATCTCTGGATTTAAAATCCAATGGTGAATAAAATTCACCCAATAATCCAAAGGTCCAAAATGAACAATGGATGCAAATTAAATATCCCATGAAAGATTTACCAAAACTAATTGATTCAGCTGCCTCTCCTATAAATAGGAGCCAAGAGACACAAAGTGGGAGATATAGAGAGAGACATACATACGCAGAAAGAAAAAAGGAGGAGAGCTTTGATATTCGGATCTTCTGCAAAAACCCTAGGTAAGAAAAGGAAGGCCTTTTGAAAGAGTGAGAATTTAATTCTCAACAGAGTTTAGCTCTAATATATAAAACAGAAGAATATATTTCTTCTCTCTTTGATAGAGGATCTGCAAAGTGCACATCTCCCCTTTAGGTTGAGAATTTAATTCTCAATGGGTTGAGATCCTGCCATGCAGATCCAAAACATAGAGAGGGAATGCAAGCATGAGAATTTAATTCTCGCAGAACTATAGGAATTTAAATCCTATAAGATAAAATTAGGGCTTGACCCTGTATCATGGGAATTTAATTCCTTTAGAACAAAGAGAAATAGGGTTTAACCCTAATTAAGATATAGTTCTGTGGAAACAGCAGGAATTTAATTCCCTTAATTATAATTCTTTAAAATGGGAAGTATAATTCCTTGAAAGCTTTTATTAAGGGTTTAACCCTCTTCAGTTCTTCACATATACGAGGAATTTAATTCCTACAGAAAATTCAGAGTTCAACTCTATTTCAGAATATAAATCTTCGAAAGGAAGTAGGAATTTAATTCCTCTGAAATCTAAAGCTCGAGGAATTTAATTCCTGGAAAAAAAAAAGATCAACAGATCCTCTAAAAACGACAACATAGAGGCAGGGTCACGTGTCACCACGTGACCCCCTAAGAGATCTACAGAAAGCCCTTTGAGGCAGTCCCCCACGTGACCCACGTGACCCTTGACAGAAGCTCTAATACATAGGCATATGAATGCCCGTCACGTGATGGCACGTGATGCTCTGAAAGATGCAGCAGTTTCAGCAGAATAGATGAAGGGAGGGCGCTCTCACGTGTCGCCACATGACCCCTCTTGCTTTAGTGTTTAACACTAAGTTGGAACTCCTGAATCCAGTGTCAAAACACTGTTGGGCTGTAGTGTTCAACACTAATCAAAGAACTTTATTTGCAGTGTTCAACACTGACTACCTTAGTGTTTAACACTAATTTGAGGGCTCCGTTGCCAGTACTTGACACCAATCTGTTTTAGTGTTTAACACTAGTTTGAAAGCCTTGTTGCTGGTGTTTAACACCAACTATTCTTTTAGTGTTAAACACTAACTTGTCAACCCTATTCCCAGTGCTCAACACTGATCGCTCTGAAGTGTTTAACACTAGGCTTTGGCCCAATTGGCTAAAGCGATAGAGGCAAAGCCTCTCCCTCAATGGGCCAACAAAAAGTCAATATTCCAGACCTGACTGGACTTAGCCCAAGCTGGCCATAAGTCCTCAATTTGTGATTAACTGAGCCGATGGGCTCATAACATAATTGATCAAGTCTTGACCCAAATTGGGCCAGGGACTATTTAATCCACCCCGGTTCTAGGGTACATCTCTTCACTCCTTTGATACTTGGCATTGTAATCCCTCAATGTCTTCAAAGAGGTGACGGGTCCCGATGACCACTCATGACATGGACTGTGGGGTCCTTAAACCCATGCTTAACGCAAAATTCCTGGTTACGTGGAACGCGGATAACGTCACTCTTTGACCCCGTGGAAAACGTCCAGAGCGGATCCTGGTCCTTGCGGAACACGGCAGTGAACCCGTGTGAAGCATCCAGAGCGGAGCCTGGTCCTCGCCTAGCGCGGCAGTGAACCCGTGTGAAGCATCCAGAGCACATACCGGACTGTGGAGTCCTTAAACCCATGGACTATGACGTCCTTAACCTTGACCGAGATGTCTTTAAACTACCCATGGACCGCAACGTCCTTAAACTACCCATGGACCGCAATGTCCTTAAACTACCCATGGACCGCAATGTCCTTAAACTAGAACCATCGAGCCTCCATATGCTCTTTTGTCGGATCTAAACGGTCCTCTTTAAGTTGATCTTAGCCCCAAAGATGGCTAACGCATCCTTAAACCTCCAAGCAGACTGGACTATGAATCCCCCTAATTAACTCTGGCTCGAGGGTACATCTCTGAACCCCTCTGACACCCGTCGTTGTAATCCTTCAACGTCGTCAGAGAGGTGATGGGTCCCGACGGCCACACATACGATGGACCACTATGTCCTTAAACTGGAACAATGAAGTCCAAACGCTCCTTTGTCGGACCTAAACGATCCCGTTAAGTTGATCTTAGTCTCAAACTAGACTAACGCATCCTTAACAAATGTTTGAGTTGATCTTAGCCTCAAGTATGGCTAACGTGTCCTCAAACCAAACCCCCAAACCCAAATCTAAGATAACACGGATTTGGACTAGTCCACGCCCTACGGGCGACGACATAACTCGGTCTCCGTAAACGATCCACGGGCAATAAAACATAAAACAAAAACACACGACACGAAGTGACCATCTGGAGAAGGAGAAAGTTGTTACCGCGATGCGGTAGCGTAATTAACTGCAGGGGCTTGCGCCTGCAGGGAAGAGCGTCCCCACAATCAAAAACCCCTCAAACGAGGGGGAATCTGACGAAGTCTGCTACATCGAACGGATCCGTCTAAACCTCCGATACATGGCGCCATGGATCAACTTGGCATCTTCGGAAAGGTGGACGGATAGCACCTATTGGCATCTTCCCCGAACCTTAGGCGAGACGGCCCGACGTCCCGCGTGTCCGTTCGGAGGGGAACAGATTCTGGCACGCCCGGTGGGACCTTTTCCTCTTTCCACTCCACACTTCGTGTGTCGTGATTCGCGAACTAATCGCGGTTCGCTAATGATTGCCCTTGGGTTTCAAGATACTAAGAATTGGCGTCTTGCCTATTGCAGAAAACAAAGGATCGATGGCTGCTACTTCCGCGAAGTCCTTCAACTGCTCAAACTGCAATTGCGACCAACGCTCTACCTCGCCAGGAGGTATAGCCTATGGACCCCAAGCTGCTTCGTTGTTCACAATGCCGGTGGACCAAGTGACTCAAGCCACTACCGGATTGTTCTTTGGGACTATACTTCCCCCATCAAGCTTCGTGGCGCCGGTGCCGACAAAGGAAGCTCTCAGAAAGTCGGTCTTTGATCGTCTTACCCCTGCCGCGGCTCCTCTCAACGAGTTGCCCAACGTCAACGCCTCGGTCTTCTCTAGATTGGGCCAGAAATCCTGCGAACTCATCACGGCGCCTACAATCTCAGAGAAGGCTGCTTCTAAGAGAGTGGCCGCGCCTACCCCCAAAATTGCCAAGGTGGCTTCCCCTGCCACAAAGTCGGTCTTTACAAGATTGACGGCTTCAGCTACCGCTCCTACTGCCCAGAAGACATCGGTCTTTGACAGGCTAACACCAACGACAACCCCCCACCCACGCAGGGGGCAAGACAAGACCATTCTTACCGCTGAACCAGCGCCGTCCGCTCGACGCGCTCGACGTCGTCATTGGCGTCGAATAAGGAAGGCTGGGGGCAACTCCCCCTCTGGATTGACTCCACCAGCCCCGGTGGTAGAAGTTAATGCTGCTGTTCCAACTGGGAACAGCTTCGAAATGCTAAATAAGGTGCGAAGGAATTCCCCTACTGCAGTGCTAAAGAGGTCTCCTCCCCCATCAGGAAAGGCTGTGGAAATAAAATCAGACCAGCCCCGATCTCCTCAACGGCTGTCTTCCAAAATCTATAAGGTTTGGCGACAGGCCCGAGACTCAATCATCGATCCAAACTTCTCCCGCCAGCACAAGAAGCTGAAAATCCAACCGGAAGCTGGTCACTAGGCTGAACCCCGAAAGGCTGTCGGGACGCCCACCTCAACGGCCCCCTCAACCTCCATGGCTCATAAAAGGAGGAAGCCAGAGAAGATCCCTCAACATGCAACGACGGCTAAAAGCACTAAGCCCAGACGCCTTAAGTCTGGGGTCATGATGGTCCACACCGTATACATGGCCTCTGGAAAAGAGGAGAGCCGCACTTCTACAGGCCACCGACCACTTACCCGATCCGTGACGAAAGCCCAGGAGCAACAGCAAAAGCTCCAAGAAATGATGAATGCTATGGCCAAACTTACCGGGCCAAAAGAAAGCCCAGAAACGTCCTCAGACGCACGCCAGGAGGAGGAAACCGACGCTGAATTCCTTCGCCGGATACTGGAGAAAAAGGACAAAGAGGCTGCTGAACAAGCAGCCAACATACAACGTATGGGCCTTCTCTTCCAAGATATGATAGGAATGATGATCCAGCAAGACTTGCCCGCCGAAGATCCCCCAATCGTTCTTGAAGACGACCGAGGAGAAACGTCGAATCCACTGCCGGCCCTCTCAACGGCCAAGGAGGAGGCAATCTCTAAGGCAGACTTGGCTGACTACATAGCCCAACAAATCCGGGTCCATCATGCGACTGAGGCAGCTGGTCAAGTCGTGAAGACGGGGCGGCCGTATCCAAGCTGGTACGACCAGATCAAATACCCGCAAGGCTATACGATACCGAAATTCCATGTGTATAAGGGGACCGGCAATCCCCATCAACATGTCGCCCAGTTCCGGGCCCTCTGCGGTAACACCGGCGATGATGATAAACTGTTACTCCGTCAGTTCGTTGGCAGCTTGTCAGAAACAGCGTTCGAATAGTATTCGGAACTTCCGAACGATTCTATCAAAACGTTCGCTGAAATGGAGTTGTTATTCACTCAGCGGTTCGCAAGTGCCAGCGAGCGCACTCCAATAACTGCATTAATTAACGCCAGGGTAAAACCAGGCGAAACCTGGGTCCAGTATGCTATACGCTGGCAGAATTTGTGGTCGAGATGCGAACAACGCATTGAGGAAGCACCTGCGGTGGGCATGTTCGTGGGAACTCTAGACCCTCACGCAACTATCTCCCAGTTTATGATGTTCTTTAAGCCAACCACATTCCAGGCTTTGATCGACAAGTTGGCTCAGATGGACCAGATGGGTCATAGACCACCCACCCCGAAGTCGGAATCCCGGAATGACAAGGGTAAAGGAAGAGCAACCCTTGTTGCGAATGCCCAACAGCAACCCAACGCCCCAAAACCGGCAGATCAACTAGAGGAAAGACGTCGGTATTATAATGAGAAGATGAAGCGTCCCTACTCGTTCCCACGAGACAAGACGAAACGGTTATTTGAGCTGGCAATACGCAACAGACTTATAAACCTACCGAACCCAAGGCGACCGCCACAACCCACCGAGGTGAATAACCCTAGCTATTGCCCTTACCATCAAACGGTAAGTCACCCGATTGAAGATTGCTTCGTCTTCAAAGGATGGATTGAAGATCAATACCTCCAGGGGAAGTTTGTACTGTCCGAGAAGTGGAAGGTGAGCCCACCACAACCGCATACTCCTAAAAAAACAGATACATTGGGGGCAACCTGCTCCTTTATTGAAGAAGCTCCATGGGAGGTCGTGCTATCGACGAAAACAAAAAGAATGCTGAGAGACCTTCACGCGTGCCCTGCGATCGAATGGAAAGACCCTCTTGAACCTCAAATTATCGAGGGGATGTTGAAGCCCCGCACAGCTACAAAGGCTCGTGATAAAGGCCCAAATACTCACGCCCAGCCGTCAAAAGCTTCGAAGAAAAAGAAGAAGAAATCCAAAAAGCCCGCGAAGCTTGGAAACGAACGCACAAACTTGCAAAAGCAAATCGACGCGCTGGAAGAATATAATCAGAAGGTGCGAACTCCTGTCATACTGCGAGAGTTCCTCGACCACATCTTTCAAGAGGGAGATGATGAAGAGAGCTCATCGGATGAATCCGAAGAGTATGTGGCAAGTTGTAACGTAATCTCCCATTCGTTTACCGATGATGAGAAAACTCCTGACACTAAGAAGCTGGAGGCAGAACCTGAACCAGAGCGTGCGTGGCTGACAAACGACATGATCAATGCCTTTCTAGACGAGATTCGTCTGAAAAGTAAAGCGGATCAGGAACGTGAGATGGCAACGTCAGAAGGAGCCAAATGCGGGCAACTGAACGAAAGAGTTGACCTACCACTGCCAGAGCAAAAGGCATCCAAAATAGACAGGAAGATATTCAAGACGAGAAAAAGGTTTGCAAAAGCCATGTCGTTAGGGATGAAGCTACCGCCCTCGGAAGGAAACACACATGATGGGGCGGAGAGACACCCTAACTATTGCGCATATCACCGGAAGATCTCACACCCCACGGAGGAGTGCGACGCCTTTAAGATATGGTGGCAAGGATATGTTATTCGTCGGCAACATTTTAAGCGCATGAAACGCGAGAGCCGTCGGGAGCGAAAAAATACTGTCAATGGGCACGACAGAGCTGCTGGCAACTGTTACATGGTAAATGCCGGGGAGTCACAAGTTCTCACCTTTGGGAGCGACTCTGATGATGAGATGGCTCTGGGCCCTCTCTTTAAAGAATCCGTGTTATGGAAAGAGGAGGAATCAGAGGCCTGCGAGAACATTCAACTGCGCAATCGCACACTCCCAGAAAAGAATCTCGGGCCCGTAAGCAGAAAAGATAAGGGAAAGGAAAAGGTCATTGAAGATATCTCTTTAGATGACCAAGTCACGAAAGAACTAACTACCAGAGACCCTCCTAGGAGGAGTAAAGTGGACTATAACATCCTCGCGCATCTAAGGAAGCTACCTTCTCAGCTTAGCATTCTCGACGCCCTCCTATTATCAAAAGAAGCGCGGGACTCACTAATTAAGGCATTACAAGAACCTGAGCAATTCCAAGCCTTTCTCGCCACTGAAAGGATGAAAGATGAACTGGAGGAAGTGCATACAGCCGATATCACTTTCGGTGATGAAGACCTCCTTCTCGGGACGTGCGACCATAACCGTCCCCTATATGTCTCCGGACACTGCCATGACATCAAGATAGGCAAGATCCTGGTGGATAATGGATCCTCCGTCAATCTCCTTAATGTTCGGGTGTTGAAGGAAATCTGCATGAGCGTGCAACACCTCGCTCGTGACAAAATTACTATCTCCGGTTTCGACTCACAATCGTCACGGACTCTCGGATCCGTGATACTAACGTTACGCTTCGGGCTTCTCGTCACAGACATCAAATTCCATGTCATTGACGCCAAGACCTGCTACAACGCCTTGCTCGGCCGTCCTTGGTTACACGAATACAACATCATCCCTTCTACACAACATCAGTGTATGAAGTACTTCAAGGATGGTTTCGAGTACACTGTAACAGGTGAGTTGAACCCATTTTCCGTGAACGAAGCCTGCAAATACGAAGATGCAAAATACTTTTTGCCGGATTTCGAAGATACGGAAAGGAGTCGCAACACGGAAGACAAAACCGTCACCACCATCCCTGTTTTCGGGAGCGATACCGAAGAAGAGGAAGAGATAGTTTATGCAGGGCCATCTCAACGCAGCAACCCGGGAACGTCCGCCCCCATGTTAATCTTCGGAAGTGACTCGGAAGATGATGTTAATGCCGTGTTCTCCAGTCGGCTGTCAATGCAAGCACCCCTTGGCGATGACCATAGTTTGCAAATCACCATGGTACCGCGAGAACACTACAAGGATCTCGACACGCTTCAAGCTCACAGTGTGCAGGACCTGCAAATATTTTACATCCCTCCCAGGCGAAAGGGTGAGAAAGTGATCCTATTTTACCGATCCTCAGAGTCGAAAATAGAGAAAGAGATCTGGCATGGCGCAGATACCACACTCGACAGGCTCCAACCCATTCGTCTGCCCAGATACTATGCGGATGGATTAAAGAAGCTATTGAAGCGCCAAGAAATACCCTTAAAACAGGCTGTCCGGCAGGCTCGGTTCTACAACAAGATTTGGGATGTCCCCGGGACTCAACGCAAATTGCCCAACGTAAAGATGGAGACGCTCGGGCTTGGATACACAAGAGCGGGAAAACGGGAACGAACTCACAGCAGCTACACTATATATACCTTTGATGAGGAAGAGGACGCCCTGTCAGGAGATGCCAACCCTTCATTAAAACTAGACCCCGTGATTGAAGCGCCAAGTCCGTCGTTTGAAGAACGAATGGGCAAGCCTATCAGGAAAGTGGGTCAGAAAGCTCGGGAAGACCACAGCCGCGAAATGGCCATCTACGAGAAGGCCAGGGCGCAACGTCTATTTCAATAGACTGCAAAAAACAAAGATGTTCATCCTTGTCAACCCATCATGCGAAAGGCCCGATGCGGAGACGGAAATAAGTCGAGAAGCGGAAAAAAGAGCCGACAACAACGACGCAGGATTAGAGGGTTACGTGATCGGGTACTGCACAGCTCGGATTCATCCTTCATAGAAAAGATGAGTCGAGCGTACTCCTTCCCCCGAGACAAGACGGAAAGGTTACTCAAGCTCACCCTAAAACATCAGATGATCACGCTTCCAGAGTCTAGACACCCTGAACAAGCTAATAAGGCCTCTCGCTCGGGCTATTGCTCTTATCACCGAGCCATAGGACATCCTACCGAAGACTGCTTCACCTTCAAGAACTGGGTCGAGGACCAGTACCGAAGGGGCAGATTCGCTTTATCCAACAGCTGGAGGGTAACGCCGCCCCGAAAGCACGAACCCAAGGCCGCAAGAACAAAACCGGATCCACCTCAGTCCTGGGAGCGGATTCGTACCTGTTATATGATTACGATATTAAAAGAAGAGCCTGAGAACATAGATGACCTTCTCCGGTGCTTTGAAAACAGCGATGATGAGGTGATCTCGGAATTTCCGTCCGCTCCGAAAGAACTGGAAGACGGTATACATACTACTGCAGATAACCTCAGGAAGATTGAGTTGGGATCGGCAGAGGACCCGCGACCGACATTCGTCAGCGAGCTACTCTCTGAAGAAAAAGTGGCCGCGTTAAAAAACGTGCTTCTGCGACATAAAGACTGCTTCGCGTGGAACTACTCCGAGATGCCAGGATTAGATCCGGAGATTGCTGTGCATAAATTAGCAATATCCCCAGATATTAAGCCGGTCAAGCAGGCGCCAAGGAGGATGCGACTCGAGCTTGAGATGAGCATCAACGCCGAAGTCAAGAAGCTGATCGATTCTGGATTTATCCAAGAAGTCCAATATCCCGATTGGATCGCCAATATCGTCCCAGTAATGAAAAAGAATGGGACGGTACGCATATGCGTGGATTTCAGGGATCTCAATAAAGCCTGTCCAAAGGATGATTTCCCAGTACCGGTAACCGAGCTAATGATAGATAACACGTCCACTCACGAGGTTTTCTCCTTTATGGATGGCTCGTCAGGATACAATCAGATAAAGATGCATCCCGCAGACCAGAAGCACACCGCTTTTCGGACCCCTTTGGGTATATTCTGCTACAGGGTTATGCCCTTTGGTCTAAAGAACGCCGGCGCTACCTATCAAAGGGCCATGACAAAGATCTTCGATGACCTCATACATGACATCGTTGAGTGCTATATCGATGACCTCGTAGTAAAAAGCATGTCATACGAAGAGCATTTAAAGCATCTGGAGACTGTGTTTCAACGCCTCTGGCAATATAATTTGAAAATGAATCCCCTCAAATGCGCGTTTGGAGTCTCCTCGGGCAAATTCCTAGGATTCATTGTTCGACACCGAGGTATTGAAATCGATCCGTCAAAGATCAAAGCGATCATGGAAATGCCTCCGCCAAGAACTCTCAAACAGTTGCGGTCCCTCCAAGGGAAGCTCGCGTACATCCGACGGTTTATCGCCAACCTTTCAGGCAAATGCCGCCCCTACAGTCACCTGATGAAGAAGGGAACCCCATTCGTCTGGGATCAAAAATGCCAAGGTGCACTAGACGAGATCCAGCAGTACCTGCAGAACCCGCCGGTATTGGCTGCGCCGGTTAAAGGAAAACCTCTCATTCTTTATACAACCGCCCTCGAAGGTTCCTTGGGCGCATTATGGGCACAAGAGAACGATCAGGGGAAAGAGAGAGCACTCTACTACTTAAGTCGAGTTCTACTGGGGGCAGAAAGCAATTACTCTCCCATTGAAAAACATTGCTTGGCATTAATCTTCGCGATAACAAAGCTCAGGCACTATGCGTTGGCACACGAAGTCTGCCTCGTCTCGAAGGTGGACCCTCTTAAATACTTGATGTCAAAAGCCATGTTGACGGGACGACTCGCTAAATGGGCCCTGCTCTTAATGGAGTTCTCGATAACATATCAACCTCTCAAGGCAGTGAAAGGCCAGGCCATTGCCGATTTCCTCGCTGAGCACCCGATACCGGCCGATTCTCCTTTGAATTGTGATTTGCCGGACGAGCATGCATTTGATGCGATTAGCAGTGGAAGCACCCGATGGGAACTCTATTTCGATGGAGCGTCCTCCGTAAAGAAACAAAAGCAAGGTATCCCAATGATCAAATCGGGGATAGGCCTCATCTTTGCAACTCCACAAGGAGGGATAATGCGTTTCGCCTTCTCCTTGACAGAGCCGAGGACAAACAATGAGGCTGAATATGAAGCTCTGATAGCAGGCCTCGAAATCGCCATCGACATGGGAATTGAAGACCTCCTTATATATGGTGATTCTCAGCTGGTCGTTAGCCAAGTTAATGGTGACTACCAGACGTGCAAGCCGGAGTTGGTGAGATACGGAGAAAAGGTGCAACAACTATTGACCCAGATTCCCTCTTATACTTTGGAAAATATACCGCGCGCGGAGAACAGCAAAGCAGACGCGCTGGCCAAACTTGCTAAAGAACTGGCTGACGAGAACCTCGATGATGTCAGAATCGTGGTACAAAGCCGTCGAGTGCTCACACCGGCAGAACTATCTCCGGAACTACATAAAGAGGGAGCGACTGAGCAGACGACCCTGCAAATAAAAGACCATGAGAAGGCCGAGGACTGGAGGGAAGTCTTCATAGACTACTTTAAGTCACACCTAATGCCCAAAGATACATCCTCGAGGCATCAACTCATGAAACGAGCTCTATCTTTCGCCTTCGTCAACGATGCTCTATACAAGAGGTCATTCGATTCTCTGTGGCTGAGGTGCCTAGGACCTGACGAAGCGAGAAGGGTCGTCCAAGAAGTTCACGACGGACTTTGCGGTTCTCACCAAGCAGGCCCAAAGATGAAGTTAAAAATTAAACGGATGGGTTACTACTGGCCCACGATGATCCAGGACTGCCTCGAGTATGCGAAGCAATGCCACTTGTGCCAGATCCATGGAGACTTTATCCACCAACATCCAAATCCACTGCACCCAACGGTGGCCAGCTGGCCATTCGAAATGTGGGGAACTGACATAGTCGGCCCCATTGAGCCGGCATCATCTCGTGGACATCGTTTTATCCTGGCAACTACTGATTACTTCTCCAAATGGGCAGAAGAAATACCATTGAGGGAAGTGAAGACGGAGAATATCCTCCATTTCTTCAAGACGCACGTTATCTATCGGTTTGGAACCCCACGACGGATTATCTCCGATAACGGGCCAGCCTACAGAAGCCATAAGATTAGCCGCTTCGCGCAGCAGCACAATAGACTGGAGGTATTCTTCAGTTTACAACCCATGAGCTAACGGTCTGGCCGAGGCCTTCAATAAGACCTTGACGAAGATCATAAAAAAGACCGTTTCCCGGAATAAGAGAGACTGGCACGAGAGGCTGCAAGAAGCCCTTTGGGCTTATCGAACTACATTCAAGACGGCCACGAACACAACGCCGTACGCGTTGGTATTTGGGACGGAAGCAGTGCTCCCCCTCGAAATAGAGTTACCCTCTCTACGAGTAGCAGTCCACCACGAGCTGACGGACGAAGAAAATGCTCACCTTCGGCTTGAGGAGCTTGATGCCCTTGACGAAACCCGGCTCATAGCGCAACAACATCTAGAAGCCTACAAAGCAAAGATGACGCGCTCGTACGAAAAATTGACCAGGCCGAGGACATTCCACCAAGGCGAACTCGTATTAGTGGTCAAAAGACCTATGATCCCCAATCGTGCCAAGCGGGGGAAATTCGAGCCAAACTATGAAGGCCCGTACATCATAGACCAGGTCTACCAAGGTGGAGCCTATCTACTCATGGACATGCACGGTGAAAGGCCTTTCAGGCCAATAAACGGCCGCTTCCTGAAGAAATACTATGCTTAGTGAGCCACAGCCTGGGTCAACGGTAGATGACGACGACTATGTCCGCTCGCTACCTTCCTAGGCTCAGACTCAGCAGTAGCTGGCCTTCCCATATCAACAGACCGAAACGTCTTTAAACTAACAATGGACCGAAACGTCCTTAAACTATCAACAGACCGAAACGTCTTTAAACTAACGATGGACCGAAATGTCCTTAAACTAACAACGGACCGAAACGTCCTTAAACTAGCGACGGACCGAAACGTCCTTAGACTAACGACGGACCGAAACGTCCCTAAACTACTACCGCAGCATCCTTAGGCTGACGAGATATAAAAAAAAAGGGAGAAAAGGAAGAAAAATAAAAAAAATGAAATAATAAAAAAAAAGGAGAAAAAAAACGGTATGTCCATAAAGCAAAATGGGCACGGATGAAAACCCGAAAGGGCTCCGTGAGTAAAAACAGCAGGACTACCGGCGAGTGTTTGTGAAAACCCGAAAGGGCGCAACCTCGTTAAAAGGCACTTATAGGGTCCTCTCGACCTTGTAAGGAGAAATCACCTACGTGAGATCCTTACGACTCACAAAGGAGCAACACACTTAGGGATCCTCACGATTCCTAAGGAGAAAATACACTTACGAGATCCTCACGACTCGTAAGGAGAATTCTCTTATGAGACCCTCATGGCTCATGAGACTTGAAAGTCTTAAGTTACAGAAACCTAAACCTGTTCTTAAGCAAATCCCCCACAACCTTCGATATTGCCCTACAAACGGCTCATACTGACCCTTGTATACAATCCACGGGCGCGAATAAACATTTCCCCAGCAAAGTCCCACCCGTGACTAGGGATATGTCCATATGATGAGCAACCCTTGTAGGTCCTCTTGACCCATAAGGGGAAAGCCCTCTTGTAGGATCCTTACGACTTACAGAGGAACACACACTTAGGAATCCTCACGATCCCTAAGGAGAAAATACACCTGCAAGATCCTCACGACTTGTAGGGAGAAACACCCTTGTGAGACCCCTACGGCTCATGAAGTCAAAGCCTTGGTCGACAGGACCCTTAACCCTGTTTGCTGAGCTACCTTTGTTTATCATCGACAAAGGCAGATGATGATTTGCTCCTGGCAACATTCCAGTTGTAGCGATGCTGATGCCGAAATCGGTGCCTCAAATCCAGGCTGGCAGCGAAAAAGCTAGCAAGCCACACATGCCTACAAAATAGCCGAAATGATGGGGCAATCGCGACCTTCACGATATGAAAGCTGAAGTGATAGAGCATCGCGGAGAAAGAAATAAAATAAAAGTGAAATCCTCGCCCTACAGGTGATGTTACATCTATCCCTGTATACAATCCAGGGGCGCAATCAAAGAAGGGATCATACTCCTCCCCCGAGTTTCATCATAAGGAGAAGCCAAATCTCGGCGGTTCACAGATAGCCTAGTGATCACCACCGCGGCGTTCGTCTCGATACAGAGGACGCAATGCCAGTAAACGAAGCGAAGGCCAAATTCCTAGCTTCAACGTCTTGACGACACAACATCAAGCGAAACGGAACGGCGGCAACCCCAAGTTCCATGGCTCGGCGATACATATCACCAAGAGTCAAACCTCCATCCCGTGAAATGCGGATACAATCAACAAACTTCCTGGTTACGTGGAAAGCGGATAATGTCACTCTTTGACCCCGTGGAAAACGTCCAGAGCGGATCCTGGTCCTCGCAGAGCACGGCAGTGAACCCGTGTGAAGCATCCAGAGCGGAGCCTAGTCCTCGCCGAGCACGGCAGTGAACCCGTGTGAAGCATCTAGTGCAAAATTCCTGGTTACGCGGAACGCAGATAATGTCACTCTTTGACCCCGTGGAAAGCATCCAGAGCGGAGCCTAGTCCTCGCCGAGCACGGCAGTGAACCCGTGTGAAGCATCTAGTGCAAAATTCCTGGTTACGTGGAACGTGGATAACGTCACTCTTTGACCCCGCGGAAAACGTCCAGAGCGGAGCCTAGTCCTCGCCTAACACGGCAGCGAACCCGTGTGAAGCATCTAGTGCAAACTTCCTGGTTACGTGGAACGCGGATAACGTCACTCTTTGACCCCGTGGGAAACGTCCAGAGCGGATCCTGGTCCTCGCAGAACGCGGCAGTGAACCCGTGTGAAGCATCCAGAGCGGAGCCTAGTCCTCGCCGAGCACGGCAGTGAACCCGTGTGAAGCATCTAGTGCAAAATTCCTGGTTACGTGGAACGTGGATAACGTCACTCTTTGACCCTGCAGAAAACGTCCAGAGCGGAGCCTAGTCCTCGCCTAACACGGCAGTGAACCCGTGTGAAGCATCTAGTGCAAAATTCCTGGTTACGTGGAACGTGGATAACGTCACTCTTTGACCCCGCGGAAAACGTCCAGAGCGGAGCCTAGTCCTCGCCGAGCACGGCAGTGAACCCGTGTGAAGCATCTAGTGCAAAATTCCTGGTTACGTGGAACGTGGATAACGTCACTCTTTGACCCCGCGGAAAACGTCCAGAGCGGAGCCTAGTTCTCGCCTAACACGGCAGTGAACCCGTGTGAAGCATCTAGCGCAAACTTCCTGGTTACGTGGAACGCGGATAACGTCCCTCTTTGACCCTGTGGGAAACGTCCAGAGCGGATCCTGGTCCTCGCAGAACGCGGCAGTGAACCCGTGTGAAGCATCCAGAGCGGAGCCTAGTCCTCGCCGAGCACGGCAGTGAACCCGTGTGAAGCATCTAGTGCAAAATTCCTGGTTACGTGGAACGTGGATAACGTCACTCTTTGACCCCGCGGAAAACGTCCAGAGCGGAGCCTGGTCCTCGCCAAGCACGGCAGTGAACCCGTGTGAAGCACCCAGAGCAAACACCGGACTGTGGAGTCCTTAAAATCCACGGACTATGACGTCCTTAACCTCGACCGCGATGTCTTAAAACTAACGATCAACCACCCCTATTCCTTACAGATTTTTGCCTCGGTTTAAGGGTACATCTCTTCACTCCTTTGATACCTGGCGTTGTAATTCCTCAACGTTTTCAAAGAGGTGAAGGGTCCCCGCAACCAAACATCGGACTGTGGAGTCCCTAAATCCACGGACTATGAGGTCCTTAACCTTGACCGTGATGTCTTAAAACTAACATCGGACTGTGGAGTCCTTAAATCCACGGACTATGAGGTCCTTAACCTTGACCGCGACGTCTTTAAACTACAATACCCGGAGAAACCCCTAACCCCGTAAGACACGGATAAGGGTGACCACATTCAACACTTGCAGGTCCTCACGACCGGTAAGGAAAAAAAAAATCTCTCCTGTGAGACCCTTACGACTCTCAAAGGAAAACCCGCTTAAGAATCCTCACGATTCTTAAGAAGAACTTACACCTATAGGATCCTCTCGACCTGTAGGGAGAAAAACTCTTTATGAGACCCTCGTGGCTCATAAAATGTAAAAGTCTCAGGAAGCAGATCTTAACCCTGAATCCTGAGCCATCGCTGTCCTGCAAGGAGATCAAGATAGAATATCCGCAGAATGCATTCAACAAAAAGGGGACACATCATTGAGAAGAAAAATCGTATCTTTTATTCACAAACCAAAAAGGATACAAGGTACAATTCATGAAACAAAAAAAATACTCTCATCCATGAGTACGTACAAAAAAGAAAAAAAAAGATACAAGTCCTCAAGCCGGTGGCCGGTGTAGTAATTTTAGCAGCTCATCGTTTTGTTGTTGAGACACGGCTTCATGATGCAAGATCTCCAGAAGACGAGCCTCCGCCTGAGCTTGCTGAGCCTGATACGAAGTAAGCCGAGCCTCGAGCTCTTTTTCAGTGGCCTTATGAGCCTCAACCCTCTCACGAGTGAACGTAGCAGCTTTATCGAGAGCCACCACCTCTTTGATGAACTCCTGAAGCAACCGTCAGAGTTCATACGCTTGGTTGGCCTGGGTGATAAGGGTAGCGCGAAGCTCGCTCAGCGCCGTGGAAGCTAGCTCCTTCTCCGAAAATTTATGGCCGAGCCTTTTTCTCGCATAACGATATGTTCTCTACGTGACCACGCAAGCTCGCTTTCGTGACCGCGGCCTTGCAGACATGACATTTACAAGATCGTATAAATGGGCTTCCAGCCGACGGGAATAGTCGATCTAAAACGCGCTCATGTCACCTGACGTGAAAGGCAACAAGAAGGATTTCCAACATATTTCAAGCATGCGATCGCAATCATATGAGTATTCAAAAGAAAATAGTAATAGCATTTGCAATTGCATGAACATTCATAATGCCCAAAAAAGGTCTGATGTGCAGGAAAGTGATGATAGCATTTGCAATTAAAGAAAGTTCTCATGAGAAGAATCCAAAGTTTATGTATGCAAGCGGAAACATACATACTAGTACCAAGCCTACATCTAAGTTCTGCATAAAGCGTAAAAAAGGAGAGACTAATTTAAAAATGTTCTACGCTAACGAAAAAGGTCACCAAACATGGGATCAACGGCACAGGGGTTAACGAAGCAAAGGACAAAATTCTCCATCTCTCTCTCTGCTTTCTCCAGCACATCGAAGCGACGGTTCTCACGAGGAGTCGCTCCCCATCGATTGGCGCCGTGTTCGTCCGCGAAAGTAGACATAATAGCTCGCCGGGCCTTAATCTGGCCCAGCAGATGAATCGAGCAATCCTTCAAAGCCTGAGTAATCAGGCACGCTTCATGAAAGCCCTCAAGCTTTTCTTCTGCCGTGTCGAGCATCGCCAAGGTCATCTCCGCCGGGTGAGGAGGAATGTCGGCAAGCACGGTCGTGAGAATCATCTGGAGCCAGAGAGAACCCATCGGGAGGGGAGACCCTCTACAGATCGAGAGCTCGTGCATGGCCGAGTCACATTCGTTGTCAGAAAGGAGGGGGTCCACCAACCGAGCAGCAAAGCGGGGGATCATCTCCTCAAGAGAGACTTCCCACGGCTGTCGACGAGCATGAGGGCGATTACAAGCCATGGCACTCGTTCCTCTCTTAAAAAAAAAATATATATATATATATATATATATATATATATATATATATGATATAAATCTCTCTGTGAAAGGAGAAGAAGGCTATAGCCTCATATATAATTAAGTGCATTAAGTGCTATGCGCGGAAAATCTTGCATGGTGAATTTATTTTCAAGGCCTAAAAAAGGAAAAGTACCGAAAATCCAGGAGATGGAACGATTTCCAAGCCCCTTTTTCAGCACCTAACATTGTGCACTGAAAATATGGCATGAGGAAAATCTTGTGAACAGTCGCATCAAGAGATCTCACGTGTAGAACACGTGAGGCCCAAACCTGATGTGCATTTAAAAGGAAGAATATGGAGTAGTACCCTGCATATTAAAGCACAAACAACAATAGTAACAGAATAATAAGATTTCAGAGAAAAAGCATGCAAACACACAGAGACACAACAAAGCTTATCATCCAGACTTCAAGAAGGCGATACAAAATAAAAGAAAAACTTTTACAATGGTAAGGCTTCAGACGCGGGGCATGGGTTGAGAAACTCGAAATTAACTTTATTCAAGATCTTCCAAGCATTTCGAACCTCCCGAGTATGCTTTCTCTCACGGTCACAAGCATCGGGGTCCCCGCGGATGTCCTCTACCCTCCGGTAGGCGCCCAATACGGCTGATTGCTGAAAAATCTGATGAAGGAGATCAATGAGATCATCCCGCCTTCTCTTTGAGATCAAGCCCATAAGGTACACCGAATGCACCTTATCCTCGGCAATGTCCAAGTCCCCGAGCGGTATGCCGGCACAAAAGAGAGGAAGTGCCTCCCGGATCGCCAGCACGATCAGCCTCAGAAGAGAAGAGCGACGGGGGAGTAGCCTATGGTTGTACTCGTCGAAGCGGCTCATGATCTCGGCACACTGAGCATCGGTGAACTCCTGATTCTGACTACGGCCCAGGGCACGAATATTCCCGTAGGAAATAATTTCGTTGAGATTATACAAATGAGCATCCATGATACCTGAAATAAAAATCAGAACGACTTATTACAAACCCTCTTCTTCCTCACTAATCATAGAATGACAAAGAGACCCCAGGGAGCCTCTGTGTGAAGAAATTGAATTCTTCATAGGAATTAAATTCCTTATTAGGAAAAAGGGAATTAAATTCCCAGGAATAGTTTTGATGGAATTAAATTCCATGGAGTTGAAACGCCGTCATCATCTCCCCGAAGATCACCTAAACCCTAAGAGATCTACATTTCGAAGGTTTCCTGTCCTTATGGAAAAACTTGAAGAAAAATGGGTTCTTTGCGAAACCCTTAATACGGATTTAAAATCCAAAGAGTTCTTTTAAAGACGAAGGCGCGTTGGCCGTTCAACATTATTACCTGAGGAAAAGGATTCGTCGACAGAGTTAAACTCTGGGAAATGTTCAAGACAGAGAACTAAGCTCTGGAAGCGAGAATTAAACGGGATCATTTAGATCCGGTAAAAGAGCATTTGGAGGCTCTATTGTTCCAGTTTAGGGACGTGGCGGACTATATTCCAGTTTAAGGACGTGGTGGTCCGTATTCCAGTTTAAAGACGTGGTGGTCCGTATTCCAGTTTAGGGACGTGATGGTCCATATTCCAGTTTAGGGACATGGTGGTCCATTATTAGTTTAAGGACGTTTCGGTCCAACGTTAGTTTAAGGACGTTTCGGTCCACGAGTTTAAGGACCCCGCAGTCCATATTGATGTGTGTGGTCGTCGAGACCCGTCACCTCTCTGACGACGTTGAATGATTACAACGACATGTGTCAGAGGAGCTCGGAGATGTACTCTCGAACCGGATATAAATTGATTTGAGAGAGAGAGCAATTGTGCTCAGTCAATTTAATTTGAGGACTTACGGCCACGATTGGACTAAGTCCAGTTGAGAATATTCAACACTTTTATTTGTTTTTGGCCTATTAGGCCTATGCTAGGGCTTGGCCCATGCATAGCATTAAATCTTGGTCTCTGTTGGGCCTTTATTTGGGCTCTGCCCCTTTTAAAATAATGCATTGCATTATTTATTATTTTGTTTGGGCTCTGCCCATTTATAAATGATGCAGAGCATCAATTTTGTTTGGGCTCTGCCCTCTTGCAAAGTATTTAGTTCAACCTGTTAGGTCCTTTTTAATTGGGCTAGGCCCTTCTGCAAATAATGCAATGCATTAATTATTTGACGGTGGCTTGTCTGGCGCTTTGCGCCAAATAATGAGCGCAAGCGCTCGTGGAAGCGACACGTGTCGCACTCCGGTAAATGCAAGCGCAATAGCACAGTGCGCTGTGTCAGTGCGCTGCGCTGTTGCGCTGTTGACACGTGGCGCTCCCTGGTGGCTTGCGCCAACAAAGGAGCGCAACAGTGCAATTTTTCAAGTGCAAAGCACTGTTTTATATTTTGATCGATTTTAAATCGAGGAAAACAAGTTTTTTCTTGTTTTCAAAGAACCAATGGTTCATAAGAAAGTGCAAAGCACTATTATTATTTATTTATTTTTTTATTTATTTAATATTATTGATCTTGCTCTTAGATCCATAATCTGTTCATAAGAGAATTTTCTCTTCTTCTTAAAGGTTTTTACCTTTTCTTCTTTTGGAATTTCTTCAGAGTTTTCTCTGTTTGAAGTTCTTGATTCTTCACCAAAAAAAAATGTTGATGCCTTTGAATTGAGGCTTAGGGTCCTTTTTATAGTGCCCATAAATTAGTTAATTTTGTTAAAGAGATCTTTCCCTGAGTGATTTGGGGGATTTTCCCCACCGTTGGATCTTTGATCCAAGGGCTTCTGTTTTACAGAAGAAAATCTTCTTGTTTTAACAAGAACAGAAAGATTTCTTTAAAATCTTTATTCTGTTTGGCGCAAATGCCCCAGCGCGCTGACACGTGTCGCGCAGCGCACAGCGCAGCGCAACTGCGCGAGCGCGTCTGCGCTGACACGTGTCGCGCAGCGCACAGCGCAGCGCAACTGCGCGAGCGCGTCTGCGCTGACACGTGTCGCGCAGCGCAGTGCTTGCGCAACTGCGCTGACACGTGTCGCGCAGCGCAGTGCTTGCGCAACTGAAGCGTTGCTTCCTTTGATTTTGCTTTGAACAGAGCTTTGCTCTGATTGGGTGCGCTGCTTTGGGCGCTGCGCTGATGCATCTGCGCCTGACACGTGGCGCGTTGCGCACGAGATTTGAAGCGTTGCTTCAAAATTTGAATTTTGAATTTCCAACAGAGCTTTGCTCTGATTGGGGGAAACAAATGCCCCCCCCCACCGTTGCGCTCACGTGGCGCACACGTGAGTGCAGCGGTGGCAAAATCTTGACCGTTGGATCCAAGTGGTCAGGTGAAAGGGCGCAGGTGCCTATAAATAAGACCCTTGGTCCTTGATAAATTTTTTACCATTTTCAAGAACTTGAATTTCAGAGCCTTGCTCTTGTTTAAGATTTTTAGAGCCTTGCTCTCATTTCTTTCCAGAGTTCAGATTTTTAGAACAACTTAGGTAAAATTTAAATTAAATTAAATTAAATTAAATTTGATTAACAGAGCCTTGCTCTTATAGATCTTTGATCTAAAGAAAACCCCTTTGGGGTTTTATTAACAGAGCCTTGCTCTCAGAAATCTATAGATCTACAGAGATCTTGTTCATGGGTTTTAACCCATGAACAGAGCTTTGCTCATGGAATAAATGTAGACCTTTTCTGATCTGAAAGTGGAGAACTCTTAAAAGCTTTTATGGATCTTTAAGATCCTAAATTTTTAATCTTTAGGGGTTAAAGTTTTCCTTTTTGATGGCTTTTCCATCATTATTATAGAGCTGGGCTCTTTCCAAGGAAATTTTTATTCCCTTGAGACCAGAGCTTGACAAATGTCACTCTGTGACAGAGCTTTGCTCTAAAAAAAAAGATTTTCTCCTTGTCTCTAGGGATTTCCCATCAATGAGGATATTCTCTTGGGGATCTTTTTATTAACTGACAGTCTCATCCAACGATGGGACTGTCTTATTAAATGATGCGCCGTCATTCAGATTTTGTGGGTCCTCATTTGGTCCCTTACCCACTGCATTGCAGTGTGGTGTAAAATTTTAAAATGTCGAGCGTTGGAGTTACAACACCGACGACTAATTAAAAATTTTTGTCTCTCCGCAGGAAACATGTCTGGTAATTTGTCTTTCCCATTTGTTCGCTCGGAGGGAGGGTTTCCCCAGGCACCGGTGGACCGAGTGGTGCTCGCTCTCATAAAGGATCATGACCCCGAGTACAAGAGCCTTCACCTGTGGGGTAGGTGGTACAGTGAGATTATCCAGGGTCGCTGAAGTTTCAGTTCTGCCACGCCATCTGAGCCGATATTTTCTATCTCTTATGCGGATGAACCCCCGGTGAAGTATGCCATGGAGGTTAAGAATTGGAATTCAGATGACCTCCTACAGCCTGCAATTGGTGCTATTCCCGTGCAGCCGCCGCCGGCAATAGATATTTTAGGAAGGCGAATCTGTCAGGGTGAAGCACGCTCTTGGGGACAGGCCTATAATATTGGATTGGTCCCGCGACCCCCCGTCGGATACTTGCAGTGGGCCCGGTATATCCTATCGGCGAAAAGGACCCATTTGACGAAGATTGGTTTGTATTCGGCCATCTATGTCTCGCTTTTCGAGTATCCCTCTCCTCCGACGTGGTGGATCAAGGCCTTTATCGAACAATGGAATATCCCTACCCATACCTTCCTGATGACGGACAGGGAGGTCTCTATCTCTTTGGAGGAGTTTGCTGAAGTTTCGGGTCTGCCAATGAAGGGGGAGCACTATGAGGAGCTGCTTTCTCCCGATGAATACGTCTTTGCCACCAAGCCGCTGGTGTTTGATCTGACTCCGGAGAATGCTATTCAGCACCAGTATCCGGGCTTGGTGAAGGTATTGGAGATTTATGAAGGACTCTATCTGGAATCGGGCGACCGGGGAGTCAGTTTTGCAGATTTCATTGCTCGCTTCATTCGACCGGAGTTCTTATCAGAGCGGAGTGAGAAGTTCGCCCAGCTCGATGACCCTTTTGGGTTCAGTTTTGATCGCCGACCCACATCGGAGGATGACCACAAAGACTTTTATCTTCCCGGTGCCGCCGTCGTCCCTTTTTCAGAAATTGTCGTCCCCGACATGAATGAAGAGACCTTCTTTGTAGGGTTCTTGGGCTTGTGGTTGTGCAGTTTTGCTCTTCCTATGCACCCACGCCATATGCGGCCGACTGTTTTCTACCCAGCGCATCGGATGGTGGCTGGTTTGTAGTTGTCAGAAGGAATCGCCGGGCTGGCTCATCTTTATAATGGACTTAGTGTAGCGGCGGACGCTAGTGAGCCAGGGGTGCAACCCGCCAACTTCCCGATGCACTACTTTACCTCTTGGATGGAAATGCATGTGCACGGGGTGTTCGGTGCCCATAAGATTCCTCTCTTTTTTGAGAAATGCAGGCTCCCGAGGGTCATACGGCTAGTCGGGGCTTCGATCGTAGTTGCACCTCGCGGGAGGCTAGAGGGCTGCTCCTTCGACCACACCTGGTCGGGGCGAAGACTTCATTCTTGGATAAGGTCATAACAATAGGTTCAGAGACCACCAAGTCAGTAGTGTCGCTACGCGATGATTTTAAAGACGGGGCTTCCATATTGAAGGCTCGGGAAATCCTCCACCTCTATTCCATTCGGCCGGGCTACCTGGTGTTCAGGCAGAATGAGACAGCACTCTTTATGAGGTATAATCCGCACTGGTTCGCTCAGCAATCGAGCTACAACCAAGGGATCCCGATGGAAGCCTTCTTGGAAAAGCCCGTGGTTAGCCAAGAGGGGATAAAGAACGCAATGCACCACTTTACGCGGCTTAACACGGGTTCTTATTTCTTTATTAGCGAGCCGAGCTGCGTCCCCAAAGTCCTCAACGCGTACATGGCCTGGTATGCGCATGCAATGGGGCCCGTTATTCTGATGGAGAAACGTATGCTGGTTGACAGCAAGGGTGCACCTTCCGGCGACGATCGCAAGGCTCCCTTGAGGGCGAGGACTCCGGTCATTCCTCCATTGAAAGGTGCTGGAGGTGGACCTCCGCGCGTGTTGAATCCTCCGCGCGGATTGCCGCTTCGCGATACTTTGGATGCGCCACCAGCCCCCCGTGCTCCAGTGGAGACGGTAACTGTGGTATCGCCAGAGTCCGGTGCAGGCGCGGATATCGGGACCCGCCGCCCCAAGGTATCCGCCAAGCGTAAATCAGTCCCGGGTGCATCCAGAGTTGGCGGGCAAAAGAAAAAGAAGTCGCTCCTTTCCCTTGACGCGATTCTTGGCTTAGATCCTGAGGCCCCTCTTACCGAAGGAATAAGTGAATATGGCAGCAATAAGGGCTTCGCGGTAGACCCCGCAGACACCGACCTGGCGGCCGCCATTGCGGCTTCTGAGCGATCAGCGAGGCTTGAAGCGTGGTTGAGTAAACTCGCTGAGTCAGGTAATTATTAGCTGCTTTCTTCATCATTTCATCGCATTTTTTATCATTATTCTTGACTAATACATTTCCCCATTTTCAACAGGTATCTCTACCGAAGAAGCTATTGCTGCCTCTTTGAAAACCTTCCTAAAGGAGGAGGAGAAACGCGCTTTAGCGGGCGCCGGTATGTCCCACCCCCTTTTTTTTAAAACAAATTTCGTTATCTTTTTCGATAGTCAACCTAACTTTCTTCCTTTGTTTCTTTATAGGGGTTATACCAGTCGATGAGGGGATCCTCTCTGAACCTGTTATTGGAGTTCCGGTCTCGTCGGGGCTGCTGCAAGAGCCTCGACTTGACAAGTCGACGAGGGATGCCTTGAAGAATTTGGAGGCATCCCTGTATACAGACGAGGATGCCTCAATGAAAGAGGCTCTGGTAAGGTCCATTTCAACGGCCCGGGAGCAAAGGAAGCGGCTGAGGCGTGAGGCGAAGACGCGCCGGGCTGCTTTAGCTACGGGAGCGGGCCCAAGCACCATCCCTCGTGCCGACACTCCATCAGAAGAGTCCCCGGTCGCTTTGTCTACCGCTCATAGACAGGCGATCCGCGCCAATAGAGAGGCTAACGACAAGTCTACCTCAGGTAGCACTTCTTTCAGAATTTCATTATAAGACTCATAAAGCTGTCGGTTCTTATATACTTTATCTTGCAGGGCCAAGTCCGACCGAGGGGGAGGCGGAGACCATTGAACCCAAGGAAACAGAGGAGGCGGCGCCTGTCGAACCTGAGCCGACGGTGGGCAACGTCGCTGAGGCTTCGGAGCCTGAGATGGAGGTTGGGGGGTCTGTAGCCGAGAAGGTCATTGATGCCGAGCCTGAAGTGGCGGCAGATGAAATGATCATTATAACCGAGCCCAGGGTGGTGGCGGACGAGGCACTTGAGGCCGGCGACCTTGTGGTGGCGGCGGATAAGCCGATGGAGATCGCGGAGCCCGAGGAAGTAGCGGGTGAGATGGGCACGACTCTTGGGGAAGAGTCAGCCGCTCTCTCTCAAGAGTCCGGCAATGCTCCGATCATTGCCCTCCCCGTCGACGATCTTCCGCCGTCTCCTGGCCGCGCGAGCATGACGCCGGTCCCCATCGAGTCGGGTGATGAGGCCACAGGTGGTGGCCTCATATCAATAGAGGAGGGAGTCGCCTCCGTTTCAGCCGGTAGCTCATCAGGTAAATCCCAGGTTTCTGTCTTTCTTTACCTCACAATCCTTTCTGACAAGTTCACCTTTTCGTAACGCAGGTGCAGCCAGTGCCGATGCCCCACTGCTCGAGGGAGCGCCTTCAACGACTGCCTTGGCGGTGGCCACCTCTCAACCCTCTCCTATACCCTCGAAGATGTTGGAAGGTATGGGTTTGCAATTTATTAATCCTATACTTCAGACGTATAATTTGTGTACTAAAGTCATATTGTTGTGCCTTTTCAGGAGTGCTCTTTGATCATGTATATCATATGTTTCTCCCACACTTCTCCTTCCCATCCGAACTTGCTTCTTTCCCTGGTGGCGTTGGTGAGTATGATTTCCATTGACATCTTTCTTTCTTTCTTTTTATTGATGGAATTACCTCTAAACCCTTCTTCTCATCTCGACTGCAGTGCTACAGATTGAAGGAGGGGATAAAAGATCAGCTGCGCCACCGGCCCTTCCGACCTTGCCGCCTGTCTCAACTGGTACAGCGACTATCACATTGATAACTTTCCTCTCTTTATTTTCTGTACTGTTATCAGATCGTATCCTGTTTCTTTTCAGCTGTCGTTCCGGCCTCGGCGCCCTTCGAGCCTCGTATTACAATGCCGGAGGGTCCTTATCTGAGAAGTCCGTCTTCAAAAGGCGCCGCGAATAGTCTGCGCATGTTGAGTGACTACGTCGAGGAACTCGACGTTGAAACTCCTACATCTGCCGCAGACTTCGCTACGGTGGTTAACCCGATGCTGGCAATACTCGTGAACTTTCATGATGAGGGCATCATCGCATCTTGGGTTAACCATTGCAGGGAGATCGAGGTCCGCCTGTATCAGTTGGAGTCGCTGCGTCCCGCTCCCGAGACCTTGGCTGCCAGCAATCAAAGAACAGCGTGGATTGAGCAGAGCGCTTCTTACTTCCGCCACCTCGAACAAGAAGTCATTTCAAGGCGTAAGGAGCGCGGTGAGACTTCGAGCAAGTCTGCCCAACTGCATGCTCGGGTGGAGGCCAATGCCGCACGGCTGAAGGTTGTCTTTGAGGGCCTTCTGCAATGTCTTTCTGAAGGGTTATCATTGAGGCAACAACTTGACGTTGTCGAGCGAGATGCACCCAGCCAGGAAGCAGCCCAGAAGGCGGCGGAGGAGCAACTTTCATCCTTCTTGCAGCAGCAGGCCCAGGTGGAGGCGAAGGTGGCTGCGGCTGTCACTCAAGAGGAGGCGCTGAAGGAAGTGCGAGAGCAGCTTGTGGATTTACTAAAGACACTTCCTCCTCAGTAGCTATCCCTCTTTGTATCGTTTGTACTTGTAGATAAAAGAATGTGTATATATATTTTTTTATTCTTTGACATAATGTATCCTGTACCCAATCAAGTTTATGAATAAAAGATACACATTTTTTTTGTAATGTCTTGTGTCATTTTCTCCGTCTTTTCTTTCTTTTATTATCAGCATGCCACCTTAGTAACCATGGTTGACGGATAATAGAGCACGCATCTTGACTACCTTAAGAAATAGCGATGGCTTAGGCCGCAGGTTCAGATCTGCTGCCTAAGACTTTTCAACTCTATAAGCCGTGAGGGTCTCATAGAGATTTTTCTCCCTACGGATCGAGAGGATCTCGTAGGTGGGTTTTTCTCCTTAGGAATCGTGAGGATTCCTAAATGTGGTTTTCTCTTATAAGTCGTAAGGATCCTATAAGAGAATTTTTCCCTCTTACGAGTCGAGAGGGCCCGTAAGCGGTTGTTTCCCTCCTTGTCGAAACTCGACTTCGGAGAGTGAGACCTGTGAATAGTATGCAAGAGACCGTTTTAGATCAACTTGCAGGGTCCTATTGTTCAGGAAGCAAGTTTTTTAGTCCCTGCTGCCTGAGGCTTCATTTTACAAGTTGAGACGAATCGGGAATTTTCCCGCGGAGACACTGGTTTCTCTGCGAGCCGATGCGAATCAGGAGGCTCTCGTCAAGGAGTGTTTGTATCCGTGAGTCGAGGAATTTGCGCCAAGGATTATTTGTTTCCTTGGGGTTTGAAACGAGTCGAGAATTTCCCACGGAGGCATTGGTGGCTCTGCGAGTCGACGCGGATCAGGAGGGTCTCGTCAAGGAGTGTTTGTATCCGTGAGTCGAGGAATTTGCTTATGATCATTTGTTTCCCTAGCGCCAAGGATTATTTGTTTCCTTGGGGTTTGAAACGAGTCGAGAATTTCCCACGGAGGCACTGGTGGCTCTGGGAGTCGACGCGGATCAGGAGTCTCTCGTCAAGGAGTGTTTGTATCCGTGAGTCGAGGAATTTGCTAAGGATTATTTGTTTCCCTAGCGCCAAGGCTTATTTGTTTCCTTGGGGTTTGAAACGAGTCGAGAATTTCCCATGGAGGCACTGGTTGCTCTACGAGTTGACGCGGATCAGGAGGCTCTCGTCAAGGAGTGTTTGTATCCGTGAGTCCAAGGATTATTTGTTTCCCTAGCGCCAAGGATTATTTGTTTCCTCGGGGTTTGAAACGAGTCGAGAATTTCCCACGGAGGCACTGGTTGCTCTGCGAGTCGACGCGGATCAGGAGGCTCTCGTCAAGGAGTGTTTGTATCCATGAGTCGAGGAATTTGCCAAGGATTATTTTTTTCCCTAGCGCCAAGGATTATTTGTTTCCTTGGGGTTTGAAACGAGTCGAGAATTTCCCACGGAGGCACTGGTGGCTCTGCGAGTCGACGCAGATCAGGAGGCTCTCGTCAAGGAGTGTTTGTATCCGTGAGTCGAGGTATCTGCTGAAGACACTGGTTTCTTCGGAGTTGGACTGAACCGTCGAGATTTGGCTTCGTCTTCTGGCAGAGCCTGTTGGGAAAGTATGGCTCCCTCTTTGTTTTACGCCCTTGGATTGTATACAGGGATCTATGTGATCTTAACTGTAGGGCCAAAGTTTTATCATCATTTTTTTTGTTTTATCTCCGCGATGCTATATCATTTCAGCTTTTATATCGCGAAGGTCGCGATTGCCCAATCATTTCGGCTTATTTTTCGCGGTGCCCAATCATTTCGGCCATTTATTTTATTTTTACTCGCTGCTTTTTATTGCGAGTTGCCCAATCATTTCGGCTATTTTGCATGCATACATTTTTACTTGCTGCTTTTTATTGCAAGTTGCCCCATCATTTCGGCTATTTCGTATGCATGTGCGGCCTATCGGCTTTTTGCCGTAAACATGAAATTAAACTGCGATTTCGGCATCAGCACCGCTACAACTGGGATATTACCAGGAGCGAATCATCATCTGCCTCTGTCAATGTCGAACAAAGGTGGCTTAGCTAACAGGGTTAGGGTCCTGTCGACTAAGGCTTTTAACTTCATGAGCCGTAAGGGTCTCACAAAGGTATTTCTCCCTACAAGTCGTGAGGATCTTGCGGGTGTATTTTTCCTTAAGAATCATGAGGATTCCTAAGTGTATGTTCCTCTGTAAGTCGTAAGGATCCTACAGTAGGGTTTTCTCCTTATAAGTCGAGAGGACCTACAAGGGTCATGCGAATATATCCCCAGTCACGGACGGGACTTGGTTAGGGAAATGTTTATTCGCGCCCGTGGATTGTATACAAGGGTCAGTATTGAACCACTTGTAGGGCAATATCGGAAGTTGTGGGGGTTGCTTAAGCACAAGTTTAGGTCTTTGTAACTTAAGACTTTCAATTCTTATGAGCCGTGAGGGTCCCATAAGAGAGTTCTCCTTACGAATCGTGAGGATCTCGCAAGTGTATTTTCTCCTTAGGAATCGTGGGGATCCCTAAGTGTGTTGCTCCCTTGTGAGTCGTAAGGATCTCACGCAGGTGGTTTCTCCTTACAAGGTCGAAAGGACCCTATAAGTGTCTTTTAACGAGGTTGCGCCCTTTCGGGTTTTCACGAACACTCGCCGGTAGTCCTGCTGTTTTTACTCACGGAGCCCTTTCGGGTTTTCATCCGCGCCCATTTCGCTTATGGACATACCTTTTTTTTTATTCTTTTTATTTTTATATATTTTTTTTTACGAGGTCGCGCCCCTTCGGCTTTTCACGAACACTCGCCGGTAGCCCTGCTGTTTTTACTCACGGAGCCCTTTCGGGTTTTCATCCGTGCCCTTTTTGCTTATGGACATACCGTTTTTTTTTATATGTTTTTTTTTATATCTCGTCAACCTAAAAGATGCTGCGGTAGTAGTTTAAAGACGTTTCGGTCTGCTATTAGTTTAAGGACATTTCGGTCCGACTTTGAGAAGGCTGGCTACTACTGATAGAGTTTGAGCTTAGGAAGATAGCTAGCGGACATAGTCGTCGTCATCTACCATTGACCTAGGCTGTGGCTCATTAAGCATAGTATTTCTTTAGGAAGCGACCGTTTATTGGCCTGAAAGGCCTTTCACCGTGCATGTCCATGAGTAGATAGGCCCCACCCTGGTAGACCTTATCTATGATGTATGGGCCTTCATAATTTGGCTCGAATTTTCCTCGCTTGGCGCGACTGGGAATCATAGGCCTTTTGACCACTAGCACAAGTTCGCCTTGGCGGAATGTCCTTGGTCGGGTTAATCTTTCATATGAGCGCGTCATCTTTGCTTTATAGGCCTCCAGATTTTGTTGCGCTATAAGCCGGGTTTCATCAAGGGCGTCAAGCTCCTCAAGCCGAAGGTGAGCATTTTCTTCGTCCGTCAGCTCGTAGTGGACTGCCACTCGTAGAGAGGGTAACTCTATCTCGAGGGGAAGTACTGCTTCCGTCCCAAATACCAACGCGTACGGCGTTGTGTTTGTGGCCGTCTTGAACGTAATTCGGTACGCCCAGAGAGCCTCTTGCAGTCTCTCGTGCCAGTCTCTCTTATTTCGGGACACCGTTTTCTTCATGATCTTTGTCAAGGTCTTGTTGAAGGCCTTAGCTAGACCGTTAGCTCGCGGATTATAAACCGAGGTATATCTCCAGTCTATATTATGCTGTTGCGCAAAGCGACTGGTCTTGTGGCTTCTGTAAGCTGGCCCTGTTTCCTGATTTAAAATCAGGAAAGCTTCCGGGAAAAGCTTCAAAAGGGGCCACGTGCTTACAGTCACGTGTCGACACGTGACATATAAAGCGGCAGAAAAGCACACATTAGTTCCCCGATCAAGACAAGGAAAAGAGCCTCAGAAGAGGTCACGTGCTCTCACGTGACCGAGGTCACGTGTTGCCACGTGACGTTCAAGACAGCAGACCCGTTCTCCCGTTGAACCAAATAAAGAGAGTTCAAACAAGGGTCACGTGCTCACACGTGACCAGGGGTCACGTGGTAGCACGTGACGTTGAAGCAGCAATCAGAAGACAGAACGCAAGAGAAAGAGGAAGGCTCATTCCAAAAGGGGGTCACGTGTCCACACGTGACCATGGGTCACGTGGTCACACGTGACCGGCTTTCAAAGCCCATTTTTGACAACAGAATTAAATTCCGAAAGAGAACTAAATCTTTCCAAAGAAAAGTGATTATCTGGGACCAATCAAATTAAAGATTCAGAGATGATTAAATATCATCTACCTATGGAAAATCTCGGGTTTGGAAAGATTTTCCCCTTAAATCTAACCAAAATAACAAAGGAGAATCTCTGGATTTAAAATCCAATGGTGAATAAAATTCACCCAATAATCCAAAGGTCCAAAATGAACAATGGATGCAAATCAAATATCCCATGAAAGATTTACCAAAACTAATTGATTCAGCTGTCTCTCCTATAAATAGGAGCCAAGAGACACAAAGAGGGAGATATAGAGAGAGACATACATACGCAGAAAGAAAAAAGGAGGAGAGCTTTGATATTCGGATCTTCTGCAAAAACCCTAGGTAAGAAAGGGAAGGCCTTTTGAAAGAGTGAGAATTTAATTCTCAACAGAGTTTAACTCTAATATATAAAACAGAAGAATATATTTCTTCTCTCTTTGATAGAGGATCTGCAAAGTGCACATCTCCCCTTTAGGTTGAGATCCTGCCATGCAGATCCAAAACATAGAGAGGGAATGCAAGCATGAGAATTTAATTCTCGCAGAACTATAGGAATTTAATTCCTTTAAGATAAAATTAGGGCTTGACCCTGTATCATGGGAATTTAATTCCTTTAGAACAAAGAGAAATAGGGTTTAACCCTAATTAAGAATATAGTTCTGTGGAAACAGCAGGAATTTAATTCCCTTAATTATAATTCTTTAAAATGGGAAGTATAATTCCTTGAAAGCTTTTATTAAGGGTTTAACCCTCTTCAGTTCTTCACATATACGAGGAATTTAATTCCTACAGAAAATTCAGAGTTCAACTCTATTTCAGAATATAAATCTTCGAAAGGAAGTAGGAATTTAATTCCTCTGAAATCTAAAGCTCGAGGAATTTAATTCCTGGAAAAAAAAAAGATCAACAGATCCTCTAAAAACGACAACATAGAGGCAGGGTCACGTGTCACCACGTGACCCCCTAAGAGATCTACAGAAAGCCCTTTGAGGCAGTCCCCCACGTGACCCACGTGACCCTTGACAGAAGCTCTAATACATAGGCATATGAATGCCCGTCACGTGATGGCACGTGATGCTCTGAAAGATGCAGCAGTTTCAGCAGAATAGATGAAGGGAGGGCGCTCTCACGTGTCGCCACATGACCCCTCTTGCTTTAGTGTTTAACACTAAGTTGGAACTCCTGAATCCAGTGTCAAAACACTGTTGGGCTATAGTGTTCAACACTAATCAAAGAACTTTATTTGCAGTGTTCAACACTGACTACCTTAGTGTTTAACACTAATTTGAGGGCTCCGTTGCCAGTACTTGACACCAATCTGTTTTAGTGTTTAACACTAGTTTGAAAGCCTTGTTGCTGGTGTTTAACACCAACTATTCTTTTAGTGTTAAACACTAACTTGTCAACCCTATTCCCAGTGCTCAACACTGATCGCTCTGAAGTGTTTAACACTAGGCTTTGGCCCAATTGGCTAAAGAGATAGAGGCAAAGCCTCTCCCTCAATGGGCCAACAAAAAGTCAATATTCCAGACCTGACTGGACTTAGCCCAAGCTGGCCATAAGTCCTCAATTTGTGATTAACTGAGCCGATGGGCTCATAACATAATTGATCAAGTCTTGACCCAAATTGGGCCAGGGACTATTTAATCCACCCCGGTTCTAGGGTACATCTCTTCACTCCTTTGATACTTGGCATTGTAATCCCTCAATGTCTTCAAAGAGGTGACGGGTCCCGATGACCACTCATGACATGGACTGTGGGGTCCTTAAACCCATGCTTAACGCAAAATTCCTGGTTACGTGGAACGCGGATAACGTCACTCTTTGACCCCGTGGAAAACGTCCAGAGCGGATCCTGGTCCTTGCGGAACACGGCAGTGAACCCGTGTGAAGCATCCAGAGCGGAGCCTGGTCCTCGCCTAGCCCGGCAGTGAACCCGTGTGAAGCATCCAGAGCACATACCGGACTGTGGAGTCCTTAAACCCATGGACTATGACGTCCTTAACCTTGACCGAGATGTCTTTAAACTACTCATGGACCGCAACGTCCTTAAACTACCCATGGACCGCAATGTCCTTAAACTACCCATGGACCGCAATGTCCTTAAACTAGAACCATCGAGCCTCCATATGCTCTTTTGTCGGATCTAAACGGTCCTCTTTAAGTTGATCTTAGCCCCAAAGATGGCTAACGCATCCTTAAACCTCCAAGCAGACTGGACTATGAATCCCCCTAATTAACTCTGGCTCGAGGGTACATCTCTGAACCCCTCTGACACCCGTCGTTGTAATCCTTCAACGTCGTCAGAAAGGTGATGGGTCCCGACGGCCACACATACGATGGACCACTATGTCCTTAAACTGGAACAATGAAGTCCAAACGCTCCTTTGTCGGACCTAAACGATCCGTTAAGTTGATCTTAGTCTCAAACTAGACTAACGCATCCTTAACAAATGTTTGAGTTGATCTTAGCCTCAAGTATGGCTAACGTGTCCTCAAACCAAACCCCCAAACCCAAATCTAAGATAACACGGATTTGGACTAGTCCACGCCCTACGGACGATGACATAACTCGGTCTCCGTAAACGATCCACGGGCAATAAAACATAAAACAAAAACACACGACACGAAGTGACCATCTGGAGAAGGAGAAAGTTGTTACCGCGATGCGGTAGCGTAATTAACTGCAGGGGCTTGCGCGTGCAGGGAAGAGCATCCCCACAATCAAAAACCCCTCAAACGAAGGGGAATCTGACGAAGTCTGCTACATCGGACGCATCCGTCTAAACCTCCGATACATGGCGCCATGGATCAACTTGGCATCTTCGGAGAGGTGGACGGATAGCACCTATTGGCATCTGCCCCGAACCTCAGGCGAGACGGCCTGACGTCCCGCGTGTCCGTTCGGAGGGGAACAGGCCCATTATCGGAGATGATCCGTCGCGGAGTTCCAAACCGATATATGACATGCGTCTTGAAGAAATGGAGGATATTCTCCGTCTTAACTTCACTCAGTGGTACCGCTTCAGCCCATTTGGAGAAGTAGTCAGTCGTCGCCAGGATGAAACGATGTCCTCTAGACGATGCTGGTTTGATGGGGCCGACTATGTCAGTCCCCCACATTTTGAATGGCCAGCTAGTCACCGTTGGATGTAATGGATTTGGATGCTGATGGATGAAATCCCCATGAATTTGACATGAGTGGCACTGCTTCACATATTCGAGGCAGTCCTGAATCATCGTGGGCCAGTAGTAGCCCATCCGTTTTATCTTCAACTTCATCTTTGGGCCCGCTTGGTGGGAACCGCAGAGTCCGTCATGAACTTCCTGGATGACCCTTTTCGCTTCGTCAGGTCCTAAGCATCTCAGCCACAGAGAATCAAATGACCTCTTGTACAGAGTATCATTGACGAAGGCGAAAGACAGAGCTCGTTTCATGAGCTGATGTCTTGTGGACGCTTCTTCAGGCATTCGGTGGGACTTGAAGTAATCTATGAAGACTTCTCTCCAATCCCCGGTATTTTCCCAACCTTTTACTTGCAGGGTCGTCTGCTCGCTCGCTCCCTTTTCTTCGGATGATTCCGGAGATATTTCTGCTGGGGCAAGCACTCGACGGCTTTGTACCACGATTCTAACGTCATCGAGGTTCTCGTCAGCCAATTCTTTAGCAAGTTTGGCCAACACGTCTGCTTTGCTGTTTTCCGCGCGCGGTATGTTCTCCAAAATATAAGAGAGAATTTGGGTCAACAATTGTTGCACCTTTTCGCCGTACTTTACCAATTCTGGCTTGCACGTTTGGTAGTCGCCGTTTACTTGACTAACGACCAGCTGGGAGTCTCCGTATATGAGGAGGTTTTCAATTCCCATGTCGATGGCGATCTCGAGGCCTGCTATCAAAGCTTCATATTCGGCTTCGTTGTTTGTCCTCGGCTCTGTCAGGGAGAAAGCAAAGCGCATTATCCCTCCTTGTGGAGTTACAAAGATGAGTCCTACCCCCGATTTGATTATAGGGGTACTTTGTTTGCACTTTTTCATGGAAGATGCTCCATCGAAATAGAGCTCCCATCGGGTATTATCGCCGTCGATCGCATCAAACGCATGTTCGTCTGGAAGATCGCAGTTTAAAGGAGAGTCGGTCGGTATCGGATGCTCAGCGAGGAAGTCGGCGATGGCCTGGCCTTTCACCGCCTTGAGAGGCTGATAGGTTATCGAGAACTCCATCAGGAGCAGGGCCCATTTAGCAAGTCGTCCCGTCAATATGGCCTTTGACATTAAATATTTAAGAAGGTCCACCTTCGAAATGAGACGGACCTCATGTGCCAACGCATAGTGTCTAAGTTTTGTTATCGCAAAGATCAACGCCAGGCAATGCTTTTCAATGGGGGAGTAGTTGCTTTCTGCCCCCAGTAGAACTCGACTTAAGTAGTAGAGTGCTCTTTCCTTCCCTTGATCGTTCTCTTGTGCCCATAATGCGCCTAAGAAGCCTTCGAGAGCGGTTGTATAAAGAATGAGGGGCTTTCCCTTGACCGGAGCAGCCAACACCGGCGGGTTCTGCAGGTATTGCTTGATCTCATTTAGCGCGCTTTGGCATTTTTGGTCCCAGACGAACGGGGTTCCCTTCTTCATCAGGTGGCTGTAAAGACGGCACTTGCCTGAAAGATTGGCTATAAATCGTCGTATGTATGCGAGCTTCTGATCTTCGGGATGCATCTTTATCTGGTTATACCCTGATGAGCCGTCCATGAAGGAGAAAACCTCATGAGTGGACGTATTGTCTATCATCAGTTCGGTGACTGGCACTGGGAAATCGTCTTTCGGACAGGCTTTATTGAGATCCCGGAAGTCTACGCATATGCGCACTGTTCCATTTTTCTTCATCACCGGGACGATGTTGGCGATCCATTCAGGGTATTGAACTTTCTGGATGAAGCCAGAGTCGATCAGCTTTTTGACTTCAGCATTGATACTCATTTCAAGCTCGAGCCGCATTCTTCTCGGCGCCTGTTTGACTGGCTTGATGTCCGGGGATATCGCCAACCTGTGTGCAGCAATTTCTGGATCTAGTCCCGGCATTTCGGAATAGTTCCACGCGAAGCAATCTCTATGCTGTAGAAGCACGTCCTTTAACGCAGCTACCCTTTCTTCAGATAGTAACTCGCTGATGAATGTCGGTCGTGGATCGTTTTCCGTCCCCAACTCAATTTTCTTGAGGTTATTTGCAGTGGTATGGATTCTATCTTCCAGCTCTTTTGGCGCTAGTGGGAATTCTGAGGTTACCTCGTCGTTGCTGTTTTCAAAGCACCAGGGAAGGTCATCCAGGTTCTCGGGCTCTTCCCTTGATATCATTATCACGTGACAAGTACGAATTCGCTTCCAGTCCCAATGCGGAACTGGTTCTTCTTTCGTGGCCTTGGGCTCGTGCTTTTGTGGCGGTGCTACCCTCCAGTTGTCAGACAGAGCGAACTTGCCAAGCTGATACTAATCTTCGACCCAATTCTTGAAGGTGAAGCAGTCCTCGAGAGGGTGCCCTACCACTCGGTGATAAGAGCAATAGTCTGGGTGTGAGACTTCGCCTGCTTGTTCGGGGTGTTTAGACTCCGGCAGTGTAAGCATTTGATGTTTTAGAGCAAGATCAAGTATCTTCTTTGTCTTGTCCCGAGGAAACGAGTACGCTCGACCCATTTTCTTCATGAGGGATAGATCAATAACGCTCGACTCCCGTTTGCGTGGCTTCTTAGCCCTGCTTTGTTGCTGTTGAGCGCTTTTTTGGCCTTTCGACTTATTTCTGCTTTTGCGCCGAGCCTTCTTTATAACAGGTTGACAAGGAGCAGCATTTTCATCCTTCACAGCCTGTTGGAGAAGGCGTTGCATCTTGGCTTTCTCATAGATGACCATTTCGCGGTTATGGTCGTCTCGGACTTTTTGACCTGCTTCCCTTATGAGCTTGTCCATTTGTTCTTCGAACGACGGACTGGGCTCTTTTGCATTTGGAACTTTCACTGTCTCAGGATTAGCGTCCTCCCATTGAGCATCCGCTTCTTCATCGAAGTCATACATGACATAGCAGCTGTTTAGTAGCTCTCGTTTCCTTGACAGGATGTATCCAAGTCCTTTTGTCTCCATTCCCCCATTAGGCAGTTTGCATTGAGTCCCGGGAACGTTCCAGATTTTGTCATAGAACTTGGCTTTTCGAACGGTCTGCTTGAAGGATATCCCCTGACGTTTCAGCAGCTTTTTCAAACCCTCTGTATAATATCTGGGAAGACGGATAGGCTGAAGCCTGTCGAGCGTAGGATCCGCGCCATGCCAGATTTCTTTTTCCACCTTGGTTTCTTCAGAGCGGTAGAACAGAATTGCTTTCTCGCTTTCTCGCCTGGGAGGGATATAGAACGTTTGCTGCTCTTCTAAATTGTAAATATTAAGTGCATCCAGTTCTTTATGGTGTTTAAGCGGCACTATGGAGACTTGTAGACTTTGCTCTTCGTCAGCGGACGTTCGTATTGAAGGTCGAGCAGAGAATACAGCATGGATATCATCTTCTGAGTCGCTACCAAAGACCAACGTAGGAGTGGGCGGTCCTGGCTTGTTGTGTTAGGGCAGACCTGAATAAACTATCTCCTCTTCCTCTTCAGTATCACTGTCGAAGACAGGGATGGTGGAGTTAGCTTTGTTCTCCTGCTTGTGACACTTCTCCGTGTCTTCGAAATCCGGTAAAAAGTATTTGGCATCTTCATATTTGCGGACCTCGTTTACAGAGAACGGGTTCAGTTCTCCCGTCACGGTATACTCGAAACTATCCTTAAAATACTTCATACACTGATGTTGTGTAGAAGGGATGATGTTGTACTGATGTAACCGTGGTCGGCCGAGCAAAGCGTTGTAGCATGTCTTGGCGTCTATGACGTGGAACTTAACGACCGTGACGAGTAGTCCGAAGCGTAGCGTCAGTATCATAGACCCAAGAGTTCTTGATGACTGGGAGTCGAACCCGGAGATGGTGATCTTGTCACGAGCAAGGTGCTGGACGCTCATGCAGATTTCTTTTAACACCCACACATTGAGGAGATTAACGGAGGATCCATTGTCTATCAGGATTTTGCCTATCTTAATATCGTGGCAGTATCCTGAGACATAAAGGGGACGATTGTGTTCGCACGTCCCAAGGAGAAGGTCCTCATCGCCGAAAGTGACATCGGCCGTGTGCACTTCCTCCAATTCATCCTTCATCTTTTCCTCGGCCAGGCAAGCTTGGAATTGTTCCGGATCTTGTAGTGCCTTAATCAACGAATCTCTCGCCTCTTTTGATAGCAAAAGGGCGTCAAGAATGCTGAGCTGTGAGGGTAGTTTCCTCAGGTGCGCCAGGACGTTATAATCCACCTTATTCTTCTTCGGTGGGTTGTTGGCGCTTAGCTCCTCCACAACTTGGTCATCTAAGACGATATCTTCAGAGACCTTTTCTTTCCCTTTATCTTTTCTGTTTGAGGGTCCGAGGTTCTTTTCGGGCAGCGTGCGATTACGTAGTCAGATATTTTCGCAGACCTTCGGCTCTTCTTCTTTTCCCGAAGTGGACTCTTTAAAGAGAGGGGCAAGTTCCAGCTCTTCATCAAAATCGCTCCCGAATGTAGGCACTTGTGACCCGCCAGTGTTAACCATGCGACAATCGCCAGTGATTCTTTTAAGCTCTTCGGTCGTATTTCTTTGCTCTCGACGAGTTTTACGCTTTTCCCGCTTAAAGCGTTGTCGATGAGCAACATATCCTTGCCACCATCTATCGAAAGCTTTGCACTCTTGAGTGGGGTGCAAAATCTTTTGATGATATAAGCAATAGGAGGGGTGCGTTTCCACTTCACCGGTGATGTTTCCTTCAGAGGATGGTAGCTTCATGCCCATTGATATGGCCTTAGCAAACATTTTCCTCATCTTGAATTGGCTTTTGTCAGTAGCAGGGGTGTTTTGCTCCAGCGGGATTGTCTCAGCTCTTTCATGAAGTCGCTGACGCTTGGCCCTTTCAAATATAGCCGTCTCGCGTTCTCGATCAGCTTTACTTTTCGATCGAGCTTCGTTAAGGAATGCGTCAATCATTTCATCTGATAGCTCCGGAAATTTTGGTTCAAGATCTGCCCCCAGCGCTTCGGTACAAGGAGTTTCCTCATCGTCCATGAACGAATGGGAAATCACATGACAGCTCGCCATGCATTCTTCAGATTCATCTGACGAACTTTCTCCCTCACCTTCTTCTTGAAAGATATGATTGAGAAACTCTTGGAGTGTAATGGGATTCCGTGCCTTCTGGTTGTATTCCTCCAGCGCGTCAATTTGTTTTTGCAAGTCCGAGCGTCTGTTGTCAGGCTTTAAGGGCTTCTTTGATTTCTTCTTCTTCTTTTTCGAAGATTTTGACGACTGGTTGTGAGTGCTTGAGCCACCACCATCGGTCTTTGGAGTTGGACGTGGCTTCAACATCCCTTCAATGACCTGCAGTTCCAACGGGTTCTTCCACTTGATCGCTGGACATGTCTGAAGATCATTTAGCATCCTCTTTGTCTTGGCTGATAATACAGCCTCCCAAGGAGCTTCTTCAACGACGGAGCATGTTGCCTCCGGTGTATTCGTCCCTTTAGAGGTGTAGGGCTGCGGGGGATCCACCTTCCATTTGTCAGATAACGCGAATTTGCCCTGTCGGTACTGGTTTTCAAGCCAATTCTTGAAAACGTAGCAGTCTTCGATCGGATGGCCTAGTACTCGGTGATAAGGACAGTAGTTGGGCTCGTTGACGTCACTTGGTTGCAACGGACGTTTTGGATCCGGCAGATTTATGAGTCTGTTGCGCAATGCCAGCTCGAATAACCTTCTCGTTTTATCGCGGAGAAACGAGTAAGGATGCCCTAGTCTCTCCTCAAGGTCTACGTATGGGCGCATATTATTTTGACGCACAACCGGCTTCGAATTGCTCGGTTGTTGTTGAGCATTAGCGACGACGATCGCTTTTCCCTTCCCTTTGTCATTTCGGAAGTCCAGCCTTGGAAGAGGAGGTTTATGGCCCATCTGATCCATCTGCGATGGCTTGTCAATCAAGGCCTGGAAGGTAGTCGGCTTGAAAAACATCATAAATTGTGAGATGGTTGCTTGCGGATCAAGGGTTCCCACAAACATACCCACCGCGGGAGCTTTTTCAATGCGCTGTTCGCACTTCGACCACAAGTTCCGCCACCGTATAGCATACTGAACCCACGTCTCGCCTGGCTTTACCCTGGCGTTAATCAGTGCTGTCATCGGGGTACGTTCACTGGCGCTTGCAAAACGCTGAGTAAACAACAGCTCCATCTCCGCGAAGGTTTTGATAGAGTCGTTCGGGAGCTCAGAGTGCCACTAGAACGCCGTATCTGATAAGCTTCCAACAAACTGTCGAAGCAAAAGCTTGTCATCACCGCCAGTGTTGCCGCAGAGTGCCCTGAACTGGGCAACATGCTGGTGAGGATTGCCCGTCCCCTTGTAGACATGGAACTTGGGAATCGTATAACCTGGCGGGTACTTGATCTGATCGTACCAACTTGGATATGGCCGCCCCGTTTTTACGACCTGGCCGGCTGCTTCGGTCGCATGATGAACCCATATTTGTTGGGCGGCTTTGGAGATTGTATCCTCTTTAGCCGTCGACAGAGCTGGTGGAGGATTTGATGTCTCTCCCCTATCGTCTCCAAGGACGATTGGGGGCTCTTCGGTCGGAGGATCTTGTTGTATCATCATCCCTATCATGTCTTGGAAGAGGAGGCCCATACGCTGTATGTTGGCTGCTTGTTCAGCAGCCTCTTTGTCCTTCTTCTCTAGTATTCGACGAAGGAATTCGACGTCGGTTTCTTCCTCCTGGCGTTCATCCGAGGATGTTTCAGGGTTTTCTTTTGGCCCTGTAAGTGCGGCCATAGCGTTCATCATCTCTTGGAGCTTTTGCTGTTGCTCCTGCGCCTTGGTCACTGATCGGGTAAGCGGTCGATGACCCGTAGATATACGGCTGTCTTCTTTACCAGATGCCACGTAGACGGTATGAACCACAATGCCCCCTGACTTAGGGCATTTGGGTCCACCACCTCTGTTATTTATCGCCGACGCGGGGGTTTTCTCCGGCCTTCTTCTTTTGTGGGCTGTTGAAGTTGAAGGGGCCGTTGGAGTGGGCGCCCTAGCGATTGTTGTCCCCTGCTGTTTAATAGGACGGTCTTTTTATTTTTGCACTTTCGTCTTCTTTTGTTGACGAGAGTGATCTGGGTCGATCACGGAGTCTTGAACCCTTCGCCAAACCTTGTATATTTTTTAGGACAGCCGTTGAGGGGGCTGTTCTTGCTTCGTTTCTGGAGCTCTCTCCGCAGGTGGAGGAGATCTCTTCAGTGTAGCGGTGGGAGAGTTCATCCGTACCCTTCTCAGCAGTTCAAAGCTGTTCTCAGTTGGAACAGCAGCGTTGACTTCCACCATTGGAGCCGGTGGAGTTAACCCTGAGGGGGAGTTGCCCCCTGCCTTCCTCACTCGTTGCCAATGGTGACGTCGAGCATGACGAGCCGTTGGGACTGGTTCAGAGATTGAGACATCTTCTTTTTGCCCCCTGTCTGAATGAGGCGCCGCCGGTGTTAACCTTTTAAAGACTGAGGTTGTCTTTTGAGGGGTGATATTCAACCTGTCGAAAACGGATCCTCGAGCTAGGGCAGGAGCAGGAATCGTCAGTCTTGAAAAGACTGATTCTTTGACAGGGGAAGCCGCCTTGACGACTTCTAGAGCAGCGGTTATTGCCTTCCTTGGAACAGCCAATTTAGAGTTCTGATTTAGCCTGGCGAAAATAGAGGCTGTTGATTTGGTAGTGGGCGACCCGTTGACAGGGGCCATCGTAGCAGTGAGCCGGTCAAAGACCGATTTCTTGTTCACCTCCCGTACAGGTATTGGCATAGAGAAGCTTGTACGGGGGATCATGGTCCCGAAAAACAGGCCGGTGGTGGCCTGGGTCACCTGGTCTACCGGCAGAGCGAGGAAGGAAGCCGCTTGGGGCCCATATGCTACACCTCCGGGAGAGGTGGAGCGTCCGTTGCAGTGGCACTTCGAGCAGTTGGTGCAGTTAGAGGCCATTGAATCTTGAGTTCTGCGCCAGGCAAAAGACCAAATCTTAGTAACTTGAAATCCGAAGGCAACCATTTAACAAACCGCGATTGGTTCGCGAGGACAACACACGAAGTGTGAAGTGGAAAGAGGAAAAGGTCCCACCGGGCGTGCCAAAATCTGTTCTCCTCCGAACGGCGGCCGACGACGCGAGGGCGTCTGGCCTGAGGTTCGGGGCAGATGCTATATGGTTTTATCCGTCCACCTCTCCGAAGATACCAAGCTGATTTATGACACCGAGTATCGGAGGTTTAGACGGATGCGACCGATATAGCAGACTTTGTCAGATTCCCCCTCACTTGAGGGGTTTTTTATTGTGGGGACGCTCTTCCCTACAGGCGCAAGCCCCTGCAGTTAATTACGCTACCGCATCGCGGTAACAACTTTCTCCTTCTCCAGAATTTCACTTCGTGTCGTGTGTGTTTGTTTTGTTTGTGGTTGCCCGTGGATTGTATACGGAGACTAAGTGATGCCGTCGCCCGTAGGACGTGGATTAGTCCAAATCCGCATTTGCTTAGATTTGGGTTTGGTGTTTTAGTTTAAGGATACGTTAGCCATGTTTAGGCTAAGATCGACTTAAACGTTCGTTAAGGATACATTAGTCTTGTTTGAGACTAAGATCGACTTAACGTAGTGATATATGGCCGTCAGGACTCGTCACCTCTCTGACGTCGTTGAAGGATTACAACGACGGGTGTCAGAGGAGCTCAGAGATGTACCCTCGAACCAGAGTTGATTTGGAATTTTATAGTCCATTTGAATGTTTAAGGATACGTTAGCCGTGTTTGGGGCCAAGATTGACTTAAACGGGATTGTTTAGATCCGGTAAAAGAGCATTTGGAGGCTCTATTGTTCCAGTTTAAGGACATGGTAGTCTGTATTCCAGTTTAAGGACGTGGTGGTCCGTATTCCAGTTTAAGGACGTGGTGGTCCATATTCCAGTTTAGGGACATGGTGGTCCATTTTTAGTTTAAGGACGTTTCGGTCCAACGTTAGTTTAAGGACGTTTCGGTACAACATTAGTTTAAGGACGTTCCGGTCCAACGTTAGTTTAAGGACGTTTCGGTCCACGAGTTTAAGGACCCCACGGTCCATATTGATGTGTGTGGTCGTCGAGACCCGTCACCTCTCTGACGACGTTGAATGATTACAACGACATGTGTCAGAGGAGCTCGGAGATGTACTCTCGAACCGGATATAAATTGATTTGAGAGAGAGAGCAATTGTGCTCAGTCAATTTAATTTGTGGACTTACGACCACGATTAGGCTAAGTCCAGTTGAGAATATTCAACACTTTTATTTGTTTTTGGCCTATTAAGCATGTGCTAGGGCTTGGCCCATGCATAGCATTAAATCTTGGTCTCTGTTGGACCTTTATTTGGGCTCTGCCCCTTTTAAAATAATGCATTGCATTATTTATTATTTTTTTTGGGCTCTGCCCATTTATAAATGATGCAGAGCATCAATTTTGTTTGGGCTCTGCCCTCTTGCAAAGTATTTAGTTCAGCCTGTTAGGTCCTTTTTAATTGGGCTAGGCCCTTCTGCAAATAATGCAATGCATTAATTATTTGACAGTGGCTTGTCAGGCGCTTTGCGCTAAATAATGAGCGCAAGCGCTCGTGGAAGCGACACGTGTCGCACTCCGGTGAATGCAAGCGCAATAGCGCAGTGCGCTGTGTCAGTGCGCTGCGCTGTTGACACGTGGCGCTCCCTGGTGGCTTGCGTCAACAAAGGAGCGCAACAGTGCAATTTTTCAAGTGCAAAGCACTGTTTTATATTTTGATCGATTTTAAATCAAGGAAAACAAGTTTTTTCTTGTTTTCAAAGAACCAATGGTTCATAAGAAAGTGCAAAGCACTATTATTATTTTTTTTTATTTTTTTTATTTAAGATTATTGATCTTGCTCTTAGATCCATAATCTGTTCATAAGAGAATTTTCTCTTCTTCCTAAAGGTTTTTACCTTTTCTTCTTTTGGAATTTCTTCAGAGTTTTCTCTGTTTGAAGTTCTTGATTCTTCACCAAAAAAAATGTTGATGCCTTTGAATTGAGGCTTAGGGTCCTTTTTATAGTGCCCATAAATTAGTTAATTTTGTTAAAGAGATCTTTCCCTGAGTGATTTGGGGGATTTTCCCCACCGTTGGATCTTTGATCCAAGGGCTTCTGTTTTACAGAAGAAAATCTTCTTGTTTTAGCAAGAACAGAAAGATTTCTTTAAAATCTTTATTCTGTTTGGCGCAAATGCCCCAGCGCGTGACACGTGTCGTGCAGCGCAAAGTGCAGCGCAACTGCGCTAGCGCGTCTGCGCTGACACGTGTCGCGCAGCGCACAGCGCAGCGCAACTGCGCTAGCGCGTCTGCGCTGACACGTGTCGCGCAGCGCAGTGCTTGCGCAACTGAAGCGTTGCTTCCTTTGATTTTTCTTTGAACAGAGCTTTGCTCTGATTGGGTGCGCTTCTTTAGACGCTGCGCTGATGCATCTGCGCCTGACACGTGGCACGTTGCGCCCGAGATTTGAAGCGTTGCTTCAAAATTTGAATTTTGAATTTCCAACAGAGCTTTGCTCTGATTAGGGGAAACAAGAGGGAGTCTAGGGTTAGGGTTTGAGAGATGGAGTTTGTGGTGATGGGTTGAAGCGAGGAGGCTCGGGTTAAAAAGGAGAAGAAGAAGAGAATTAGAAGAAGTTTAGTGAAGGGTAGTGAGGCTAAGCCCTCGGGGGGTAACGGGATCCAGGGTTACCGCGAGAGGAGAGAGAGTGAGAAGCGAGAGGAGAGAGATAGAGAGTAGCGAGAGGAAAGAGTGGGAGGAGAAAGAAAATTTTTTTTAGTGGGAAGAGAGAAAGAGACACTGTGCGAGGGTGAGAGAGAGAGAAGAGAGAGGAAAGACAGCGAAAGAGAGGGGGGGTGGGGCCCAAATCAGAGAGAAAGAGCGAGAGAGATTGAGTGGTTTTAAGTTAGGATTTTAATTTGATTTTATTTTTAAAAAAATATTTGGTAGGTTATAAGAATAAAATTTTAACTGTCGATTAAAATAAATAATTAATTAAATTTGAATTTTGGCGGGATACAAAAATATTCCAAAACATACCCGGGTCGGGTCTAAAATTCAGTTTTAAAATATGAAAAAAAATATATGCGACTTTTAAAATTCAAAATGAATGCTCAGGTAACGAAAATGCATACCCCCAAAATTGGATGCACGTACGTGCGCGTAGCCATCCAAACACGTCTGTTTCACTGAACGGGATGAGAACAAGGTGCGCGGATGCTACCACGGGGTTAGGGGTATCATGCAGGCCATGCAATGTATTTTTAAAATATTTTATGTGACTTAAAATGTTATATGGTAAAAATGCGCATGTCAGATCAAATGCCAGTATGCAGTATTCATGAAAATGCGCGTGTCTATGTAACAAGTCAAGATAATTCATTAATATGAATCAAATAAGTTTCAAGCAAGCCGGTCGGGTCAGATGCAAATGTAAAATGTAAAATACTATTCGCACCCAAAACACGATAAATCAAGAAAATACCACAATTAAGGAAATAAGTGAACTGAAATTGGTATAAATGAAGTAGGGTGTTACACTTGTCTCATGGGAAAGATAACAAAGACTCTGTTTACTGGACACGGAGTAAGAGCGAGCGAGCTCTTAGGACTCGTACACAGCGATGTATGTGGTCCAATGTCTACACATGCGCGAAGTGGTTATTCTTACTTCATTACTTTTACGGATGATTTTTCAAGGTATGAACATGTCTTCTTAATAAAGCGTAAATCTGAAACCTTTGAAAAATTCCAGGAATAAAAGAATGAAGTAGAAAAACAAACAGGCAAGAGTATCAAGACACTGAGATCTGATCGAGGTGGTGAATATTTGAGTGCCGAGTTCCTGGATTACCTAAAAAGGAATGGAATTCTCTCTCAACTTACTCCTCCATACACACTACAACACAATGGTGTTTCGGAGAGACGGAACCGAACCCTATTAGATATGGTACGTTCCAGGATGAGTAACGCTGAGCTACCATGATCTTTCTGGAGTTATGCACTAGAATCAGCTGCATATCTTTTGAACCGGGTTTCTACTAAGTCAGTGCCTACCACACCATATCAGATGTGGAGTGGGAAGAAACCCTATCTTAAACACATTAAGATATGGGGATGTCCAGCTTTTGTCAAAAAGCAGCATACGGACAAACTCGAGGCACGCTCAGTACTGTGCAAGTTTGTGGGATATCCAAAGAACTCTAAGGGATATTTCTTCTATTACGTAGAGAAACAAAAGGTTTTTGTTTCTCGTCATGCCTGCTTCTTGGAAACTGAATTTTTAGAAAATCAGATAAGTGGGAGCGCAATAGAACTGGAAGAAATTCCAGAACCACAAGCTATTACTGAAAGCTTAGTAGAACCAGAAGGTTCAAAAGAACAAGACATTCCCACACCGCTCCTCAGGAGTAGTAGGTTTTCTCATCCACCTGAGAGATACTACGGTTTTCTTATAGACGGAGATAGAGAGGATTGCATCATTGATAATTATGAGCCGACTAGCTTCCAGCAGGCCATTCAGAGCACTGATTCGGTAAAATGGCTGGATGCAATGCGAACCGAGATGGAGTTCATGTACACCAACAAAGTATGGACTTTGGACGTTACTCCAGAAGGGGTAAAACCCGTAGGATGCAAATGGATCTTCAAAAGGAAGATTGGTGTAGATGGATAGGTTGAGACCTATAAGGCTAGACTTGTTGCAAAGGGTTTTCGTCAAAGACCTGGTTTGGACTATGACGAAACCTTTTCTCCAGTGGCTATCCTCAAATCCATTAGGATCCTTCTTACCATTGCTGCCTTCCACGATTATGAGATTTGGCAGATGGACGTCAAACCGCTTTTCTAAATGGTAATTTAAAGGAGTGTGTCTATATGGACCAGCCAGAGGGTTTCATTCAGAATGGGAGCAGCGGGAAAGTGTGCAAGTTGCTTAAGACCATTTATGGACTGAAGCAGGTATCGCGGAGTTGGAACATCTGTTTTGATAAGACGGTCAAAGAATTTGACTTTATCAAAAATCCAGATGAACCATGCATTTATAGTAAAATTGTAGCATGAACTGTTGTATTTCTCGTCTTGTACGTGGATGACATTCTCTTGATGGGAAATGACATTCCTATGCTACAATCTGTCAAAGAGTTCTTATCACACAGGTTCTCCATGAAAGACCTAGGTGATGCCTCTTACATTCTGGGGATCTGGATCTATCGTGATAGATCAAAAAGGATATTGGGACTCTCGCACTCCAGGTACATCAACACCGTTCTGAAAAGATTCAGTATGGAAGATTCCAAGCACGGTAATTTACCGGCTTGTCATGGGATCACCCTCTCCAAAGAGATGTCTCCCAAGACTGACTTGGAAAGGGATCGCATGTCTATTATACCCTACGCTTCTGTGGTAGGCTTTATAATGTATGCGATGTTGTGTACCAGACCAGATGTAGCTTATGCACTGAGTGTGGTAAGCCGGTATCAGTCAAACCCTGGGGAAAAACACTGGATAGCGGTAAAGAACATTCTGAAGTACCTGAGAAAGACTAAGGATATTTTTTTGGTTTACGACGGAAAAGACCTCCAGATCGAGGCCTTTGCTGACTCTAGCTTCCAGAGTGACAAAGATGACTCCAAATCCATGTCGGGTTATGTCTTTACCCTCAATGGAGGGGCGGTCTGTTGGAAGAGTTCAAAACAGGAAACCGTTGCTGACTCGACGATGGAAGCGAAGTATATCGCAGCTTCTGATGCCGCAAAAGAAGCAGTCTAGATGAGGAAGTTCTTAACAGAACTTCAGGTGGTTCCGTACATTGTTGATCCAATACCTCTGTATTATGACAATAACGGGGCTATAGCTTTAGCAAAGGAACCGGGGTCCCATCAGAAGTCCAGACACATCTTGAGGCGATATCACCTGATCAGAGAGATCGTGGATCGCCGGGAGATCGAGGTTCGGAGGGTTGCTACAGAAGATAACACTACAGATCCGTTCACAAAGGCCATTCCTCAGACGCAGTTCGAGAGACTATTCGAGATGATAGGTCTGCGATATGCCAGCACATGGCCTTAGTGCAAGTGGGAGATTGTTAGTGTGATATGCCCTAGAGGCCATTATTGTATAGTACTAGTTTGTATATTATATTTTGGAAGCTTGGGATATATATACACACATATTTATAACAGTCTTGCTCGATATAGTAGTATGCTACTTGGTTTGTATCTATCTTAATATGTGTATATGTTTCTTTTGACGTATCGCTAATACATATTGATAGAACCCTTAGGATCTTTGCTTGACTACCAGCGTTGTGATGGCAGTCACACTTGTGGGGGTTGGGTAGTCTACAAGCACATCCTTATACAGGTCCCTAGTCGTAGGATTATCGAGACAGGGCATCGATACTCCAGAGTAGACTGGTGTGTACGTTTCTCATCCCAGCTGGGGAGATGGTCTGTCCCACAACCATCGGTACGTCGTACAGGAGATAGTATACAGGTGCTCATTAGGATATGAGTACACTGGACAGGACTCGTCAGGGACTGTTGGTTGGTACTATATCTATCGTCAGTTAACAGTTCCCAGGTGACATGAGTACAGCTTAGGCCGTTGACTTGACACTGTCACTTCGCCTCGAGTGTGTTCCCACTGTTCTTAGATTACTACCCTACCACGGCTCTATTGAGTCGTGCAAACAGGTAGTAGTTGGGTACAGTCCCGAAGCACTTGGAGGAAGTGACGGTTAGACAGGATTCGTCTCTCCCGGTATTGGGAGTTGATATCGTGCTGTGTCTAGGAGAGCCATTACACAAAGTCCCTACCCAGGGTGTAATACCCAGCCCTTTTTATACACCTATATCCGTATTTCTTTTTCACCTATAAAATTTATTTATAATTATCTATTTATTTTCAAAATCCCATTAAACCCAGACCTTACCTTTCATTCCCTCCGGCCCAAGCACATTTTTCCCAGCCTAGAAATCAAATTTAAAATCCCTCTGGCCCACTCCCCTCATCAAATTATTTTCCTTATAATTTTCCTTCAGCCCGGCCCCAAGCCCATTCCTTTTATTCGAAAATTAAAACCCAAAACTAAATCCCTTTTTCCCTAAACCCAAATCCCAAGCACACTCCCTTTATTTTTCCCATTTGATTTTTCCTCTAAATAACTCAGCCCATTCCTTTATAAACTTAATATTTTCTTTTAAACCCCCAGCCCACTTCTTCAGCCCGGCCCCCTTCTTCTTATTTATTCTTTAATTTTAAAATCTTTGGCCCGGCCCAACTCCCTCCAGCCCGTGCCTCCAACCCGACCCGGCCCGCTTCGCCACTCCCTCTTCTCCAACGGCTATATCTTTTCCCTCGCTCGCGACCCCTTCCTTCGCCGTAACCTACGCCTCCTCCTCCGCCCACGCCTGCGTCCTTGTTGGCCACGCTTGCGCGCGTTACTCCCACGACGCACGCCTCGATCTCTCCTCGCGATCACCCCCACGCCTCTCCTTCTCTCCACTCGGTTCACACTCTATCACTCTCTCTCCTTTCCCCCTCTTTCTGTTTTCTCCCTCAACACCCTCACCCACCACCACCGAGCTCCCCACTTCAACCAAACATCCTCATCTCCTCCACCTCGTCACCAAACTTCTCCACTCACCCACAGCACCCCCGAGCTCCTCCTCCGCACCGACGATCTCCTCCCTCGCTCACTCCTCTCTCCAAAAACCCATCGAGCTCGAGCCTTACTCGCCTCCGCCACCGAGCCTCGCCCGCTTCCCTCGACGACGGCGACAACCCCACCACCTCGTACCCCTCGATCAAGCATCTCCTTTCCCCTTCAGTTCCCTCACCCGACCTCCTCTCTCTACCCCTCTCTATACTCCCTTTCCCCTGCTCTCTCTCCCTCACGCTGTCTCTCTCTCTGCTTTCTCACCCTGCACCCTCTCCCCTCTCTGCTTTCATCCCCCTCTCTTTGCTCTCTCTCTCTCTAAACTTCTCTCTCTCTCTCTAACTCCCTTTCCCTATCTCAGTTCTCTCTCTCTTTCTCTATTCTCACTCTGTTCTCAACTCTCTCTCTCTCTCGATCTCTCTTTCTCTCCCCTGAAACCTCTCTCTCTCTGTTTCTCTCTCTCTCTCTCTCTTCCTCTCAATATCTCTCTCCCTCTACAATCCCTCACCATCGGCCTCGACACACCAACGACCACCACCCCCGCCGTCAAGACCCCAGCAACCAAGCCGCTGCCGAGACTCGAGTTCGAGACAAGTCAAGTTGTCGTGCCGCGCGTGTATCGCGATTGTGCCGTTGCCGTTGCCGTACCGTCGTCGACACGTCCCCAGGCAAGTATTTTACTTGCTTACATGCTATATACTCAAGTTACAATCTTAGATTACTCAGATCATAAAGTTACAATGTTAGATCAATTAGGTGCCATACCTGTTCGATGTGTGTTCCCAATGAAAATACTTGTCTATTTTAACGGAACTGGATGGTTTATATTGGCCCTTGTAGTGATGGATATCTTGTGCAAGTTTCGCTGGAAAATATGACTGTTAACGACTAAAACGACTACCCCCAAGTTTACTCGTAAAACTGGAATTTTCTTGTACCTGAAAACGATAAAATCACCATAAATTATTTACATACTGGAATGATGCGTTCGAGGGCTAAAATCGAAGATGACTCGACGAACTATAACCCTATGCTAGTTTCCAAATATTTCTGTACTCAAACTGCATCAATATTTGGATCGGAGTGCGACTCTGGACTGCAGTCCAGAGCGGCTGTGTTTACTGTGTGCTGTCCCGTAATGGGTACTACACTATTTTCTTAAACTCGTAGGTTGCGTGACTCCACTTTTTATTAAATATGAATCTGATAGCTAGATAACACAAGTGGTTTCATCCTATTTCGTTATCGTTTGTTATTTAAACTGTAATTTAATAGATGTGGACGTATAACAGTCCCAACAGAATCAGAATTGACACACTATCGTTAAACAGTGTATATCTTCTGACATACAGACATGATTGAAGATCCGTCTGTTGCGTTGAAAACCTTACTGAAAACCCTAGATTTCATTCAACTGTAGCATCGCTAAAATATGATTCCAACTGGGATTAAAATGCGTTGCGAAACAGACTTCCGATTCTGAAACCGCATTTCCAGCCGTGAACGCTTAAATTGAAATGGCTATAATTAATGATCCTGGAACCCGATTGGCATGTAACCAAATTCGCTGGAAAGATAACTGAACATACCATTTATTCCCCGTTCATCGTTTCACTAAACTGTAACCGTATGATTTATGGTAAATTGTACAAGTGGTAGATTATTGATTCATGACACCCTAATCATGCCTTACATATTGTTTACGCATCATATCATACACATGTCACTGCATTGATAACCTAGTGATAACGTGCATTACCCAGTGTTAGGTATTAGTGATGATTGTGGCAAGTACGTTAGTGATCGTGTATAAGTGAATAAGTGGAAGTGATACGTACTTGTACACAATCAGTGAACCTTGTTATTCTATTGCATTGTCGACGTCTGTGGAACGCGTGTACGTGTGACTATAAGTGGTATGGGACACTTATGGAAGCTCTTGCATGGGGGTCACAGATAAGACATCAAACTCTGCCATTTATCTTAGGTATTAGTCGGGACGTGCTTGATGGAGGTCCTGCCTCCAATTCTCGCGTAGACTTGTCACAGACCGACTGGTATTTAGGGTTATGGTTAGTGTTTGATGTAGAACACGGGGTGTGGGGTAGTTTGAGTGTGAGTTCAACAGAATCTCGGGAGTCCCTTGCCGGCTTATATATATAGAGAGATATATGGAGATTTACAGGGTACATGATTATTACCGTGAGTTACATGTTGGGCCCGTGGTCCCTTGCCCTTGGGTTCTACCCTTGGGTGGAGGACACTCGCGAGTGGTTGACTCTCACACTTGGATTGACGATAGGCTTAGTGACCTGTACAGTGAGACTCAGAGACTGATGGGGATATTGGCATTGATATACTCACTCACTGTGTTGACATACGTGGCATATCATTCTATTGCTTTTACTGTTCCGCTGCATTGATTACTGCATGTTCATACCTACACCGTCATTGATTTACTGTTATATATACCGATTATCACTGTTAGAATTGTCACATGAATTTATATATTATATTGCTATTATGTCGCTCTGACGACCTGAGTATGCATGCTCAGTGTGAGGAGAAGATTCTGTAAGTGCACGGCGGCGCCCCGGCCGTCAAACCGACGCCGGAGTGCGGAAACGAAAAAATTTGCAAACTAGCAAACCGGCACCACCGCGCACTAAAAACCCGGATCGGGCCATTAAACTAGTCCTAGCTAACTAGAGAGGGGGTAGAGAGATATACCGAGCGATCCGTGTCCTTCGGTCTTCCAGTCGTCGTCCCGATCTCCCCGCGGAATCTCCGATCTCCACCACGTCGCCGGAAGGGCACCACGTCGCCTGCTTCTTTTACGGGCTCCCACCTCCGGACCGAGGCAACTCGGGCACGAAATTGGAGAGTCGACGTGCTCAAGATTTGCTGTAGAATACGTGTAGAAGGCCATGTCTCATTTGGGGTTATGGAGTTGCCTTTGGTGGAGGAAAGGAACTAAATGGAGATGAATGATTTTGTAGCAAGCAAAAGAAAAATGTGATGAACATTTTTCCATAACCAAAAATGAAGAACCCCCACCCACACCACAAGAATGTGGCCGGCCTCCCCTAGGAGAATGGAGAGAGAGAGAGAGGAAAGGTCAAGGGGTGGGAAAGTATCATGCATGAGAGAGAAAAGAGTGATGATGAGAAAGAATCATCACAACAAAAACCTCACTCCAAAATCCAATCATTTCCCATCACCATCAAACAAAGGTCAAACAATCATGAATCATGGAAGTCAAATGGTGGAGCAACAATCATGACACTACAAAATGCAAAGGCAACCCTCCAAAATGCTTATTTGCACAAATGCAAATAAGCCCTCCTCCACCAATCTTCGGCCAATGAAAGATACAAAGAAATATGGCCGAAACGGAAAACAAACTGGCAACTCCAGAAAACTGATCCCGTAATAAATTACAGGAAAACCCCGATACTGTGTATACACACCCGCATCTGTATTCCAACCGAATATAAATGTAATGAGACAACATCTACACTGTACTATACTAGGATCCGGCTTAAACCAAAGCCCGCTAGTATTATCCGTCCGATCCTGATCCGTACAATACCGCACGTATCTGATCGAACCCTGCCATATATCCATACGGCCTCTAGTACTAACCGTATGATCCTGATCTGTGCAATACCGCACGTATCTGATCGAACCCTGCCATATCTCCATACGGCCTCTACAGCGTTTCGCCCGAAAACTTGAGTAACTGAATGTGGGGGACTCTAAAGACTCGTCAATACTATGGCTGTGGATTTAACCACTAGCACGTCAGAGGTATTAGCCATACGTGACGGGCTACCAGCTATTGACCAAAAGGGACGTCGATGAGCGAACTCATCCTGACACCCTACTGAGCCTGTCAGTGACAATATCCGTACAGTTCGGTCCGTTCATCTATGAGCATCGCATGGCGGGCCTAGGGGGTTGGTAAAAGTCAGACCCCCAAAAGCGATACAAGTCGTGTCGGAGTGTAGCCCAGAACACCCTGAGATACTACTGGAATACCTACCAGTAAATCTCCTGCCTTGGCCAAGGGCTTCGTGTAAGGGCTCTCCTAGACACAGCGCGACCTCACCCCCAATACCGGGAGAGACGAACCCCTGAAGATCCGCTCACTGCCTCCATGTGGCTCGGGACTGTACCCAACTAAAACCTGTTTGCACATCTCCTTTGAGCGTGGTAGGGTAGTAATCAAAGTACAGTAGGAACTCACACGAGACAAATGACGATCCTCAGGTCGATGAACTAACCTGTACACATGTCACCAGGGAACTGCTATCTGACGTCAGGTATAAGACCAACTAGTATGTTCCTGGCGAGTCATGTCCGGTGTACTCATAACCCAATGAGCACATGTATACATCTTAGGTGAACCAACTGACACCAGTGGCTTGTGAGACCGGCCACCGCCCCTCGTCGGGGTCTCGACTATATACACTAGTCTACTCTGGAGTATCGATGCCCTGTCTCGAAACTCCCACGACTAGGGACCTTTTAAGGATGTGCTTATAGACTCCAGCTCCCACGTATATGATCGCCCTCATACTACTGGTAGTCAAGCAAGAATCCTAGGGGCTTTATCAACGTGCAATACTGACCTGTAAGGTCACCTAAAGCAGTACACTGTAACATTTTCAAAAGGGTAAAATATTAATTTTGGGAATTTTTATAATTTAATATTATTTTATTGATTATTTTAATATTAAATTTATAATTAAATGCAAATAAATGGGAAAAATTTGAGAAAAATTATGGAAAATTTTAAAATAGGGTAAATTAGAGAATTATGACATTTTTAAGTTTTTGTGATTAGTTTGACACTAATTTAGTGCTAATCGCGATTAAAAATCGCTAATCGGATTTTTTGGCTTTTTGTGCAAAACTTGCACATATCATTTTTCCTACACTTGTGCATTTTCTACCATGTTACTTTGGGTTTACTATTGGTGTGAGAAGGTTTTGGAATTAAAGAAAAGGAAAAGAAAAAGAAAAAGAGAAAAGAATATAGAATGAGGGTAGGTGAGAGAGAGGGGTATGGACCATTGACCAAACCCTTAGCCATTCTTTTTCCCCCTCTCATTTCTCTCCCTCTCCCTTTTCTCCTGCTGCTGCTTCTTCCTCCCCCCCCCCCTTCCTCCACCTTCAACTCCTCACTTCATCTCAAAAACAACCCCAAAACCTCACACTCATTTCATTAAAAATGTGCAAAATCCCTAGATCTACACATGGAGCTAAAGAAGCAAGGATTTTGGCCACTAGGGGCAACTCAAGAAAATTCTTGAGTTGCCAAATGAGGTATTTTTCTGAACCATTAGCTTAGTTATAGCATTCCCTTTACCCCATGTTTAGTTTAGAACCGATATTGTGGATTTTTGTGGAATTGAGAATAACCAAGTTAGGGTTTGAGGAAACTTGTGTTGAATTGGGAAATTAAGCTCAGTTAAGGTTATACCAACACCTTAGTGTATGAATTGGAACCCAAAACCTGAAGCTAGAACCAGAATACGGATTTTTGAAACCGATATCGGGGAAATTGTGAAATCTGTGCAGGATAACTTGAATCTGCTATCACCCCGAGAACCCTAAAATAATATTGAGTGGACAGTGACATGTGCAGGCACCATTGAACCAACACCCCAAACCCTAGCTCCCCACTCCACCTTGAGGCCGCCGAAATCCCCATTCTGGCCGCAAATTGCGGCCAGACCAGTGAGGAATTTCCTCGTTTTGCGTGCATGCCCCCATTTCCTCAATTCTTGGCCCTGAGTACTTCTAGTTTTGACAGATTCTATCTAGGGTAAAATCTGGGACATATATCCTAAGTTGCTATTTTGGATTCGTGTTTCCGTATTCCGTATTTTTGATTCTGAAATGGCGGATTGTGTTTTGCCTCGACTATTTGGCGTTTATACGACGATATAGAGGATTTATTGATGGTTTTGAAGGCGTGCCATAGGTTCTCACCTATAGGCCCCTTATCGTATCGTTTTGGATTTCATGCGCCGTTTTAGCTAGAATGTGGTTTTAATGCGCATATACGCTATTTTGATGTGTAGGTACCCATGAAGACTTCGGGACGACAAGCAAATGCGTGGTGACGTCCGCAAATGATGATGTAAGGTGAGTAGATTATATCTACAGGGGGAAGTCGGGTGGATGGCGTATAGCACCCCCGCAGTCCGTAGATAGATTACTATGTAGTTTATTGTGATAGTTAGGTGTATTATGGATAGTGTAGGGTTAGAAGTGACTAGTGTAGTTCATAGTCGCGAACCCTAGAATAGAGTTACACCTACACGCACACCCTTGCATATTACTTATACTTGCACTGTGTTTGATGATACGGGATGACTTTGGAGATGAGTCGATGATGTGGGCTTTGTGCCGCAAGATCGGTGATTTGATATGATTCATATTTAGGATATGACTTGTGATTCTTGCGGGCTTGGGATGTGTGTTTACCCCCGCATGCATACTTCATTGATGGTATCGATTTGTACTAGACATAGAGTAGTACCCCAGATTTTATGACCTGATGATAGTGATACCTGTTATGTGATGAGATAGTGAGATGTTGACCTGTACCCAGCTATTGGGATGCCATACGATGATTTACCGTACGAGCCGATATTGATGATAGATCCGCACTCATAACTCGGGGATGTCCTACGATATGTTCTTGAGGCGGGATCACCGACTATATATCTATATATTTATCGACTCAGATTTAGGTGGTTTCCACACCTACCCCTCCTGATTGACCTAATACTTAGATCTGTAGTTTGCTTAGTAGATGTTAAACTAGACCCGAGTCATACTTATTTCAAATGGCAAGCCGCGTTACTATTCATTTACTATTCACTCTACGGCTCGCATTGCATTGCATGCTTATATGCTATTGATTCATATTCATTGTGTATATGCCTTTACAAAGTTCCATGCTCATATTAGTGTTTCACATTGCATGTATTATAATTCATGGATTTCGCACTGTGATATGGTTGCATATGATGATTCTGGATTATTTTACTCCTGTGTATATATATATTAGTGGTATGGGACGCTGATATATATATACGCATACTTAATATATTATCATGATGATCTATACAGAAGAACCTATGTGGTTGGAGCCTATGAGCTCGATGTGCTCGGAGCCTATGTGCTCGGAGCCTATGAGCTCGATGTGAGAGGAGCCTATGTGCTCGGAGCCTATGAGCTCGATGTGATAGGAGCCTATGTGCTCGGAGCCTATGAGCTCGATTGGAGAGGAGCCTATGTGCTCGGAGCCTATGAGCTCGATTGGAGAGGAGCCTATGTGCTCGGATCCTATGAGCTCGATTGGAGAGGAGCCTATGTGCTCGGGGCCTTTATGGTCGATGGTATATTATATCTCCCCTACCCCATATTTATTGTATATGCATTGCATACATGATGCTTATTGTCAGTGGGTGACGGGTGGACGGGTTCCACATATATATACAGACATGGATTATATACAGACATGGATCATATACAGACTGGATTTATACTGATCATACTTCATTGTATATATAACAGGGTATGAGGGCGCTGTTATATATACCCTTACACCAATATTAGTGGTATGGGACGCTAATATATGTGTATTGATATCATTGATACTTCATCATACTTACTTCATGCAGACATACCTTATACTGATGACATGTTATTACCTGAGTACCTGGCACTACATACATATTTAGATGTTACCTTGCCACCTTATCATACTTCAGATGTACTCTTGTGGTTATATTACTGATTGTTGACCTAGGTTTATGTCTTGCATTCGGTTTCTGCTTGTAGATATTTCTATTCACGAGTTGGCAACTCACCCCCGTTGTGCCACAGTTCTTGCAGGTTCTGCCGTACAGGTTTCATTGCGGCATTTCTGGCACACTACTTTCTTACGGGTGATTTGCTTTTGGTAGGTGGATTCTTTCGCATCAAGAACCACCATTGTATTTATTTTATTCATTGTATCTAGAATTTCCATCAACCAAAAACTTGTATATTGTTTCAGACCTAGACTTTAGTGATGTATTATTCGACCATAGAGTCGCGCTTAGTAGTATTGCGGTTTTCTTGTTGCTTTTGAGCTTTCTTTTGGATTTGATCCTCGCCACTTGGCGTTGTATATTATATCGTTGTGTGGTTGTGACCGTTAATTGACGAAGAGCTAGCTCCCGCTTGGGGATGCCTTTATCATTGCATATATTGTTATCTTTGTTGTACCCCATTCGGGGCTAGTTTTACAAAAGAAACTCTGCCGAAATTTTTAGAAAAGATTGTACTGTTTTAAAATGCACATTCGGCTTAGTTATTTAAAAACCTTGATTTTTAAACATGTAGTTCTTCACTTCTTTAAACCAGTTTCTTTACTTATTCTTAAAAATGGTTTTAGATTTCTGGGCTTTTGGCTTACTTGGATCAGATGGAGTCCTATAGACTTCATATGGTTCAAGGGCCAGTCACGTGCTCTTTCGGGTCGTGACATACACGATGATAAAGGTAAACCAGATAGCATACTATCATCTCGAGTAAGACTGTCCTCCTGGGATAGGTCCTCCCTCAATCATTGCAATCACGTGCCTGTGATCCAATAATTGACTCTGAGGGAACTATCTCCAACAATCTCCCACTTGCACTCAAGGCTAATTATTGCGATGTCGCGTACTCACAGCCCGTATGATACCGAACACCCAACTCCTCTACTAGTCAATCTCACAAATCCCGTTTGCGAAACTATTGCGTTCGAGGAATAGCCTCAGCGAGTGGATCCGCTTTGATGTTTCTTTCTATGTCTCTCTATATCTCAAGTTCGCGGAGAATGCCATCTCCCGAAATGAGCAATACATGTCTTAGAATGTGTCTGGATGTCTGATGGGACCTAGCTCATAAATGAACTCCAAATCCAAACTTCTTAGACTGTATCGACAACTGAACTTAATCAGTATCTTGCGCCATGCCTCCCTCAGTATTGCCTTGGACCACCTGTCCAAAATACTGCCCCTCGTCAGAAGGAAAACTATAACTCTGACAACCTCCTTGTCGTCCAGGTCACCTTGGAAGCCTGGAATGATAACTGTCTCCGAAAAAAAAGGTTGTCGTTATCATATCCCTAGAACATCCACTTATGTTCTAAAACTGCTTCCGATTGTTTCTCCAGGATAGGATCAATGTCAACTTATTGCATCTACTGCAAAAACAACATCTGGTGTGGTACTTGACATCTCATGTTTGACTCAATTGCCTAAGCAAGTGATCTGCCAATCATGCACATCCATCTCCCCTTTAGTCTGTAAGACACCTTTAGAGAGGATGACTCCATTACCTGCAGGTACACTACCGTGCCAGGAGTCGTCCATTCTAAATACTCTTAGAATACTGTCTAAGTACCCTTAATTGGGAAACCACCCAAATCTAGATCTAAAACCATAGATCTAGTAACCAGTATGTCTGATATAATGTCCAAGTCCCATGTGGAGAAACCACTGTGTGACGACCAAAGTATAACCGATCGTAGTATAGGAATATCACTTCCTACTCTGTGTATGTCATCCAAAAACATGACTTCACACCCTACTACCTTCTCAACAGATCCATCCCCTATTCTGATGAAGTCAAACCTATGACTGTCACATCAGAAATTGATGATCTATCTCCGCTATATCTGCTTTAGTCTATAAATAGACATAAGCCACCTGTCGACCAATGCTTCCGCTGCTCCCACTGACTACGATAACCCTCTGGCAGAGTCATATAGACGTACACTTCTAAAGCCAGTTTAGAACGACGCTATACTCATCCTCCCGCCGGGTCTCGCAGCCTGGAACAACAGCAATGGCAAGTTTGGGTAAACAAGAACCTCCATGTCACCGTCCTTGAGGCTGCCGGAGTACCTCTCGGGTGCCTGAGGTTACCCACCTTATCTGTGGAGTGGCCAATGGAATGTCAAACCAGATTGAATCTTTTGGTTCCTTATCAAATATCCAGTAATCGTTTGGGGTTCTGGAATCACTTCCAGTTCTACCATACTCCCACTTCTGTTTTCTGAAAAAATCCATTTTTATTAAAACTGTGGCGAGTCTAGAACAATATCACTATTGATCTTCCAGATGGTAGAAAGTCAACCCTCGTCATAGCCTGGGTCAACCCACAAACAGCCATTACAGAAACGTGCCTTGAGTTATCCAGAGTCTGGTTTTAAGCATAAACCGGACAACTCCCCGTACCTTAACATCATTAAGATATGAACTGTTCTATATCCAATACAGAAACAGAGGCACTGATTTAATTGAACCAGATTCAAATCATGCAGCTGTCTCCAGTGCATATCTACTAAATGGAAGGAGGTCTATCAGCGTTACTCAACTTAGGAATGCTTCCAATTATGAGTAACCTGAAAAAGAAGTAAGTTCTCTTAGTCATTACTATCAACTGAATACCATACACAAGTATCTACATCTTCGATCACTTTGAAGAATCCCGATACTTGCAATACCTGGTTCTCTACTTTATTCAAATACCTATAACTTCTCAAAATTCGGACCCTGTGTTTCCACGAAACACCTATCTAAAAACTAGAGAAGTCATAAGTAAACCGAATATAGTACGAGGACCAACCCCTCTATCCTGATAGACCCTGGACAACATACAATACTCTGTATAAGTCCCTTGAGTCTGATAACTCATTCACTGTGTGTCGTAGGTTGAAAACTGTACTTATGGTTAAGAAGAATTACACCGCTGTTTAATGCTCCTCACCTAACCATCTACTGATATAGGTAAATGTCGCAGACATAATTTCAAAAAGATATATCTCACTCTATAAAAATAGACGTACAGATGTATCAATTTGAAATTGGTGCATAACAGCGGATATTCAAAACCAAATATTTGTCGACCGGCAAACAACCTAGGTGACTTCCTCAAATATCACCGATTACAACGAATCCCGATATAATGAGGATAATCACCCAATTCCCAATAACTTACTCCCACTCATCATCTGTAAAACTATACAGATGTGAGAATCATACCTGGTAAATACATACCCTGGAGCAAGTGTCTAATTGGGAAATCAGTTTTCCTTTAACAGTACATAGTGAAACTGAAACATTGAAATGTTTCGATGGGGTATCCCGGTATTCCTAGTAATGCCTCTTCCATTATCCAGATTCACAACTGTAACCGTGTAATTCTTTGCCATCTTTCCAAATCCCTTTCTATGTCTTTAGTCATTACCTTCTGCACACCCCTTTAGGCCAAATGGTTTTCTTCCTCCCTACCGTTTGGCACCAGCCTATGGTTTGGAAGAAGACTATCCAATAAGCATAATGGGTATACTGTCCTAATCCTAGGAACACTCGCAATGCGAGAGAAGGTGAAGATAAAAGACAACCGAATAAACCTTATTCCTATTTCTCTTGAACCAGAATCCATCCCCGAACTGGAACAAGTTCCTTTCGAGTTCGTATATAACCATACGATAGAGTATCCAATAAACTGTGGATCTTCGTAGTGATACGGAGTGTCCTGGAGAAATACAAAGGTGATTTAGGATTGGCGAAGAAATACTTGGTTTGGTCGTGAATATCAGTCGCAATTTACTTTGCCCTCTTACTAATCCCTTGATATGTCTTTACTTAATACCTTCTGCACACCATCGTTATGCTAATTGGTTTTCTTCATTCCCTACCGTTCGGCACCAGCCTAAGGTTTGGAAGAAGACTATCCAATTTGCGTAATAGGTGTACTATCTCCTAAACCAAGGAGTACTCGCAACTTTGAGAGAAGGTAAAAGGAAAAGACAACTGAATAGTCCTATTCGTTTTCTCCAGAACCGGAAACCATCCTCGAATAAATTCTTTCGAGTTCGTATATAACCATACGATGGTTTTGTCCAATGGAAGTGGACGTTCGTAGTAATACGGGGTGTCCTGGAGAAAAGGGTAAAAGTAGGAGTGGCAATGAGGTATGCAACTCTGACAATCCAAAAGCCAGTGTTTAAGAAGGTTCGGTCAACTTGGTCACTGAGTCATAGTCTTAGGGTCGGGTCAATGGTCGCTGCCAAAGAGAGAGAGAAAAGAAACACTCAGCGTGCACTCTAACCTAGATCAGAATGGTTACCAATTTATCTAATCTGGAAACCTCCCACTGTACCGTCAAATTCTCCTCCAAACCTGAAAGAAGAATTAGTCGGGATCACCCGAGGAGTAAACCAACTCATCAGTGGGAATCGGGATCCAACTATCATCGCATGATAACGTGACGGAATCCGCTCATGTCATCACACTCCAGAAGGTATGCGCATATCTGGCAAGTTTCAGTTTCTTTAGAAACTCCCGATGTGATTTCTGCCCCATGCTCTTATGACCTTGGTGTGAGGTCAAAATATCATAAGTCACATGTCAAGTTCTACCCGTCATTGTCCAGGTTAATTTGAACCCACCCGTACATACCCTTGACGTAGGCCAAAATAGTAGTACGACTGTCCCAAACCAACGCATCTATCTATGCAACAGATAAATACCCGGCAGCTACCAATCACTATGCCTTGGCGTGAAGTCAAAATACATAGCTTGAATACTACCGAATATTTAACTGAAATGACAGAGGGCTACGAATGGTTTCTGGCGAAAACCTTTAACGTAATGAACTTGGTATCGTTGAAGGAACCAGATAGCTTTTAAAAATATAATGACGAAAACCATTGCTAAAGAGGTCACTCCCGGTGAAGGGATCTCGGCTCTTTCCCCGTAGAATGAGGTGCAGGATATTCCAACTGAATACCACGGTGCAAAGCAAAAGTAATCGGCTATAGTGATGTTAATGCCCTGACGCAAACTTCTGTCCAAGGGGTCACTCCCGGTGAAGGGATCTCGGCCCTTGCCTCGTCGACTGAGGAGCAGAATATTCTAACTGAATACCACGATGCTAAACAAAAGAGAACGTCCTTGTAATAACAGCTTTTTGAAAAATGTTCCAACAACATCAGAATAGGTTTGTTTTTAACTTGCATTGATCCGAATCAACGCAGTCCCATCAATTGATCACACCACAAAGAACGAAAATAATATGACGTACGTATATGCCATCTGCATTCGCCACTGGGTCCCGTCATTACCCGTTAGGTTAGCTAACTAACGACAGAGCGGGGACTGGACTAGCGCGGATGCAAAACATATACAACATCTACTAATATATATACCAATATATTATATTTCGCTCAAGGCGTGATAAAATGCAACATCACAGAAATGTACAGCATCACAGAACAATACAGATATCTGGGATCCCCGGGTTTCACAGAGCCACTACTGAAACCCGACGTTCCCCTGGTCGTGTGGATAGCCTGTGCAATGAAATCCTAGACCCCTATGGGCGCGGCAAGTTACCCGCCAAAACCTGAAGCGAGGCAGCCCCCTTCAGCAACGTGAATGGACTACCCGGCACTTCATGGAATCCGGTAACTTAGGCACCCCTCCTGGGTCAACCTGTACCCCGTAAGAGTGCGGCGAATAGCCCGCCAATTCTAGAGTGAAGCCCCCTCCGTCTCAATGCCATGAGATGCGGGCTCGTTGCCCTCTAGAACCCGGCTATCCGTGCACCCCACCTTGGGGTAGTCCTAGTACAGAAAGTAAAATATACATACAACGGGTACATCGACCGCAACCTGGTCGTGCCCCAAAAGAATAATATACAATCAGGCAGTGACGGCAGTCCACATGTCGGACGCTCGCCCCGCAATATCAAATGTACATAATACAACAAAAACTGTACTAGCATTGCATCCAGGCTATCCCCCACGACCAATCCGCAACATCACAGCATAACACAGAACATCAACGTGAAAGTCACGTTCGCAAATCCGTCTAACCGGGCTATAGCAGTTAAACAGGATTTACCGATCAAGTAACATTCACGGTCGCAGATATAATGTAAATACTGTGAACTAATGTGTTTAAAATATCCGATCGATCAAATTTTACCAAGTGGGCCCCAAGCATTACTGTAGCAGTTAAAGAAATTCTGGGCCCAAAAATAATATTCCAAAAGCCCTATTTTAAAGTCCGGAACTTTCTGAAAAATTTTGGTGCACTAAACGGTGTAAGTCGCGGCGGAACCGCGGCCTAAGCATGGGTTTGGCCGCGGTTCCGCGGTGGTTTAGACTGTTCACAAGACCAAATTTTTCCAGAACTCTTACAATTCCCTGCACATCATTCTGCAACATACTGAAAAAATTTTGGAGCCAAAAAAATTTCGACAGAAAACAGATGTGTATAAAAACGCGGTTTTGGAATTTTTGTTCGATCAGAAATTTAAAACACATTAGACAAAGCTAGACTATGTTAATGGCGAGGCTCTGATACCACTGTAAGTGCACGGCGGCGCCCCGGCCGTCAAACCGACGCCGGAGTGCGGAAACGAAAAACTTTGCAAACTAGCAAACCGGCACCACCGCGCACTAAAAACCCGGATCGGGCCATTAAACTAGTCCTAGCTAACTAGAGAGGGGGTAGAGAGATATACCGAGCGATCCGTGTCCTTCGGTCTTCTCGTCGTCGTCCCGATCTCCTCGCGGAATCTTCGATCTCCACCACGTCGCCTGCTTCTTTTACGGGCTCCCACCTCTGGACCGAGGCAACTCGGGCACGAAGTTGGCCAGTCGACGTGCTCAAGATTTGCTGTAGAATACGTGTAGAAGGCCATGTCTCATTTGGGGTTATGGAGTTGCCTTTGGTGGAGGAAAGGAACTAAATGGAGATGAATGATTTTGTAGCAAGCAAAAGAAAAATGTGATGAACATTTTTCTATAACCAAAAATGAAGAACCCCCACCCACACCACAAGAATGTGGCCGGCCTCCCCTAGGAGAATGGAGAGAGAGAGAGAGACAGGAAAGGTCAAGGGGTGGGAAAGTATCATGCATGAGAGAGAAAAGAGTGATGATGAGAAAGAATCATGACAACAAAAACCTCACTCCAAAATCCAATCATTTCCCATCACCATCAAACAAAGGTCAAACAATCATGAATCATGGAAGTCAAATGGTGGAGCAACAATCATGACACTACAAAATGCAAAGACAACCCTCCAAAATGCTTATTTGCACAAATGCAAATAAGCCCTCCTCCACAAATCTTCGGCCAATGAAAGATACAAAGAAATATGGCCGAAACGGAAAGCAAACTGGCAACTCCAGAAAACTGATCCCGTAATAAATTACAGGAAAACCCCGATACTGTGTATACACACCCGCATCTGTATTCCAACCGAATACAAATGCAATGAGACAACATCTACACTGTACTATACTAGGATCCGGCTTAAACCAAAGCCCGCTAGTATTATCCGTCCGATCCTGATCTATGCAATACCGCACGTATCTGATCGAACCCTGCCATATATCCATACGGCCTCTAGTACTAACCGTCCGATCCTGATCTGTGCAATACCGCACGTATCTGATCGAACCCTGTCATATCTCCATACGGCCTCTACAGCGTTTCGCCCGAAAACTTGAGTAACTGAATGTGGGGGACTCTAAAGACTCGTCAATACTATGGCTGTGGATTTAACCACTAGCACGTCAGAGGTATTAGCCATACGTGACGGGCTACCAGCTATTGACCAAAAGGGACATCGATGAGCGAACTCATCCTGACACCCTACTGAGCCTGTCAGTGACAATATCCGTACAGTCCGGTCCGTTCGTCTATGAGTATCGCATGGCGGGCCTAGGGGGTTGGTAAAAGTCAGACCCCCAAAAGCGATACAAGTCGTGTCGGAGTGTAGCCCAGAACACCCTGAGATACTACTGGAATACCTACCAGTAAATCTCCTGCCTTGGCCAAGGACTTCGTGTAAGGGCTCTCCTAGACACAGCGCGACCTCACCCCCAATACCGGGAGAGACGAACCCCTGAAGATCCGCTCACTGCCTCCATGTGGCTCGGGACTGTACCCAACTAAAACCTGTTTGCACGTCTCCTTTGAGCGTGGTAGGGTAGTAATCAAAGTACAGTGGGAACTCACACGAGACAAATGACGATCCTCAGGTCGATGAACTAACCTGTACACATGTCACCGGGGAACTGCTATCTGACGTCAGGTATAAGACCAACTAGCATGTTCCCGGCGAGTCCTGTCCGGTGTACTCATAACCCAATGAGCACCTGTATACATCTTAGGTGAACCAACTGACACCAGTGGCTTGTGAGACCGGCCACCGCCCCTCGTCGGGGTCTCGACTATATACACTAGTCTACTCTGGAGTATCGATGCCCTGTCTCGAAACTCCCACGACTAGGGACCTTTTAAGGATGTGCTTATAGACTCCAGCTCCACGTATATGATCGCCCTCATACTGCTGGTAGTCAAGCAAGAATCCTAGGGGCTTTATCAACGTGCAATAGTGATCTGTAAGGTCACCTAAAGC